>OY728137.1:1318003155-1319253155 GCA_963277665.1 Viscum album
ATTCATTAATATCACCTAATAAGAGCCCGAAACTGATATAAAAATAAAGGTTACATTTCCATGCATTGTATTCTTGTACATGGAGAATTACTACACCATAAAATTGACGAGTAACAAAAATAATATTTTTAGACTATTAAATAATAAATAAGTAAAAAAAAGAATAATATATAATATTCAAATAAAATAAAATATATTGAGTTCGTTTTATTATCAATACATTAATAAAGTGATATATAGCCACTCAGAAACTATTAATATATCAGAGTAATCTATTAATTGTTTAATCCAATAAAGAAATTTAAAGGGAATAAACATTGTGATATTTATTCGGTTCACCAAAACCAAGCTACATTCTAGGAGAACATGTCAACAATATGATAATATTCTAAATTATCCTTAGTCCATAATTTTTGAATAAAATTTTTAAGAAAAGATTACTACTCATCCAATGTCTATGGACCCTTACTCCGTTTTGATTTCTTCTTTCCAAGAGGGTTACAAAAAGATATATTTTTGAAATGTATGTTGATCTCGCAATGATAACGATAGATGAAATAACACCAAAGAGAAAAGTGTGTTCTCTAGGATTCACATATCCTCACTACTTTATCTTTACAAATATTTTTGGAAAACATTTTTTTCATCATATTTTCATTGAAATAGTATTCATGAACTAAATCACCATTTAAACTATATATTTTTAATGATATCTAAGCCTATTCTCTTATATATCATCCTTATTAATATTATCAATATTTTCACTACCATTTTTCTTTCATTTCATTAAAAAATTATTATTTCACATGAAGATAAATATAAAATTAAAATTCAATTCAAAATTTACAATGCTCTATAATTAACTAGTCCTAAAAGATAATTCATCAGATTGTTTCTATTTTAATATGCACAATTTATATCCATTTATATAGTTGGTAGTTGTTACAAAACAACCATTACTCCATGCCAGTGTAATTTCATCAACTCTGTTCAAAACATATAACTTTTCAATAATCATGGCATGAAGACATTTATTATGGAATAACTAGTTTATTTCTCTCTCAATTTTCTTGAACTATAGAATTATTATTCCATGATATGTTTTTTCATGGAATAACCATTATTTCTTCCAAATATCGAGAAGAATTAATTTTTAATATCCAAAACCATTGCTTCCTATCATAATTGTTATTGAATATTCTGTTCTATCATAGTGAAATAAATGTATTATGTTGTGATATGATTCCATATATTATATATTTTTAGGGAAATACATGTACATTTATGGATTTATATTCTATTATTATTATTTATTTATCTCGTATAGTTCAATATGATTAATTGGAGGTGAATATAATTTGGCCTGAAAAAGATATTACAGTGTGAATATACCTCATGTGACTTTGTAACATCCTATGATAATCTAATTATAGTCTGAAAATATCTCATAAAACACTTTACAATATATTAATATGATTTTTCAACTTTGTTAAACATATCTATCTCAAGGATTATATGTTTGTTCTGACATGGGTGGGTTGAAGGTGAGAGGGAGACCATCGTCAGTAATGGTATCTCGGTGGGGAGAGGATAGAGAGGATTATAATATAAATCTATCTATAAAATTTACATCAGTAGAGAAAATATGAAACCAAAATTCTATAAATAATCAATGGTACCCATAATTCATGTGATAATAACCTAGAATGATGAAACATGGGTATTTTGGGGATATGTTAGATAATAGTGGATGAGTGTCACAGACATAACAGAGAAACCCAAATAAAGGAATTGGAGGTGGGTGGGAAAAAGTGAATGGATAAGATCTCAAAATAGAATCTACACCTCGTTGATAAAAGAAGTAAGGTGATTCATATAGTAGACAATGTTTAAAAAGGAACACCCAAAAAAAGAGGCTCTTGCATGTTAAATAAGAGGGCGTGAGTAGTCTTCAAAATGAGATTATGTTTATACTCAAAAAAAAAATATTCTACTAAGGTCTATCAAGGTAGGATGCTAGGTGAAGGTATCCCTGATCCTTATGAAGCTAATAATGTGATGAAGATAAATACACTCAAAAATTTTCATAGAATAAACAATTAACAGTCAAGGAGTGCTGAGTGTAAATTTCATATTAAAAAATCTAGATATCATCAAACAACATAGACCAATAATAAATGAGATCAATCTATATTAAGCCTGATAAATCATAAATATTGGATACAAATAATTTTATTTCAACAGACTTCCGACTACACAAGATCTCCATTCATAGTAATGTATTAATAAAATGGGTTTCATTCGTGAATCACAAAATCAAGATCATAAGAAGTGTGATGATGTTTTTCAAACCTAAAGGACTCACAATAAAAAGAATTGTGCTGATGGAAATGGTGAAAATGATGGTGTAAGACTAAATTTGGAGGATTATCATTGTGAAAATTTAGATCTAGAACATGAGTAGAGATAGAAATCAAGAAATGTATGTCATGGTATAAAACATGTAAACCCCATAAAGAATTTAACCTCTACCAAAATCCTAATTCATCGATGGATATTGAAAAAAAATTAGATTGTGTAATAATAATAACTCAATTAATTTCTTTTATGAACTTGTTGGTAGAAATGATATTAAAAGGACCTCAAGGAACATGAGATACTCAAGTCATGTGTATACCAGAATTCAAGGACCATGTTCCAAAATACCAAAATAGGGGTAGTAGATCTTTCATCAACAATAATTTATGTAGGACCAGATTAAAGTCGATAAGTAGTTAGAATACCTATATCCATAGTGAGATGATAATAAGAACCAAAATAAAGCATCCAATTAGTCTAGTGATGAGATACAAGATCAGTAGGTCCACTAGTGTGACAAACATATGATAATGTTGTGGTAGGTAGCGAATCATCCATATTATATTGTACAAGATCAATCTCCTACATTTGTTGTTAGAGGATGTGAAAGATATCAGGTGATAGGATGGAGGATTCAAATATTTATTCCAATACCTATATAGCTGGATGAGATGGAAAACCATGGGGAACCCAACAATGATCAATTATATGTCCCCGATTAATATAGTGTTTGAAAAAAGTATGATTGTAGCCCCACCACATCCACAACAATGTGTACCCAAAAAATGACAACAGCCATGTATCAGTTGTTTAGTTTGATATAATGAGTCAATAGGAGTGAAAACTTGATGATTATTTCCCAGGTGATGGTATACTTGTTGAATCTCAAGAGGGGCGGGGTTAGCCAACATTTTAGTGGTAGTCATTACATACAATTGTCTATGTCCATGAAAAAAAGTGAAGAGATATAATTGATCTCGATGGTCCAATGTAGCCTATGGTGTTTTAGAAATGGTATAAAGATCAAGTAACTCATCCACCAAACATAGAAGTTAGTTGCATCAAGATTCTCATCCACATGGTGTATGGATATAGTGATAAACTATGGAGGAACTAATGTAGTCGGTGATGAATCATCCATGTTATGGGGGATAATAGGAAGATAGTACAAGGTATGACCAAAATGAAATATTTTTAAGTGAAGAATATAGTAGCAATAGGTGAAAATGGAAAATTTTTCTTAGTGGTAAAATCATGGAAGAAAGTTAACCATTAAATCGTGCAGGAGCAGCACTGTGGAATCAAAAAAAGAGCATTGGTAGGAGAAGACTATGAACATATTATGTGGAGATAATGTTTCCAGAGAGAGGTTCTTTGGGAAATGGTGTGGAGAGTTGGTAAAAAAGATCCCTAAAAGCATAAAAAATTAGGACGAGGTTGAAGGATTTCTTGAGGAGCACTGTGGAAAGGAAATGAACACAATATATACCCATTAGGAGAGGAACTCAATCATCCTTGATCTCACATATAGGGATATTTCAGAATCTGTAGCACTTCTAGGAATCCTCCATTAGGTTAATATGAATGATAAAAATGTACTCCATCATCATAATGCCAACTTGGGTGTATGGACACTTTCCAGAAAATCAACAGGGGTGGTGGGCACTCCTTTTAGGTGTGGAAATGTCGTGTTTATGGCGGGGAAGTAGTTTGGCCTGGGGTGTATAGGGGAAAACATGGTTTAGTTCAATGAAGTGAATAGTGGAAGATGATAGTGTGAGGAATAAGTGAGGTTTATATATGAGGTAGAAGGATTAAATATACTATGGAGGGGGGAAATTTGGGCATGGTTGGGGAAGAAAATTTGAGGTGGAGGGTCTTCATTGATACCATGTAGGACAATAACCTATCAACCTCAAAGAGAGGTGGATAACATTATTTATAGATAAAGTAAAATAAATATTTCAATGAAAATGATGTGGGACTATAAAATACACTGAACGAAAAAAACACAAATATTATTCTTAATTGATTTATATAGATTGTAATTATCTTACCTTTCAATTCAATCTTCAAAATTGAATTGGGTGACATCTTTTCAGTATATCCTTATTTTTTTAAATTATCTAACGTAAAATCACTAGAAGTGGCCCAAAAAAGATACCTAACCTTAATATCACATCATATAATTGATGGGATCTAGAACGACCAATCCCAATTTCTTAGATCATCATCATTGATCCCAAAATAACACCTTTTGGACCCTGAATTGATTTTTTGTATAGTAATGCTATCCAAACTATAGAATTCAATATCTTCATAGAATTGACCTTTCCCCATTTGGTGTACCAGGCCTTAGGTCTCTAATGTGAACTGAAAACCAACTTTGTAAAAATACACTCACCATCCTTCACAATACTGTTGATTTTCTAAATTTAATGGTGTTGAAATTATCTTAGTTGAAGACTGCAACTGGTGGGAGTCAAATACTGGAACTGGAGTTCCATAACCTTTTAAAATTCAACTATTTCCTTATTGAGGGGACTAAAATGGGTTTAATTATTCCCATTTTACCTAAGGAAACCTTATCATCTAATTGCTAGTCCCACTAACCCATGAAGTTCACTTTCCAAGGATATCCACCAACAATAGAGGTTCTTAAGGGATTGGATAGTTTCTTATATAGGTTTTATGGACACATTGGAGACATATTTATTAAAGAATATTTGTATAGCTATGTGGAAGAAATCCAAAACTCATGGTTTGACTCGAGTGATTTTTCCACTATCCACTCAATAATAGGAGCTATAAATGCTGTTTTAATACTTACCTTTTAACGTAAGTCAAACTTCTCTTCCAATGGTTTGATCCATCGACCCAATTAGTTAACATAACCCAGCTATCCCCTAATAATGGTTGGAACCGAGGGGTTAGTTGGTTCTATATAAAGGGTGTATGGGGAAATTAGGGAAACATCAATTAATGTATACATGTTATACTCAGAGGAATCAAACATGGTACCTCATTCATTGAATCCAAATTCATTTCCAATGTCCTCTTACCATTGGGGTAAAAATGTGGTTATAATGCTACCCTTTTAACCTAACAAAACAATCTCTTACAGTCACTAGATCCATATATCTATGTAGTTCATATTCCCGAGCTATCCCCTAACACCGGCGGGTCAGGGTGGGTTGGTTAGTTCCTCCTATAAGATGTATATGGAAATTTGAGAAACCTCAATTAAATAATATTCATAAAGTTGATATGTCTTGAACATGAAACCATGGGCTTAAAATATAGTGACTATTCCAATCCCCTCTTACCCCAAGGGGAAATGTGTTTGCGAAGATTCTATCTTAAGCTAATTCAACATTAGTTTTCCATCGATTTACCTACTAATCCATGTAGATCAAATTTCCAAACTATCCCCTTCACCCCAGTGGGTACGAGGGGGGGTGTCATCCAGTTCCTCCTATGGTGTGTACATGTAAAATAGAGAATCATATAATAAATTATCGGTTTGAATCTATCCAATTTTTTTTATTTTAAAAAAATAACTTTTTGGATGAGTGGGAACCTTACAAAAACCACTTCTAAGAAAACCAACACAAAAAACAGATCAAAATTAAAATTTCAAAATATCAAAAATCATAATTCAAAATGTAGCTAACATCATCAAATTACATGTCATTACACCAGATCGCTGGCAAGGAAGATCTCCAGAGTCCATTGTCATCGTCGCAAAAGCTCCATCATCATCATCGAAAAAACAACCTAAACCATTCACACCAATAACCAATGTGATCCACCTAACAGAGACCAATAATAGGAAAAAAAATTCACCAAGCAAAACACCACAAAACGAAGTAGAAAACATCTTACGGAACCAAAAATCCAGCAAACATCAACGTCGTCAAGCATTGTCATGAGTCGAACAGAATCCATCCATCAAGAGAACACCGACATCACCAGAAAGAAATCGCCATCAACCTACCACCATCACCATCCAAAATAGCCCTAAAACTCCATCATTTTTGAACAAAAATGGGGTCTTGCACGATGGGTAATGAAATAAGGGCAGATGAAGAGTGTTGAAGAGCAAGAAAAGATTTGAAACCCAACAGAAGAAGGAATCGCCCAGACGAAACCACCATCACGATCCCAAACCACCATGAGCACCAACTCGCAATACCAATATTGGGGTCCGACGAGTTAGGACCGGTAGGAAGAGTAGAGGTGAGATCGAGTGGGACCAAGAAGAGGAAGCCAATACGAGTCCGAGAAGTGAGTAGAAACGATTAAGATGAATGAGGCGAAGGGTCCTTCGGCACCGATAAATAAAACAAGAAACCCAAAAATGGAAGAGGGTGATGAGAGAGCATCAGGGCATTGGGAGAACGACCACTGAAGCATCAGGGGACATCATGTCTAAGAGACAGGTCAGCACCATACTGAGAAAGAAGAACCACCACCAAGATGAGGTTGACGACGAAGACAACAAGAGATAAGAGAGGACAATCCGCGAGTGGAAAATAGTGGAAGATCCCAGGAAGATGTTGAGCTGTAGGAGCAGGAAGAATAAAATGATGAGATGAAATGAAGAAAGAAGAGAAACACCACTCATCTTTGTCGCTGACCCCCATTGTAGATACCCGAATCTTGGCGTACATGTATATTACATTACTTTTGTGCAATACTTAATACATAACAAAAAATATACACACAAGGACCATAATAGTTTAGTGTCTTTGGAAAGTTGGGACGTAATCTTCTAATAGTGGTGAAATATCTTCAACATCTCCCATAAAGATCTTCCACTTTTTGTTTCCTTACCTAAAACATTCTTTTAATCCTGGGGGAAAATAAAATATAAAAAGGATGAGCTCAAATGATCAGTAAGGGTAACCATGGTTAAAATAGAACATACCATATACATTTGAACATAAAAATATGAACATAATGTTTAAACCTTAATATATTGAGAAAATACATAAATCGTGGAAGTATATAAGGCATATAACATAATGGATCATAAATCATGATAAAATAGCATGGGAATAAAACATGTAATTGTGGTATCCATTAAGAACATATAATGATTTCCATTGTAGCCAAGGCATTGTTTCCAAGACCATCTTAGTGGACAAAGTCTCTTTCTGAATCGATTTCACTCCTCGTTCCTGTCCTCTAATACTGATCCAGATTAACTTACCATTCTAGTAATGTCTATATCATGAGATATAAATCTCTACACAATGAATTAGAGGTAGATATAGGTCCCACCCATCTCATAATGAAATCATTCTTACTTGTGCCACAACATAAGCATAAATCATTTATCATAACCCAATGAATAAAAATGGGTTTCATAAACATCATCCCATCACAACATAATCCATATAAAACAAATGGATATCATTTCATCATAAGAAAAGTGAAACAATTTAAATCATAGAGACTTTATACTTGAACCATACACATATTAAATAATTTCATCTTAGATGATAAATGGTTTTGATAAAACACTTGAAATGTATTCTTGAGGAAAATATCGGTTCTTTTGAAAATCAATTTCTTTTCACAAAACGACATGAAATTTTAAAAGAAAAAGATTTTATTTAAAATAGTCATGAAATATTTTGGAGGAATCATCATGAAAATAAGGGTTTATAAAACCATATAAAACTCTTTCATGCCATATATGTTATAAAAACATTCTCCTTGTACTTTTGTTGGAAAAGTCAAAAAGTACCTCGTAACATAAACAAAAGAAAGATTCCTTACATACCATGTTGTAAAAGTAAAAATGGGTAAAAAGGACATTAAACATACATAAAAACACTTTTAGAAAACATGTACATGGATGATAACAATAACCCCAGTAAATACTTACGTATAAGCAATCTCGGATAAAAATGAGATTTGAAAAAATTATCCCATACCTTAGGTCCGATATGCTTCGTACGTATCCAAACCTCCTGTATAATGATTTAAATAATGTCATTGAATTATTAAGGAATCATATTTATTGTTATTATATCATATATGGTTCACTTATGACTTTATATTTCCCGTTCTTTTGTAAATTCATGTTAAAGTAGTGTTTTGGGTTAAATCGTTTCATTTGTCGTTCGTGTTTTAACTTTTAATTATTCATATGATTACTTAGATTATGATAAATTACATCTAGAATGTAAAACATGATTTATATATAATATATATTCATAATATGAATATAATGGATCAATAAATGGAAATAAATACACCGTTCATGGAGACGGTAGGCCGTACGTACGCATGAACACTGTTTTCGTCTCCTTATTGAATTGAATGAAATTAAGTAGATGACATAAATATATATATATACATAAATCCAGTAGCATTACTATGTCATATATTTCATTATTACTTATTATATATACTTTATAATCATTCTTGAATTGTTAACATGGAAAGTGAATATCATCGTGTCGTGGAGACGGTAGTCCGTACGTACGCACGAGCGATGATATCATTCCCAAGAACGTGGAATTGTATTAAAGTGTATGTATAATATTACAGAATCAATATCACTTTACAATAATCATATATATTCATTACTTTCACCATTATACCCATCCAATTAAGGTGGTGGTGGAAAATAGATTACACCACGGCGTGGAGACGGTATTCCGTACGTACGCACGTTCGGTGATTTCGTTTTCTCTAGGATGGATAGATGGTGAAATAGGTTTGTTTCGTACTTATAATAACATATAAGTATATGAGTGATACTGATGTTATTACTTCATAATGAAACAACTAAAGACGAAAAAGTGGAAGAAGAAATAAAGTTGAAAAAATCGGTAACAGACATTACCTCTTCTTTGAAGCGCCTCTTTGAAACCTACTCTTAGGGCAATAAAATTGGTCTTTGAAGAAAACCAGGACCTCTAGAATGTTTCTAAGAAAGTGGATAGGAGAAGTTTTCAGGGGTTTTCTGAGCTTTAAGGCTTAATGTGGTGTGAGGAAGAGAGGGAGGAGGTGCCCTTTTATAAGGGAGGAGAGGGGCACCTTTGGAAATATAAGAAATATTAGTTTATATTAAATCCCAACCCCACTTAAATATTTCAAAAATGACTCATATTATAATCTTAGATGAGATAGGGTTGTAATATCATCAAACAATAAAATTTACACATATTAGGAATTTATTTTAATCATTATCAACTTGATTTATCCTTATTTAATCAATTTAATTTTATTTGTGGTAATAACATTCTAATTTTTAAATTATAACAAATAATTACTTATTTGTTGTGAATTTTCCATAATTGGATACATTATAACATAACCATATAAAGTTAAATTTATAATTTTTAAATATTTTTGTGATTTTTAATCAATTTTATAACATGTTATTTTTATAAAATAACAATAGTGTCAAATTTGACACTATTCATTTATTTGAATTTAAATAGAATATATATAGAAGATATGTTCGAACTAAAAGCTTTAATAGATTCATAAAATGTTATATGTATCTATAAAATAAGAGGATAACATTAAATAGTTCATATAATATTTATTTTATTATTTTTAAAACCATTTATTTGGTTTATCTCTTAATAAAACAATTACTACAACATATTTGTATAATTATTTAATATACTTATTTGTTGCATAAAAATTAAATATTAAATCCTATGATGAATATATATCTATTATATTTTAAAATAAGACTTTTACTCTAATTTATCATCTTAAAATAACAATATTTAAATTATTATATTCATTAAATTATGAAGGTGACAACTCTGGCATCATTTAAAATAAAATGATATAAGTGTCATAATCACCTTAATAAGGATCCAAATGGTCAACCATTATTCCAGTGGATGATTAGGGTTTATATATACACTAATAATATTTTTTTTGAAGATTGTTGTCCCTTTTGATATGTTTTACTATTTCAATAAAAACTATATTATTGATTTTTCCCTAAATAAATAATTTCTGCATCATTAATGTATAAGATAATAAAGTAATTAAATAACTATAAAAAATTACAAATATATTACCACGACAAATAAAAACATTTTTTCATTCAAATGAGTATTTATAAAAGAATTTATATTCTGTATAAACTTATATTAAAAATACTTTAATTATTAATGTTGAGTGAGACATATTTCACTTTCCTTTAAATAAAATAAACTAAAGGTCTTAATCACCTCCAAGTGGGTTCTAATCGATTCCATTTCTACCCAAATATGACTTAGGACAAATTATAATCATCCAATTGAATGAAGAGAGGTATTAAACTAATTTTATAATATTATATTTACCCTTAATTACCCAATTGACCTTTAACTATGGTAGATAAAATTTACCGTTGTTACTATTCATAAAGCCCAAAAATAAAAAGTAGTCTATTAATATAATTTGGACACACTGATTCCAAATATGGAATCCATTTTTCCAAATTCAATACACATAAGTTTCAGAAATAAAATTAAAATTAATCCCGTTGTCGAAAGAAAACGGGTTTTTGGTTAAAACATTGCAAAAGATAGAATTTATTTAACCTACGAATTTAATGTAAAATCAAGGCTAATGACATAAATTATATTAAATGTTAAAAATATATTCTATTTATACTTTTATACCATTAAATATTATAATTTAATCACATAAGTTATTACGATGAAAAAAGATGTTTGTAATTAAAATATAGCGTGTTTTTACTATTCATTAAAATATGAAAGTTATCAGAAAAATATGAAACTTTTATAAAAGGTAAACTTTTATATCCTGATTCCAAAAAATAATTTTATTTTGTAAAATTGAAGTTATAAACATGTCAAAAACTAGATATAAAGTGGGTGCGCCATCAAATGGTCACAAAACTGCATTTTTTGAAATACGTATTTTACCCGAAAAAATTATTTTGTTCTTATACCATGATCTAGAAAATGTGTAATATGAATAATAATGTTATAAAATTAAAATCTATTTAATACTATTCATAATGGCTAGTTCAAAATAATATTATAATAATATATCGTTGTTTAGTAAAACCGGGTATTGCGTACAACACACGCTATCGAGGAAGGTCGTGATTGCGTGTAATGCAAGCCATGTCAAGGTTGTGTGTTGTGCATGAATCCATTATTATTTCGTATAACAGAATCCAACCATATTTCATTTATAAATTTCATATATATATATATATACACACTCAATGTTGAGTAGAATGACTATTATAAAACAAACGTGAAATTTTGTGTAACACAATCTAAGAATAGTGTTGTGTATATTACAAGCTAATAAGGTGTTGCGTAAAGCGCAAGATAATCTTGTTGTAGCATAAAACACATGACATAAAATAAATTAAAAATAATAATTATCATAAAATATCGGATTTTTACATTCTACCCCCCATAAAATAAATTTCACCCTCGAAATTCGTCGGGGTTATAAATGGTTTACTAATTGAAAGTTTCTTTAATAGAAAATCAAATTGTAAAAAGGAATACCAAAACATGGCTTTAAAAACTAATGAATGAAACGTAATGGTTACCCAAATTAACTCATCACTGGGTTTCCACGTAGGAGAACATAGGTGAAAATATGGATATAGAAGAAAAATCTAACCATCAAGTTATGATGGAGAGTGGTAGAGAACATGGCTATGAAAAATCCATCAATCAAAAATCTATAGATTTGTGTTGATCTAAGGTACCATCTGATTCATCGGATATAATAGCACTAGAACAACATTTTTGGTTTTCAATATCATTTCCCTAAAGTTGAAAATTTTGAATCTGAAGCAATATTTCTTGATTTTGGTACAATCTCACTGTTGTTCATGCTTTGAACAATTTCCACTTTATCTCTTAAAGAAATGAAGTTGAATTTTTTATTCGTGATGTGTTAGCAGATCATGTGATAGAATGATGGTTCATTCCATCTATTTTAAACAAAAGGTTACCAAAAGTTATAAGTCCATCTTATGGTTAGATTAATCTTATATGGTTCAAAATATGAACTTATACTTCATATATCACACCGCATAATAAAATAAAACTAGATTCTACTAACCAGGTACTTCCTGTAGGCCAGTGGTAGGTGATAAAGGCCAGTCTCACTTCGGTTGTGGGTTCGATTCCCACAGCCTTGTCCGACGCGATGGGCTGTCGCCCATCCTGCAGGTTGTCCTTTTTCTAAAACTACATTACTATAATAATATTGAAAACAATTTCTATCCTTAAACAATACTAACTTATGTCCTACATAATCCATTCCAATCTTTAGGCTTATCTAAAATACTTCGGTCTAAGCTCATAGTATAAAGAAAACAATTACTAGAAAGGTTATCTACCATGAATGTGAATAAAAGAATTTATCCCACATATATCATAAGATATATCTTTTTGGTTGCATTCCAAACACATGAATACCTTAGTCATATATTCTCTTGAAACATAAAATACCATATAACCTTAGTGAAAACATGAATACTATCAGAAGGTAACTCTTTCCACATACCAAAATCCCAAAAAAATCCATACTCAAACCATGATATGACCTTCTCCTTATATTAGTCATGAGCTCATGAATACTATCAAACATTTAATTTTCTCTTTATCCCTTCATTATGCGCATATCATATACTTTCCAAAAATATCTGAATAACCTTTCATGGTCACTGGTACCATTCATCATATACATTAAAAACATAAGGAAAGACAATAGTTTAACAATCCTTAGATGTCTCTTTATTCCATAGTACCATGAGATTACTTATACAACATTACACTTGATAAACATGTAATCATTCCACTACAATATTAAACCATTGACCGAGCTTCAACAATTAGTTCATCTCACAAATCATTTGTCATCTCTTAATCATCATCAACATAAATACTACCCATACGAACATACTGATTCTCTTCATGAGACTTTCCCTTAGGTCATTGGTTTTCATAATGCCCATACGTTCCACATTTAAAACATTTAAGCATTGATGTGTCGTACCAATACCATTTTCCTTGTCCACGGTGTTAACAGATCCTTTTCCTTTTCACTTACTAGCTATGTGTTCTTATTTTCCACACCCAAAGCATCTTCTAGTTCCTTTGAAACATTCTCCTTGATGCCTCTTCCCACATGATTTACATAGGGAAAATTGAACTTTCATTCCTCTATGATCATCATGAAACACCATCTTTCTCTTATTAGCTGAGTCATGACACTTACCAAATTTGAGTTTATTGATCATATTATGAGATTGCTGATTCGGAATAATAATGATGTTTGGACTTGCAAATCCCGTTTCATTTGGTTTCTCAAGAAGAATATCATTCCATTGTCCTACATATCCTCCTTTATCGTGAATCTTCCTGTTTCCAACCATTTTCTAAAACCCAAAAAGAATAGTGTGAGATGCAAAAATCATGTTAGGGAAAACAACATAGTAAAGGGGGAGTACCCTCAATATCTAACATCATAGGTTAAATTCTAAGATCGTTACTGTAGTTCTAGGACTATATCCTATACGTATACTTATCCTTAGGGACATCTCTAGACATACCTTAGAAATATTTCTAGGGATCTCACTAACGTTTTCGCATCCTAGTTTCCAAAGGTTAACTAAACCTTTCCTCTGATACCAATTGTAGAGACCCGAAGCTTGATGTACATGGATATTACATTACTTTTGTGGAATACATAATACATAACAAAAATATACACACATGGACAGTAATAGTTTAGTGACTTTGGAAACATGGAACATATTCTTCTAATCGTGGTGAAAGATCTTCAATATCTCCCATAAAGATCTTCCACTTTTTGTTTCCTTACCTAAAACCTTTATTTTAATCCTGGGGGAAAATAAAACATAAAATGGGTGAGCTCAAATGCTCAGTAAGGGTAATCATGGTTAAAATAGAACATACCATATACATTTGAACTTAAAAACATGAACATAATGTTTAAACATCAAAATCATGAGAAAAGACATAAAGCGTGGAAGTACATAAGGCATAGATCATAATGGAAGATAAATCATGATAAAATAGCATGGGAATAAAACACGTAATTGTGGCATCTATTAAGCACATGTAATGATTTCCATAGTATCCAAGGCATTGCTTCCAGGACCATCTTAGTGGCCAAAGTCCCTTTTTGAATCAAGTTCACTCCTCGTTCCAGTCCTGTAATACTGAACCGGATTAACTTACCGTTCCAGTCATGTCTATATAATGAGATATAAATCTTTACCCAATGAATTGGAGGGAGATATAGGTCCCACCCATCTCATAATGAAATCATTCTTACTTGTGCCACAACATAAGCATAAATCATTAATCATAACCCAAAGAATAAAAATGGGTTTCATAAACATCTTCCCATCACAACATAATCCATATAAAACAGATGTATATCATTTCATAATAAGAAAAGTGAAACAATTTAAATCATAGAGACATTATACTTGAACCATACACATATGAAATAATGTCATCTTCGATGGAAAATGGTTTTGATAAAACACTTGAAATTAATTCTTGAGAAAAATATCCTTTCATCTTCAAAATCAATTTCTTTTTACAAAACGTCATTAAATTTTAAAAGAAAAAGATTTTTTTTAACATAGTCATGAAATCTTTTGGAGTAATCTTCATGAAAATAAGGCTTTATAAACCCATAAAAATTCCTTTCATGCCGTATAAGTTAAAAAAACATTCTCCTCGTACTTTTGTCGGAAAAGTCAAAAAGTACCTCGTAACGTAAACAAAAGAAATATTCCTTACATACCATGTAGTAAAAGTCAAAATGGGTAAAAATTAAATTAAACATACATAAAAACACTTTTAGAAAACATGTAAATGGATGATATCAATAACCCCAGTAAATAATTACGTATAAGCAATCTCGAATAAAAATGAGATTTGAAAAAAGTATCCCTTACCATAGGTATGATATGCTTTGTACGTATCCAAACCTCTTGTATAATGATTTAAATAATGTCATTTACTTATTACAGAATCATATTTATTGTTATTATATCATATGTGGTTCACTTATGACTTTATATTACCCGTTCTTTTGTAAGTTTATGTTAAAGTAGTGTTTTGGGTAAAATCGTTTCATTTGTCATTCGTGTTTTAACTTGTAATTATTCATATGATTAAATAGATCATGATTACTTACATCCATAATTTAAATCATGATTTATATATAATATATATTCAGAATATATATATAATGGATAGATAAATGGAAAGAAATACACCGTTCATGGAGACGGTAGGCCGTACAAACGCATGGACGTTGTTTTTGTTTCCTTATTGAATTGATTGGAATTAAGTAAATGACATAAATATATATATATACATAAATCCAGTAGAATTATTATGTCATATATTTCATTATTACTTATTATATATACTTTATAATCATTCTTGAATGGTTAACATGGAAGGTGAATCTCATCGCGTCGTGGAGACGGTAGTCCGTATGTACGCACGAGCGATGATATAATTCCTAAGATCGTGGAATTGTATTAAATTGTATGAATATTATTACAGAATCAATATCACTTTACAATAATGATATATATTCATTACTTTAACCATTATAACAATCCAAGTAAGGTGGTGGTGGAAAATAGATTACACCACGTCATGGAGACGGTATTCTGTACGTACGCACGTGCGGTGATTTCGTTTTCCGTAGGATGGATAGATTGTGAAATAGGTTTGTTTCATACTTATAATAACATATTATTATATGAGTGATACTGATGGTATTACTTCATAATGAAACAAATAAATATGAAGAAGTGGAAGAAGAAATAAAGTTGAATGAATCGGTAACGGACATTACCTCTTCTTTGAAGCGCCAATTTGAAACCTACTCTTAGGGAACTAAAATTGGTCTTTGAAGAAGGCCATGACCTCGAGAATGTTTATAAGGAAGTGGAGAAGATAATATTTCAGGGGTTGGACGAGCTTGAAGGCTCAAAGTGGTGTAAGGAATAGAGGGATGGGGTTCCTTTTTATAAGGGAGGAGAGGGGCACGTTTGGAAATATAAGAAATATTAGTTTATATTAAATCCCAAACCAACACAAAAACCGCCAAAATGACTCATATCCGAATCTTAGATAATATAGGGTTGTAATATAATTAACCAATAAAATTTATAAATGTTAGGAATTTATTTTAAACATTATCAACCTGATTTATCCTTATTTAATCAATTTAATTTTATTTGTGGTAATAACATTCTAAATTTTAAATTATAAAAAATAATTACTTATTTGTTGTGAATTATCCATAATTGGATACTTTATAATATTTTAGACCATATAAAGTTAAATTTATAATTTTTAAATATTTTTTTGATTTTAATCAATTTTATAATATGTTATTTTTATAAAATAACAATAGCGACAATTTTGACACTATTCATTTATTTGAATTTAAATAAAATATATACAGAATATATGTTAAAAAAAAAGCTATTATAGATTTATAAAAGGTCATTTGTATCTAGAAAATTAGTGGATCACATTAAATAGTTCATATAATATGTATTTTATTATTTTTAAAACCATTTATTTTGTTTATCTCTTAACAAAATAATTACTACAACATTTTTGTATAATTATTTAATATACTTATTTATTTCATAAAAATTTAAAATAAAATCCTATGATGAATATATATCTATTAACATTAATAATAATACTTTTACTCGAATTTATCATCTTAAAATCACAATATTTAAATTATTATATTTATTAAATTATGAAGGTGACAACTTTGGCATCATTTAAAATAATATAATATAAGTGTCATAATCGCCTTAATAAGGATCCAAATGGTCAAAAATTATGCCCGTTGATGATAAGGGTTTATATATACACTAATAATAAGTTTTGTGCAGATTTTAGGGCCTTTTGATATGTGTTACTATTTCAATAAAAACTATATTATTGATTTTTCACTAAATAAATAATTTCTGCATCATTAATGTATAAGATAAGAAGGTAATTAAATAACTCTAAAAAATTACAAATATATTACCATGACAAAGAAAAAAAATTTATCTCTCATATTTTTATTTATAACCAAATTTAAATTCTGTATAAACTTATATTGAAAATACTTTAATTATTAAAGTGGAGTGAGACATATTTCACTTTCCTTAAAATAAAATAAACTTAAGGTATTAATCACCTCCAAATGGGTTCAAATGGATTACATTTCGTCCCAAATATGACTTTGGACAAAATTTAATCATCCAATTGTATTATATAAAGTATTAGGATAATTTTATAGTATTATATTTACCCTTAATTACCTAATTTATCTTTTACTATGGTAAATAAAGTTTACCGTTGTTACTATTCATAAAGCCCAAAAATAAAAAGTAGTATATTAATATAATTTAGAGCCAATGATTCCAAATATGGAATTCATTTTTCCAAATTCAATACACAGAAGTTGTAGAAATTAAATAAAAATTAATCTCATTGTCGAAAGAAAACGGGTTTTTGTTTAAAACATTGCAAAAGATTGAATTTATTTAACCTACGAATTCAATATAAAATCAAGGATAATGACATAAATTATATTAAATGGTAAAAATATATAATATTTATACTTTTAAACCATTTAATATTATAATTTAATCACATAAGTTATTACGATGAAAAAAGTTGTTTTTATTCAAAATATAACGTGTTTTTACTATTCATTTAAATATGAAAGTTATAAGAATAATATGAAAATTTTATCCAAGGTAAAATTTTATAACTTGATTCCAAATAATAATTTTACTTTGTAAAGTTGAACTTATAAACATGTCAAAAACTAGATTTAATGTTAGTGCGCCACCAAAAGGCGGCAAAACATCATTTTTTGAAAAATACTTATTTTACCCGAAAAAATTATTCTGTTCTTATACCATGTTTTAGAAAATGTGTATGATGAATAATAATGTTATAAAATTCAAAATTTAGTTAATACTATTCATAACAGCTAGTTCATAATAATATTATTATAATATATCATTGTTTAGTAAAACATGGTATTGCGTACAACACACGCTATCGAGGAAGGTCGCGATTGCGTGTAATGAAAGCCAGGTCAAGGTTGCGTGTTGTGCAAGAATCCTTTATTATTTCATATAACAGAATCCAACCATATTTAATTTATACATTTAATATATATATATATATACACACTCAATGTTGTGTAGAATGACTATTATAAAACAAACTTGAAATTGTGTGAACACAATCTAAGAATAGTGTTGCATATACTGCAAGCTAATACGGTGTTGTGTAAAGCGCAAGATAATATTTTTGTAGCATAAAACAAATGACATCAAATAAATTAAAAATAATACTTATCATAAAATATCGGGTTGTTACCCCCATGGAGAAGGGTTACAGGTGGAAACCCTAGGTGGAGCCGTGGACGAGAAGGGGAGAGCCGAGAGAGAATGGTGTCATCCGAGGATATGACTGGTGTGAGGCTATGATGACTTAAACCCGATATGTTATGATTTAAATATAGAGTCACTACCATTCCCTCTTATCCATGGGGTAAGAAATAGTTGGGTATCCTCCCTTTAAACCCATGTTATCATTTTCTTTCCCATGGGTGAATCAACTAATCCAAGTAGTTCATGTTCCCAAGTTATCCCACAATACCAGTGGGTCCTTGGGTGTCGGACATTATCTCATTAATTGTGTATGAGGAGATTAAGAAATCATATAATAGATAATAGGAATGATTCTATGAGGAATCAATCCTAGAACCACAGACAAATACTTCAGTTATACCTTAAGTACATTTAATCCTATCAAAGAGTATAAGATATCACCTTTCATTAAACTCATAAGGGAAAAATTATATGTTGACATTGTAATTACTGTCATATAACCCATGAAACACCCAATGTATCATAGTTTCCAATGAACAAATGAGGTAATTGTTTTTTTCAATCCATTAAAGTACATGATTCATTATATATATATAAATATCATGCCTAAGGATTATTACACACGATCATCGATAGAAATATACAATGACATATAAAACATGTGTAATCCCAATGGGCACGTCTCTTATTATAATTTCCTCTCATAGATACTAATGAGAAAAGACTTATTATGAATAATTATAAATTCCTTATTAGCCTCTATCCCTGGATATTTTATTATTATTTATGTCGCATTATAAATTTATTTCGAGGGTCTCGTCATCGTAGGGAACTATTATGATATTTCAATAAGATAATTAAATTAAGGATATTATCATATTAAATTTCATGTTGAAGAAAAAACATCTTGTGATAAAATTTTATCATGATTCAAACCAATGAATATACTGGTAGCAAATAGTATAATTGTGATTGTTCTGGGGAACCAAATCCTACATCCTTTCAACATATTTCCATTTTTATATCGTACCCCTCATCACATCACATCACCCATATTACAAACACCCATTACCCTAGCCACCATCACACCCACTTCACTTCCATCCACCTAAGAAAAGGTAAAGGAGAAAGGATAAGAAATAGATAAAAGAATAAATATGACAGAGAGAGATAGAGGCCTCCATCATTGATCAACCTCTATCCCTATGCAGAAATCAGTTTCTCAATCAATCACTGCCATCCAGAATAATAATGTTAGATTTTAAATTTAGACCAAATTTATAAGATTGGGTTTAAAAAAATATTAGGAATAATAATCAAAATGAAGGATTATTAAGTATAACATGATGAAATAAGGTTTTTATAAGTGAATCTTTATAGAGTTCATGAAGAATAGAGTAATGAGGAAACAAAAATCCCTATATCAATGGTGTATTTATAATTGATGATGTTTAAATTTTCATCTTTTTTCATTGATGATCCCGATGGGGATTTCATTGATTATTCATAAATTCTTCCTCTACTAAAAACCTCGAATACTAGGATTCATGTCACTAACCGTGGAATTTGGAGGTAATGATGTTTAAATAGGAATAATGTCTAGTTTTAAGATATTATTTCCCTATTAATGAATTAATCAACAAATATATGAAGTTACCAATTTATATACTTGATTAAAATATGACATCCAACTGTGAGAACACTGATGAGAATAGAAGTTGTACCCTACCCTAAGTTAAATTCATGATATGGATGAAAAAATAATTACAGAATGCATATTTGTTCTCTTTTTAAAATAAAAAACATTATTACCCAGAACAAGAATGTACATAAGCAAAATTATATATCATTTTTAATATATTATTTTTGGGGCTATGTAACTCTCACAAATCCACATCGGCGTATCCAAAGGGTAAACACCACTCCATTCTATAAGATAACACAAAATAAATTTGTTTGAGGGCATATATTTGGGTAAATTTACCTCCTTACCCCTATGAGGATCCGAAGACTCTAAAAAAACTAAGATGTGTCCTAATCTAGAAAATTCATGGTCAAAATAAATAAATCCATTTGTTTTAAATGATATTTAAATTATAAATCAATTTTTCACTAGGCCCTTAACATAGAACATCCATCCTCCTTGGAATTTATTGTAACACAAATGAAAAATATTTATCATAAAAATATTATTCCTTCAATAAAAAAATAAATACATACTATAAACATTAAAAAAAATGAGTAAATATTCATTTTAATAATCTCATGAAGGATTAAATATTTATATTAAACTATCCACCGATTGGTGGATAAATACATTTTAGTTTATTAACATGGGAATAAAAAACAAGTGATAACCAAATATTATATTCACCAACTCATGAATAATTATTTATTTAATTATTTATCCCACAAATATTTAATATAAACATGAATATAATTAATAAATAGATATTTTAATAGAAAATTAATAAAATTAATAATCATCCCATAATACATGAATAATATTTATATTTAATATTGAATTAAAAAAGAATCATTTGGGCCAATTTCATAGTGTCATTAGTTGAACTTATAAGAACAAGACTAGCATCTAACAACATGTCAATAAATCCCTAGAAAAATAAATTAATGACACAACAACAACAAACTTTTAAGAACTATAATTAAATAATATAATCAATTTTTTCACTATATTTCTTCTTGATGGTTTTGTACTTATGTTATCAACCTACACACCTGATTTATATTTCACTAAATACCATTAATGAATTAATCAACCGAATAAAATGGTTATAGATTTATTCAAACAGTTTTATTTTAATTTTTTAGAGATGTCTACATCCATTTACAAGTAATGGTCAAATCCTTTCTTTTCATGTTCAATTAGTTTATCACATATGATGCTCCCAATGCATCTTCCCTTGCATCAAGAATAATTCATTATTGTTTTCAGAAATACACAATTCAACATAATTCATGATATAAACAACAATAGATTTAGAAATATTATGTGATACCATTTATTAATGATAAAAAAGAGATAAATGGTAGACATTTATCAATGATAACTAAAAGTGATGGTAAATGTAAATTTGATCAATTCTAAAAAAGCTCTTATATAATGAAACATTTGTCACTACCATTTTTAGCATTGATAAAGGGTGTTATCAATAATCTAATTTATATAGTAATGATAAAAAAATTTTAATTATAATTTATATACCAATAATTGCATATTTATATTTATATTTATATTTAATATAAAAAATTATATTATAAAATAAATAATATAAGATAATATACATCAGCCCCATATAATAAAGGAAACCATGAATAATTTAATTTATATGTTTTTAAATATGATTTAAATACCAATAAGTATATATATATATATATATATAAATTAAAATGTATAATATAAGATATTACACATCTGCCCTCGTAGAACATACCTGGAAAACAAGCCCTCCCCATGAATCAAAATCGGTCAAGCCATCCAACTATCTTTTATATATACATATTTACTTATTTTTTTTTAAATTTTATTTATATAACAAAAATTGTATACATTTATATAAATTTGAATTATAGCCATGTTAAAATAGAAACATTGTTTTCATAATTTTCTATAATTTGTTTTATTTAAATTATATTAATCAAAACTCATCTTCAATAATATATAAAATACATATACTTATATAATATATTCTTATATCTAATTTATATAGTATAAAATATATGTACTTAAGATTATCCTTTTATACTTATAAAATGTTATATATATAATTTTAATTACACACACACACACAACGTTGTGTGTGTTTCTGTATGAGTATTAAAATATAGTGATATAATATGTTTGAATATATATATATATATTCCTCAAATAGTGTTCATATTTGAATTTATATATTTATATTTATATTGAATAATTTATGATATCCAATTATATTTCTATATATATGTGTATATATGTTTATGTATGTGTGCACTTGTTTATGCATGTATGTAAGTGTGTGTATGTCTGTAAATGTCTATTTATGTGTCTGTATGCTTCCCTATGTGTACGTATACGTATGTATATGTTTTATGGGTATGTATGTGTTGCATATGTGTATGTGTATGTGTCAGTTTTTGTGTATTTATATAGATGTATTTCTTCTTTATGGGTATGATTATATGTGTAAAAGTATCTATGATATTACATGTATGTATTTGGATATATGTGTATGTACGTGTATGTATGTATGTGTAAGTGTATGAATGTATGTGTATGTAATGTATGTTGATGAATTGTTTATATTTTTTTCCGTTATGTATGCGTATGTTTTTGTTGTATGTGTATGTATTTGATTTTATGTACATGTATTTGTATATAGTTTTGTGTATGATTTTGAATATGTATGTGTATGTGTGTGTGTAAGTGAATATATATGTGTATATGCATGTATATGTATGTATGTGTATTTGTATATGTATGTTTTTTTATGTGTATGTGTTTTTGTATGTGTATGTATTTAGTGTGTATGAATCTGTATATGTATGTGAATATATCATTATATAATATGAAATGTTTCGTTGTAGTATATATATATATATATACAAATATATATACTCTCAATCATAAGAAAGTCATTTTGGTTTGTCAAATATAATTATATAAATATTATATAAATATATATATATACATATATATTTGATATTTCTATATTTTTCATTTTTCAATATCTTATTATGATTTTTTAAATTGTTATTAATTAATGATGATGGCTAGTGGGGATGATGGCAGTGATGAAGGCACGTGATTATGAAGGTTGTAATGCAGGGCCTCCATGCCATTAAAATGGTTAGCCTTCTCGCTATTTAAAATTTAAAGGGACAACTGTAGTGTTGGTATCCTTCAATGGGGGTGTTATCTATCATTTTTTTCCTATATGTGTTTATTTTCATTTCATGAAACCTCCAAAACCTAAAATAACTATTTATTCTTTTATTAATACTTTTGTATTTAAATATTCTCACAATTATTATATACTCATGTTTTAATTAGAAACATAGTGTGATCCATTTATATTTAAAGAAAATATTTTTTATTTATTCATTTAATTATATTTGTTATTCATTTTTTATATTTTTATAATTGATATAATTAATATTATTTAAATTTTTTTATATTATATGTAATTTATTCATCTTTAATTTTTATATTTAATCCAATTTTAACATTTATTCATTTACTGTTTTTATCATGTATTCATTTTTATAGTTATTTATACATTTTAAAATATTAATATTCAGCAATTTCAATTTGTATTTAATATAAATAATTAATATTTAATCGTTTTGATTTTAATATATTTTTATTTAAATATATATATAACTATTATTTACCCACTGTTAACATTGTACTTTTTTATAAATCTTTTTTTTTAATATAAAGTTTATCATTTAATTTTTTTATTATTTATTTATAATTAATATTTAAATAATTTTTATCAATAAAATTATTAATTAATTTCATAAATTTATTGAATTTACTCAAATTTATTTATTAATTTTTATTAATATTATTTTTTTATAATTTTTAAATACTTATTCAAGTTTAATATTTTCTTTGTTTATTTTTTTGAATATTTAAATGCTTAATATTTCTTCAATTAATTCATTATTAATATTTATTTATAAATTATTATTTATTAAAATTTCACATTTGTAATAGATTTTTAATTTTTAAAACAAATAATTATTTAATATTTACTTCCTTAATTTTATATTAAAAACTTTTTAATGTTATTATTTATTGTTTTTTAATTTGTAATATATTGATTTTTTTAAATTTAATGTTAATCATTTATTAATTTTTAAAGGAGAACTGTTAACGTATAAAGAATCTTTATTATAAAATTTGTAGGTTAAGACTCTTATGAAGTTAAATTTCCACAGGCATGCGGTGACATAGGCATGACATAGACAGATGTTGATGTAGACATGATGACCCAGGTTGTATGATGCAGACATGATTTTGGACAAGGCCTTTAGGAAAATAAGTGGGCCTTTGGGCCATGTAATGGGCTTGATGCCCACCAAGCATTGGGCCCATGTATAGAACAATTAAGGCTTGATAGGTGGATTATCCCTTGGGTGGGGGCTATGGCATGCCTTTCTGGCCTGTGTGTGTGGTGTGTGTGTGTTTAATGTAATTTTACCCCAAGTACGTAATATATATATTTATATAAGGTACCTATTATGTGTTTATCTGGTGTTATACATATAGAGGACATCGTATTTCTCAATGTATGGAGATGAGGAATTATTATAAAAATCAACCCAACCCACTAAAGGCTAGTACCCAGGTAGCCTCTAGACAGGATGGTGGGAAAGCTCAAGAACAAGATAGAAGAGTGGGTGGGTAGGCATGGGAAATGTTTATGTGAGTGTACCGATAGTGGAACACATGAGAAGAAGATGAGATGATGATTTAAAATGTATCATCATCAATCGATATAACTATGTATTCTTTAACGATGGAAAGCACTGTATGTATTCTTGGTATCTCATGTGGTGGAAATAAGATTGAATATTATGTTGAAAATTATCTCATTCAATTTGAAGACATGTTTGAAAAACACTTCTCACTAGAAATAATATATCACATGAACTGCAACTAGATCCCTCTATATGTCCCACAAATCCTACAAAAGTCTACTGGAACATCAATAATTGATAACTTGGTGCTAGCATGGAGATCTGAAGAAGCCTTAAATGTCCTGATGAACACCACTACATCAATCCATCATTCCATGACGGAGAATGCAGAACAATTACTCAGATGAACATATTCTATCTCTAAGATACAAGAGTTATGGGGGAGAAGATCTCAAATTTATTCAATAAATATTACCCCAAATGAGAGCCTTCCCCTACTAATATAGCGAGGTAAATAAATAGAAAAAAATGGATCCCCAACCCCTAGATATATACTTCCCAGTAAATAATATATAAATTACATGTTATGACCAAAAACCATTTCATAAACTCCTTATATATTTTAATTACCTATAAAATATTTTAATATATTAAACTGTAAAAGTAATTTATTTTCTCCATTCGTCATTCCTGAAAATATTTCACAATCCTCGAATAATAAAATAAATTTCGTTGGTCAATTATTTTCCCATGTATTCATATTATATCCTACGAATTATTTTATGAAATAAATTTTATAAAAATTATTTTATACTCAAATAATATAAAATTATGTTATTCATGAAGATCAATCAAACTCAAAAATCTCCCAAATCATTTTTTGGGGGCCAACATGTCCTATACTATTATTTTTTATAATAGGCCAGACATTTAAATATGTTTAGTGTGTTACCCTTTATGACCTCTTCTAGTGATAATATTACATTATTCATAGACCATGATTAGTGTCATGAAACCCATCAATATGACTAAGTAGGGAAGGAAAATTCATATGAATAATAACCTCATATGAACACATGTCAGGTAATATAATCAATGCCTCGTGATATCTCATAAATAAGGACACACACATCATGTTATCATCCTTTCTATCTTTACTATTCATTGATCTTAATCGATGAAATTACCTTCTTGTTCCATGTCCACAGATTATGTGAAGATACTACCATCCTAATGAACTAAGCATGAGATGACACTTCCCATCAGAAGTGTAAAATTATGTCTTGATTATTCAATCAATGTCATACCACAAATGATGAACACATCACAAGATACATCACTATGAATTAAATTAAATAGTTTTTTGTATTGTATCAAATTATGTAATCAAATGGTATACATTGATAATATCTTTATGTCATGTTACGAATACACGTGTTCAGATATTGAAACAACTAATGACACCTAAAACATGTGGTGTTTCTATTGGCTATCCAGTCCGCATGATCTCATCTACTAGGGATCAATGAGTGTGAACATCCTGAGAAGATGTCTCAATGCTGATGATCAATTAGCAATAGATAGTAAAAAATATTCCTTTTTTCCTATTGACATGAAATATATGGACTAAAGTACATATGTTTAAGATTAATTTCCTAGTATCTTAACAATCTCAATATTTCCTTGGAACTGTTATATCCTTTTGATATGACAAATAATCTACATAAATTACTATGTAAATAGAAGATGTAGTAATATCAACACTATTTTTGTTGGTGTACATGAGGTATAACTCATTATATACATTATATAGTAATCAAAAGTAATTTTCAAGTTTGGTATACGATCACCAAATTTAGAAAACTCCCACATGAAATAGAGAAAAATTTATAACCATCCTTATTATCTATCACTTGAAAATATCATTCTTTAGTTGAGTTATGTATTTTTTTCATTGGTTATGCATGTCTCCCCTATGTTTCTACTCTGCAAACCAATACATCACCTTCTTGAGTAAGAATCCCCAAGAGATGATATACCTGTGTATATTCCATTTGTCCACTATAAAAATACATTACATATTGTCTACTATAGATAGTAAAATTATTATAATTTTTATTATGATAATATATTACACATTATGTTAAATTAACCAAGGACTAGGTCCATTCATTTCATATTTCACACTTCCTCTTGAGATATATCAAAAGACACAATACACTAGGTATTTTTAAATTTTTAATCCATTGTGTTGAATGCGTATATCCTTCTGATTACCCTTGAATGACTATGAAATTATACCATGTTGATTTAAAATAAGACTAGTTTTTATCCCCTTTAAACTAATGTCTCTACCTCCCAAATTATGGGGATGACATTTCTTGTACACTCTTATGTATAATTTGATTGTTCAGACTTCATCTGGTGATGCTCTCCTGGATTATATTAATATTTACCTACCATAATGTATATGTTGAAAAAAACACATTTATTACATAGATTGAAAATTTTGATTGATCTATTGAAGAATATTATTGAATTTTACTCATCACATTAATCAACTCATATGTCACATACTTGTCTTATTGGATATATTTATGTCATGTGATAATGGTAAAAAATTTCCCTAAAAAATTTCAAACATTTATTCTTCAGAAAATTGATAGTATATTAAATTTTGAATTTTTTAGGAAACCCATTAGATATACTTTAGTAGATTTCTTTCCCTAATCATTGTTTACTACATTAATACAATCTATAGAGATTAAATTTCCTTCTGGTCTTAACTGTAAAACAAATATTTTTTCCCATATCTTATCATATGTATTTTTCCTTGGAAAACACTGACCATAACAATATAATCATACAAAAACATGGAAAAAATACATTATAAATGAATATTATAAGATCAGGATTCTTATGTCAATCAAAAAAAAGGTGTAGTAACTTGTACCCTATATTTTAATTCAATTTTTTCATAAAATACTTCTAGTTGTATCAAATAGACACCTTCCAAATAAAGTTGATGTTGACATCCTATTCTCAATATAATGATCATAGAAATAATCTTTTACATGCTGAATTATAATGTATTTTGGAATGATGAATTAGTATATCAGACTATGTATTATCTGTACCTTTCTTGTACCACCAATGTATAGTCCCTCTTTAATATCAACCAATGAAATTTCCTCAATTAATGACATTACCTAAAAACAGAATTTAAATTGGAACATCAAATCCATTTCCTGAATTCTTATATTTTTTCCAATCATAGATGATTTCCGTTTACAAATTCCTAATAAAATATAGTTTCTAAAATATTAATATATCACTCACCATGGTTAATATAATACCACCATTATTGTTCCATTCTTCATACACAATATGTGGATCTCGAACATTACTTTTCTATAAGCTCGTTTTGAGCTTATTCCTATGACATCCCTATGTGAATCTCTAGAATTTACTAAACCCATGTGTAACTTTCTCCCACTATATGAAATATAGATATTCATCCCTTTATATAAATATATTCATGTAGTTGACTATAACTTTATTATCATATGTAATTATATAATATATTTAGAAAACATTAGGACATTTTATTTATATTAACATTTTGTTTTTCTTAATGAATGGTTTTTATATCCTTAACAATTACGTTTCATATAAACAAATGTTATTATGTCATGGTGGGTTTGTTTTATACAAATCATATGATATCCAAATGTCATTATATTTGAAATAAGATTATGAGATAATGACACTTTTTCTAAAGAATCTATCCAAAAACAATGGTTACTTTGACAATTCATATGAGTCTCAATAATGATTCTATTTTTAATTACATCATTGCTCTGATGTGTATATGTAAATGTTAATTTATGATGTATTAAATTATATACTTATTTATCAATGTATTTATATAAGAATCATCATTATTCCTCCTTACTAACATCATCCCTTTGATGTATATATGGAAATTTTAGTTTCGGGATAAATGAACACAAAATTTTTATAATCGATGAATGGTTGGTAAAAATGTTATTTTTCATTTTGTAATAAATCAAATAATTTCATCTAAACATGAATATTTATTAAATCAAATTTACATTCATTAGGACACATAAAGGAATATTATGAATTATTTTAACCACTATCATAACCATGGAATAGTTCACACTCTCTAGCTAAAATAATTCCAAAATTAATGTGGATAATGATTATTTATATGATTTCTTTTTTTAAAACTACAAAGGTAAACGTGTCAATACTACCTAAATTATTTTTATCAAAAGGTTTTAAATACCATACTGGATATATCTCTAACAAATCTTATTTTTTTTACTTGAGAAATAATATTATACCCAAAACTGGTTATCAAAGTGATAAATTTTTTATTCATAATGTATTTCCAAGGATTAAGTTATAAATGACTATTTCTTATGTATGAAATACCATAAGAGACATTAATACATAAATATTATAGTATATTTCATAACACAATTATAATTTATATGAACCATTCACTTAGAAATAAAATTGTGTTCTTTTCACCACTAATGTATGTATCATTTATTCTTATCCCCTTTGAGAGCAGACATTTATTTATAGTAATTTTCATGACCTCATTGGTTTCAATATTTCGAAAAAATAATAATGAATTTTTGTATCTAATACTCAAGGTGTATAAATAAAATATTTTCTTTTATGATGAACATATTGAAATCAAAATCTTGTTCTTTGTTCTTATTAAATAGATTATAGTTTCACATCTAGTGAGCTATCTTTACAAATGTGAAGACAATTGGATCATGTTCAATTCTGTCCCACTTTATCTTTGTTTTCATAGAAATATGGTTTGATGGTTCCTCTAGTGGTTTACATCAAATTGGGTTGTTTCATGGTCTTTATTATTCTTCTCCTTAAGAATTAATTATTTAGTTTAATTTAAATTACAATATTATCATCTAATAATTATTTAAAGAGAAAAGGTGTTATATCTTAACTATTGATTTCAAAACACTCAATGAAACAATTTATGATAGTTAGTATAGATAAGATAATGACATGAACTAAAAGTTAATCATTTACATTGAATCCAAATTCTTCCATTTATTCAATGTAATTTATCATCATGACTACATGAGGCCCAACTTTAGTTCAATCATGAAATCTATACCTAATCATTTTGATCATTATCACCTCAATTAATCACTCCAAATTCCTTTTATGCACTTCTCAGAGATGAGAGAACATGGTATAATTATTTATATACTCATGTGTAATTTTTTACACTTTTCATATATATTTTAACATTAGTATACAAACAACAAAATGTGACACTACTAATTCTCATTTAAACTTCTTTCTCATCCTCAATTTATTAATGAGGATGATGATTAGGATGCGGGGATTTTATCACACAAAATTTCCTTTCACACTTTAGTATTATGCGCTACCACCTGTACCCATCCTATAAATTTATTCTAGGGAGAACATGTTCTTTTTCAAATATGGATCACAATGAATCTATGTTAATACATTCCATTGTTATAAAAAATATAAACACTAATATCAACCCTTTGATCATGATTACTGATTAGACAATACTGATTAATTAAATCACTAGATGTATCCTACTATTTTATTATAACATAGACGAACTAACTACTAGGTTAAGAATACCCAGTATCTTGTGTATTCTAGTGGAAATGATACTTGATACCAATTCTCATAGTCCGAAATATTTCATTACCACTATACTGAGAGTTTCAAGGTAGATGTTTGGTTGTCCAACTGTTTTAACTCATGGTTCCTTGAATTATTTCTTGGAGTCTCAACTTCTAAAATAATAACATTGATTTACACAACAATTTATCTCTAATGAAAGAATAATATATTTTTGGATACTTATTTGCTTTCATATTTAGTTATTTTAGTCCAACACTCTTATAAGTACACCCTGGTTGATGGAGGAACCCTTATCTAGGGATGATAAGAACCACGTACACCCGATTTTGTTCAAATTCAAATTATGGAAGGAGTTATGGATTAATATTTCATTGATATTTTTTAATTATTTATTGAAAAATGAAATCATTTTCTATTTTTTATTTCTCTACTAACTGATTACACTAACATCATGAAAATTTATTAATTACAAATCATTCATCACATTTGAATGTGTTTAAATGTTTACATTTTTTTATTATTTTATGTGTTTGTGCTCACTTTAATACTAACAAACAATAATAATCAATTCATAAATTAAATAAAATAAATGAATTATCATAAGAATTTATTCTTTGTTAATCTGTTTAGCATAAATAGATCCATCAAGATCCATGGGGTAAATACTTAAGTCATATCTGACTCATGTCTCCATGCATACCCAACTTAATGTATTTACATATTGTTTAGAAAATTGTCTCATGTCAACACATACCATATTTTTATTCAACGTAAAAATCCACAAGCGAGAGTTGGGTCACAATAATTTGTAATAGTCATTAAATACAACTCTCATGGATATGAAAAACCTTATACATATAATAATGGAAATGATAATGTGCATACCATCAAATTATATAATTAATTATTAAAATATAAAAAACATACAATAATTAATTGATTAATTAAATCCAAACATACATTGGCTGGTCACCACTCACGATCAGTTATCACACAAATTACATGTGTGATAAAAATTTAACTTATAGAAAAATTATGTCAAGGGATATTAAATGAATTAAAAAATTCATTATAATTTTAATTCATTTTATATTTTTTGTTTAGTAGAAAATTATATTTAATTTTTTTAATAATATATAATTAAATTATTTTAAATCTGAAATTTTTTTCAGACCCTCGGGTGGCGTGGAACTCCATTATAACAGGTTCTAGGTTTTTACATGAAATTTTAGGGTCAGTAAAAAACAATCTCGGGTTGGTACGGGTCAACAAGATGCACTATGTGTATGCATGGTGAAAGGCTAAGCATTGGGATGATATTCGGGGTGGGTCTTGCAGGTGGGAAGCTGAGTAGTGTGAGGATGGTGGTGGGGGTGTCACCACTAGAACATCCATGAAGTCGGGGAACAAAGATAGGGAGGCCAGTAGGTTAGGCATCAAAAATTAAGATAATTATTTTAATGAGAAATTTCATGGGAGGTTAGTGGGATGCTAAGCACTGGTGGATGGTGATGCTGCCACCCCAAGTTAAAGAGTATTTTTAAAAAAAAAATTGTATTTTCAATTGGTGTCCCCTTTTAAAAAATTTTGTTTTCCCCTTATACAGATGGTATTGAAACCATCTCTATTATATTTATTCATTTATTTAATTGTTTTATTATTTGAAAAACATTCAAATTGAAACCACCACCACTGACTGCCATTTGGTAAAACGTTAACATATATATATATATATGCTTAAATTTTAACCTACAAAAATTGTTTTTATCCATATATTTATCATAAAATGACAATATATTGGTCATGTAATATTATATAGGATCATCATATTGAAAAATAGTCCCATAAAACGCCCTATTCCTGAATTTTATGAAAACATTTTTTTATTGTCTTAAACAGTTCCCGCAATCGCTATTATACCAATATTTTGTACCAATACACACTCCAGTTGTAGATGGGTCATGGATTTAAAAAATTTAATTTCAAATTTACATAACTACATCATCTTGGATGATTAATATCCCAATATGAGGTTTGTGTATCTTGCATGATGGAATTATGCATTAAAGGTGAACTAAAAATTACCTCATTTGATTTGAATTTTTTTTAAAAACTACATGTCATCAGTGACAATTAATCAATTAAACCGAAGTCATATCCCCTTAGATCATAAACACAATCTTGGAGAGTATTCGAGAACAATAATCATCAATATATGGATTATAACGCTGATATCTAATGGAGACATTAATTCATTAAAGATCACCAATATGTTCATCCTTCAATATGTTAAGGAGAACTCGAATCAGTTTCCTCGATCGAAAACTTCAACCTCTAGGATGGTTGAGAGAAGATTGATACGGGCTCCAAATTTCATTAAATAAATAGTACCTAAAATGAGAATCTCCTCCCACTTATATAGTAATGTACAAAATAACCTGAAATAGCTTCCCAGTCATAGGATATACATTACATACAAAATAATCTATAGATGACATATTACAACCAAGAAACCCTGTCATAAAATCCATTATATTTTTATCACATGAAATATAATACAATATTTTATGTGATAAAAGTGTTCCATTAACAAGACCAATCTTCCTTGCGTATATTAAATGAAGAATGAATATTAAAATAATATTTATTCATTTATTATATCACAATATATTCACATAACATCATATGAATCCAATTAAAAAATAAATTCATTGAAAATTATTTTAAACTCAAGTAATTCAAATTTAGAAATTTCATGGGGATCCTTGAAACTCAGACATCATCTAGATCCTATGGTGGGGCCACTATGAACTATAATCTTATTCATTAGAATATTCCATACATCTAAATATTCTTACTGTGTAACCCAATATGGACTTATCTAGATAGAATTAAATATAATCCACAGACTATGAGTGGAATATAGACACCCATGAATACCCCTAAAGAGATAAGGAAATGTTATTGCAATGACGACCTATTATGAAAAAATGTCAATTAATATAATCTATTTGTCTTAGGATATCATAGAAACTGATAGAAACCCTTCATGTTCTCATATGTTCTCACTTTATTATTCATTGATATTTCAAAATAGATGTATAATATTCTACCATGGAAAATTTTTATTATTGTTACTTCAAACCAGACCAACATGACCTGATATATCACTTCATTTTAGAAGTGAATAATTACATCATTATTATTTAATAAATTTTATTCCATTGATAACACATCGAACCCATGTAACCTCAGATTGAATAAAATATTTAGTTTCCATATTGTATCAAACTACATAATGAAATTGTAGAGACCTGAAGCTTATCGTACATGGACATTACATTACTTTTGCGGAATACTTAGTACATTACAAAAACACACACACATGAACCGTAATAGTTTAGTGTCTTTGGAAACTCGGAATATAATCTTCTAATCGTGGTGAAAGATCTTCAACATCTCCCATAAAGATCTTCTTTTTTTTCTTACCTAAAACCTTTCTTTATATCCTGGGGAAAAGAAAACATAAAAGGGTGATCTCAAATGCTCAGTAAGGGTAAACAAAAGAAATATCAATCACATCATATTCATAAGAACATAACATTTTTGAAATCTTAACCTGCAAAAGAGAGAATAATGTCATAACATGGGATAAATCATAGTAGTGAAATGTAATCCCAATAATCATAAATTAAAACATGAAACATTGTGGCGTACACACATAATCATAGAGAATCATTTCTTGTTAGTCAAGACTCATTTCCAAGACTATCTTAGTGGATAATGTCCCTTTCTGAACCGAGTCACCCTCGTTTCAGTCCTGTTTCACTGAACTGGTATAACCTACAAGTCCAGCCATGTCTATCTCATGAGATATAAAATCTTTACCCAATGCATTGGAGGGAGATATAGGTCCCACCCATCTCATAATGATACCATTCTTATGTGTGCCACATAATCATAAATCATACATCATTGCATAACCCATGTAGTAAAAATGGGATTCGTAAACATTGTGACATCATAAAACAATTCATATAAGATAAATGAATTCATAAAAATATTTCCATCACAACATAGCCAAATCAATGTAATAATAGGGATAGAAAAATAACCCTATGTTATCTTAGATGGAAAATAATTTTGATAAAACCCTTGAAATGAATTCCTGAGGAAAATATCTTTTCTTCTTCAAAATCAATTTCATTTCACAAAACGTCATGCAATTTTAAAAGAAAGAGATTTTATTGAAAATAGTCATGAAATATTTTGGAGGAATCTTCATTAAAATAAGGCTTTATAAAACCGTAAAAATCCGTTCGTGTCGTATAAGTTAAAAAAACATTCTTCGTACTTTTGTCAACAAAGTCAAAAAGTACCTCGTACGAAAAACGACAAAATATTCCTTTCATATCTTTTACTAAAAAATCACCAAAGGGTAAAATCGGATTTAAAAAATTGTAGGAAGATGGAAATAACATTACATTTTGAGGAAACATAGATGTGGATGATAAAATACACCCCAGTAAATACCAACGTATAAACAATCTCGGATAAAAATGAGATTGTGATATTTCCCTTTCCTTAGGTCCGATTTGCTTCGTATGTGTCCGGACCTCCTGTATAATGATTTAAATAATGTCATTGACTTATTCCAGAATCATACTCATTGTTATGATATCATATATGGTTCACTTATTACTTTATATTACCCGTTCTTTTGTAAATTCCATGTTAAAGAGCATTTTGGGTAAAATTGTTTCATTTGTCGTCCATGTTTTGACTGGTAATTATTCATATGATTACTTAGATCATGGTTAATTAATTCCAGATTATAAAACATGATTTATATATAATATATATTCAGAATATACATATATATATAATAAATCAGTAAATGGAAAGAAATACACCGTTCATGGAGACGGTAGGCCGTACGTACGCATGAACGCTGTTTTCGTTTCCTTGTTGAGTTGAATGGAATTAAGTAGGTGAAATACATATATATACACATATATCCAGTATTATTATGTCATATATTTCATGATTAATTATTATATATACTTTATAATCATTCATGAATGGTTAAAGTGGAGAATGAATCTCATCGTGTTGTGGAGACGGTAGTCCGTACGTACGCATGAGCGATGATATCATTCCAATGGTTGTGGAATTGTGTTGAAGTGTATGTATAGTATTTCAGTATCAAAATAACTCTATAATAATCATATATAGTTACTCATTACACCATTATACCTATTCAATTAAGGTGGTGGCGGAAAATAGATTACACCACGGCGTGGAGACTGTATTCCGTACGTACGTACGCGCAGTGATTTCGTTTTCCGTAGGATGGATAGATGGTGAATTAGTATTTTTTCATACTTATAATAACATATCAGTATATGAGTGATACTGGTGTTATTAATTCATAATGAAACACCCTATGAAGATGAAGTGGAAGAAGAAATAAAGGTGAAAGAATTGGTAACGGAAATTACCTCTTCTTTGAAGGGCCTCTTTGAGACCTCCTCTTAGGGCACTAAAATTGGACTTTTAGGAAGAACAGAACCTATAGGATGTTTCTAGGGAAGTGGATAAGAGATTTTGGCAGGGTTTTTCCGAGCTTGAAGGCTCAAAGTTGTGTGAGGAAGAGAGGGAGGAGGTGTCCTTTTATAAGGGAGGAGAGGGGCACCTTTGGAATAACAAAAAATATTATTTTATTATAAAGTCAAGATCGGTGTTAAATAGCTCCAAATAGATTTATTTAGAGGCTAAGGTGGGGATGGGTCGAAATAATATCATCCAATAGAATTTAGACAAGTTTAGGTTCCTATTTTAACCTTATCATTTAGATTTAACATTAAGTTAAATAATTTGTTTTTACCGTGTCTTCTTGTGTACTTACACTATAAGGTTAATAAACATAATATAAGAAGACAAACGAACCCCAAGTTATTTATTATTAATATATATAACCTTATCTAAGTCATGTTTCCGAACCTTAGATTTTTAGGAATAAAATAACAATTAATAATATAATATTTGTTTTAAAAACTATTTTATGTCAATTTTGACACTATTTAGTAATTGATTTTTGTGAAAATAATAACAGAATGATAAGTTCGAAAAAAGTTAATTAAATCAATACTAAAATGTCATATTAACCTAGAAAATTAGTGGAATTTATAAAAAGTCTCAAATTAGATCTATTTGGGTATTTATAACATCAATTATGCCAATATTTCATTAATAAGATAATTACTGCATCATCTTTGTGTCGTAAATAAATTAAATTATTTGATGTATAAAAATTACAAATAAAATACAATTATGTATGAAATCTTATTAGCTTTCTAATGAATATTTAAAATCTAATTTATCTTATGTATAACCCTATATTAAAAATGGTTTAGTAAATAAACTTTGTTTTTAACTCTTTTAACTCTTCTTTGAATTAAATAATAATAAATGTCCTAATCTAATCCAAGTGGCCCTAAATGGTCATATTTTATTCCTAAGCTTGTTTTTGGTATAATTACACTTATCCAATAGAATTTCTACATGTGTTAGGGTAATAATAATATCATTTTTACCCATAATTACCCTATTTACTTTTAACCGTGGTAAATAAAAGTAAAAAGTTACTATTCACCAAAAATTATTTTCATCTCATTGAACCACATTTTAGTCCTTGATATTAACCTTGTCTCTCGGATTTTCGAAATTCCACTCACAGAAGCGGTAAAATTATGTTTTATGAAAAATTCAGTTTTTTTAACTACCACTTAGTGGTTTCACTATTCATCAAAAATTGAATGTTTTCAGAAAAATACCAAAAATTAGGCCTAAGCTATATTTGATAATATGAACTCAAAAATGATTTCTATTTTACCAAATTCAAAACATATCAGTCGAATTAATTAATTTAAAAATTAATTCCCGTTGTCAAAACAAATAGCGTGTTTTTAAGAGATAATAACTATCAAAAGATTGACACTTATTTATAACTGGTTTAAATGTGAAATTACATCCAATGACCAGCATTGTATTAAATTGTAAAAATATATTCTAAATATACTTTAAAACCACTAAAATTAATAATTTATCACTATTAATTATTTCGATTGAAAAAGTTGTTTTTAATTAAAATTTAGTAATTTCCACTATTCATTAAAATATGAAAGTTATCCGAAAATTACCAAAATTTCACTCTGAGCTAATTTCGATATTCCGAATCCAAAAATGAAGTCCATTTTGAAAAATAAAATTTACAAAATTTCAAAAAGTGGTTATTACTATTCATAACAGCTAGTTTTAATAATATCTTAATAACATATCGTTGTTTAGCGAAACATGGTGTTGCGTACAACACACGCTATCGTGGAAGTTTGTGATTGCGTGTAATGCAAGGTAAGTCATGGATGCGTGTTGTGCAGGCTCCTTTTTGTGTAGCGTACAACACAAGACATTAGTGAAATTAAAAAGAATATTTTTCATAAAATCTCGGGGTGTTACATTCTACCCCCCTTAAAATGAATTTCGCCCTCGAAATTCGTCGGGGTTATAAATAGTTTACTACTAGAATGTTTCTTTAATAGAAACCCACATCGTAAAAAGGAATACCAAAACCAATCCTTAAAAAAAAGTATGAAACGTAACGGTTACCCAAATAAACTAATCACTGTGTTTCCACATAGATGAAAATATGGATATGGAAGAAAAAGCTAACCATCATGTTTTGATGGAGAGTGGTAGAGAACATGGCTATGGAAAATCCAAGAATCACAAATCCATAAATTTGTGACGATCTAAGGTACCATCTGATTAATCAGATATAAGAGCACTAGGAAAACATTTTTGGTTTTCAAGATCATTTCCCTAAAGTTGATGAATTAAAAGAAATACTTGCATGATTTTGGTACAATCTCATTGTTGTTATTGAATTGAACAATTTCCACTTCATCTCTTAAATAAATGAAGTTGAATTTTTTATTCGTGAAGTGTTAGCAGATCATGTGATAGAATGACGGGTCATTCCATCTGTCTCAAACAAAAGGTTAGCAAAAGTTATTAAATATACATAAGTAATTCTATAGTGAGATTAATCATATATGGTTCCTAAAATGGACATATACTTCATATATCATACTGATTAATATAATAAAATTAGTTTTTTACTGAACAAAGACTTCCTGTAGGCCAGTGGTAAGCGATAAAGGCCAGTCGCACTTCGGTTGTGGGTTCGATTCCCATAGCCTTGTCCGACGCGATGGGCTGTCGCTCGTCCTGCAGGCTGTCCTTTTTCTAAAACTACATTACTATAAAATTTCATCAGTAATATCAAAAAAAGTTCTATCCTTAAACAATACTAACTTATGTCCAACATAATCCATTCCATAATACTTCAGTCCACTCTCATAGTATAGTGAAAATTATTACCAGAGATTTAATACCATCGTTGATCCCCATATATCATAAGATATGTCTTGTTGGTCACATTCTAAACATTCAAAGGCCTTAATCATGTATTCTCTTGAATACCCATGCAGTTAAATGTTAACACTTTCCACATATCAAATTTCCTCAAAATTATATATACTCAATCCATGATATCACTTAGTCCTTATATCAATCATGAGCTCATGAATACAATCAAACATCTCATTATCTTCTTATCCCTTCATTATGCGCATATCATCCACTTTCCAAAAGAAATATCTGAATAAACTTTCATTGTTACTCATACCATTCATCATAAACTTTCAATACTTAAGGAAAGACAACAGTGTAACAATCCTTAGATGTCTTTTTATTCTATAGTACAACATTACACTTGACAAACATGTAATCATTCCACTACCTTCTTAAACCATTGACCGAGCTTCAACAATTCTTTCATCTCACATATCATTTGTAGTCTCTTCATCATCAACAACAAAAATACTACCCATACGACCATACCAATTCTCTTAATGAGACATTCCCTTAGGGAATTAGTTTTCATAATGCATGTACATTCCACATTTAAAACATTTAACCATTGTTGATGTCGTAGTAACACCATTAACCTCATCCATGTTGTTAACTGAAACTTTTCCATTGCACTTACTAGCTTTGTGTCCTAATTTTCCACATCCAAAGCATCTTCCAGTTCCTTTGAAACATTCTCCTTGATGCCTCTTCCCACATGATTTACATAGGGAAAATTGAACTGTCTTTCCTCTATGATCATCATGAAACTCCATCTTTCTCTTATTAGCCGAGTCAGGAAACATACCAAATTTTACTTTATTGATCATATTATGAGATTTCTGATTCGGCATAATAATGATGTTTGGACTTCCAAATCCCATTTCATTTGATTGCTTATGAAGAATATCATTCCATTGTCCATCATATCCTCCATTATCGTGAATCATCTTGTTTCCAGCCATTTTCTAAAACCCAAAAAGAATAGTGTGAGATGCAAAAATCATAATAAAGGGGGAGTAACTTCAATATCTAACATCTTAGGTTAAATTCTATGATCGTTACCATAGTGCTAGGACTATATCCTATATGTATACCTATCCATAGGGACATCCCTAGACATACCTTAGAAATATCTCTATGGATCTCACTAACGTTTTCGCGTCCTAGTTTCTAAAGGTTGACTAAACCTTTCCTCTGATACAAACTGTAGAGACCCGAAGCTTATCGTACATGGACATTACATTACTTTTGCGGAATACTTAGTACATTACAAAAACACACACACAAGGACCGTAATAGTTTAGTGTCTTTGGAAACTCGGAATATAATCTTCTAATCGTGGTGAATGATCTTCAATGTCTCCCATAAAGATCTCCCTTTTTTTTCTTACCTAAAACCTTTCTTTATATCCTGGGGAAAAGAAAACATAAAAGGGTGAGCTCAAATGCTCAGTAAGGGTAAACAAAAGAAATATCAATCACATCATATTCATAAGAACATAACATTTTGGAAATCTTAACCTGCAAAAGAGAGCATAATTTCATAACATGGGATAAATCATAGTAGTGAAATGTAATCCCAATAATCATAACATAAAACATGAAACATTGTGGCATACACACATAATCATAGAGAATCATTTCTTGTTTGTCAAGACTCATTTCCAAGACTATCTTAGTGGACAATGTCCCTTTCTAAACCGAGTCACCCTCGTTTCAGTCCTGTTTCACTGAACCGGTATAACCTACCATTACAGCCATGTCTATCTGATGAGATATAAAATATTTACCCAATTCATTGGATGGAGATATAGGTTCCACCCATCTCATAATGATACCATTCTTATGTGTGCCACAAAATCATAAATCATACATCATTGCATAACCCATGTAGTAAAAATGGGATTCGTAAACATCGTGACATCATAAAACAATTCATCTAAGATAAAGGAATTCATAAAAATAATTCCATCACAACATAACCAAATCAATGTAATAATAGGGATAGAAATAGAACCCTATGTTATCTTAGATGGAAAATAATTTTGATAAAACACTTGAAATGAATTCTTGAGGAAAATATCCTTTCTTCTTCAAAATCAATTTCTTTTCACAAAACGCCATGCAATTTTAAAAGAAATAGATTTTATTGAAAATAGTAATGAAATCATTTGGAGGATGCTTCATTAAAATAAGGCTTTATAAAACCGTAAAAATCCATTTCTGCCGTATAAGTTAAAAAACATTCCTCGTACTTTTGTCAAAAAGTCAAAAAGTACCTCGTACGAAAAACGACAAAAGATTCCTTTCATATCTTTTACTAAAAACTCAAAAAGGGTAAAATTGGATTTAAAAAATTTTAGGTGGATGGAAATAACATTACATATTGAGGAAACATATATGTGGATGATAAAATACAACCCAGTAAATACCAACATATAAACAATCTCGGATAAAAAGGAGATTGTGATATTTCCCTTACCTTAGGTCTGATATGCTTCGTATGTGTCCGAAACTCCTGTATAAAGATTTAAATAATGTCATTGACTTATTCCAGAATCATACTCATTGTTATGATATCATATATGGTTCACTTATTACTTTATATTACCCGTTCTTTTGTAAATTCCATGTTAAAGAGCGTTTTGGGTAAAATTGTTTCATTTGTCGTCCGTGTTTTGACATGTAATTATTCATATGATTACTTAGATCATGGTTAATTAATTACAGATTATAAAACATGATTTATATATAATATATATTCAGAATATACATATATATGTAATAAATCAGTAAATGGAAAGAAATACACCGTTCATGGAGACGGTAGGCCGTACGTACGCATGAACGTTGTTTTCATTTCCTTATTGAGTTGAATGGAATTAAGTAGGTGAAATACATATATATACACATAATCCAGTATTATTATGTCATATATTTCATGATTACTTATTATATATACTTTATAATCATTCATGAATGGTTAAAGTGGAGAATGAATCTCATCGCATCGTGGAGACGGTAGTCCGTACGTACGCACGAGCGATGATATCATTCCCATGGTTGTGGAATTGTGTTGAAATGTATGTATAGTATTTAAGTATCAATATAAAATTATAATTATCATATATAGTTACTCATTACACCATTATACCCATCCAATTAAGTTGGTGGCGGAAAATAGATTACACCACGGCGTGGAGACGGTATTCCGTACGTACGCACGCGCGGTGATTTCATTTTCCGTAGGATGGATAGATGGTGAATTAGGATTGTTTCATACTTATAATAACATATCAGTATATGAGTGATACAGATTTTATTACTTCATAATGAAACAACCTAATAAGAAGAAGTGGAAGAAGAAATAAAGGTGAAAGAATTGGTAACGGAAATTACCTCTTCTTTGAAGCGCCTCTTTGAGACCTCCTCTTAGGGCACTAAAATTGGTCTTTGAGGAAAACCAGAACCTCTAGGATGTTTCTAGGGAAGTGGATAAGAGATTTTGTCAGGGTTCGGCCGAGCTTGAAGGCTCAAAGTTGTGTGAGGAAGAGAGGGAGGTGGTGTCCTTTTATAAGGGAGGAGAGGGGCACCTTTGGAATAACTAAAAATATTATTTTATTTTAAAGTCAAGTTCGGTTTTAAATAGCTCAAAATTTATTTATTTAGAGGATAATGTTGGGATGGGTCTAAATCCTCTCATCCAATAGAATTTAGACAAGTTTAGGTTCCTATTTTAACCTTATAATTTAGATTTAACATTAAGTTAGATAATTTTACTTTTACCGTGTCTTCTGGTGTTCTTACCCTATAAGGTTAAAAAACTTACTATAAGAAGCCAAACGATCCCAAAGTTGTCTATTATTAATATATATATACTTATATAAGTCATTTGGCCGAACCTTAGATTTTTTGGAATAAAATAACAATTAATAATATAATAATTGTTTTAAAAACTATTTTATGTCAATTTTGACACTATTTAGTAATTGATTTTTGTAAAAATCATAACAGCATGATAAGTTCGAAAAAAGTTAATTAAATCAGTACTGACATGTCATATTAACATAGAAAATTAGTGTAATTCATAAAAAGTCTCAAATTAGATCTATTTGGGTATTTATAACATCAATTATGTCAATATTTCATTAATAAGATAATTACTGCATCATCTTTGTGTCATAAATAAATTAAATTATTTGATGTATAAAAATTACAAATAAAATACCATTATGTAGGAAATATTTTTATATTTCTAATGAATATTTACAATCGAATTTATCTTATGTATAACACTATATTAAAAATGTTTTCGTAAATATACTTTGATTTTAACTCTTTTAACTCTTCTTTGAATTAAATAATAATAAATGTCCTAATCTAATCCAAGTGGGCCTAAATGGTCATATTTTATTCCTAAGCTTGTTTTTTGTCGAATTACACTTATCCAAAAGAATTTGGATATGTGTTAGGGTAATAATAATATCATTTTTACCCTTAATTACCCTATTTACTTTTAACCGTGGTAAATAAAAGTAAAAAGTTACTATTCACCAAAAATTATTTTCATCTCATTGAACCAAATATTAGTCCTTGATATTAACCGTGTCTCTCAGATTTTTGAAATTCCACTCACAGAAGTGGTAAAATTATGTTTTATGAAAAATTAAGTTTTTTTAACAACCACTTAGTGGTTTCACTATTCATCAAAAAATGAAAGTTTTCAGAAAAATACAAAAAATTAGGCCTAAGATATATTTGATATTATGAACTCAAAAATGATTTCTATTTTACCAAATTCAAAACATATCAGTTGCATTAATTAATTTAAAAATTAATTCCCGTCGTCAAAACAAATAGCGTGTTTTTAAGAGATAATAACTATCAAAAGATTGACACTTGTTTATAACTGGTTTAAATGGGAAATTACATCCAATGACCAACATTGTATTAAATTGTAAAAATATATTCTAAATATACTTTAAAACCACTAAAATTAATAATTTATCTATATTAATTATTTCAATTGAAAAAGTTGTTTTTAATTAATGTTTAGTAATTTCCACTATTCATCAAAATATGAATGTTATCCGAAAATTACCAAAACTTCACCCTGAGCTAATTTCGATATTCCAAATCCAAAAATGAAGTCCATTTTGAAAAATAAAATTTACAAAATTTCAAAAAGTGGCTATTACTATTCATAACAGCTAGTTTTAATAATATCTTAATAGCATATCGTTGTTTAGCGAAACTTAGTGTTGTGTACAACACACGCTATCGTGGAAGGTCACGATTGCGTGTAATGCAAGGCAAGTCACGGATGTGTGTTGTGAAAGCTCCTTTTGGTGTAGCGTACAACACAAGACACTAGTGAAATTAAAAAGAATATTTTTCATAAAATCTCGGGGTGTTATAGAAATAGTACACATTGATAATAACATCATGTCATGAGGAAAATACACAAGTTCGCACATAGAAACCACAAATGACACATGACATATATGGTGTTCCTATTGGTGGGTTAGTTATCATGATCTAATCTACTTAAGGTAACCATGTGAGAACAATAAGAGAATAAGTCTCAATGTTTATGATCCTCCGAAAACTAATAATCTCACGTAGTCAATGTTGTGGAGGTATGCTGCTTCTAAACCATTGGATATATGATTATAATTAATATGATAGTATCTCAAGACTCTCATAATAACATGGAAAATCGTATAACCTTTTGATATGAAAAATAACTATGGAAATTATCATATAAATAGTACATGAAAAAATATCAACATTATTCGTGTAAGTGTACATCATTCATATCAGACTCTATATATGATATGGTAATCAAATGTACTATTCAAGATGGGGGTAGGGAACCAAAAATTACAACACCCCCACTGGCACTAGATCCACCATTCTAAAAATCATGGTTAGATCTCACATGATATTCTCTTTCTTCTTTTGATTTGTGTATGTAGTCATTTTGCAGGCTATGTATCTTTTTTATGAATACTCTTTTATCTACAACTTCACCCCCATGGGTAGGACTTTTCAAGATATGATATACCCAAGAATATTCCTCTTTTACACTATCAAAAAAACATGACATCTTTAATAGTACCGTATGTAGGGTAATAATTATTTATATTATGATAAAACATTAATTACGAGGTTCCATTCAAATAACTAGAACAATTCTTTGCCTATTTTATAACATTTCTTCAGCTACATCAGAATCCACAATGCACTCTGTAATTTAAGATGCGGATACCACTAGCTTGAATCTGTTTCTCTTTTTTAATAACCATGCATATCTATGATATTAGATCATATTGATCTTAATGAAGAGTTTTTTATTCCCCATTAAACCTAGTTTTTATTCCTCTGAAAATATCATGAATAGGTCTCATATGTTCTCTCATTTACCATTGGATAGTTTTGAATGCTTCTAGTGAAGTTCTAATGTATTATAATGATATTGTCTTAATATAATATATATTTTGGAAACATCACATGGTGTACAAAACATGGAATATGTTATTAATAAACTGTTGAATATTATGTAATTCTACTCATAGTATAGAAAACATTTCCTTTGCAATGACCTATTTTTGATGGGATTCATTTGTTATTGAAAATATTCATAAAAAACATTATTTGTGATGGAAATGTTTTCCCATCATAAATACCGTTCGAGAACACTACATTCCAATCAATGAGAAATGTGTTTGTGACATGAATCTATTCTCTTAAAAAATACCTTCCTTCATTATTTTCATTTGTGAAAGGCATTAACTCCCACCGTAAAAAAAATTTCAATAGGAGAATATTTTTGACAGGACCCATCAAAAGTACCTTTTGAAAATAATGTTATTTGTGGCTAGACGTATATCTCATCTCAAATAAAGTGTCGACCGAAGTGTAATATCAACCGGACCCAACAGTAATATTCTCGTCCGAAATTATCTAACCTATATACACCCCTTATATTTTTTTCATTCCACTCGCCTTTGAACATCCTTCTCATACTCGTCTCTCATATTCTACTTCATATTGTCGTCAATTTTTTAAATTTTTCTTGGAATTAACTTTCTAGCATTTCAATTGCTAAAAGAATCAGTTTTAATGTACTTATTTAATGTTTATAATTTTTTAATACTTTATTTTATTTTATATTAGTAATAATTATTATAAATTAGCGGTAAATTGATATAAATATATTGGAGTAGAATTAATTTTTTTTAGTAATTAATTAATTTTATTTAGTATTAATTATTTTCAATTATAAGTATTTAGTTTTAATTATTAATAATTATTTTCTATCAGAAGTTTTTAGTAGTAATTATTGTTAATTAGTTTTACTTAGTAATAATTAGTATTACTTAGTAATAATTATTAGTACATAGTCTTAATTAGAAAAAACTAAGAAGTATTTATTGGAAATTAGTAATAATTAATAGATATTAGTAATAATTAGTATTAATTTGAAATATGTAATAATTTGTTTTGGTAATTTGTAAAAATTAGTCGTTATTAGTATTAATTAATGGTAATTGGTAATAATTAGAGGTACATAATAAATATCATTGGTTATTAGTTTTAAATAGTGGTAATTAGGGGTAATTAGATAAAATTAGAAAATAGTAGTAAAAATTATTAATTTTTCATAAAAATTGGTAATATTTTTTAAATTTGTAAATTTTTTTATAAAATTTTAAAACATCATAAATACGTTTTTGGTAATAAATTAATGGCAATCTATGATCAAATATGGTAATTATTAATAAATTATGGCAATTAGTCAAACTTAGCATTAATTAGTAATAATAGGTAGTAATTTGTGAATAATTGAGGAAATTATTAAAAATTATTAATAAATTATTAAAAAATTGCACTAAATTTTTATAAAATAATTAAAATTTCGTAAAATGTTATAATATACATTAAATTGATAAAAAATAGTATAAATATATATATTAAAATAAATAATATTTTTAAAAAACAAGTTTAAAAAATTAAACACGTAAAATGTGTAAATAAAAAAAGTCACTCTAGTATAATTTATTGTAAATTACTTTGAAATAATATAACTTATTATAAATTATTATAAAAATGAAAATGAAGATGGTCGTCCATTTCTAGCTTATGATCAATGAAAAATTTGGATATGTTTAATATTAATTGGTCATTTTCCATGACCCGAAGATTAAAAATTCTATGAATTACAGTTTTTAGTCATTAATATTTTATTAATTTATATTAAATTATACAAAAAATTAGTGGAAGTTACTAAAAAATAGTGGTAATTAAAAATATTAATAATTTATTGTAAATAGTAGTAATTTAGGGGTATTTAGTAATAATTAGTGGTAATTAGAATTAGTTGATAGTAATTAGATGTGGTTAGTAATAATTATTAATAATTACTACAATTTATAATAGAAATTGAATAAATTATTACAAATTAATTTAAAATACTATATATTGTGTAAAATATGTCAAATTAGTTAAAATCTGAAATAACATAATGAAAGTACTTAAAATAAAAAAAATTCATACAAATTAATAGAAAATAATTAAAATTAATATAAAATAATTAACAATATTATATAATATTATAAAAAAATAGAAATTAGTGAATATTAATAATTTTTTTTATAAATTAAAAAAAACTAACTTAAATTATTATAAATTTATTTACATTTATAAAAAAATTATTATAAATAATTACAAATTAGTATATATTTGAATAAATTATAATAATTGATTCTTCACATAATATAAATTATCATAAATAATAAAAAAATTATAAATTGATCTAATATATAAAAAATCACAATAAACTAATAAAAATTTGTATAAATTATTAAAAATAAATAAATTACTATAAATTATTATTAAATAATTAAAATTAATATAAATTACTTAAAAATTGAAATTTAAAAAAGTTGTCAATTTTCAGGACATGAGAATTAAATTTTTTTAATTTTTAGTATTGACATAAATTATTTATTTCTAGGGACTTGAAGATCGAAAATTATATAATTTACCCCTTTATAATAATTTATAACTAAATTTAATAATTTACATTAATTTATAATTATTTTTATTAATTTATTAAAAAGTGGTTAATTTATTATAATCAATGGAGAATGTAACTAATTTATAATAGATTGTATTTTTTTTTACAAATTAATAAAATGAATACATTAATAAGCTCAAATAAAAAATTGAATATCTACCGTAACACATTTTTATCATTTAACATAATTAAAACAGTAAATATTTATTGTTTTATCTAAAAACCACGGTCTGAGGAAATGTAAAATATTTTCAGTTATGATATTATGATTTGATAAATCGTTATAAGAACAAAAAATATTCTCTTATAAATCATGTGGACATTGAGTGTGTCGAATCATTTTTAACAATTTTATTAGTCAAAATTGATGATAATCAGTGAAAATTAGAATAAATTAGTAAATATCATTAGTAAATTGATATAATTGTTAATATATACAAGTAAATTAATTATTTTTAGATTTTATACTCTTTTTTGGATCGTTTTTTTCTTATATAAAATTAATTGTAAATTTTTTATTTCTGATAATTTTTGTTTTCAGAAATATGGATCATGGATGTTGGATGTAGTCATTATTACTTGATCGAAAATTAATAAATCATCACAGGAATCTAAATGATTCTAGTATAAATCTTTTATATATTAGGGGTGTTGAAGCATTTTTATCATTTTCATTATCAAATCCAAAAAAAATTTATAAGGGACACTGAAGTGCCCCTATATAAAATGTGATTTGAGAAGGCTTAAAAAATTGGACAACATTGGGGGTTATCTTTTCTATTTTTTTATATCAAAAAGATTATTATTTTTTGTTTCAACATGGTGAACATGTTTCTAGAGAAGATAGTAAAAATTTAGTTCTAGATCAGTCATATTATAACAATTTAGTACATGATGTGTCTGGTCCGTCTTTTCAATAAATTTAAATTTGTGATGGGTTGATTTAACACATAATTTGGAACTTTCTCAATTTTATAAATTATTAAAGTATTATTGGGATTCCTTATATGTTAGTTTCAAGATAATAAAATTTCAAGGTGAATAAAATTTTTTGGATATGAAATCAGATAATGGAATTTCCAAAGGCTACTTTGATCAAATTTTCTAGAACAATATAGTATTAACATACATGGATATTAAATTATTATTATTTGGAATACATAAAACATTAACGAAACATACACCCAAAGACAATATTATTTTACTTCCTTTAGAAACATAAAAACATAAACACTAGTACATGAGTGATTTAAATTATCCCCCACTAGTTTCTCAAAGACTAGCACCCCTCTTAGACATATCATACATACAATATATCTTCATCACCTGGGGAAGGAGACATAAAAAATATGAGGGCTCAGATGCTTAGTAATTTGAAAAAAATGGATATATGTAATCATAAACATGAGCATAAGGTTACGAAAGCATGATCATAATAAAATATCAATATACACTATGTATCAAAAATAAAAAAAAATCATGGATTAAATTTTGGTAATTCATATGCCATGAAACATAAGGGAATAAGAGAATAATCAATGAAAGAATAACATAGGAATAAGACATGGAGTTTTTCCATACATATAAACATGTAATATTATTCCTTATAATTCAAGACACATTTCTATAACTTATCAAGGATCTTCATGGGGAATTCTAATTTTAGGAGGGAAACACAACTATCCACAGTCACAATACTATCTATGTAAGGGATTCAGTTCCCCCATATTTCCATAGTGGATCGTGTTTCCCTATCTTCCAATAGGGGATTGGGATTCCCGATCGAGTATCTATATCTTCCCATCATCATTAGGACTACACATATTGAGTGGTATACACCACCATCCCATATCACAGCCCTTTCCTTGTAAGTGATTGGGTTTCCCCATATTCGCATTGTGGATCAAGACTATCAACCCGATTCCTATCATTACCTCATGATATATACATATTTTTCCAATTTCATTAGAGAGATATATAGTTCCCACCAATACGAAAATAAAATAACACCAATGTTTTCCTCAAGATATTAAAACACGCACTATATCATGAACCAGAAAAAGAGATAGGTTTGATAAATAAATTAGCAAAACAAATAAAATTATATAGGTATAATAAACATTTAATCATATAAAAACCTATAGAAAATATATAGTTTTCATAATAATTTAATCCTATAATAACACCTGAAAGGAAGAATGTTTCATAATTATTTATCATGTTATAACCTTTTTAAGATAAATTGGTTTCATAAGTATTTATCAGTGTATAACTCAACAAGTAGAAATGGGTTTTATAAGAATTTATACCTGTATAACACATTAGAGAAAAAAGGGTCTCATAAGCACATGATATATATTTGATGAAAATGCTTCATAAAAATATTACTCATGAAAGAGAAATGGTTTTTGATGAAAATCATTCCATTAAAACATAAACCATTCAGATAATGAATGTGAATAGAACATTTCAATCATTTCATAGAAAGGCCTGAGTATCATAAAAAAATGTCATCTTAGATGGATTTTTTTTCAAATATCATTTAAAATAATTTAATGAATAAGATATCCTATCATCTTTGGAAAAGTATATTTAAAATAAAAATACTTTTTGAAACCATTTTTCATGAAAATATATGGAAAACATAGAAAGAAGGACTAAAATATTTTTAAGAACCTTTTTCCTTGAAAAATTATAAAATAATCTTGAAAACATTTTGAAAACTATTTTCCTTGAAAAGAAATTTAAAACAAATAAATGTATATTTGAGATCATTGAAATCTTTTTATTTGAAATCATGTTTTCAAAAGAATATAAAATATTATTTAAAAATCATTCAAAACATATTTTTAATCATATTTTTTGAGTTTTTTTAAAACTACTATAAAATCAATTAATTTCTAGAATATTTGTTAAAATATATATTTTAAGAAAAATTATCCTTGTAAACATATAATGGAAGCATGGTGAAAATGGAATTAATGATAGTGTGTAGGTCCAAACATGCCGAACATTTATTTTTTATATTAAAGTTTTCTAAAAGTGCCTTGATTTAAAAAATACAAGAAATTTACATTTAAAAATATTTATTTAAAAAGGTAATATGTCGGAAAATATGACTTTTAAAATGTTCAAGGATATTTTTTTAAAAAATTGAAAACATTTTTTGAAAACACGGTTTTGAAAGAACAATTATTTCTGACCGAATGGAGAACTAAAGGTATATTTTCAAAAAAACAATGTAAGAACCCAAACCTTCTTTTTTGGTATGTTTTTCCCTTTTTTGGAGTTTTCGAGAAAAGATGAGTTTTTGGAAATTTTTTAAGTATACGTCATGTACTTTATGAGTACACATTGTGTACTTCATTGCCACTTAAGGTTGTGTTCTGACAGTGTTGGGGACAAACACATCGTCATGTAAGGGTGTTTGGATCCCACTTAAAGCAGAGTATAGAAAAGGTGAGTACACGCCTTGTACACAAAAAGGACACCCCGTGTATTTTATTCTTTTCATTAAATGCACCGGGGTCGCGTCTAACGGAATGAACTATCTTTTTCTAGGTTTTCTTTATCTAAGAGAACTCGTACGACCACAATTCTTCAATGAACCCCCAAGCCTTCATCTGTTCTCTGAATCGACCGTCATCCATTGCGTTGGAACCGCAGCGGTAAGCTCTTCCTTCTCCTAGAGTTTTGTTTCCTAATTCCTCTTCATTTCCATGTTATCGTGGGTTGAACATTTTATGAATTTTTGTATATCTATGATGTTCTAAGGGGATTCAAGCCTCGAGGTTCACTTATAAAGTTATACTAACACCATGGTTGCTGGATTGTTCCTTTCTGTATAAATTCATTGAGTATTATGTGAAGATTTCACCAATACCCTTGAATGGGGTATTGCGTGTTTACTATGTTTCCCCTATTGTTTGCCTATATTTCTTGTATGACTTAGTAGAAGCCATTTCTTCTGAATATGGCAATTTTATATGCTTTGGATGTATTGACCATGCTTGTTTTGCTTGTTTATGGCCATTTGGTTTACTTTTTACTATTAGGTTATTGCAAGTTCCATGCCTAGTGTTGTAGGATGAAGTGTTCTTTTCTATCATGTTGTTATGCAGTAGAATGATAGCCAAGTAGTTTTTAAGGTTTACATGGGCTGTTATGAGATGTGATACTTGCTGACTATACATAGGGATGTGAGAACCTAGTGTAGTAGACAAAAGGGAGAATGGATGTAAGGGCTTCTCGAGGGTGTCTTTAAAAAATACGATGTGAGACCATAGGGGGAATTTGCGTTGAGTGCTTCATTAGAGTGTCTGTAGTTCCTCGACGTGGGCCACATGGGGAAGGAGACATTGGGTGCTTTCCCATTGCGTCTTTAGTATGATACGAGAGTATAGAGTGATTTTATGGCGAGTTCTTGCTTAGAGAGTCTATTATTTAGCTAAACCAGAGGGGTAAGACTGTGTGGGATTCCCAGAGGGTTTGAAAGTACTTGTTGGTTGAACAAGTGGGGTTAGGATGTGAGAACTACCCTGAGGATTAACTATTTGTTTCCACCTCCTTGATTACCAATCTACTTTTTTGTGAATTAAATTCTTGAAACTGTGGATTGTTTACTGTTTAGTACATTCCTATTTACTGCTTTCTGTACTTCTACCTACCATATATTCACTGACTATTAGGTATAGATATCGTGGTGGTTTCTTAATAGGATTTAGTCTCACACCATGTTTGGGACTTTCTTTTGGGCCAAAACAGATTATATTGCTTCAGGTATAGATAATGGACAACACCCTTCTACTTCAGGTATCAGACTTACTGTGGAGCTGGAGAGAAAGGGACAAAGTTTAGGCTTGCGATGCCGAGGAGCTGTGATCTATTTCATTTGGACTTGGTTGAGTATAGTTGTATTCATAATTGTGACTTGTTTTGCTATTTTCCTAGACATATGTATCTTGCATCATTTTATATTTATATGCCCTAGTTGTTTATTATTTCAGTCTTCCACTATTTACTATTGTTGGATATTTAATGCATTCACTATTGTATATTTTTTCTCCTATACTATGTACTCTTCCAATGACGGCATAGTTTCCCCAATATCACACCCAAGGCCCTCGCTGCTAGTCGGCAGCCTCTAGCATTTAGGGAAATGTGATTGAGGCCATGTGACCCAACAGGTATGAGGCGCCTCTAGGTGACCTCCGAAATTGGGACGTTACAAAGTGGTATTAGAGGGATTCTTTTCTCTTGAATTACTATATGGAGCCTTTAGTCAGGGATAGGATGGAATAGGTAATTAGTAATAAAATGAGCCCGTGCATAGCTAACCCGTGTACAAGGAAAAGCTGATTTACCTCTTTTTTGTAATTTTCCTGGTTTTCCAATTTTACAGTTTATTTGATTCCACCATTTAGTGATTAACATGTTTTGTGTGTTTACCATTGATGTTATTGATGTTTTATTTCTGTCGCAACCCGATGCGATGATGGTATTCCATCTCATGCATCATATAGGCATGTGCTAGAAATCACATGTCATGCATTCATTCCATGCCATTTAGGGTGCATTAGAAATTGCATGTTGTTGTGATATATGTTGTGTTGAATATGCATTATTTTGTGATAGATTTATTGATTGAAGACATGCTTTTGATAGGTATTGCATGTGTAAGGTCTTGATTGAATGAACGCCAAATTTTGGTTCTTGAGGTGTTATTGGACCTCATGAATCTGAACATGGTGGATCATTGAAGTGTTTTCTGTGTATATGACAAGTATAAGATAACTATATTTGATTCACAGGGAGTATGGGCCTTCATGGATTTAAATTTGGCCCCTTAATGTTCATTTTTAGTGTTTTCTGGTCTCCAGAGTAGTTTCTGAGTCTTACTATCCAGAAAACCCAGAATAAATGTTGTGTACATTATGAACACATGTCACGTGTCCTTATATTTGGGAAGGAACAATTTTTCTTTTGTAAATGCCGTGTACTATATGTACACATCGTGAATCCTCTAACTCTGTCATAGGCCGTGTGGATTGAGACACGGGGCTGGGGAAATTCCTGTGAGAACACACCGTGTACCAGTTTGGCACACCGTGTAGTCTGACCTAGGCACCCGGCCATGTGACGAACAACACAGGTTAGTGTTATCCTTTCAATTACACGTTGTATTGGTCTGTAACATGCCGTGTAGTGTAACTTTGTACAATGTCTGTTTCACTAACAACACGGGTCAGTAAATCTTTTTGAGTACACATTGTGTCCACCTTGAACACACCCTGTAGACTTGTGCTAAGAGTGTGTTGTGTGGCTTGACTGTGTAGAACGACTTGGGAAAGCAAAGAGGATTCAAGTACACGCCATGTGTGAGGAAAATACGTCATGTGTTGGGGGTGTTACACGACTAGTTTTAGCAGAAGCACATGACCATATGAATGACTTAAGGGATCACATCGTGTATCATGAATACACTCTGTGTAGTCATGTTTTTCATAATTGAATGCCTTTTCATTTGTATCATCTCTTCTAGTGATATCATGACTCTAGACACAATATTGGGAATGAGAACAGCAAGTGTACGTCAGTTCAAGGAGGGCCCTCTAGAAGAGGTAGGGTGTCACTTTTTATGGGACCTTTATGTCCTAGAAATGATAGGTTATGATGTCATTCCCGGGATGGACTGGCTAGTTCCCTTCTAGGAAGTCATCAATTTTTATCACCATATGGTGAGTTTCATATCACCAGAGGGTGTATCATATCATCATAAGGGTGAGTGGGATGTCCAGGTGTGCAGAGCGGGACCAGAGCATCATGGGTTAGGAGGAGTTACAACCAAGATTGCTATTCTGTATATGGATGACCAGGGGACTTCACAGCTATAATTTCTTCTAGTGGTGAATCATTTCAGGGATGTCTTTCTAGAGGACTTCTCAGGTTTTCTTCCAGAGCGAGAGGTATAATTTTCGATTGAGGTTGTTCCAGGGGAGGTAATAGTGTTTATTCCTCCTTATAGGATGGCTACTCCTATGCTACATGAGCTGAAGAAGTAGTTGTAGGAGTTACATGCAAAGGGTGTCATCGGACCAAGAAATTCTCATTGGGGTTCACCTATCCTATTTGCGAAAATAGAAGATGGTACCCACATTCTTTGTGTGGATTACTGAAAGTTGAACTAGTTGACGATCAAGAACAGATATTCATTTCCTATGATTGATGATCTCTTTGATAAGCATCGAGGAGCCCGTGTGTTCTCGAAGATTGACATGAGGTCCAGTTACTATCAATTTCACAAGAGACCATCTGATATACCACTCACAAACTTCCGGAGTAGGTATGGTCTATACGATTATATGGTTATGCCATTCGGCCTCAGGAATGCGGTGGCCGTTTTCATGGCGCTGATGAACCGAGTGTTCCATCCATACTTGGATTTCTTCATGGTTGTTTTCATGGATGATATCTTGGTGTAATGTCACACTCAACGCGACCATTCCACACATATTGAGATCGTTCGAAGTACAGTGAGAGAGCATCAGTTATAGGTTAACCTCTCAAAATGAAACTTTGGGTAGATCAGATTCACTTAATGGGCCATGTTATCTCAGAGACACGAGTATTAGTAGACCCAGAGAAAGTGAGAGAAGTAGTTTCATGGGAGCAGCAGAAGAATGTCTTTTAGGTTCATAGTTTTCTAGGACAGGCTGAATACTAAAGACGCTTCATACAAGGCTTTTCATGCTTAGCAGCACTGCTGACGGGTCTGACCAAGATGGATGTGATGTTATTATGGTCATATTCTTGTCAGTCAGCCTTTTTAGAGCTAAAAGTGAGGTTTAATTCAGCACCGATACTAGTCTTTCCATAGCCAGGAAGCCATATAATATTTATTGTGATTCTTTAGGTATCTGGCTAGGAGTTGTGCTTATGAAGGAAGATGGATTTGTTGCGTACGAGTGTCTACAATTAAGGGAAAATGAGAAGAATTAAGAAACACATGATTTGGAGATGGCAGTTGTTGTTCATACCTTGCGTTGTTGGGGGCATTACCTTCTAGGAGAGATTTTTTGTCATTTCACTGACCAAAAATGTCTCAAGTACATTTTCACATAGCTTGATTAGAATTAGAGATATCGAAGTTGGGTTGAGAACACTTAGTCCTTTGATTTTGAGCTTTCCTATATGTTGGGGAAGGGCAATGTAGTGGCTGATGCGTTGAGAAGGAGGACTCAGATGCAGGCAGTTTAGGAGGCCAGTTGTGAGGGGAATCTTACGGATCTGTTATCTAAGATGCATCTGGAGGTGCATGACAGACAAGGGTCAACTTTTCTATCTTTTGTTGCTATTACCTCTACGCTTCATGGCCGAGTTCGATGAGGCAGCTATCTGATTATGAAGGCCTAGTCCTAAGGGAGAGTGTGTATGGAGGGGACCCTATTCCGGGATGGACCGTAAGAGAGGATGAGATCTTTCATTTCTAGGGACGTGTATGGGTGCCAGAAGATATATGCAAGTAGCTGATGCAGGATTTACATTCCTCAATTTGGACAGTTCATCATGGCGTTAGGAAGATGTATCGTGATATACACAATCAATATTTGTGTCCAGGTATGGAGAGGGATGTTACTTGTTTCATAATGAGGTGTTTCACTTATCAGTAGGTGAAGACAGAGCATCAACGACCAGCATGGATTTTACAGCAGTTACCCATTCTCATGTGGAAGTGGAATGATGTCGTAATGGATTTCATGATAGGGTTACCGAGGTCTCCTCGGGGAAACGACGTAGTATGGGTTGTCATCGACTGACTTACGAAGGTCTCTCATTTATTGTCGATCAAGGAGGCCTTCAATGTTGTTGACCTGGGGCAATTGTACATATGTGATATTGTATTTCTTCATGGGGTTCCACACTCCATTGTATCAAACAGGGATGCACGTTTTACATCTCAGGTCTGGAAAGTGCTTCAAAAGGATTTGGGTACACAGGTACTTTTGTGCACATCTTACCATCCCTGGATATATGACCAGTCCAAGCATACGATTCAAGTTCTTGAGTACATTCATTGAGTATGCATTATAAATTTAGGAGGTTCTTGGGTGAAACATGTACCTCTTGTGGAGTTTTCCTACAATAATAGATTTCAATAAACTATTCAAATGGCACCTTTTGAGGCTTTTTATGGTAGGCCATGCTAGTCACCATTATGTAGGCTGGAGGTAGTAGAGGCAGCTTTGCTGGGACCTCATCTTGATTATGAGACCATAGAACAGATAGTGTTGATTCGGAAATGGATGGCTACTGCAAAGTCTCATCAGAAGTCTTATGTTGATCAGTGGAGACGACCTCCAGAGTTCAAGGTCGGGGATCGAGTTTATCTATGTGTCACACCGAGATTGGGAGACAATCAGATCAGAAGGCAGGTTAAGATTTTACCAAGGTACGTCAGGCCATTTGAGGTGTTGGAGAGAGTTGGGACAGTTGCCTTTCGGTTGTAGTTACCTTAGAGGTACTAGTCTATGCATGACTTTTTCCACATTTCTCAGCTTCGACATTAATTTTCAGACCCGTATCATGCTTTCCAAATCGAGGAAGTCGACTTGGAGGTAGATGCATCATTCGAGAAGCATCCTATCTGGATTTTCAATCGCAGTATGGAGGTTCTTCATGTCTAGTATGTTCCTCTGGTATGACTGATATGGCATCACATGTGTGTACATGATTATACTTGGTAGAAGGAATCCAATGTACGATCGTAGTGGCCGGAGTTGTTCGGGGTTTCTTCTTCTATACCATGCTAGGGAAATTCGGGGACGAATTTCTTTATGGGGGAAAGTTTGTAAGAACCTGGACCTTCTTTTCAGTTATGTTTTTCCTTTTTCTTGACTTTTTTAGAAAAGAGGTGTTTTGGGAATTTTCTAATGTACTCACTGTGTACTTTTTTAGAACATGCTGTGTACTTCCTTACTGCTGAAGGCTGTGTGCTAGCCATGTTGGGGACACAAACAAGGCCATGGAAGGGTGTTTGGAGGCCACTAAAAGCGATCTATGGAAACGGTGAGTACAAGCAGTGTACTCCACAAGTACAAGCAGTGAATTTTTTTTTCATTAAACGCACTGAGGTCTCGTTTGATGGACATAACTGTCTTCTTTTAGGTTTTATTCATCCGAGAGAACCCATACGGGTATGATTCATCGTTGAACGCCCAAGATTCCATCCATTCTTAAAAGAAACTTCCGTCAATTGCGTTAGAATCGATGCTGTAAGATATTCCTTCTCATAGAGAATCATTTCCTAATTCCTCTTCTTTTCCATGTTATAGTGGGTGGAAGATTTTATATGTTTTTAGATCTACTATGTTCTGAGAGGATTCAAGTATTGAGGTTCACATATAGAGATCTTATAACACCGAGGAAGGTGGTTTGTGCATTTCTATAGAAATTATTTGAGTATTATGCGAAACTTCCACAAATTACCCTTGAATGGGGTATTGCGTGTTTACTGTTTTTCCCCTATTGTTTTCCTGTTTTGATTTTATGCTTGAGTAGAGGTCATTTTTTGTGAATTGGGTAATTGTTTGTGCTTTGGATGTATTGTCCATGCATGTTTTGCGTGTTTATGACCATTTGGTATAGTTTTTCCTGTTGGGGTATTGCCACTTCCATGCCCATTGTTGTAGGATGGATTGTTCTTTTTTATGGCATGTTGTAATGAAGTATAATGCCAGCCAAGTAGTTTTTGAGGTTTAATTTGGCCTTTACACGATGTGATACTTTCTTAATCTACAAAGGGTTGTGAGAACTTAGTGTAGTAGACCATATTGAGAATGGACGTAAGGGCTTCTGCAGAGTGTCTTTATAATTTACGATGCTAGACCACATGGGAAATTGATGTTGAGTGCTTCTTTAGAGTGTCTATAGTTCCTCGACATGGGCCACATGGGGTATGAGACAATGATTGCTTCCCTAGAGCGCCTTTAGTATGATCTGAGACTATAGGGGGAATTGAAAGAGAGTGCTTCCTCAGAGAGTCTATTATTTAGCTAAACCAGAGAGGTGAGACTATGTGAGCCTCCCAGAGAGTTTCTAGTACTTATTGGTTGAACCAGAGGGGGTAGGCCATGAGAACAACCCAGAGGGTTACCTATTTTTTTCCACCTTCTTGATTAGCTGTCTAATTTTTTGTGAATTAAATTCTTGAAACTGTGCATTGTTTAATATTTTTTACTTTCTTGTTTAGTGCTTAATGTACCTTTAACTGCCATATATTCACTGACTATTAGGCACAGATCTCATGGGGCTTTTCTACTAGGATTTAGTCTCACACCCAGTTTGGGCCATTCTTTTGGTTCCAAACAGATTATATTGCTGTAGGTATAGATAAGGGAAAGTGCCTTTCTACATCAGGTACTTGACTTGCTGTGGAGCTGGAGAGCGCATGACCATGTTTAGGGTTGTGAGGCTGAGGAGCTATGATCTGTTTCTTTTGGACATGGTTTAGTACATTTGTATTCAGCATTGTGACTTGTTTGGCTGTTTTCCTTGACATATGTATCATGCATCATTTTATATTTATATGCTCCAGCAGTTTATTATTTCATCCATCTACTCTTTACTGTTATTGGTTATTTACTACTTCCACTATTGTAGTTTATTTATCCTCCTTAATTTACTCTTCCAATGTGGGAATATTTTCCCCAATATCACACCCAAGGCCCTTACTGGATGTCAGCAGCCTCTTTCATTCAGGGAAATGTGCCTGAGGCCATGCGACCCATAGGGTACGGGACACCTCTTAGTGGCTTCCAGAACCGGGACGTAATAAACCACTTTTAATTAACATATGTAATTTTTTTTAAAATATTTTACCATTAAATGGATATAAAAATCATATATAATTTGTTAGAAAATTCACGAGGATTCTGAAGATATGGATCATATGATTCCATCAATGGAAGCGTAATCATAAAAAATGATTATAAATAAGGAGAATGAAGTTGTAAACCATTACAAATTTCGTAACATAAAATGGAAGTGATAACATTACATATTTATCATTAAAAGAGTATTATTAAATATATATAATTTTAAATTACAATATATATGCCTAATAGAAAAATATAGGTGCATCACATGACATGTGTCTCAAAGAAGGAAATTGAGACAAAATCACTCTACTGATATGGTATCTTTTAAAAAATCACCAAAATGAATAAAGATATAAAAAATAGATATTTAAATACCCATATATTTAATTATAATAATCATATAATACATAAATATTATGTATAAACGCCAAAAAATATTAAATGAATGGTGAATGAGGCATTTATCTCATGGAAATAAAATTTGTGCTGAAACTCCCTTACCTCAAGTTTTGATTTTCATCGTACATGTTTAAAAATCAAGTAAACCAAATATAAGTTTATTATAAATATATTATAGGACCATATTATTATGTTATTAAAACAATATATTATTTTTTAGGACTTTATATTACCCATTTACTAACAACTCCATGTTAATGTTTCGTTTCGAGTAATATCCACATTAATTTTCGAATATGTTTTGACTTGTTATTATTGATCGTCTTACTTAGATCATGATTTATATATTTCCAAAATTTAAAACATGGTATAAATTTCATATATTTATATTTATTATATATATTTATTATAATCTATATATGATATAAATATGAAATAGAATTCACCATTCATTGAAATGTTAGGTTTTACGTACGCAAGAAAGATGTTTCTATTTTATTGTCATATTGAATGAAATAATGTAAATTAAATAGATGTATATATATATTTTTTAATTCCATTAGAATAATTTTTTAAATATATCATATATTATAACTAAATTCATCTTCAATACATTCCATATAATGTGTGAAAGAATCACATTTCTTTGAGGAGGCGGTAATACACACTTCCCCAAAAGAAAAAATCATACATAAAAAAAAATTAAACACATGAATGTATCTGTTATATAATAACAAAAATACGAATAAATACATTATAAATATATTATATAACATATCAAAAATATATTTTCCTTCTTAATCCCCAACCAAGAGTGGTGGTAAATTAAAAAAAGAACAATATTGTTTTGTGAGGTTGTAGTTCACCGTATATAAGATTAGAGTGTTCATTACCCATTATAAAGGTGTGTGTGTATGTTTAGGTTTAATACATATTAAAAACATATCAAGATATATATTATACTTTATTTGTTATAAAATCATGAAATAATATTAATTTAGGGAGTGGAGAATCGAAATAATAGAAAGCAGTTTGAGGTAGGATGTTACCTATTTTTTGGTAACACATTTTGTTTGTCAAAAAACGAATTCCTTCAATGGATTTATATTTTAAGTATATCATAAAATAGTAATATAAGGATGTTTAGGATATATGTTGGAAGATGATGATTATAGCATCCCGCCTTTTTGTCTCATAAACTTTCATTACATTATACAAAACGAAGGATCTTTAAGGTTTAGTGTCTTGGAAACCAGGAACTTAATACATGAAACAAAAAAAACATTCTTCTTAAACACTTGAAAGGCTTTTACTTATGTTCATACTAGGTTCATTACTGCATCTCATAACCTGGGGACATACATCAAATGAAAGGGTGAGCAGAAGGCCCAGTAAGGGAAACAAGAGAAACATTTTACATGTGAACTTGATATACTTCAATAAGGCCAAGAAAAGAACTTTAAGGCATGAGAAAGAAATCATGAGGAATTTCATAATAAAAATAAAATTTTCATAACTTGAAGATGTGGATACATAATTTAACATAGAAAATCATGAACATATCACCAAGGTCCATCTCCAAGGTGTCATTTGAAAATTACCTAGGTTATTCACCAAGATATCGTGAAAATTGTAATCTCCAGTGGTTAAATCATTAACCAATGCATTGAGCGCTATAAGGGTGCACACATAAATTTTCCTTTATTATCATGTGATCCACATATATCATCATAACAGATTTCATAAATAACACATATAGCATAAAATAAATGGGTTTCATTTTATAATCATAACATTTTAAAAACTGCTTTAAAGACAGGATCTTTACGTCACTTTAAACCTACGGAAGGGGAGAGCAGGTATCATGTATGTAAATCCAAGAATTTAAAATATAACATTTTGATATATATGTGAATAAACCTGTAGAAATAAGATCTTTTAGTATTCACTTTATAACATAAAATAATTTTGAGAAAAGAGAGAGGCATTTTGAGACGAAAATTCTGCAGCATAACGACTACGTTTCGGGGTTTTAGAAAACATTGAAAAGAGTGGGGACATGGGTAAAACAATCATAAATGACCCATAAAACAGTATAGTGACATAATATAAAGGATATATGAACATGGGATAGAAATTTTAATGATGTACCATATGAAATGAAGAACATGAAATAAAGACAAAAAATAAGATTTCTCTTATAAAAATTCGCCAGCCTAACGGAGTCACTTAAACTTAAAAAAATAATTGATGAGATCAAATAGGGTATTTCATCATATGAAAATAATAGTTCAGTATGATAGATATTGAGATCATACCCCGACATAATAAAAAGTTACTTGAAAGACTTGACAGGAAAGTAGAACTTCAAAATGAAAAGGGTGAAAGAACCACTTAAAGATTCGGCAGCCTAACGTCGTCACTTAAAACATTAGAATACTGAATTGAAAAGATAAAATGGGGTCACTCATCATATGATCATAAAATATCAGTATGACAGATATAGAGATCATAACCCAACATAATTAAAAGGAACTTGAAAGACTTGACAAGAAAATAGAACTTGAAAATGAGAAGGGTGAAAGAGTCTGTTACAAAAATTTCGGCAGCCTAACGGTGTCAATTAAACATTCATAAAATGAAATGATTAGAGTAAGAGGGGGTATCTCAACATATGAACATAAAAAAGTAAGTAATATGAATATATAAGAACATCCTCCAACATAAGAAAATGGAGTATAAAATAAATGACATAAAAGAGATTACTTGAAAAGAAAGAGAGAGGTTAGATCCCTTACCTTAAAAATGTATCTCTTAAAACTCAATGATTTGGACCTTGAGGGATTGGGGGCACCTTGGGAGGAATCATTGGGAGGTAAGGAGACCATAAAACCGTTGAAAATGATTTTGGAGTCCAAAGGATGAGAGAATGGCTTGGTATTTATAGGGAAAGTGAGGGGACAAGGAATTAATTGCCAAGGGACACCTCATAAGTGCTTTTCTCAAAACCATGTGTTCTCCCATGGAATTTACCATTGAGTTAGGCCACATGTGGCCCCCAATACAATAATTCATCACCTTTTATCGGAAAAACCATAAAATATCTCATGACATCATCATGACATAGTTATGATGTCATTAAACATACCGAAACCCTAAAACTGTATTTTTACTATTCAATGAAAATTCAACATTTTCATAAATAACCCAAAATTTCACCTTAACCAAATATCGATGCTTTGATTTAAAAAATGAACTCCATTTTATAAAAATAATTTTCTAAATATTTTTAATTCAAATTTTAAATGAAAACACTATTCACTGAAAATTTATTTTTTCAGACAAATCTCCAAACATTACCTTAACATAATATCGATGCTCTGACTTCAAAAATGAAATCAATTTTCTAAAAATATTTTTCAAAATATTTTTAATTTAATTTTTAATAAAAAACACTATTCTCCTGAAAAAACTAATACTTGAATAATAATTTATGAAACCGTTATGTACCCATTTTATTGAATCACATTACTTATTCAAGGTTCCTAGATTATATTAATACTTTCTTTAAGTGAGTTTACTAATCCATTTGGTCACATTAGTAATCCTAATTATAAAATCACTATTCATAATTTACTATTCATCAAAAATTAAGTTGATCTTATTAGACTCTAAATTTCGTACTGAACATAACTGTAGAAGACCGTTATTGAAAATCATTACACATTTTAAATTATTTAAGGTTTACATAAACATTTTTTTAAAATATTCGTTCTCTAAAATTCACAAAAAATATGCATACTATATTTATCCGGTCATTTGAAAAGTCATAAACATCATCATAAGATGAAATACCAATTTTTATTTAAAACAAAGGATTACACAAGGCAGTTATGGTGTCCTTACATAGCCCCTTATCACACCAGCATAGGAGCTAAGTGTAAGGTGTTCTATGGTGATAGAATCCGAGGGAGGCTCGGTCAACATCGCACGAGTAGTAATTTCTATCAGTTTGACCTTCTCGCGAAGGTGATCCCATTGTAGCTTCACACAATGAAGTTCATCTTGGGTTTGGTCCAGAGCAAAGCCCAGTGTTGCTACCTTATTCCCACGTTCTGTTAGATGGGCTTCGATCGGTCCAAGTCTACTGGGTGAGGCCATCAAATCTTCTTTCTATATTAATTAACCAAGATTACTTGTATTTAGGGACAATAATCAAAACATTTAGTTTCCAGTGGTCATATTGACCAATGGTCATATAACAGTCAAATCCCAACAGTCTCATTTTAATTATACTCATGTTATCAAATGAAACATTTTTGTTGAGTATAAAAATAAATTAAAATAACACACAAAATTAGGAAACAAGATTTATTCAATATTTCGGGTCGTTAAAATCTCCCCCCCTTAAGAAATTGCATCCTCGCAATTTTTATGATTGGGTTCTGAAATTTCATTGAAAGTCCCACATCGGAAAATGAGTCAGTAACATTATTACTTTAAAAGAAAGAAAGGGAAGTACAAAGGTCACCCGAGTTAACCCATACTAGGATTCCATGGAGGAAAATATGGATATGGAAGAAAAACAAAGGGTCAAGATCTGAGGGAGAGTGATAGAAAACATGATTAGGAGAATGTTGACCATGAGAAAATCCCAAACTTATGATGTGTGTAAACGGCCTTTCATTACCTAGTAGGAAACGTAAACCAACCACATTATTGTTTTACGTTTCTTTTCATAATTTTGAGGAATTAATTTACTACATAGAACTTAAATATAAGGAAATATACCTACCTTCATGTAGAGTTTCATCCTTTAATAAGTTTCTACAGAAACTAATCTTTTCTCCAATCAATGAGCATTCAAAACTACATGGTCTCATCAAAACACAAGAATCAACTTCTAGAGAATCACATAATTTAAAAAATATTAACTATCTATTTCTTATCTCTTTAAACATTATACCAAAAATAGAAAGATTAAGTTAAAATAACTCATCAAAAAGAAAGAATCCCATAGGAATAGAAACTACTTTTAAATATTCAAAGTTCCATGGTACTTCTCAAAGTTCATCATGGACCATTCCATAAATAATGGTCCTTAAAATTCCTCAAAATAAACCAAACTAAGATTGAAACCCAAATATAGGAAGGATTTGATAACATAGTCTTCCCAAAATAATCATCATTGTTCATCTCCAAACAACATCAACCACTCCTAACATCTTATAACAAAAGTAGCTAACCTAAACATAATTTACCCAAGATAGGTTAGTCATTCCCATAAGTAACCTAAATTACAATAAGTCCACCTTAAATTCATCGATTATTCAAAATATAAGTCAACCTTACTCCTCAATGAAAATACCGTAGTAATCTATTTACCTCGATCATATAGGGTCCCCAAAATAGTGAACATCTTCCAAAATAATAATCATCTTTTAATCCCCTAATCATCTCTGTCATATTAATACGTAAATCGTTGCATTTCCTATCACATTTGTTGATGGGACATGTTCTTCCATTTCCCACCATTAACTAAGAATAGAAAGTATAATTTGGGGCTTAAATACTTAGCCAATAATCATGAAAAGGAACTTAAAGCATATAAGGATAACTTGTAGAAGAATAGTATACCCTAACTTGTGATCCCCTAGGTTCCCATCTAGGTTATCTGTGATCATATATTCTTATGTGAATCTTTATTTTATTTTATCTGTGTTCCTTTAACAATTGTTCATACTAAGCTTATGAATTTTCCATAGCATATCCCTCAGGAGTGTCGTAACCAAGAGTGTAGTAAGGCCTGTTGTCGTGTACCAGTTCCCGTTTGAGTCTAGCTCAAAGAAGTGTTTTCAGGTTTTACCCCTATGAACATCCATGCCAGAGCCACCTCTACCTGCTCGTATCCAGACAGTGATGTATTTTCTTGGAAAACCATTACTCAATACTCACCAAAATACCAGGAAGATTTCCTATATATAAACTTTTCTATAGGACTCTTCCTAATGTTTTCATATCCTAATTTCTACAAATAACTAAACAATCCTTTGATACCAACTATAGCATCCCACCTTTTTTTCACATAAACTTTCATTACATTATACAAAACTGATGATCTTTATGGTTTAGTGTTTTGGAAACCAAGAACTTAATACATGAAACAAAAAAACATTCTTCTTAAACACTTGAAAGGCTTATCCTTATGTTCATCCTAGGTTAATTACTGCATCTCATAACCTAGGGACATACATCAAAATAAAGGGTGAGCAGAAGGCCCAGTAAGGGAAACAAGAGAAACATTTTACATGTGAACTTGAGATACTTCAATAAGGTCATGAAAAGAACTTTAAGGAATGAGAAAGAAATCATGAGGAATTTCATAATAAAAATAACATTTTTCATAACTTGAAGATGTGGCTACATCATTTAACATAGAAAATCATGAACATATCACCAAGGTCCATCGCCATGGTGTCATTTGAAAATTACCAAGGTTATTCACCAAGATATCGTGAAAATTGTTATCTCTAGTGGTTACATCATTACCCAATGCATTGGAGCGCTATCAGGGCGCACCCTTAATTTTGCATTTATTATCATGTGAGCCACATATATCATCATTAAAAATTTCATAAATAATGTATATAGCATAAAATAAATGGGTTTCATTTCATAATCATAACATTTTAAAAACTGCTTTAAAGACAGGATCTTTACGTCACTTTAAACCCACAGAATGGGAGAGCAGGTCTCATGTATGTAAATCCAAGAATTTATAATAGAAAATTTTGAAATATATGTGAATACCCCTATATAAATAAGATCTTTGATTATTCACTTTATAACATAAAATAATTTTTTGAAAAGAGAGAGGCATTTTGAGACGAAAATTATACAGCATAACGACTACGTTTCGGGGTTTTAAAAAACATTGAAATGAGAGGGGAAATGGGTCAAACAATCATAAATGAACCATAAAACAGTATAGGGACAGAATATTAAGGATATATGAACATGTTAATGAAATTTGAAATATTTACCATATGAAATGAAGAACATGAAAGAAAGACAAAAAATAAGATTTCTCTTATGAAAATTCGGCAGCCTAACGACGTCACTTAAAACATTAGAATACTGAATTGAAGAGATAAAATGGGGTCTCTCATAATATGATCATAAAAGATCAGTATTATAGATATAGAGATCATACCCCAACATAATTAAAAGGAACATGAAAGACTTGACAATAAAATAGAACTTGAAAATGAGAAGGGTGAAAGAATCTGTTACAAAACTTTCGGCAGCCTAACAGCGTCACTTAAACATTCATAAAATGAAATGATGAGAGTAAGAGGGGGTATATCATCACATGAACATAAAAAGTAAGTATTATGAATATAGGAGAACATACTACAACATAAGAACACGGATTATAAAAGAAATGACATAAACGTGATTACTTGAAAAGAAAGAGAGAGGTCAGATCCTTTACCTTAAAACGTAACTCTTAAAACTCAAAGGTTTGGACCATGAGGGCTTGGGGGAACCTTGGGAGGACTCCTTGGGAGGTAAGGAGACCAGAACATCGTTGATAATAATTTTGGAGTCCAAAGGATGAGAGAATGGCTTGGTATTTATAGAGAAAGTGAGGGGACACGGCATTAATGGCCAAGGGACACCTCATAAGAGCTTTTCTCAAAACCATGTGCTCTCCCATGGATTTTCCCACGGAGTTAGACCTCATGGGGCCCCCAATACAATAATTCATCACCTTTGGTCGTCAGACCCATAAAATATCTCATGAAATCATCATGAAACAATTATGACGTCATTAAACATACAGAAACCCTAAAACTGTATTTTTACTATTCCCTGAAAATTCGGCTTTCTAAGAAATAACCCAAAATTTCACCTTAATCAAATATCGATGCTCTAATTTAAAAAATGAACTCCATTTTATAAAAATATTTTTCAAAATATTTTTAATTTAATTTTTAAATAAAAACACTATTAACTGAAAATTCATTTTTTTCAGAAAAATCCACAAACATTACCTTAACATAATATCGATGCTCTGAGTTCAAAAATGAACTCAATTTTCTAAATATTATTAATTTAATTTTTAATTAAAAAACACTACTGTCCCAAAAAAACTAATACTTGAATAATAATTTATGAAATCGTTATTTATCCATTTTATTGAATCACATTACTTATTCAAGGTGCCTAGATTATATTAATACTTTCTTTAAGTGAGATTACTAATCCTTTTGGTCACATTACTAATCCTAAGCATAAAATCGCTATTCATAATTGACTATTCATCAACAATTAAGTTGATCTTATTAAACTCTAAATTTCATACTGAACATAATTGTAGAAGACCATTTTTTGAAATTCATTACACATTTTTAATTATTTAGGGTTTACATAAACATTTTTTAAAATATCCGTTCTCTAAAATTCACCAAAAATAAGCATTCTATATTTATCCGGTCATTTGAAAAGTAATAAACATCATCATAAGAAGAAATACCAATTTTTATTTAAAACAAAGGATTACACAAGGTAGTTACGGTCTCCTTACATAGCCCCTTATCACACCAGCATAGGACCTATGTGTAAGGTGTGCTAAGGTGAAAGAATCTGAGGGAGGCTCGGTCAGCATCACATGAGTAGTAATTTCTAGTAGTTTGAACTTCTCGCAAAGGTGATCTCGTTCTATCTTTAAATGATGAAGTTCAACTTGGGTTTGGTCCAGAGCAAAGCCCAGTGGTGCTACCTCCTTCCCAAGTTCTGTTATATGGGCTTCGATCGGTCCAAGACTACTGTGTGAGGCCCTCGAATCTTCTTTCTATATTAATTAACCATGATTACTTGTATTTAGAGACAATAATCAAAACGTTTAGTTTCCAGTGGTCATATTGACCAATGGTCATATAACAGTCAAATCCCAACAGTCTCATTTTAATTATACTCATGTTATCAAATGAAACATTTTTGTTCTGTATAAAAATAAAATAAAATAACACACAAAATTAGGAAACAAGATTTATTCAAAATTTCGGGTGGTTACAATGATAGGTCCAATTTTTCTTCAGAGGTTTGATAAAGTGGGAGTAGTTAGTACCTTTATTTAGTAGAGGAGTGACATTCTTCTAATTTTTTGGAAAGAGAATTACACCCACATTTTTTTATAATTCAATTTGATCCAATAATGGTCAAAAATATATAAAATAGATTATAGAGTATATATATTTCAATAAAATGTATTTTGGAAAATATTATTGGTTATTTGGGCCTTATGTTTGATGTTGAGTCCCTTATTAAGCTAATTTTTCTCTTAATCATTATAATTACTTTTTATTACATTCACTAATATTTTTGACAAAAAATAATTTGAAATTATTATAAATTATATATTACTATTATTAAATGTAATTAATTATTTTTTAAAAATTTAAATCATATAAGTGTAAGATATTATTTTAATATTTATCCCGTAGACGGAACGACAAAGCGTTGTTTTTAGGTAAAAATGGTCAGAAGTCTGGTATTCTTTTATATCCACTTTCAAATTAAAATTGATTAAATTGACCCAAATTGGATTAATTGATGTATATATGATCTAATTTAACACTAAAAATAATCTACCAAATAATCTGACCTTATGAATAAATTCAATGAAAAGCTGTTTGATTTAAAATTCAGTATTTTCACTATTTCTCCAAATATTAAACTTCATAGAAAAAACAAAAAATCACCCTAATGTTAATATTTATGTTAATAATTCATATATGAATTTTATTTATATATATATAATTAATAAATATTCCAAAAATTGGATTTAAAATAGATTATCCATTAAAATACGTTAATACTGGTTTTATAAAAATTTCGGTCTTTATATGTAATATTGCGTTTGTTGTTATCTTATGCCTATAAAATATATTAATTATAAGTAAAAAATATTTTATTAAATATATAAAATAAATATTTCATTAATATCATTCTAAAATAGTAATTAATCTAATTTATTAGGATAAAAATCATTTATGAGTATATAATTAGTTTTTAGAGAAACATTACCTTTATATTTAGTTGGTTTATATATTTATTTATAATTAATTTATAATGAATGAATTCAACCACGTAGTTTCATAAGTAATTTAATCATATTCATAACATATATCTTAATGGCTATGTTATATCTAATTATATCAAATAAATAAATTTAAAAATATAATATTATTCCATAAAACTAATTTTTTCATGTTACGCCAGCCATCATGGAAATTAAGCATCATGTGAAATATAATCTAACCTTGGTGTCACATTTAGAGAGAAATAATAATTTTTTTGTTGGTATTTCATGATTAATATTATTTTGGGTATAATGAAATGAGATCACAGTTCTTTAATAAAAAAACTATTTTTGATATTATGTGAAATGGTAAATATCTACAAGATTAAATTAATTTGTAAAAAATATTTCACAAAATATTTGGATGTCACATTATACCCCTCTTAAATTTAATTTATCCCTTGAAATTTATTTGGGGTATCAATGGTTTAATACTTAGAAGTTCCTTTCATAGAAACCCACAATATAAAAATGAATACAAAAACTTTCATAAAAAATGGAATGTTGGAATCATAACAGCCAACCAATGTAATATATTACTAGGTTTAAACATAGTGTAATATAAGTTGGATGTAAAAAAATGGAAAAGAAGAGAAATATAACTATCATGACTTGATTAAGATTGTAATGTCCCGAGTCTGGAGGCCCTCCACTGGTGCCCCATACCCGGTTAGCCACATGACCTCAAGCACATTTTCCCGAATTCCAGAGGCTGCCGACTAGTAGTGAGGCCCTTGGAGAGTCGGTAGGGAAACTATGCCCTCATTCGGTAAGGTATACAAGGTAAGAAAACAACAATAAATAGTGGAAGCAGTAAAAAACATGCATAACGATAGAAACCAAACAACGAAACCAATGTAGATATATAACTTTGATGACAATGATGCAGCATGTACAAGTATCTAAGGAAAAAAGCAACACAACAATGTGCTGAAATACATCTAAAACCTAGTGCAAAAGAAAAAAAAGTAATCTCTTGATCATCACGAGCCATGGCTCAGTCCCATGCTCCCCAGCTCCTAATGCCGCCATGATCCTGAAGTAGAAGGGCACTTTCCCTTATCTACACCTGTAGCAATATAGTCTACTTGGTCCCAAAAGCATGGCCCAAACAGGGTGTGAGATACAATCCCTATTGGCAATCACCCAAATATTTGTGCCTAACAGTCAATGAATACGTGGCAGTAAATAAACATGAAGTAGTAAACAGGAAAGCACAAGCAGCTATAATACACAGTTCTAACAAGTAAAGTACACAAGTAAGCAACCAGAAACAAGAAGAAAATAGGTAACCCTCTAGGTAGCTCTCACAACCTAACCCCTATGGTTCAACCTATAGTACTAGCAACCCTCTAGGAGGCACACACAATCTCACCCCTCTGTTTCAGCTACATAATTAAGCAGAATCTCTGGGAAAGAACTCACCGTCAATTCCCCCTATAATCTTGTATCGTGCTAAAGGCTCTCTGGGGAAGCACTCAACGTCAATTCCCCATGTGGCCCGCGTCATGGATCTATAAACTCTCCGGTGAATCACTCAACATCAATTCCCCCTATAGTCTCTCATCGTAATTAAAAGACACTCTGGAGAAGCCCTTCCGTTAATTCTCCCTTTGGTATGCTACTCTAGGTTCTCACAGTCCTGAGTATAACTAAACATGCTCAGCACGCGTGCATCGTCCAAGTAAACCTCAAGATCTACTTGGATAACAACAAAGGCTCAACATTAAAACAAAAGAGACAGTTCCACTATCCTAAAACAAGGTATGGAAACTGAAAAAACTCCCAATAGGAAAAACAAGCATGTAAAAGAAACCTGAGCACAAAAAGAATTACTCTACTCACAAGCAATAACCTCTACTAAAGAAATCAAGCAAAGCAGGAAAGTTACAAGGGAAAAACATGAAACACGCAATACCCAGTTCAAGGCTATTGGTGGAAATGACACAAAATATTCATCAACTTTCTACGGAAAGGCAAAAACCACATACCTTGATCATAGGAGATCAATATACGTGAACAGTGATGACAGATTCCCTTTAGAATGATGAAGATCTGAGAAAATGCACAAAACGTTCATCCCACGATAACTTCGAAACGACGAGGAATCAATAAATGAGGCTAAAGTAGAAGGAAGAACTCACCTCTGCAATTCCAATGAAACTGATCATGCTCGAATCAGAGAAAGGACGGAGAGGCGGGAGTTCGTCGAAGATCCGGCTGTACGGTCGCTCTCGGACAGACAAAAACTGGAGAAGATGATGAAAATAGGGGTTAGGTGTGACCTCGGTCCGTTTAATGAAAAAAAAATATACACGGTGTGTAATTTCTGAGTACACGGCGTGTACTTCAATTTTTCTGTACTCCGAATTAACCGGTCTCCACCTCAGCCATACACACTGTGTGTGTAGCCCGGACACGGCCAGCACACAGCTTCGAGCCGAGGAGGAGTACATGACGTGTACTCAGAATGTACACGACCTGTACTTCTGAAATTTCCAGAGAATTTATTTTCCTTAAAAACTCCAGAAAAAAGGGAAAACTTACCTAAACGAAGATCCAGGTTCTTACAAAATTCCCCCTTAAATAAATTCATCCCCGAATTTCCCTAACGAGGTGGATAAGAAGAAACCCCGAAAAGCTCTGTCCATTGCTATCATACATCGGCCTCCCTCTCCCAGGTCTCGTCATGTACTCGCCCGTGCTGCCATAGCACTCTAACCGGTGGAACAAACCGCCGAATGAAAACCATTGTACTATGATCGACAGTCCATATAGGATGATCCTCGAATGACGCATCCGCTTCAAGATCGACTTCCTCAGGCTGAAAGACGTGAGACAGGTCTGAAAAGTAACGTCGGAGCTGAGAGACGTGGAAGACGGCGTGCATGGACCGATATCTATGAGGTAGCTGCAACTGATAGGCGACCGACCCCTCTCTATCCATGACCTCAAGCGGCCCGACGTACCATGGTGAAAGATTACCCTGTCTCTGAATCCTTTGCTGTCCCAACCTCGGTGCGACACGTAGGAAAACTTGATCACCGACCTCGAACTCCAGAGGTCGTCTCCGCTGATCAGCATAAGACTTCTACCGAGATTATGTTGTACCAATCCTCTTCCGAATCAGTTCTATCAGCTCTAAAGTCTTCTGTACAAGATGAGGTCCCAATAAAGCTACCTCTCCTACCTCCAGCTAGCATAAGGGTGATCGACATGGCCTACCGTACAATGCGTCGTTTGGTGACATCGGAATGGTCACCTGAAAAAAAAATTGTAGGAGAACACCACCAGAGGAATATGCTTCTCCAAAGAACCGCCAAAGACTAGAATGCAAGCTCGGAGCATATCCTAAAGCATCTGGAACGTGTGATCAGACTGACCATCAGTCTGGGGATGGTAAGCTGTACTCAAAAGTACCTGTGTACCAAAGGCCTTCTGATGTCCATGATAGAACCAAGAGGTAAAGCACACATCTCTGTCTGAAACAATAGAGCGCGGAACTCCATGCAGACGAAACATCTCTATGATATAAAGTCTTCCCAGATCATCGACACTGAATGTATCTTTGATCGGAAAGAAGTGAGCAACCTTCGTAAGCCTGTCGATGACAACCCAAACAACAACATTTCCCCGAGGCGATCTCGGCAACCCGGTTACGAAGTCCATTGCAACATCATTCCACTTCCACTCCGAAATGGGTAACTGCTGTAAGAGCCCCGCTGGTCACCGATGCTCTGCTTTCACCTGCTGACAAGTAGAACATCCAATGACAAAACCAGCAACATCCTTCTTCATACCTAGCCACCAGTATTGGCGATGAAGGTCCCGATACATCTTGGTGTTGCCAGGATGAACTGCCCAAACTGAGGAATGGAAATCCCGCATCATCTCCTCGCGTATGTCTGCCGGAACCCATACGCGTCCCTGGAAATGCAAGATCTCATCCTCTCCCACTGCCCATCTAGGAAGAGGTTCCCCTCTTGACACACTCTCCCGCATGACTAATCCTTCTGAGTCTGATTTCATCCTCATCCGTACCCGATCAAGTAGCGTGGAGGTAACAGCTAAAAAAGATAGTAAGGTCTGTCCCCGTCTGTCGTGCACATCCAGATGCATCTCAAAGAACAGAGCCATCAGCTTCGACTCACTAATGGCCTGCTGAACTGCCTAAATCTGAGTTATCCTGCTCAACGCATCTGCCACAGCGTTGCCCTTTCTTGGCATATAGGCATGCTAAAAATAAAAAGACTGTAAATACTCGACCCACCTACATTGCCTCAGATTCAGATCAACCTGAGTTAAGATATATTTGAGACTCATGTGGTCAGTGAAGACCACAATGTTCTCTCCCATACGATAGTGTCTCCAACAGTGCAAAGCATGAACAACAGCTGCCAACTCCAAATCGTGCGTAGGGTATTTCCTCTCATGTGGCCTCAACTGCCGAGACCCATACATAATGACTCTATCTCCCTGCATAAGCACAACTCCCATCCCAATACCCAAAGCATCACAATAAACAATGTAGCTCTTTCCTGGCTCTGGCAAGACTAGTATTAGTGTTGACGTCAACCTCCCTTTCAGCTCCTGAAAGGCTGACTCACAAGAATATGACCATAATAACTTCGCCCCCTTCTTGGTCAAACTTGGAAATGGTTCTGAAAGACGAGAAAAGTCCTGAATGAAGCGTCTGTAGTATCCAGCCAGCCCTAGGAAGCTCTGTACCTCAAAAACATTCTTCGGCTACTCCTAGGAAACTACAACTCTCACTTTCTCTGGGTCCACAGATACTCCTACCTCTGAGATGACGTCACCCAAGAAGTGAATTTGATCCATCCAAAAGTGGCACTTCGAGATTTTAGCATAAATTCGATGCTCTATCGGTGTACTCGTAACGATCTCAAGATGTGTGGCATGGTTGTGTCGAGTGTGAGATTACACCAAAATATCATGCATGAAGACCATGATGAAGGAATCCAAGTAAGGATGGAACACTCGGTTCATCGGGGCCATGAAAACCGTTGATGCGTTCTTGAGTCCGAAAGGCATGACTTTATACTCGTAAAGACTGTATCTGCTCCTGAAGGCTGTCAGAGGTATATCTGATGGTCTAACGCGCAACTGATGATAACCGGACCTCAATTTGATGTTCGAGAACACCTGGTCTCCTCGAAGCTGATCGAAAATTTCATTAATCCGCCGAAAGGGATATTCGTTCTTGACTGTCAACCGGTTCAGCTTTCGATAATCCACACAAAGCCGAAGGGTACAGTCTGCCTTCTTCACAAACAGAACAAGCAAACCCCAAGGAGAAGTACTTGGTCAGATGAAACCCTTAGCATGTAGCTCCTCCCAATAATTCTTGAGCTCCTGCAACTCAGGTGTGGCCATCCTGTAGGGAGTAATGGACACCTGTGCCGCTCCTAGCACGAGCTCAATAGAGAAGTATACCTCACGCTTCGGAGGCAAACCTGAAAAGTCTTCTGGAAAGACGTCCCTAAAGTGATCCACCACTGGAGTAAAGTCCAACTGTCTAGTCCCCTGATCATCTAGGTAAAGGCTAGAAACATGGGCGGTCACCCCTCCTAGCCCAAGATGCTCGAGTCCTGCCTGACTCGCCCGAACGTCCCATTCGCCTCTATGAAAGAATGATTCACCTTCTGGTGAAATGAAACTGACTCTGAGGCGATAACTGTCAAAAAATTCCTAGAAGGGAATCAATCAGTCCTTGCCGAGAATGAAATCATAGCCTATCATCTCTAGGACATAGAGATCTCATAATAGGTGATACCATACAACCTCGAAAGGGAACTCTCTACACTGGCATACACTAGATGTCCTCGTCCCCAAAGGTGTGTCTAGTGTCAATGAGTCGGTAGTAGAAAAGACATAGAGTCCAAGAATCTCCACAATAGTAACAGAGATAAAGATATCTGTAGAACCAGTATCGAAAATGGATGAAGATAAAACTGAGTCTACTAAAGTCATACATCAAACAGTAGAAGGGCCGCGATCCTACTCATGATAAGTCTTCTCCACGATGAAAGATTGGCCCGTGTCGCGGCCCTGCACCCCTGGCTGACCACTCTGAGATGAACCTCCCTGCTGGTGCTGAGGAACCGGTGGCTGACTACCATGGCCTCAACCTCCACCTTAGCCCGAATGGCCCGAAGAACTCCATTTTCCCGACTGGTGAGAAACAGGTGTGGCTGCTCCTGTATGAGGAGTCATGGAAGAACCCCGGTCACCAGCTGCTAGTGAGAAAACCTGGAAGAACCGCTAAAGGTTACCCATCTTGCCACAAGTTCAGCACTTCACGGGGTCCCTCTGGCACAATGGCCTTGAGTGCCCTGTCCGGCCACACTGATATCATGTCACATGGCTGCCTAATGATGTGTCTCGCTTCATCGAATCACCCTGTGTGGGATTCCTACGGTGCTTCTTGCTGTCATCTGGAGGAATGCTAACTCTAGAAGCAGAACCACCCTGGCCCGCAGCTCTAGAGTCTCTCAGATTGTGCTCGGAAATCAGTGTGTGGTTGACAATGGAAGTAATGGATTTCAGCTGGAAGATGTTCACCTGTGAGCGGATCTCCCTCCTGAGTCCATCCTCAAACGTCCTCTCCATGAACACCCCACTCCCATATCGAAGTGGTGTAAAACGCTGCAGCTCAGTGAAACAAGAGGAATACTCCATGACAGATAGAGTACCATGCTCTATGCTCATGAACTCCCGGGCTCGATCGGCCCTCAGGGTCTCAGGGTAGAAGTATGCGTAGAACACACACTGGAACTCCTCCCAATCCATCGCCTGATGTTGACCCGCCTGTGAGACCACGTCCCACCACCTCTTGGCATATTCTCGGAGCATGTAGGTGGCGAGCTTGACCCGCCTCTCTGGAGGCATCTCCAGAAGCTTGAATATATTCAGCATGTCTTCCAGCTATGAATCTACAACCTCAGGTCCTCCCTCCCCCAAGAACGTGGGAGGATGCTGCTGCTGAAAGACCCACATCATGTATTCCATAGACGAGGAAGGAGGCGGTGCTCCCTGGAAGACCTACATCATCCTCATGAAACCTTCCCTGAACTGCCATCAGTTCCCGCAACTGGTACAACAATCAGTGCCAAGGCTGGCTCGACTGGGGGATCGACAGGAAGTCCCTGATCAGCCCCGTCTGGCGTCTGATCACTGCCTGACGACAGACGTATGACCGGAGGAAGTCTCAGAGGCATAGCTATGAAAGATCAAAAACACATCTTAGATCAGGAAAACAAGGACAAAGAACACAAGAGTACAAAATGGGAACATGGGAAGAAAAACACACAAGATTGCAAAACATGACTACACGACGTGTATAAAACTACACGACGTGTATTCTTAAACCACTGACATGGGCGTGTACTCTCACCCTAGAAGTCATTTACACATCAAACTACATGGCGTGTTGACCCCCACACACGGTGTGTACTTGAAAACTATTCCTCTGCCCAAGTCTCCTTACACGGCTAACCCACACGGTCCGACTCAACCCGAGACTACAGGGCGTGTTCGAAACAAACACAGCATGCATTAAACAAGGCTTTGGTGGTCTGTGTTGTTGAGTACATGACCGTCTACATGGTTAGACCTTACACGGCATGCTCCGAACAAGAACGACATGCATATGCAAAGGCGACACCGTCCCATGTTGTTCGTGACACGACCGGGTACCTGGGCAAGACTACACGGCGTGTTCCGAACAAACACGACGTGTGGAAAAGAAGGTAACGTCGGCCCGTGTTGTTTGTGACATGGTTGGGTACCTGTACAAGACTACACTACATTTTCCATATAGACATGGTGTGTTCTACCCGAGCTTTCCCGACCCGTGTTGTTAGTGACACGGCCGGGTACACGGCTCCAAAATCACACGGTGTGTACCAATGGTACACGGCGTGTTCTCGAAGTTACTCCCACGACACCGTGTACTGCTCACACGGTTAGTGACACGGCCTGAAAACTACACGGTGTGTATCTAAAAAGTACACGTCGTGTATTCTGAGTTTTTCTGGGCAGTATCTCAGAAACTATGCAGAATTCCAGAAACACTAAAAATAAGGGAAAAGATGCCAAATTCCGATCCGTGAGGGCCCATAACACCTCAAGAACCAAATTTTTGGCATTCAATTTAAACAAAGAACAAAACAATAGTTTTATAACATAGATGTAGAGAATCCATCAAGAAAATATCACAATAGCATGCATAATCTACACAAAGTCTATCACAAGAGCATGAAATCGCTATTGCACTCAAGATGGCATGGCAAGAATGCATGACATGTGATTTCTACAAGTTTCTATATGATGAATGAGATGGAATACCCTTATATCATCGGGTTGCGATAGAAATATAACCGAAATATTATTACAATTAACGCAAAAGTCATGTGAATCACTCTAGGTGAAATCAGATCAAATATAAAATCTCAAAACCAGAAAACTGCAATTAACGATGTACTATGGATTTTCCCTGTACACGGGTTAGCTACTCCCGGTCATAGCTTAATAACAATTACCAAATCCGTCCTATCCCTAGATAAATTCTCTAAACAGTAAGGTAAGAGAAAAGAACCCCTCTGATAACACTTTGTAACGTCCCAATTCCGGAGCCCCTCCACTGGTGCCCCATACTCGGTTTGCCACATGACCTAAAGCGTGTTTCACAGAAATTCAAGAGGCTTCCGACTAGCAGCGAGGGCCTTGGTGAGTCGGTGGGGAAACTATTCCCTCCTTCGGAAAGGTATACAAGGTAAGGAAACAACAATAAACAGCGGAAGTAGTAAACAACATTCATAACAATAGAAACCAAACTGCGGAAGCAATGTAGATATATAACTGTGATGACAACGATGCAGCATGTACAAGTATCTAAGGAAAACAGGAACACAACAACGTGATGAAATAAAACTGAAACCAAGTAAAAAAGAAAAACAAAGTAATATCTTCAGCATCGCGAGCCACGGCTTGGTCCCATGCTCCCCAGTTCCTGATGCAGTCAAGATCCTGAAGTAGAAGGGTGCTTACCCTTATCTCCACCTGCAACAACATAGTCCTCTTGGGCCCAAAAGCATGACCGAAACAGGGTGTGAGATACAATTCTAGTAGGAAATCACCCAAATATTTGTGCCTAACAGTCAATGAATACATGGCAGTAAATAAACAAGAAGCAGTAAACCGGAAATCACAAGTAGCTACAATCCACAGTTCTAACAAGTAAAGTCCACAAGTATGAAACCAGCAACAAGAAGAAAATAGGTAACACTCTGGGTAGCCCTCATAGCCTAACCCCTATGGTTCAACCTATAGTACTAGAAACCCTCTAGGAGACACACACAGTCTCACCCATCTTGTTCAGCTGTGTAATTAAGCAGACTCTCTGGGGAAGAAGTCACCGTCAATTCCCCATATAGCCTCGTATCGTGCTAAAGGCTCTCTAGGGAAGCACTCAACATCAATTCCCCCTGTGGCCCACATCGTGTATCTACAGACTCTCAGGGGAAGCACTCAATGTCAATTCCCCCTATAGTCTCGCATCATAATTAAAAGACACTCTAGAGAAGCCCTTTCGCCAATTCTCCCTTTGGTCTACTACTCTATATTCTCACAGTCCTGAGTATAACTAAACATGCTCAGCGCATGTGCATCGTCCAAGTAAAACTCATGAACTACATGGCTAACAACTAAGGCTCAAAGGTAAAACAAAAGAGATAGTTACACTATACTACAACAAGGTATGGAAATTGGAAAAACGACCAATAAGAAAAACAAGCATGGAAAAGAAACCTAAGCACAAAAACAATTACTCTACTCACATGCAATAACCTCTACTAAAGCAATCAAGAAAAGTAGGCAAGTAACGAGGGAAATACTGGAAACACACAATACCCCGTTCATGGGTATTGGTGGAAATTGCACAAAATATTCATCAACATTCTACGGAAAGGAACGAACCACCTACCTTGATCCTAGGAGATCTATATACGTGAACAACGATGAAAGAATCCCCATACGACAACGAATATCGGAGAAAACACACAAAACGTTCATCCCACGATAACATGGAAATGAGGAGGAATCATGAAATGAGGCTAAAGAAGAAGGAAGAACTCACCACACTGCAAATCAAACGCAAATGACCATGCTCGAATCGGAGAACAGACGGTGAGGCAGGAGTTCATCGAAGATTCGGGCGTACAGTCGCTCTAAGATGGACAAAAACTGGAGAAGAAAATGAAAATTGGTGTTAGGGGCGACCCCGATCCGTTTAATGAAAAAAAATAAAGTACATGGCGTGTTCTTCTTGAAAACACGGCGTGTACTTCAATTTTTCCGTACTCCGAATTAAATGACCTCCACCTCGGCCTTACACACCATATGTGTGGCCTGGACACTGCCAACAAACGGCTTCGAGCTGGGGTGGAGTACACGACGTGTACTCAGAAAGTACACATCGTGTACTTCAGAAATTTCCAGAAAATTTATTTTCCCTAAAAACTCCAGAGAAAGGGGAAAACATACCTGAACGAAGATCCATGTTCTTACAAAGATTCATAGATAACATAGTTGGGGTAATGTTAACAATCACATAGCTGTAAATCTGTGATGATATAAGGGGGAAATTTTATTCATCATAAATGAATGTACGATGAATTTTTTTTGTTTGAAGATAATTTTTTCTTATTTTAAAGATCATTCAAAAGTATATATACTTACTTGATTTTATTCCTTTTTGTATGCACAATATCACACTTTTATTGTCTTTTTCTAGATTTATTCCTCATATCTTACCCTATGAAATGAAGAAGAATTTTTCATTCATGGTTTAATAACAGATCATGAGATCCAGGATAAGTCATCCCATCTTTCTTCAGTTACCGTCAGTAAAAATTGGTCTTAGAAAGGTTATCTAATACGCATAAATCATCATTTGGTGAATTAATACATTAATATCAAAATATTCATTCATAGTTTAACATGATCATACAATAAATTGTTAACCTTCTGAAAGATGAAAATCGAAATCATTATAAACATGTTCATGAAATCAAAATAACATTTATCCAACATATACTACAATGTACCACATCATTTTCATATTCAAAACATGTGAATACCCTATAATATATTCTCTTGAAACATTTTAATAACCTAAATTACCATAAATACTTTTGGAAAACATACATTCTACCTTATTTTGATAAGTATTGGATATATTATATAAATCCATGAATTTAAAAACCTCATCTATGATAACATAGAACACTTTTTCAACAAATCACTTATCACTTACAAGGTTATGAATACTATCCATTTTACCTTTTCCAAATCAATCTTCTCTTTATCTTTGATAAAAAAATTTCATGACATCATTAATACATTAAGTGTTACCTTAGGTTAATAAATATATACTTTTATAAGTCTTCATCATCATTCAAAACATCCTTTTCAATCTATGATGTCAAATTTATACTAATAATACTTATATACATTTCATGATTCTTATAACATAATCTTTGAATTAAAAATCTATACTCATAAATCAACCAACTATATTCTTCAACCATTACACAGGATTCATTAATTTATTCATTAATACATATTTCCTTGAATATGAAATATGAATCATGTATTAAGGTTCCTCAAACTCAATCCAATCGTGAATCATTCATGTAATGTAAATAAGAATGGAACAATATTCCATCCCTTTCCCATGTCACTTGTCATCTCATTATCATCAGCAGTATAACCATTACAAGTGGGAATTCATGTTTATATTTATGAGATTTCCACTTTGAAAATAAAAATTCATAATGAGCATACATTCCACATATAAAACATACTATTTTTACCCAGTTCCTTCTTGTTATTAAGTTTGATTAAAACCATAATTCAAAGAGTGAGAGACACTTATCATATAAAAGAACATAAAATCATGAAAAATTTATTATAGGATGCCTAAATAAAAACATTGACCTATTTAATAAATGAAACATTTGGTTTAACTTAGGTTATTAAGAGTAATTTTCTATTTAAATATTTCATGACAGTTGTAAAATAGGGTATTAATTTCCAATGAATATCCCCCGAGGGAGTCCAACCAGATGCACAGTAAGTCCAGCTATCATGTACCGAGTTATGCATGAGTTAGTCCCAACACACCATGTTAGAGTTTTTAATCCTAGGTAAGTCTATTCCAGAACCATTCCCACTTATAGTATATATACATGATTATATTTCTATGAAACCACACACTCAATACATTTCAATAATGATATGTCATTTTCCAAAAAAATTCCTTACATTTTGACTTATCCTTATATAAATCCCTACACAGTTCCTTAGAAATATCTCTAGGGATATCACTAACAGTTTCTCATTCTAGTTTCTAGTGGTTCACTAAACCTTCACTATGATACTAAATATAATAGACCAGTCTTAACAAACATTTATATTATATCATTTTTGTGGAAAACATAAAAAATTACACAAACTGATGCCCAAAGAACATAATAATTTAGTTCCTTTAGAAACATGGAAATATAAACACTCATACAAGTGTGATTTACATTATCTCCCAGAAGGTTCTCCAAGACAAGAACCCCTGTTAGAAAATTCATTTATATAATATGTATCTATAACTCGGGGAAGGAAACATAAAAAGGGGTGATATTAGATGCTCAGTAATGGTAAACATGGGATATGTGTAATTATACACATGAGTATAATTGTATGAAAATTTGATCATATCATTAGAATATTATAACCAACATATCAGAAAAAATAAACATTTATCACATCATAAATATTGGTAATTCAAAATACATGAATCAAAAGAGAACAAGAGAATAAACCATGAAAGCATAACATATTAATACTACATGGAATTGTGGGATACACATGAAGATGTAATATCAAACCCTATAAGTACAAATACATTTCTAGAAGTTATAATGGAACTTCACCTACTGCACGGGGTACACCACCATCCCCAGTCGTAGTACTTTCCTTATAAGGGATCATATTTCCCCATATTCCCATAGTGTATTGTGTTTCTCGATCTCCCCACAGTAAAATGTACTTACCTATATTCCCATAGTTTTTTGGGATTCCCCATATTCCAATTTTCTTGGGGACTAAACCTACTAAGAGGTACACACCACAATCACTAGTCAATGTGCTCTCATTGTAAGGGATCCGTTTTCCTCATCTTCCCATGGTGTATCAAGAATGTGAACTTGATTCCCATAATTATCTCATCAGATATAAATCATTACCAAATGAATTTGATATAAGTATAGGTCCCACCAATCATATAATAAACTAATACATGCTAGTTCCCAATATAATAAAACTTGTATCTTATCATGACCCATAAAAAGTGATGGGTTTCATAAATATCATATCACAACCCATCAAATGAAATGGGTACAGTAAAATTCCAATCATATCATAACATATGGAAAATAAAAAGTTTTCATAATAACTTCATCCTAGACTAAACTATGAAAGGGAGTGGGTTTCATAATAATTTATAATGGTATAAACCACTAAGGAGAAAATGGTTTCATAAACATTTATCATGTTATACCCTATTGAAGGGAAATGGTGTTCATAATCATTAATCATGGAATAATACATTGGAGATAAATTGGTTTCATTAGAATATAACCCATAAAAGTGGAACAGGTTACATAAACATAAAACCCATGAATGAAAACTGGGTTTTTAGCTACATCATGCCATCAAATATGAGAGGACTCCCTCAGCCTACACTACTTCCGGCCTCCATAGGCCATGTTTTTCGTTCTTCTCTGTTCCCCTCATCCTTAAATAAAAATTGATCTATGATTATGAGAGATATAATATGAATTGAAACTTTTGGTTATTTCTAAGAAAGGAATGGGTAAAATCAACAAATATAATCATAGATGGAAAATAATTTTGAAAAATCATGCAAAATAATTTATTGAAGGATATATAATAACTTATTTGAAAATGTTTTTTAAAATTGAAATTATTTGTAAATCCATTTTCATTGAAACTACATTGAATTCAACGAAATAAGGCTCAAAATTAATTTGAAAGAAAAAATTCCTTGTAAACCTATAAATGAATCTTGAAAAAAAAATTGTAATCTGTTTTCTTGGAAAATAATTTTAAAACATATAAAATAATCTTTTATATCATTTAAATCATTTTCTATCAAAAAAACCTTTTAAAAACATATAATGAAATAATTGAAAATAATTTAAAACATATTATTTAGAATAAGAAAATTATTAAAAACACATTTTCTTTGAAACCTATCTTAAAATAATAAAATGTCTAATATATTATTAAAACACATTATTTTAAAAAATATCCTTGTAAGCTTACAATTTCATCATTCAGGAAATGACGGTCATGCTAACGAGTAGGTTCGTACATGTCAGACATTCCATTTTCAACATAAAGGTCAAGAAAAGATTCATGATTGGAAAAAGATAAGAATATTCCTTTAAATACCATTTTGTAAACAGGTAAAATAAGGGTAAAAATTTCCTTTAATAATCATAGGATTATATGAAGACATATTTTAATACTTTTTTAGAAAATAATAGTTTTGAATGAACCCATATTTTCCAAAAAAATGAGAAATAAAGTCATATTTTCATAAAAAATTATTAATTATCATAACTACAGAAGAGTGGAAAATGGATACATTAATTATATATACCAATAATACAAAGTGGGTAAGAAGTTTCATGTGATTTATTGATAGATGAATCATAAAATTTCATCAATGCAATAATAATCATAAATAATCTTGATAAACTAGAAGATGATAGTTATAAAACATTACCACTTCGGTTACATATAATGGAAATAATTAAATTAAATGAACAATAAAATATCATTAATGGAAGTATTTTCATGATATAACATTTCAAATTTCGTTATAAACTCCCACATAAAAATACAGGTGCATAACATGGAATGTGTCTCAAAGTAGGAAAATTGAGACAAAATTAATTTACTTATTTGGAAAACTTTGAATCCTAACCCCTGTGAAATAAATATCATTAAATGGTTAAGTAAATAACCATAAAAATAAGTGAAATAATCATAAGCTAAAACCATGGGCAGTATACACACCATAAAAAATAAATGAGTAGAAAATAATGCAAGTATCTCAATGAAATAAAATGTTAGTACAAACTTCCTTACCTTAAGTCTTGACATTATTTGTATATGTTAAAACCTCATGTTTAATAAATACATGATTATTATAAATGTTTAAATGAACCTTATTATTATATATAATACCAAACATGAATTTTTTATGACTTTAGATTACATTTTTATTAACAAACCCATGTTAATGTAACATTTTGGGTAATATTGGTTTTGATTTTAGTATATGTTTTCTTTTTATATTCTTGATCCTCTTACATAGATAATTATTTATATATTCCCAAAATGTTAATTTTTTATATGAATATCATATATATTAGTTATCTATTTTTTTATTATAATTAATATAGTATAGACGTAGGAAATGGAATACACCGCCCATTAAGACAACAAGTCGTACATAGACATGAACACTATTTCCAATTAATTTTTGTATTGAAAGAAATAACGTAAATGTCATATATGTATAAATATAGTATAATTACTATATAATAATTATTTAATATTTAACATATACTTTTACTAAACAAATCCTTAATACATTCCATATAAGGTGTGAATGAATCACATCACTTTGGGGAGGTGATAGTCCTCACATCCCCAAACAAAATTATCATACTTCCAAAAAATTGAAATCCAGAAGTTATTATTTAAATAATAATTTAAAAAGTATGAATACATCATAAATATCATATATAACATATAAAAATACATTTTACATCATAATTCTCAACCAAGAGTGGTTGTAAATGAAAAATGAACAACATCGTTCTATGAGGCGGTAGTTCACCGTACACAATAACCGTAAGCACATTAAAAAATGGATGGATTAATGTATAAGTGTAGTTATAAATAATATAATTAAAAAATATCATTATAAAGAATATGTCGGTGTTATTAAAAAATAATTAAATAAGAATAATGGAGATTTTGTAGAAGGAAAATTAAATAAAGGGGCTTTAAAATGGATGTGACTTCTCCTTTGGGTAACTCTTTTTTCTTTGCACAAAAATATTCCAGTGACATATTTCTTCATAAAGGTAGGATTAAAGGAGGAAGAAATTTGTTTTTAGGATCAATTTTTTTTTTCTTTTTCGATCCTATGTGACTTTATAGGTTTGAGGAAGTGAGAGTTGTGAGTTCCTTTTTAATGTGGAGGAGGAGGGGTATTCTTGTAAATTTTTTGAAAGGGAATTCCCCCACGTTTTTACTATTAAAATTGGATCCAATAATGGTAAACATTAGATAAAAAATACAATATAGTCTAAATATGGCCATTAAATGGATTTTAAACCAGTTTATAGATTGTTTTGGACCTTACGTTTAAGCAACTGTCCTTTATTATGCTAATGTTTCTCTTAATCGTTGTAATAAATTTTAATTACATTCCATAAAATTTCTGGAAAAAATTTAATTGGACCTTATTAGAAATTAGAAATTAATATTATTTATAATATGTAATTATTTTTTTCAACTTTTAATCACATAAGTGGATGAAAATAATTTAAAATTGATCCAATAAATAGAATGAAAAACAGGTTGTTAAAGTAGAAATGTTCAAACCTTTACTATATTTTTATATCCAATTTCAAAGTAAAATTGATTAAAATTTCATATATTTCGTGAAATTAAAAAAGTTTATCGAATTTAATATTAAATACAATAAAAAATTAATTTAATGATATAAATAAATTAGATGAAAAATCAGTTTTGAATTAATAACCTGTATTTCTCATTATTAATAAAAAAAATGAAACTTCGCCTTAAATACCAAAAAATAAATGTAAGATAATTTTTATGTAATTATTTCCAATATAATTTTATTTTCATATATAAAATCAATAAATTATGCAATTTATTTATTTAAAATAGGTTCTCTATTAAAAGACTGTAAAACTGCTTTTATACAAATATAGGTTTTTATGTGTAATATTGGGTTTGTTCGTATGTTATGCCCTTCTAATATATTTGATGAATGTAAAAAATATTTATTGAATAAAAAAAATATATCTCATTAATTTAATTCCCTAATAGAAATTAATTTACTTTATTAGGATAAAATTACTTTTTGAGAAAAAATATATTTTATAAAGACATTCCCTTTATATTCAATAGGTTCTAATATCATTTATAATTAACGTGTACCCAATGAATTAAACCATTAATTTTCATATGCTATTTACTCATATTCATGACCTATAACATAAAATCTAGGATATATCATATCATTTCAAATTATAATAAATTTTAAAAAATATTTTTTATTCCATAAAACTCATTCTTCTATGTTACGCAAGCCATTGAGGAAAGTCATTCTTGCTTATAATGTCAGAAAAACTCCATGTTCTATATAGAGAACGATAAAATTTATGTTGTGTGTAGTAAATTATTATCTTTATTTTGTATATAATGTAATCTAAAAATAGTTCTTTAATATAAAAAATGTATTTTTTGAGTTGCATGAAATTATAAATATCAAGAATATTAAATTAATTTGAAAAAATAAATTCCAAAAATTAATGGGGTTTTATTTATTCTAGTTGGTTATAGAATTATTGTCTGAATGAAATGTGATTCAAACAAATTTATATGATATAACTATATTGGTTTATAATTTGGGTATTCATTTTCATAAGATTTGTGCTTATTAGAATGATTGGATCTTATATTATGGTGAAAATGGGTCATTAGTTAGTTGTCCTACATATGGGAAATCAAGGAATAAAGGCTCTCAACTAGGAATGTCTGGATTGATTCCTATGAAAAAGTAGTGTTTAATCTCTCTTACACATATATTTCATCATTTATTTGTGTCTCAGAACATAGAACCATTTATTTCATTGCACAAAACAAATATTTCAATCGGTAAAATAATAAATCTCCCTTGCAATGACGATTCATTGAATTTTTTTATGAAGTACATCTATATTATACTTCATAATCCTAGAAGTCCTGATTTGGTATTTCTACTTATGGCTTCTATCCATTGTATTTTACAGTAATCAATATTCTTGTTGGCCCATCATCATAACTCAGTACAATTTACTTCTTTGAATTTTGATGAATGATACATAAATAATTTTGAAATTAATAATTATTGAACATCCAAAAAATAATTTCAATGTTTATTTGAAGACATTTATTGATGAATTATATTTATTGTGGAGTAATAGTCTAAGTAAATATGCTGTTATTGTAAATACAAATTTTACAATGAATGATGCATTAATGGGGACAATTCATGATTTCCCAACATATTTCATATTATGTGGGTATAATACACATTGTCCAAAATCATGACTATACTATATGAGTGAAAAATGAAATTATTTTTATCAATGGAAGAAAATCATGTTTTTTCAACTATCATTTATGATTTTATGAAACTAATCATCCTCTTAGGAGTAACATATATCATTTCAGAAATGGTAAAATTGAAAGAGATCGACCTCCAACAGTTATTCTAAGAATTGGGTTAAAATATATTGTCTATTAATTACCTCTCATTACCTATGGATCGTCTATAAGGCAATTAAAAATACATGGCTCTGGAAAAGAAACCAATTTGATAAAAGAGTATTTTTTTGGGGGTTCCTATATATGTCTCATTTGTTTTTCTATCACATGTTGGATTTCATGCATATTGAGATGAACTATTTTGGTAAGAGTAGGACAATCAATGGTTTGGGTAGTGAATTGAGTTGCTTATAAAATTTTTTATTTAAATTCGATTTAATGTCACGTCATCCTATTTAGAATAAAATATTACCCAATCAAACAATGTAGTGTATTTATAAAAGTTTTGTTCATTTAAAATATATCTAAATGAGTGATTAGTTCTCAGTTGAAATAATAAAAATACTATTTCACTATTCAAATCAATTTACTAAATAATCATATAATATAAACACATTCTACGATTAACTATCAATTGGAAAGAATTTTTTTTCAATATTAAATAGATAAAGTAGGGAAAATAGAACATTATAAACGCATAATGGAAATAATAAAAAGAGTTTTAATCTAAAACAGAGAATTAGTCCTCTCCACATGGTGATTACTTGCGACCAAGAAGTTCATATAAAAAAACATGATATACAACCTTGATCGAGGTATACAACAACACATACAATGTTATCCAAGAAACAAATAAACCTTCCCTAGTTTTCCTGGGAGTGATACATGTGAGATAACAAAAATGGACTTCATTTATAGTTTTCATGGGAATAATAGGTGAAAAGATATAATTAGAGAAGATATATAAGTATATAATATTTATGCACAAGTGTCAATGCATGTTCATAAAATATATATAATAACACACTGCTCATATTGTAAATAATTATCACAAAATATAGTAGAAAAAGTGTAGAAGGGAAATTTTTTCTCTGTGGAGTATGTGTTGTATGTCCATGACTCCTTAAATGTATCTTAAAATGAATCTCAAGTCAATTTTCAGAAGACTATTATAAAACAGAGTATTATAGAATCTTGGGTCTTGTGGTGTAGGAGCAATCCATTTTTACAACATTCTTCTTCATCTTATGTTCTTAAAATGTTTGTAGAATAAGCTCACACACATGGAACATGACCTATGATGTTTTGGAAAACCATTTGATTTGTGTTTGATCATTTCTATCACCACATACATTTGAGTCTTGCTCATTATCATCTATCACCATGCACATTATATTTTTTTTTGATTGATTGTTTTCTTGATACACTCAAGTTGACATACAACACGTTCTCAACCATGTTCTGGTACCTCTTTCCTTGTACATCAGTCTGACATCGATTTAAATGTTGTCTTCATAATACCAGAAAAGGTCATTAAAATAACCCATATCATTAAATATCAAAAATATTGCAATAATAAATATTTATTTTAAAACAAAAATGGAAATGTAATTATGAGACTTTTGAGCGGTGACTCTCTAGCAGTCTCTCTAGAAGTGTCTATATAATAGTGACTCGGGAATAGTGGTATGTTAGGAACTATGAGACCGGAGTAGTGATTCAGGAGTTGTGAGTGTGGAGTGTTGAGTTATGGTGGTGAATCCTAAGCATTGAGTCCGTAGTGATGAGTATAAAGTGGCGAGAAAGGAGTGGTGAGTCAATGTAGTAATTCTAATATTAAAAAATCTTCCAAAATGTATTATATTAAAGAAACCTAACATAGAATAGAAAACTCATCAGAAACGTTATTAAGCATGATTTTTAATTATTAAAAATACAATAGGTCAACATTCTCCCCATTTTTGAGAATCACAAATCCTAGCATTAATCTTAACCAATTAATGTACAATATTACGGAATATAAAATAATTTTTTCTACCCCAACTTTCTAGTATGTAAGCCTTACATGATGATTTTCATGGTTATAACATTTAGGGTGTTGAGTGGGAGTGTCTGGAGAACTTTTAATGATGTTTTGAGGCAAAGGTGAAGTCACACGGGTGGCACAATGTTTGAATAATTGTGCCTATAAACCATGTGTAGTTGGTCCTTTTGAGTGTACTGATCTGAACATTATAATAATATATGTTTCCTAAATTTGTATGTAATTTTATTTTATACTCAAAAAAACTATATCCTTTAATTATTGAAGTTAGTATATTTAAAATGAGATCGTTGGGTATTTACTGTCAATGTGAATGTTGGAAACAATACTCTTAACATTACAATTTTGATTTATAATGGAAAGTTATACTGGTTAATTAATACACAAAAAAGAGTCGATGAAATCATCCAGTAGACTCGGGCCATATGAAGCCCATATTTCAGAGCTTGGGAAGGAGGTAGTCTCTCTGGGATTTGTTCTGGACCAAGCCCAAGATGTGCTTCAACAAGTCATGGTTTAACATAATCACATAAGGGAGAAGTTCAAGACGATAGAAATCACTACTTGAGTAATTTTTTCTGAGCCGCCGTAAGATTCTATCACCATAGCACATCTTAAACTTAGGTCCTATGCAGGTGTTATAGGGGGCTATGTAACGAGGCCTTATATACTTTTTCTAATCCCTTGGTATAAATAAAATTGTTATTTCTTATTATGGAAAAGATGGTGAATTTCAAATATCTAGATAAATTGTGGATGAATTTATAGTTCCATATTAATAATGAATTTTGGAAAAAGGGTATTTTAAAATATTTATGTAAAAATTAAATAATTATTAATGTAATATGATTTCCAAAAAAATGGTCTTCTGCAGTTGTGAGCAGTAATAAATCTAGTGTATAATAAGATCAACTTAATTTTTAGTGAATAGTAATGTATGAATAGTAATATACCCTTTTTAATAGTAATGAATAGTAATAAATAGAAAATGGGCCAAAAAATAGAAACATCACCCATGACTGTATAAATTCAATTTTGACTTCTTAAAAGTGAAAAATTATCATAGTATATGTTTTGGTATTTTTGAATGTCATAAATATTTTATGTAAAATTTTATAATTAATATAATAATTTAAAGTAGAAATGTATTTTTTGTAAAATGTAATCATAAATTTTTACCTTATTATGTTATGGTAATTCGATAATTTTATGAGACCTTGATCTCATATTCATGGTGTTACAAAATGACTTATAGATTTAATGTCTTTTATTTGGAATAAATAATGATATTAATTAAGAAGTAAATTAATAATATTTAGAAAATTATTTTCATAAAATGGAGTTTATTTTTGAATTCAAAGAATCAATATTACATTAAGGTGAATTTATGATATTTTTTTAAAATGTATTGTTTTTTTGTGAATATTGGAAACACAGTTTTGAGTTTCAGGTGTCTAATCAAATCAGTAATGATGTAATAATGATTTAATAATTCAGGTGGTCTTATTAATAGTAATAAATTATATGAGGTTTCCCATGTGGCCAATTCCGTGGACTAATACCATGGGAATTTCCATTGTTTTGCAAATACCACCGATGAGGTGCCCCTTGGAAATTAAAATTTTATTCCCTCACTTTTCCTAAAAATACAATGTCATTTCCTCATTCATTTCATTACAAATTCCTCATCAACAAATATCTCTTCTTTTTACCTCCAAATTAGTCCTTCTAAGGTTCCCTCAAGCCCCAAGGTCACAAACTTCGAGCATTCAGATCCACTCTTCATGCTAAGGGAACCTTTCACCCTCCTCTTTTAAGTATTTCCTTCCTTTATGATATGCCTCATAGTTACATTTTTTGTTTGGGGGCATGTTCTTATATATCTTAACTAATGTCCATTTTACATACAAATGATTATAGACCATTTATGCTCTCATCAATTGATTTTATGAATTTATAAGGGAAGCCGTTAAGCTGCTGATTTTTTCGTAAAAGAAATCACATCTTCTTTTTTTTCGTGTTTCCTTTTAATGTGGTATATCATTAAAATATCCATTCATGATCTTATTATGTACCCATACTGTATTATGATTAATTTATGAGTTGTTTACCCATTCCCCTCTATTTTTAATGTTTCTTAAACCATGTTGTATAGCCGTTATGATGCATAATTTTTGTCTCAAAACCTCTCAGCCTTTCTCTAAAGAAATTCTCTAGTTTTTTGGTGAATACACAGAACTATTTCGTTTATATGGGTGTTCATAAATAAAAAAAATGATATTCTTGTCTCTATAATTTACGTACATATAACCCTCACTCCCTTTCCATGGGTTATAAATGACATAATTATCTTATTTTTAAGCACTTTTAAAAACATCATAATTTTAAAGTGAACCCCATTTATTTTATAGTACATGTGTTACTTATGAAATGTATGATTCTGATCTATGTGTATCACATGAAAATAAATAAACATTATGGGTGCGCCCTATTAGCGCTTCAATCCATTGGGTACAGTGTTAATCTCTAGAGATGAAAATTTTCACGATACCTTTGTGAATAACCATGGTAATTTTTTATGAATCCTTGGGGATGATCCTTAGTGATATGTTAATGAATGTATAAATGAAATTTTTTAGCCCCATATTCATGTTATGATTCATGTTCTCTTTATTATGGTATTCCTCATTTTACATTTCTCGGGACTTATGGTTTTCATCAAGTTCTTATTGATATCACAAGTAAACAAATTCCCTTCCTTTACATACTGGGCCTTCAGCTCACCCCTTCCATTGATGTATGTCTCCAGGTTATGAGATGCATTTTTTTATAGCGGATTAACAGTTCATGAGGCTTTTCATAAGGATTTAAAATATTATTTAATGTATTTCTGTATTTTGTACCTGATTATCAAGACACTATACATTAAATCTCCTCTCTATGTAAAATGTAATGAAATGTTATGAAATAAAAAGGCGGGATTCCATAGTTGGTATCAAAGGATAGTTTAGTTATTTATTAAAATTAGTATATTAAATAATTAGGAATAACCCTATTAGAAATTTTAAATATAAGAAAACTTCCTAGTATTTTGCTGAGTATTGAGTAAGAGGTTCATCAAGGAAATAAGTCCATGTCTAAATATGAGCAGTTAGACGCATCTCTGGCATAGATGTACATAGGTGTAAAACCCAAAAACACCACTATGATCTAGACTTGACTGGTAAATGGTCCACAACAATGGTCCTTTCTAGACATTTTGTTATGACACTCCCAGGGAATATGTTTGGTTAATTGAAGCTTTTTATGAATCATTATGAAGAAATTATAGTGAAATGTAATTGTTTAAGCATGAAGTTTTAAGTCATAAAATAATTTATTGTTAAAAGATTCGTAAATGAAATAAGTTACTCACTATGGTTTTATTATTATATAAATGGAATACAATAGGAGGAACCATGCAAATGGTGACCAAAATGGACTAGGCGCTGAAGGCCCTCTGATGGATGCCAAAATGGAAACATTCATGTGAATGATGAACCAACTGACTAAAGTTATGTGAAATAACTTGAATCAAGATGAGATAATAATCTCATCATGAAGGGAAAAACATTCTGTTGAGTCCTTTATGTGTCAATGACCACAAACCATTAGTGGATCGACTGACCCGTTGATTTTTGAGTAGTGGATCAACTCTATCGATAAGATCATTTCTGTGATCTGCTGTTCAGAGCAAGAGAATGTCACCCTAGCTGTAAATCTCTTAGAAGGAGAAGCTAATTAGTGGTGGGACTAATTAAAAACATGAGGCAATTAGTGGAGGTTGAATCAATGGAGTGGGAATAGTTTAGATGGATCTTCTTTATTAATTATTTACCTCGTTCCATGAGAACATTAATGGAGAATGAGTTTCTCGAGTAGAAGCAGAAGGAGAATGAATCAATGGGTAGATATGAGATGAAATTCACAAGGATTTCTCATTACAACATTATCTCTGTCATGGATCCAAATAGTAAGGTTGATATATACTATGATGGACTGAGACCTCATCTGTTGAAGAATCTATCCAACTAAGACTATGAAAATTATGAAGAGATCGTACGGAGTGCAATGAAAGTCGAACTGGAGTTCGGTGAGACGAAGTTGTCTCATAATCTAATGACATGAAGTGATCGATGGAGTGCAGAATAGGGAGGAAGTTTGATCATTGAAGATGAGTCATGAAAGTTCAACATACCACATGTAATAAATGTGGGACGAATCATTTGGGGAAATACCTGCTCAGGAGAGGGAAATGCTAAAAGTGTTGAAGAGATTCACATATTGCGAGGAATTTTCGTAGTGAGGTGAAACCTCAACTTCCAAACACTAACGACAAGGTGAAGATGGTGAAATCCCAAACCTAATGTCCAGTTCTATAAGTGTGGACAACATGGGAACTTTTCCAATCACTTTCCAAATCCTAGGGCAGTGGAGGGGAACCACCAACAGTCTCAGCAAAGGCCAATGGGGAATGGTTGTGATTTTTCAATCACAACTGCTAAATATGAAGATCTAAATGATTTGGTGGTAGGTACTCTTATTGTTCTCTCAATGCTAGAAATTACTTTGTTTTATTCTGCCTCTAAACATTTCTTTATTTTTTTCATGTTTGTAATGAATTTAGAAACAAACCCTGACTTTCTAAAAGTATTGTAATCAGTCAAGACTCCTAGTTGGATAATCCAATCATCTTCTGTGTTTAGAAACTCTATTATTTACTTTGGTGAGAAAAATCTTTTCACAAATCTAGTAGTGATTCCCATGCTAGAATTCAAAATTATACTAGGTATGGACTAGCTCCCAATGTATAATTCAAAGATCAAATGTAGAAGTAAGGAAATCTCAGTAGTCTTGAATAGAAACCATACTGTTATCTTCTATGGATATATATATAAAACTGATATTTGTCTAGTATAACCTTCTATATCCTTCATTATGGAGTTTAGAAGAGAATAGGAATAAGGTGATGAGAGTCTAGGGATAGAGAATGTCCCCATCATCTAGGAATACGTTGATGTATTTCCAAAGGAGTTTCCTAGGCCTGACCTAGAAAGAGAGGTAGAGTTCTCTATTGAATATGTACCTGGATGTCATTCAATATCAAATACCCCTTATTGGTTGGAAAATGTCTGGTTAGAGGAATTATAGAAAAAACTACAACATATTTTGGAGAAGGGGTTTATCCAACCGAGTGTGTCTCCTTGGGGAGGTCATGTTTCCTCTATGAATAATAAGGATGGATCAATGCGGCTATGCATTGATTATAGAGAACTGAATGAGATCACCGTAATGAAAAATACCCTATTCCAATAATTGATGACTTATTTGATCAACTTCATGGGGATCAATTCTTTTCTAAGATTTATCTTTCATCTGGTTATCATCAATTTAGGGTGAAGAAAGAAGATATTCCAAAAACTGCCTCCTGATCAAGATATGGGCATAATGAGATTTTTTACGCCCTTCAGACCGACTAATGAACCTGCTATTTTTTATGGTTTTATGAATATAGTCATTAAGGACTACCTTGATAACATATTGTATTTTTTAATTGGTGGTATTTTGATATATTCCAAAAGCCCCGAAGAGCATGAAGATAATCTATGGGTTATTTTTAAAACACTATGGATGGAGAGGCTTTTTGGAAAGTTCAGTAAATGTGAATTATGGTTGGAAAAATTTTCTTTCATGGGGCACATTGTATCCAACAACAGAATCATAGTTGACCCTGCAAAGACAAAAGTTGTACAGGAGCGGCCTAAGCCTACAACAATAACTGAGATTTGAAGATTCCTTTCATTAGAAGGAAATTATAGGAGGTTATTGAAAAACATTTCATGACATTTTAATTTATTATCCATGTTAACACGAAATTGGTTCAAGTTCATCTGGACAATGGAGTGTGAGGAATGTTTCCAAGAGTGGAAGAAGATATTTCTTACTGAACTCAGGTAAACTCTACCCTCAAGGAGAGAAGGACTAATTTTTTTAGTTATTCATCTATCAAAGGGCTTTGGTGTGTCCTCATGCAAAATGAAAAAGTCATTTCTTATGCATCTCGACAGTTGAATCCTCACAAGAAGAACTATCCTACGCATGGTATGGAGCTGGGTGCGGTTGTTTTTGTTCTAATGATATGGAGGCACCATATTTATGGGGTGAAATGTGATATATACAGAGACCATCAATGTTTGAAGTATATTTAAAAAAATTAATTGAACATGAGACAAAAGAGATGGATGGAACTTCATAATGTATATTATTATTCAATTCATTATCAACCCAGAATAGAAAACCACGTCAATGATGCATTAAGCAGGAAAGATCCAATTTTTCATTTCATGATGAGGATTCAAAGAGATCTCTTGATCTATGAACTAGTAAAAATAGACATGAGAATTATAAGGTAAGGGACATTATCAACCCTAACCCAAATGATTTCTCAACCTTCATTACTAGAGGAGATCAAGAATGCTCAGAAAGAAGATCCTTTTTTGTAGAAAATGTTTGAGGACATGAAGGATGATACATTTTTTAAGTTCAATATTGATCAAGAAGGTGTACTGAAATTTTGTAAATGACTATGTGTTCCATATATTATTGAAATAAAGAAGGAGCTAATGGATGAAGATCATATCTCTACATTATCTACACATCCCAAAAGCACAAAAATGTATAGGAACCTTCACGATCTTTAATGGTGGGATAATATGAAAAAGGGGATTGCTGAATACACTTCTAGGTTCTTGGTATGTCAGCAAGTGAAGAGAGAGCGACATCTTCTTTAAGGGGTATTGAAACCAATACCCATACCAGCATGTAAGTGGGACAATATCACTATAGACATTATCATTAGTCTCCGGAGAACTTCCAACGGATACAATGCGCTATGGGTTGTTTTGAACCATCTCACCAAGACTGCCTATTTTATATCTATTAGGGAATATTTATCTATTGATCAACTTCCCATGATTTACATGAAGTAAGTGGTATGGCTTCATGGAGTTCCACTTTCTATCATTTCTTATCATGATATAAGGTTTACATCTAAATTTTAGAGAAGTATTCAATATTATCTGATCACTAAATTAAATTTCACTACGAAAAATCACCCCAAACTAATGGTAAATCTGAAAGAACTATTCAAGCACTTGAGGACATGCTTAGAACATGCTGAGAACATTCTCAATGGAAATTAAATGTGGATGGGATCTACATCTCCCATTAGTTGGGTTCTCTTACAAGAACATCTTCTACTCGAGCATTCAAATGGCACCCTATGAAGAAATATATGGTAAGTGATGTAGAACTCCAACATGTTGCCATAATGCCGGTGAGAAAAAGATTCATGGTCCTGATCTTGTGCAAGAGATGACAGAAAAGGTACATGCCATCCAGCTGCTCAATGTTGGTTAAAGAACTATGTCGACAACCATCGAAGGGACTTGGATATTGATGTTGGTGATAAGGCCTTTCATCGAATATCAACCAGGAAGAGAGTCATGAGGTTTGGGAATATTGTGAAGTTCGTCCCTAGGTACATTGGCCCCTATGAAATACTTGATCACGTTGGAGCAGTGGACTATAGGCTTGCACTTCCTCCAAACCTAACACAAGTTCATGATGTTTTCAATGTATCCCTCTTGAGTAATAACATACCTGACCCTTCACATGTACTAAATCCAGATGTGGTACATCTAAAACATGAACTCTATTATGAAGAGTAGCTGCTGGAGATCTTGGACTGTAGAGACAAGGATTTCTACAACAAGATGACCCACCTTGTGAAGGGGTTGTGGAGGAACCACAAATGTGAAGAAGCCACATGGGAAAAAGAAGAGTCTATGAGTATGAAAACCCCACACCATTTCTCTTCATAGGTTATGAGTTAAAATTTTGGAAAAGAAATTTATTAAGGGGGGAATAATGTAACAACCTTAACTTTTGAGTAATATTTTTTCCTAAATTTGTGTGTTATTTTATTTTATACTCAAAAATACTATATCCTTTAATTAATGAAGTGAGTGTAATTAAAATGATATCGTTGGGTTTTCACTTTCAATATGATCATTGGAAACCATACACATAACATTACAATTATTTTTTATAAATACAAGTGATCTTGGTTAATTAATACAGAAAGAGGAGTCGATGCCATCATACAGTAGACTCAGGCTGTACGAAGCCCATTTTTTAGAGCTTGAGAAGGAGGTTTCATCTCTGGGATTTGTTCTGGAACAATCCAAAGATGAGCTTCAACTTTTGAAGCTTGAATAGAATAACATAATGGAGAATTTCAAGATGATAGAAATCACATCTTGGGCAATGTTGTTCGAGCCACCCCCAGATTCTATAACCATAGCACACCTTACACATAGGTCCTATGCATTTGTTTTAAGGGGATATGTAACGAGGCCTTAGATACTTTTTGTAATCCCTTGGTATAAATTAAATTTTTATTTATTATTATTGAAAAGATGGTGAATTTCAAATATCCAGAAAAATGTAGGATGAATTTACCGTTCCATCGTACGAATGAATTTTGGAAAAATGGTATTTTAAAATATTTTTGAAAACTATAAATAATTAATAATGTAAAATTATTTTCAAAAAAAGGACTTCTACATTTGTGATCAGTAATAAATTGAGAGACTAATATGATCAATATAATTTTTAGTGAATAGTAATGTATGAATAGTGATATACCCTTCTGAATAGAAATGAAAAGTAAATTGGAATAATAAAAATAAAACCTTCACCCATGAATGTATAAATATAATTAAGACCTCTTAAATTGAAAAACGATCATAGTATATGATTGGTATTTTTTTATGTCATAGATATTTTATTTATATTTTATAATTAATTTAATAATTTTATATGGAAATGTATTTTCATAAAATGTAATCATAAATTGTTACATAATTATCTTATGGTCATAGGATAATTTTATGGGACCTTTATCACTTTTTCAATGTGTTACATGATGAGTTATAGATTTAATGTTTATTATTTGGAATAAATTATTATTTTATTTAAAAAATATATTTAAAATATAAAAAAAATTATTTTCATAAATTGGATTCATTTATGAGTTTTGAGAATCCATATTAGGTTTGGTTGAATTAATGTGATATTTAGAAAAATGTTTTGTTTTTCAGTGAATAGTGAAAATACAATTTTGAGTTTTGGTTGTTTAATGACACAATTAATGGTGTAATAATGACTTAATCACTCTGGTCAACTTATGAATATTAATATATGCTATGATGTTTCCAATGTGTCTAATACCATGATAAAATACAATAGGCTAGCCTGTGGGTTTTCAAATAACACCGATGAGGTGTCCCTTGAAATTAATATTTTATTCCCTCAGTTTTCCTAAAATACCAATCCATTACCTCATTAATTTCATTCTAAATACCCCATAACGGAATCTTAGGCCTTTTTACCTCCCAGGGTTTCCTCACGCCCCAAGGTCCAAAACATCTATCTTTCAAATCCACTATTCATGGTAGTGGAACCTTTTACCCTCCTATGTTAAGTCAGGGATTCCTTTATGTTATGTCTTATAGTTCCATTTTATTGTGCGGGGTATTGTTCTTATGTAACAATACTATTGTAAATTTTATGCTCAAATGATGAGAGACCCTTTATGTTCTCATCAATTTATTTTATTAATTTTTATGTGACGCCGTTAGCCAGTCGTATTTCTCATAAAAGAAATCACATATTGTCATTTATTTCATGTTTTCTTTTCATGTGGTATTTCATTCAAATATCCATGACCTGATCTTATTCAGTACCCATACTGTATTATGAATTAATTAGGATTGGTTTAACCTTGGAACCTCTCTTTTCAATGTTTTCTAAAACCATGTTGTATAACAGTTATGCTGTAGAATTTTTGTCTCAAAACCTCTCTCTCTTTCTCTCAAGAAATTCGCTTGTTTTATCTTTAGTGAATTAACATACCTATTTAGATTCTACGTGTGTTCATAAATAAAAAATAAATTACATATTTGATTCTATAATTGATATACATATAACCCTCACTCCCTTTCCATGGGTTATAATTGACATAATGATCTTATTTTTATGCACTTTTAAAAACGTGATAATTTTGAAGTGAAACCCATTTAATTTAATCTCTATGAGTTATTTATGAAATGAATGATTATGATCTATGTAGATCATATGAATATAAATACATATTAATGGTGAGCCTTGATAGCGCACCAATGCATTGTGTAAATAATTAATATCTAGAGACTACAATTTTCACGATACCTTGATGAATAACATTGGAAATTTTTCATGACACATTGGGGATGAACATTTATGATATGTTCATGAAGGTATAAATGAAATATTGTAGCCACATATTCATGTTATGATTCATGTTCTATTGATTTTGATATGCCTATTTTTTCAATTTCTCATGACTTATGGTTTAATAATGTTCTTATTGATATCACATGCAAACATATTCCCTTGTTTTCCTTACTAGGCCTTTAGCTCACCCTTTACAATGATGTATGTCTCCAGGTTATGAGATGATTTAGTTGTACATTGTATGAACTAATAAAAAATCTTTTTAAGGGTATTTAAAAGCTTGTTTTACGTTTTCATGTATTTTTTTCTTGATTTTCAAGACACAAGACTTTAAAGGATCTTCTGTATGTAAAATGATTTGAAAATTTTTGAAATAAAAAGGTAGGATGCCATATTGAGGAAGTGGCTCCCACATGGTTTGATCATGGGTTGAGAAGCAGTTCAAGGAATCAATGTGAGGCTCTTCCTAGAAAATGGCTAATGCACGGTTATCGCACGGTTTTTCTAACCATGCGAACTAACTGTGCAGGAACATTAGTAAGATCCAATTTTTTTTATCTCAAACGTTTTTGCCTCTAAGTGACTATTTTGTCCTCCTAAGTGGTAATAACATGAGATTTGGGTTCTTCTAAGGCCAAATAAGGTTCTCCCATCAGTTAGGAGCCATTCCTAAGGCTTCCTATGGTGAATCGAAGACGAATTTTTGAGGTATGTGATCATTCTTCTTCGTTCTTGTTCGATTTCATTGATCTACATAAATCAATGTATCATATTCTATCGGTTTCTTTGATATATGCCTATTTTGGATAGATATAGGTTTTTTTATTCCAAATATGATGAGTTTTGGTGTCTGTCTTGTTAAGAGAAAAGATCTCATGCAGGTTCTTAGAGAACCGATCCTATTTTCTTGTGCGTTATTCATTCATTGTGGTTTTCATCAAAAACATTGAGGTATAAGGCTTATATCTCGACTCTTGTTTCATAAATTTATTTTAATATTTTCATATTGGGTTTTAATGGTATTGATTACGAAAAGAATGTAATAAATTTTCTTTAGTGATGATTAATGGTTTTAGTGAAATTGTAAAATCTTGGTGAATTGTTTTGCAATGTGATTTAGCCTCATGAATTTAAAATGATGATTTTATATTTTTGATTTTATGGAATTTTTAAATTGTTTGATTGAAATTTGGTTTTCAATAAAAAGGGATATTTATTGAAATGGTTTGGTATTGAATTTAATTTGATGGAATTGGTTTTCAATAAAAAGGGTGTTTTATTAAACTGATTTGGTATTGAAATGAAATTGATAGAATTTTTATTCATTAAAAGGGTATTTTTATTGAAAATGTGTATTGGAATGATCCTTGAGCATATCAGTGTGTGAGTTAATATTTCCTTTCTGGGTCTGGGATGAAATATGACCATGTTTTCAGTGCCAAAGGATTAAAAGCACACATGATTAAATGTTCTTATTGTATTTCTGGGGATTGGTTGAAATATGACCTTATTCTCATTAACAATGGTTAAACGGAACATGGGAAACAATTACCTTGCAATGACTTGGTGGATTGATAAGAAACCGCTCATGAGTTTTGAACTATCAGAATGTAGCATGCATGGATGGTTGCATGGGTTTAGGGAATGGTTGGGTAGGCCAAAAAGGGATACTGTGAAATGATTTTAATGATTTTTAGTTTTATTTATTGAAAAATATCTTTTTGGAAAAATTGGTTTCAATTTTACTTGTCTGATTTTGGCAATGAATGGTTTTTGAAACGTTTTTATATTTAGTTGTAATCTGTTTATGTGAAATTATTTTATATAAACAGTTTTATATAATTGTTGATAACTATTCTATCCTAGTGGTGTGAGTAGGGAAGTAATTGGGGAAAACCTAATAAGTTTTATACTCACTCCTTCTCTGGCAGTTTGGTTCTTTTGCAGATGATATCTTCCAGGACATGTGAAAAGGTAATGTTTCCCACGTGTTTAGCACTACCTGATGTTGTTTGGGTTGTTCGGTGATTGTTGATCTTAGATCCTGTGGAGCATCGAGTCTTTTGGTCTTATGAGAGTCTTCATTCAGTTATCCTCTCTTTACATTGATACTTGGTAATTATTTTACTATTGCATACTTTGATGCGGTTTTGAGAAACATGAACTTATTGAGTTTTCTTTCATTTCATCATGCATGATATAGTGAATGTTTGGTTATGGTTGGTTGTTTTATTGGTTCATTTCTTAAAAGGTAAATCAGATCCCACTTGTATTTGAGACCCTTTGGCATTTATTACTAGCCTTTGGTGACATGGGGATGTCGCTTAAGGCTTAGTAATGACTCACTCTACTCTCAAGACAATGAGAATTGGCCGGTCATTACAAATGGTATCAGTCTGGTCCTTCCCTTATGGTAAAAATCATCAGTGTTCTTTGTATTGGAGTTTGAATTCCTTTTCATATATTCCTTGGGTTGTAATATAACATAGGAGTAGGTTGTTGGAACTTCAACTGTATAGAATAAAAGGACGTAGCTAAACAATTTATGATGATCATCAAGTTACCAGGGTGTTGGGTACATAATTGTTTTGGATACACCTCTAGAATGTTTGAAATCGTATTATCATGGGTTTAGCCAATCAGATAAGCATGACATGCATTTAAGAGGAATGAATTCCCATTGGGATTTAATATCTCATTGTGAGAAATGATTTATGATTTTGTGAAAATATGAAAATTTTAGAAAAATTGTATAATTTTTTTCAAATGAAAGAATTTGAAAAGTGGATATTTTTTTTATTTTGTAAATGGGTTGATTTTCAAAACCAATAGTTTATTTTCAAAAATGGTTGAATATGAAAAAATGTGGTTCATGGAAAACAATTTTGTGATAGTTGATAGGATAGAATTTGAATGGCTAAGCCATCAGTTGCTAAAGAGTGATATTGAAGGAGTATGTTATTGGTTTTGAAAATGGAACTCAGTAGGCATCGTCGAAACCAACCCGAAGAAGCTGTGGAGAATGTGGGTTCACCTGAACCACATGTGAACCAAGAGATAGTTCATAGTATTGTCCAGGATTTTCACGATTTGGATATGGGGAACCGGAGGAATGAGACAGGACATGTTGATCAAAAAATTAAGTTCTTAACGAAAAATCCACATAACATTCAAGCTTATTCTTAACCCAAGAAGGTGAAGGTGTGGCTGAAAAGGATTAATCATATCTCTGAGTTCATCAGAACACCATTAGAGCTCAATGTCAAGATGGTGACTTATATTCTCGAGGATCATGCACGATAGTGGTAGGATTTATCAATGCTGGAAAAATTTGATGAGGGCATTACATGGGAGGATTTTGAAGAATTTTTCAACAAACAATTATATCATCATATGTTCAAGATCCAGAAAACGACAGACATCTTCATCCTGAAACATGATATCCTCTCTTTCATAGAGTATGCAGCTAAATTTCTGAATTTATTACGTTTTCACCAGAGGTTATGGAAAGTGAATCTTTGAGGGCACACATCTTCAAAATGGGTGTAAGGAAAGAGATTCGATCGAAGATTATGGTACTCTGTATTGTGGATTATAATGATATGGTGAAAAAATAGACTATGGATGAATGTGATATCTCAGGATTTATTGGAGGAGGAATGATGATACCTATAGAGAATGGTGGGAACCCAACCACTAAGAGAATGTGGAAAAAAGACGCCTTTTTCCAAGGTGGAAGTGGAAATCAGGATCAGATGGTGGGATCAGTTAACCTTCCTCCACGACCGCATAGAAAAATAGGTTTCATTCAATGTGGTTTTCTTGACCACAGAAACGAGAGTGTATGACACACTGTTGAGCATTTCATAATTTCAAAAATATTGGACATCTTCAGCACTATTGTCAAAATGCTTTAAGATTAGCTACTCAGGAAACTTCTTAGGCATCGCAAACATCGTATGATTTGATAGGATGGGGAAAATAGAACTAGTCTTGCCGGCATAATTGATATAGCAATGGTGATTCTAGAAATACCTTGACTCTTCAACCAGGGAAATCACTGCAAGGAAACAAGGAGAATAGTGCAGTGATAATGAATTTGTATGGAGCTGAGTAGATGATTATCGATGATTAGGATTGACCATATATGGTGAGGGGTACAATTATTTTGAATTATTCCATTGTTTATGTTCTATTCTATATAGGTGCATCTCATTCTTTCATTACTTCTTATTCTTTTAACATGCTATGTTTAATGTTGGAAATGATGTATTAAATTTTAAATCGAAAAATTCTTATTGGTGAAAGAGAATTTCAAGAATTTTGTGTTGAGAATGTGATATAACTGTTGATGAAGTTGATCTCAAATGGAACTTCTCGATGATGGAAATTGATTTCTATGATATAATCCTAGGTATGGATTGATTGACAACATTTAAGGCTCTCATCGATTGTTATAGGAGAACAATTTGTTTCAAAACTGATGACAACATCAAGAATCTCTTCATAGGAGAGAGAATGGTAAATAAAAGTGAAAAGATCTTGGTGGAATCAACAGTGGGAATGATCTCTTATCCGTTGACAACATCGTCTTTAGAATCAATGGAAGAGATTGAAGAAATTAGTTTTCCAATAGTTGTGGATCACTTTACAGATGTATTTCTTGAGAACTTATTAGGGTTACAACCTATGAGGGAAGTTGAGTTTTTGATTTATATTCTTCTGGGGCCATTATTATTTCCCCTCGAACATATAGGATGGAAGAAATAGATATACAAGAATTGAAAGTGAAATTTGATGAACTAGAAAGCAAGGGTTTCATTCGTCCAAGTATATCTTTGTTGGCATCATCGGTTTTGTTCATGAAAAAGTAAGATGGAACTCTACAGCCGTGTGTTTATTATTGTAATCTTATCCAAGAAACGATAAAGAATAGATATCCACTTCCATGCATTTGTGATCTGTTTGATCAATTAAAGGGAGCACAGTGGTTCTCCAAGATTGACATGCGATCAGGATATCTCCAATTTCAAAATTGAATGCAAGAAATTAAGAAAAATTCTTTCAGAAGTAGATATGGCCACTAAAGATATGTATTCATGCCTTTAGGTATGAAGAATGAACAAGTGGTCTTCTTGGATCTGATGAATCAGATATTTCAGTAATATCTATACTCTTTTGTTGTAGTTTTTGTGGATGAAATTTTGGTGTATTCAATGACAAAGTCTGACCATGAAGAGAATCTGAAAATTGTGTTAAACATCTTGAGAGATCACCATTATTATAAAAAATAATCAAAGCATGGTTTTTGGATACATAAATTATATTTCCCTGGCCATGTCATTTCTGATAAGGGCGTTTCTGCTGATTCGGAAATGATAGAAGTTTTTATCTCGTGGAATCCACCGAAGAATGTCTTTGAGATACAAAATTTTCTTAGTTTTGTTTGTTACTACCGACGAATTTTGCATGATTTCCCATGACAATATTTTTCAATGATGTCTCTGACAATGAATAATTCTCCATTCCAATGGATATAGGAATTTAAAAATTCATTCGTAGAGTTGAAGGTTTAACTTACATGAGAACCTATCTTGATTTTTCCAGAATCAGAATAGGGGTATGTGGTGTACTGTGATTCTTCTGGATCAGGGTTGGGTTGTTTTATCATGAAAGAAGACCATGCGGTTTCATATAGTAAAAGGAAGTTAGTACTTCTTATGAAGAACTACACAACACAAAATTTGGATTTAGCTGCGGTCATCCATATTTTCATACATGGCGACATTATCTATTTGGTGATAAATTGACTCTATTTACTAACCACTAAATCTTGAAACACATTTTATTACATGGAGATTTTAATCTCCGGAAATGGATATGGATGGAGTAGCTCCAAATGTTTGACTTTGAATTGTTTTATACAATAGGAAAAGGGAATGGAGTTGATGATGAATTGAGTAGAAATTCATATGATCAGTTGGAAAAATAAGCTTCAGATGAATGGTAGTTGATGTCGATCATAGCCAAAATTCAAATGGAATGGGAAGACCAAAGTGATTTTGTGGATTTCTTTTCATCTTAGACTGTTTCTAATTTGGTACATGTGGTCAATGAGGCACAAACATCTGTTGTGGAATGTCTGGTTATGATTTCAAAACTCAATGGTGGGGAGTCCATTGAGTGCTAGAAACTTGATGGGCGATCAGGTTTGTAATTTATATATTGGATAGATGTACCTATGGATTTTCAGGAACAACTCTTTCATTACTAAAACCATTCTATATAGAATGTACTTCCAGGTACATAGAATATTTCTATGGAGTTAAATGCGTTGTTTTATGGGAGCTGCAATAAAAGAAAGGTGGAAGAGTTCGTCTCGCAGTGCTTAAATTTTATGTTAGTTAAAGAAGATCATCAGAGACCAGAATGAATGTTACCGTATTTACCTATCCCAGTGTGTAAATTGGTACAGATAGAAATAGATTTTTATATATGTCTTCCATTAATGGTTCAGAAACACAATGCCATATGGGTGATAGTGATTAAATTACCATGTTGACCCATTTCATCCATATTTGTGAAACTCATATGGTGGAGGATCTGTCAAAATTCTAAATCTAAGAAGTGGTAAAGAGGCATGGTATACCAGTTTCAATAGTCCCAGATAGAGATCTGATGTTCATGTATCGTTTCTGGAAATCCTTACAGCAAGCTCTTAGGACTCAGTTGACTATGATCACAGATTATCATCCATAGAGAGAATAGAAATGAATTCAAACGATTCCAAGGATGGAAGACATTTTGTAGGCTTTTTAATAGATTTCTTTTATAATGGGAGGAGCATATACCCTTGGTGGAGTTCTAATATAATAACAGCTATTTGTTCTTGATACACATTTCTCCAATTGAAGCATTGTATGGGTGTCCTTTTCATTCTCCACTATTCTAGGTGGAAATTGGTGAAACATCACGTGTTGGTCTAAGACTTTTACAAAAAACAATATAGAATATATTGTTGATTAGAAAGAGGATGGATATGTATCCAAGACTTCATTAATCTAATGCAGATAATCGTATAAGACCGTTGCCATTTTTAGTGGGTGATCATATCTTCTTGAAGATATCTCCAAGGATTAGACATTGTCATTTCAAGAAGAAGGAAAAGTTATCTCCTAGATACATTTTCTCTGTTGAGATAATGGAATGGGTTGGAGAGGTGGAATATTAGTTGGAATTACCCCCATAGTTCAGTTCGGATCATAACATGTTCCTTGTATCTTAGTATAAAAAGTATTAGCCTGATCCTTACAATGAGATCAAATGGGATCACATTGATATAGAGCCGGATTCTTCGTTGATACATATCCCGGTATAGATTGTGGATAGGAAATTGAAATTTTTATAGGGAAAAATCATCGGTATAGTGCGGGTTTTATGGTAGCATGGTAAGATTCAAGAATATACATAGGAACATGAAAATGATGTGAAGGGGCGGTGGCCGAAACTCTTTTAGTTGGGTGAGGGTTTTTTACTTTCTGAAGATGGAAATACCAATGGTGGCGTGAATTTGGTACCCACGGTTTTAGGTGTGTAACCCTTAATTGATACATTTCATGGTTATAATGTTAAGGGTGACGAATGGGAGAGCTAGGAGAAAATTGAATGGTGTTTTTAGGAAAAGGGTATGTCAAACAGGCGGCACATAGTTTTTCTAACCATGCAGCCAAAACATGCAGAGTTGGTCCTTTTGAGGTAGTGGCTCCTGCATGGGTGGAGCAAGGTTTGAGATACTGTGTGAGGAAGTCGTGCAAGGGTCTGCCTAGGCAGTGGCTAACACACAGTTAGCGCACGATTTGTCTAACCGTGTGAACTAACCATGAAGAAACTTATGTGAGATTGTAAAAAAGTGTATCTCAAATGTTTTTGCCTCATAGTAGACTGTTTTCCCTCCTATGTGGCCATAAATCAAGATTTGTATTCTCCTAAGGCTGAATAATGTTATCCTATCATTCCATAGGTGATATAAAGGCTTCCCTTGGGGAATGAAAGCCGTATTCTAGAGTTATGTGATCGTTCTTCTTTTTTCTCGATCTGTTTCATATATCTACGTAGATGTATATCTCCTATTCTCTTGTTTTCTTATATCTACACCCATTACGAGTATATATAGGTGTGTGGATGCCATATATGATGAGATTTTGTCTTGGTATTTTTAGGAGAAGAGAACTAAGGCGGGTTCTTGGAGAATTGACACTATTTTCTTGACCATTCTTTATTTCTTGGGGTTATCATCAAAACTGTGAGGTAGGAGGCTTCTCTCTCAACTCAAATTTATATAATTTATTGGATTAGTTTCAAATTTGATCCTTTGAATGGGATTTATTATGAAAATATTGGAATAAATATTATTTAGTGATGAATTATGGTTTTAGTGAAATAGTGAAATCATGGTGAATTTTTGTGTAATGTGATTTAGCCTCTTGAATTTAAAATAATGATTTTAAATTATTGATTTCTTGGAATTGTTAATAGTTTGATGAAAATATGGTTTTAAATAAACAGGGTGTTTTATTGAATTGGATTGGTATTGAAATGAATTTTATGGAATTGGTTTTCAATAAAAGGGGAGTTTTTCTGAAATGGTATGGTATTGAAATGAATTTAATGGAATTGGTTTTCAATAATAAAATGTATTTTATTGAAAAGGTGATTTGGAATGATCCTCTGCCATATTGGTGGGAGAGTTCATATTGCATATATATGGATTGGTAGAAATATGACCTTGTGCCCAGTTCAAAAGGTTAAATTGAACATGTGATACAAATTTCATATATAAATTTTTGGGATTGGTTTAAATATAACCATGGGCTCAGTGCAAAAGGTTAAATAGAACATGGGAATCAATTTCCATGTGATGACATGGTATATTGAGAAGAAACAAATCATGATTAAGGAACGTCCAAAACGTATCATGCATGGTTGGATGCAGGGCTTTGTGGAATGGTTTTGTATGAAAAAATGGATATTGTGAAATTGTTTTAATGCTTGTTTAGTTATTTTTATGGAAAAATATCTTAGTGGGAAAATTGGTATCAATTTCTCCTATATATTTTTTGTTAATTTTTTTTGTGAAATTATATTATATAAACTATTTTAAATTATTTTTTTTAACACATATATCCTAGTGCCATGAGTTTGGAAGTTACAGTAGAAAACCTACGAAGTTTTATACTCACCCCTACTTTGGAACTTTGGTTCTTTTGCAGATGCTATCTTCTGGGACACGGGAAAAAGTAACATTTCCCACTTTTTTAGCACTACCTCATGATGTTCAGGCTGTTTGGGGATTGTTGAGATTGTTGTTTGTGGATAATGGAGTCTTTTGTTATTTTGAGAGTCTTGTGTCATTTATCTGCTGTGTACTTTGGTAGTTGGTTATTCTTCCGTTGTTCCATACATCGATTTGGTTTTGAGATACATGAAATTTTGGAGTTATCATTATGTTAATCCTACATTATATAGTGAGTTTTGGGTTATTGTTAGTTTATTGGTACATTTCTTAATGCGAAAATCATCCCCCACTTGTATTTGAAACCCTTTGGTATTCATTTGCAGCCTTTGGAAACATTGGTATGTCTTTTATGTCCTAGTAATGACTCGTTGTACTCGTATTCCAAGGAATATTGGTGGGTCATTAAAAAGTAGACATTAAATGGGTACTGGTATACTAAGCATAATTTAAATTATATCAGTGAAAATCAATGAAGAAAAAAAGTAAAATATATAACTATATACCATAATTATTTTCTCGCGCTATTTGGATTATCTAAAAGGTAAAAAAAGATAAAAAAGAATATGAAATGATCCAAAAAGGATGATAAATATATATATATATATATTGCCAGAATTGGTTAGGTACATCATCATCACAATTAAAAATTCCATGTTCATGGATTCTCAATGGTAGCATCCGAGGTTTTTTCCCTTTTCTCACAAGAACTAGGAGTAGTTGTTGAGGGCCTGAAGATAGCAGTTGGCATATTAGGAGAAACTGTGGTAGTGGAGAAAGAAACATAATTGTAGATAACTGGGATCAAATGCTTAGGTGCAACAATATGAGTTAGTGGAAATGGTAGAATTATATGAGGTAAAGGTGAAAATGGATTTTATAAAAAAGTATAATGATATTGTCAGCGAGGATAATGGTATACAGGTCCAATAGTGAGTCCAGTAGAAGTTGAAGGAATTGGAAAGACATCAAGATCTTCCTCTACAATTGTATGAACATGAAGATAAAGATTTAATAGATTGGTAAAATCTATAATAATTATTCCTCCCTTTTCCATAGCGTTAATGAAATCATACTTTTTTCAGATAGCATTGAAATGTATTGGTGAGTTCCATGAGATTATTAACGTTATATCTGATGGATTGTGTGACCAGTGGCATCCTCATATTTTCTTCCAAATACTTAAAATTAAAAGTCAGATAATGGTTGGGGTAAATTATTTTAAAATATAAATCTACATTCATTGGGATATCTTCTTGAGAAGAAGTGGCCTCTATGGAATAAAGACACAAAAAGGAATGTACATGGTCACTATTTTGTATGATTTTTCTATTGTTTTACTGATCTATACTTCCCATCATAGTCAGCAATTCTTCTCTAAAAACTGATCTGATCAACTCATGATTCAATGATTGAGATGAAGAAGCAGCAGAGTTAGACACACATCTTAATACTTCTCTGGCAATTGATCTCATCTAATCAATATCACACACTATAAGATGAGGTGGTGTATCATCTAGAGAAGAATCAATATAGGTATCTTCAAGGTATTGAAGTATACCGACCAATGTGGTTTTAAAATCCAACATCATTTCCACAACCAATTATTTGGGGGTTTCAAAATCATAAATGAGTTTCTTATTCTCAATTATGGATTATTTTATTTTATGAAGTATCCTAGGTTTAATTTTCCAATTAAATTTCTCTAGAAGCAGTGAAAAATCTCATTCCTTAAGATATGTCAAAGGTGCAGGCTGTGATCTCATAGATCTCCAAGCCTAGACAACAGTTTCTCTACAAATGATTTCCAATCACCCTAACATACATAATGTGAAGGTATCTATGTAGTGGGAGGAGTTGATTCCTTAATAGATACAATATTTACTAAAAACTATTTTTATAATTCTATCCCCTTATTTATGGATCCTTGAGAGTAATTAGAAACTACATATCTCAAAAAAACCAAAATATCTATGTTATTTGTAACAATTATCCATAGAAGCTATATCAAAAGTGTGTGTTACCTTTATTCTTAACAAACTAGGGTTTTTCTCTCCATCAATAGATTCCCCTTTTGATTATCAACTAATTCAATCAATTGAATATCATACTTTCCCTCAACTGCATCAGCCATATTTCGAAGTTCCTCAATTTCAAACACATTTTTCATTGTCCCTTTAACCATATTATAATTATATTTTGAATATAGAGTTTCATCCATTCCATTATCTTCATCATGATATAAATTATTTGAGTTATCTCCACCACATTCCTTTTCATCCTTATCCTCGTAATACTTGTCATATTTTTAATTATCATCATATTAATAAATTTTACATTACTTTATCATTTTCATCATACTCCTCTTCACATTAATAATAAATTTCTTCTCTATTTTAATCACTATCACTTTATCGTTCCTTCTCATCATATTTCTCAATTGTAGTTTTTAGTGTTTCAGATCAACTATTATATTCAATGTTTTCTTCTTCAATCTCATCATTATCATATTTGAGAAGAGTTTCACACATAGGTAGAGTCAATGATGTTTAAGGAGAATTGTGTTATAGTTCTTCATGTTCTTTTGGAATATCAATATAACTTCCTTCCCCATCATATTGATTCTCCTATTCATCTCCCGAGGCAGCAACCTCTTCTTCTTCATCTGAGTATTCCATTACATCATCTAGTTTCGAACACAGATCAGTAATATCTTTTAGTTTTTGGGATGGTCAACATGGTTGACAGATTCATAAATCTTTTAACTATGCTATACCTATTGTTTTTCAAAATATTCCATATTGTTTTTATCCTTTTACATATAACACATCAAATTAAAAAACCATCACAATCTATGATTGTATCTACATTTTCTCCTACTAATCCTTTGTCTTTTATGATAGAAAAATGATCTTCAAAAATATATATATAAAATTTGTCATTAAAGTGGGTTTAATCATATGAATCATATGAGGAATGAGGAATCATCATAGGTTGATTTTATATCCATTCTTATTTTTTTATATAAAATACACATCCTGATATTCCAAAGTGGAAATGTCACCTTTTAATAGGAAAATATTATCTTGTATGATTTTAAATAGTTGAATGGTTTCTCCATATAGCTCTAAAGAAATAGGTCTTCTAGTAGTTCCATTTTAGTTATATCTGTTCGATCCATTTCAAAGAAGAAAATCTCACCGGTAGGAGGATCACATCCCAAATTATATTCAAAGAAACTGTTATGAGGTACTCCCAAACACAGTTCCCATGAATTTGAGGAGAAAATATATATGTGTCTATTTATTATGGTTCTTATCACAAAATCTTATACTTTAGTCAAATAAAGATCAACATATTGATAAAACTGAGACACTAACTTTGGATATTGGGGCTTCTTGTTATTCGAAAAACATTCAAGCCAACATTTATCTTGTAATGCTCATAAAAAAAGAGAATTACTTGAGGGAACCATTCTGATCAGATCTCCTTCTCGGGAATAAAAATATTGTTTTAAAGTTTAGTATTTAATGGTTTCATACCCTTTCAGCTGAAAACACCCTTCATTCTCATTGATGGTTGAATTTTTTTGTAGTCGGTTTAGTTGGTCGCTTTATTCTATCCATTATGAAAATTTGGGGAGATTTTAAAGATACATGAGGGAAGAAGAATGATTGATACTCAGGTTTGAATGTAAAGAGTCATGATTAAATTAGATGGGTTCTAATTTTACCATTTAGGGATTCTAAAATATAATATATTAAATATATTTTAAAAAAATAATTGTTATAATCTTAATCAGATAAACTTTTTAAATGTAAAATTACAGTTATAAAAATCTATAGTGAGGTACCCAATACTGAAATATTAATTGAAATCCATCAAAGATGTGTCATAAATGGTGAGATATCAATGGAAAAACATCAGTTGTGTGTTATACATAACTAAAATTAATCATTCCTATCTCAGGTTTGATGTAAATAATTCAATCAATATTCAATGGTTTAGTAAAAATATTAGCAAGCTAATGATCTATTCTAATGTATTCAAGTGTTATATCACCATTTTGATAATGGTCATTGAAAAAATTGTGTCTTACATCAATATGATCTTTTCTTGAATGAGATATTGTATTTTTATAAATTTTAATATAACTTTTAGTATCATAATTTATAGGGATATATCGGAATTGATATCCATAATCTAGTAATTTATCTTCCATCCAAAAAATTTGAGCACATTAACTTCCAACACATATATATTCAGTTTCAACAATAGATAGTGGAAAATAAATTTGTTTCATACTACACCATGATACTAGTGACTTAACCAAAAGATGAAAAGTTCTAGAGATGATTTATATATCACACATTCAGCCATATAAATTAGCATCAAAATAACTAACTAAATAGAATTATAATCCTGAATGTTAGAAGAACCCTAAATTGGTATTATATTTGAGGTATGAAAATATTATTTTAACAACATGTAAGTGAAAATATTTTGGGTTCTCTTGAAAATGATCACACATACACACACTTAACATAATTTCAAGTCGGTTACAGGTTAAGTATAGAATACTTCCAACTGTACATCTGTAATTGGTGTTATCCATTTGTTTCCCAACCTTATCAATATCCAATTAACATGTGTCACTCGTGAGAGTATCATTAGCATTAATTTTATACCAACCAAATAATATTTGAAGATATTTAGTATATTAAATTTTATTTAAAATAATTCCTTCCATTTTTGGAATATTTTAACTCCAATAAAGAATTTATGTTCAACCATTAAACTCAATTCAAATTCACATTGATTCATTTTTGAAAAATCATAACATATTATGTTTTTAGAATATCCTAAAATAATATCATGTACATATATTTGAACAAACAAAACATCTTTTGAAATCACTTTGATAAGACACCTTTGGTGAAAACATTTAAAATGAGAAAACAACTAATACTTTCATATCATGATATCAGAGATTGTATTAAACCATATAAATCATTTTTTTAATTTGAAAAAAGGATTTCGAAATTTTGGATTTTTAAAACCAGGGGTATGGTTCAAGAAAAATAATCATCAACTATAAATACATTTATAAATTAAATTTTAAATTCCATTTGATAATGTTTTATATTTGTATGATCTGAAATTCTAGTTATAATCTAATACCTGGAATTTGGGGAATAGGGGAAATAGTTTCTCCAAAGTATTTCCCTTATTACTAAATATAGCCAAGTATAACATATCTTTCCTTATTCTTTAATATAGCACAATATTCATAAGCCTTGTTTCTAAACACTAATTTATTTATCATAGTTTAGGTATCTATGGTAATATCAACAAGTTTCCTAATTTTATTTCATTCAGTCTAATTTAGCTCTTCTTTCATATCTATTACCCAAGATTCATCTTTGATTTCATCATTGAATTTGTTTTGTTCTCTTCGTGATTAAAATGCTTGATGTTCAACTTGATATCATAGAGAAGCAATAGATTGTGTAAAACTGTCTATGTTTCAAAATATAGAATCCAAGGGGTTATTTTAAGAGTCCTAATTCATTTTAAAAAATATAGACTGGTCACCTCTAGGTCTTCTAAAAATTCAAATTCTATAGGTTTAGAGTCTGGAAATGTTCTAGAACTAGATTTTTTTTCTTCTTGTTTGAAGTAGAATCAAAACATTTGTAATTTAGTTCTAGATATGATAGATCATCCGTAATATTCTCTTAAGAGATATTGGGATCAGATAACTTGATTCACCAAATTTGACATGTATATATTCTTCAATGCATTTGGCTCTCTTATTAAAGACACTAATGGATTTTATGGAAATATTATATCCTATAAAATATCCATTATAACATTTGGAGTTAAAATTTTCATTGTTACCCTTAGTATTAAGAATAAATATGTTGTAAAAAAACAAAAAATTACTTATCCTTAAAGTTTCTTTTGTTCCATAGTTTATAAGGGGGTTTCTTTATGATATTTATCATTAAGACTCAATTGATTAAATTAAAATATGTATTTATAATGTCTTCCCAAAAATAAATAATAACTTCGTATTCATTCATCACAGTCTTAACATTTCATGAAGGTTTCACTTTCTCCTTTCGATTACTGCATTTTGTTGTGGTGTACTTGGAGTAGCAATGTTGTGAATATAGCCATTTTGGGATAAAAACTAATTTAAATGTTAATTTTCCAACTCATAGACATGATGACTTCTAAAAGTCTATATTTTATTCCATCGTAGATTTATACTATTTTATAATACTTGGTAAAATAGTAACTACCTTAAATTTTTTGAGCTAAAAATAAAACCAATGTTTATTGCGAAAATTAATCGATTTGTGCAAAAATATTGTATTTCTGATTTAAACGTGAAACTCTAGATGCTCCAAAAATTCCATGTGAACTAACTCGAGATGTTGAGAAATTTATACTTATTTTATTAGTTTGAAATATTTATTCTGATATTTTCCCCTTTAACAAAGATTACTGACTTTATTGTTTGGAAACTAATGTTTGGGTAGATCCCTAACTAGCCTTTCTATAATAAGATATCTAATTAGGTGAATATTACAATGGTAAGTCCCTTATGACAAATACAATATTCTACATGAACATAGTATAGGAAATTATGATTTTGTGAAAATAATGAATCTATATTAACAATATAATAATTTTATTTCTACAAGAAGTAAAAATTAAATAATTTTGAGAGTCCAGTAAATTACAAGCAATTTTTTTATATTTTACAAGAAAACCATCATCACAAAATTTTAAAATGAGAAGTAGAATTTACTTTAAACCACAAATAATAAGTAATTTAGACATTAAAAATGAATTGATGTTTAAAAATTTGACCAATTCCATTGATATTCCTTTATAATTATAAAAAATGATGACATGTCCACTATCAACCTTTATTAGATTATTGAAGTTTAAGTAGTCTCCTTTCACATGCCTTGAACACCCACTATCAGGGTACTATATGTTCTTAAAGGAACATTTCAAGAATATTTTCTATAAATTACATTATTAAATAAATTATTTAGGTATATATAATTTATTGGGTTTAAAAATGTCAGTAATCAGAGCTTCAAGAACACACAGTTAATTAATGGGATTCTTATAAGCAGTTTATAAAATTTTATAGAAATAATATCTATTAGGTCATCTAATAAAATAACTTATAGAAAATTTTTCAGAACTATATTCAAGAGAAAAAAATTCAAAACCAGAACTATAATAACATTTTTATGATTTAGGATGAAATATGTTTATAGTTATTCTCCTCTTTCCAAGATTGTAACCTATACCAATTATGTATTTTAGATCATTTTTTCTACCAGAATTTGTGTTATAAATTATTTCCCATTAATTAATTTTCTTAGTCATTCTTTAATTATTCATTAGATGGATTGAGTTTATTATTTTCATTACAAAACTGAACATTTTTCTCCTTTATACAATAACATCAGATTTAGAAGTAGTGTGGACATGTTATTTTCAGTATTTTGTATTTTTACTTTAGATCATTAAAATTTACCTAAATCTCATGTAAATAATAAAAAGATTATTCATTAGTGATATTCACATCAATGTCATTATCATATTCATCTCTAGATTGAAGAGAGTCATGTTCAGGATATATATATGTTACCTTTGATAAATTTTTTATAAATATCATATTCACTTTATCAAAATTTTCTTCAGGATATGAGTCAGAGTCACATTATGGTTCCTCTTGAAGAACACCAGGTATCATCCAATGCTTTCCTGTATTTTTTATCCTTTCCATCACATTTTTTTTTGTACTTAATTTTTGGATATTCAGCCTTCACATGTCCTTTAATCTTTAATTCGTAACATATGATGTCATTTGTCTAATCATATTTTTTCTAGTCATTTCTACACATCCCATGATTGTCATATTTTCCATTGGAATTATATTTCCTAATGAATTTCTTTTAGAAATAAAACTTATGTAATCTTCTATCGATTTGATCCATTTCCTCATCACTGTCCTCCAATGAATCATCATAATTTGAACTTTTAGCTGTAACCTGAACTTTCTCCTTTTCTCTTTTCTTGGATGTATTAGTTTTGAAAGAAAAAGATTTTATTTTAGGTTCATCATATTATTCTGGATTAACCTTTAGATATTCCTCATATAACATATGTTTTCTTATAAACTTCCTTACAAGAATCGATTCATGTCACATGATTATCTAATTAACATGGATTCCCTCTCAATATTTCAGGATGAAATCTCAAGTGTCACATGATATGTTATTTTTCAGTGACTTATATTTGCAGTGAGCTAATTGTATCCAAAATCTCATTAAACATAATATACATGTTAAAGTTAGGCTAATCAGGGTTCATCTTAAAATTATCATATTTAATAGTGTAAATATTAAGCCTCATTTATTTAACATTTGCAGTTCCTTCATGTGAGATAGCTAGAGTATCTCATATATCATATGAAGTTTTAAATGTAGAAATTCTATTAAACAACTCTTCTCCTAGGGAACAATATAAGGAATTAATGAACTTGAATATTTTATTATAAGCATCCTTAGTTATATCATGCCAATTATTTATAGTAGTGGTATTAATTTTATGCTTATCTACTATTGATTTACATTTTTGAAAACTCATAATTTCATTAGGCATTTAAATTTTTATTTTCCATTGGGAATAATTAGTCCCTTTGAAATATGGAGTTATATTGGTAGGAACACCTTTCTATATATAATCCATATTAAAATATTGAACAAAATATAAAGAAACAAAAATTTATAAATAACCGAAATTTTAAGATCCTTATCATGAAACTTAGTCACAATTTAAAAAGGGTTTGAAAAGATTTTAATATCCCTCGATACCAAATATTAGTGGGAGTAGGACACTAAAAAGGGGTGATGAATTGAGTTCCTTATGATTTTTTTTTGTTTAAATTAGAATTAAAATCAAGTACACCACATTATAATACAACGCAACCTAATCAGCCAACGTATCCGATTTATAAAATTTCTGATCTTTTAAAATATTTCTCAATGAGAGATTTATTCAGAGTTAAAAAAAGAATAAATAATATTTTTACTATTGAAATCAATTAAATAAATCAAATTATACTATAAACACTAGATAATATTAACTATCAATTTGAAATAAATTATTTCCATTTTAAATAGATATTTTATTGAAAATAGAACTTAAAAAAGGCATAGTGGAAGGAATAAGAATAGTTTTAACCAAAAGATAAGACTTAGTCATCTTCACTTGGTGATCAACAACCACCATTTATTTTAATAAATAAACCTGATACAAAACATGGATCGAGGAATACAACAACACATACAATTTTTTCTGGGACACAATGTCCTCTTCCATTGTTTTTGTTGGAGTAAAAAATGTGACATTACAGGCATGGGCCTCTTATACAGTTATCACTGGAATTAAATTTAAACAAACATAATTTGAGAAGATATTTGTGTTTCTTCTAGTTATTCACAAGAGTTATTTTGTGTTCCTAAAATAAATATAATCACATGCTACATGTAATGTAAATAATGTTCCCAAATATAGGAGATTATAGTGTATAAGGGATGTTATTGCTCTGTGTGATATGTGTTGTAGCTTTGTGACTCTATAAAGGTATCTTGGAATAAAAGATATAGTTTGTTTTTTCAAGTCTATTATAAAACAAAGTATTGTAGATGATTTTTTCTTGTGGTTTATGAATTATCAAAGTGTACAACAATATGATTCTTCTTATGTTCTAAGGATGTTTGATGAATAATATCACAGACATGAAACAAAGACTCTATTCGATTGGAACACGTGTTGAGTCATGTTCTTTATCAATTATCACCAAGAACATTTGAGTCTTGTTCTCTCACGTATATCTCCATGATTGTTCAGTTTTTTTATGGATTTTTTTAAATTACACTATATCTGACATATAATATGTTTGTGATCATGTTATGGTAACATAAACCTTGTACTAAAGACTGACATGAATTTAATTGTTTTCAGAGAATGGTTAGAATATCAAAACTAAAAAATAAATATCATTAACTTCCAAAAAACTTGACCATTAAAAATATTGATTTTTTTAAAAGTATATGTAGTGGTATTTTTTGAGTGTTGACTCTCTGGAAGTCTATCTGGAGGTGTCTTTTGAATGGTGACTCCAACATGGATATAAGTCAAGAGTAATGAGACTGGAGTTGTGAGTCCAAAGTGGTGAGTATGGAGAAGAGTATTAGGGTGGTGACTCAGGACTGGAGATTCGGGAGTTGTGAGTATTGAGTAGTCAGTCAGGAGTGGTGTGTTAGAGCAGTGAGTCAGACATAGAACAATCTTACAATTTTTATTTTGTTTCAAAAATTTAACATAGAAACGTAAACTCATTAGAAACATTATTAATCATGATTTGTGATTATTAAAACTCATAGAATTAAACATGCTATTTTTGATAATAAAATTTATATAGTTTTGGACACACCTGGTATGACCAAAGATATTGTAAACGCATGATTATAACTTCCCCAAATTTAATGATGACCATAACATGAATGATTCAAAAATTATAGATCAATGAATTTAATGAATCCAAAAGTGTCTTATAAAACCTCCAAATAAATTTGTATATTATTTTGTCAGTGGACTTTGGATTTCGGGATTTTAGACTGTAATGCTTCAAATTTCAAATAGATATATCAGAAATGATTATAATAATGAATTAAAATGTCATGATTATCATGTTTTAAGGAAAATATTTCTAGTATTTGTATTTAGAGATTTTTTGATTTCTATGATTTGGGATGTTAAAAAAAATATCATATTTTTCTAAGACATTTGTGTGGAAACAAAATAATACGATGTATTATGTAGACTGTTATAGGATGTTGTTCTAATTTTATGTAAATTGAAAAAAATTCCAGCAGATTTCATTTATTCAGTGGATCATTTAATAAAACATTTTACACATGAAACAAAATGTGGAGGTCTTGTACAGTTCCAATGTATGTACGCATATGTTATATTATTGAAAAAATTGGTGAAACATGCCAGTAAAAATGAATTTGTTGAATGATAAATAACATATTCTTATTTATAGGATGAAATTTCTATTTTTTTTTCTCATTATTTTCAAAATAAATATCAATCAAAATATAACCGAATAGGGAATAATGTGAAAAAACTTGATAATGAAATAAGCATTCAATTATCAATTTTTAATCTTCCTAAACATGGATTTAGTGGAATTTGTGAGTGAGGGGTTTTAGTCGATGAACCTCGCATTCACATACATAAGTTCTTATGATTTGTGAAGAAATGAATCTATTTTTATAGTGAGTGCTAATATCACTTATTCTATAATTATATAAAACTAAATAATAATTATTTTTAGTTTAGATTATATGTTAATCATATAATGAAATGGATTCCACAAATTACAACAAATGATATTGAAGAACATTAACAAAATAATTTTTCCTACAAGTTTAAAAAATTGATAATGTCAATTATTTATGGTTTAACAATTAAATCAAATTTATTACTTATTATATTGATAATTGTTTTCAAAATATCCATGTATTATAACATGATGTTAAAATTGATAATAGATTATGTGTACTGAGTAACCTAGCATCCAAAATGGATAAATCAAATTATTAATATATGGGGAATGATTTTTGTTTTCTTACACATGTATATGAGGAATCAAAAGAACAAATAATAGTGGGGTTTCATGATAGGATATCATCATAGAAAAGTGAAGTTTTCTTTTATGGAATGTGGGAAGAAATAATTGGACTATATTATCCTTGACATAATTACATAATAATTTTTAAATTCCATTGGTTGGATATTGATAGATTCTTGCATGTTAATATGATACATGGAATCATTTATATTAATTATAAAATGCTTGTTGTATTAAATGAACCAATTTTATATGCTCATCATGAATATACAATTTATTAATATTATTATTGTGCTTCTTTATGAAATTTAATTGATTGGTGGAGAATAATAAAAATAAAATCTCATGAAAATTAGTTCATACAATGTGAATGTGGTTCTATTTAAGTACAAGGAATATAATTGATTCAATATAAAACTCCAAATATGTATTTTCCACAACGATGGATGAATATTAATGAAGATACTCAACAACTATGGGTCGATGGGGAAGTTGATGTTGTTGATGCAACAAATTAATTTGAAATAGAAAAATATGATGAAGCTAAAACTCTTACAGAAATTGAAAATACTGATGAGGAATTAGAAGATATTGAAACCCTCATATACGAAGATGAGGAATACGATGAATTTTGAAAAAATTAAATGATGTTTATAATCATATATACATATATATCTATATATAACAGTTCTTTTCAGATATATTATAAGAATATACATTTATTTTTTCAGATGTATAGAAACTGTTCATCTAGTAAATTTTGGGAGTTATTTGAGGAAACACTACATGGGGATGATCCTAGTGTTTCATATTATAACCCCTAGGCTGTTGCCGATTTAGTGATGACTTAGAGAGGTAATGGACATGGTTGATTGATCATTCATGGACATATCCTAGAGTTATGTCCATATATTTAGTTTGATCCATGCATCCAAAGGTATGTTCAATTATATATTTTAGTTAGTTTTTAATAGTAATCATTAATTTATTTATATATTAAATATTTAGAATATTTATGTTGTTTTTTCACATCATTTCACATATAAGTGTTTTATAGGAGAGTGATATTGAGGAATTATTTGTCTAGAGAATGGGTGATTCGGGATCATATTCCCATTGATATTTAGTACCACATGTTTTACCATTGGATGGTATATAATTAAATAATACTTATTTTGAATCTTATTTAATTATTATCATTATATATTTAATTATTTGTTGGATTTATTGTACCCCATAGATTATAACATGAATACCTCAATATGGGGTTCTTAGGTGGTCTGTATGGGTGAGTGTTGATTTATTTTTTTCACAATATATTAAGGACAACCATGTAGAAAGAAGGAGTTGTGGATTTTCATTAGTTTTGTTGTTCCCACCGATTATATTATAACATATCATAGTTTTGGGATGTATTATTTTCATAGTACAAGAGGTCTCGATTTTAGAGGAGATCATCAATATTTATTCAGATCTAGGGGAGGTATGTGGTGATGCATTGAGCTTGCAGTCGTACATTTTTTATTCATCAATGACTTATGGTATGTAAATTTTCTAATAATTTAAATAACATTTAATGTATGTTATTTTTTTTGTTACTCATATATGAATTTTAACACCTTGATATTACATAGTTTCAAATTATAAGTTGATATACTGTGATCCATTCACTTGAGATATTACAGGTGGTTTCTAAAATTATATTTTGGATAATATAATTATTTTTTAGATTTAAAATTAACTAAATATAACATTTTAACTATTTTAATTATAAATATAAATTTGGGGATTCAAATGAGGCCGAGACTTCTCAAACATTGGTTGAGAGTCCGGTTGAGGCTGAGGATTTGAGACACAGTGCAATAGGATAAGGTGACACATTATGAATGCACGTGATTACGTATGAATTTAATAAAGGCTAACTTATTGTTATTAGATATTGATTGTGGTATGTGAGTAATTATGATACAAATATGATGTATTTATCCATATCAAGGAGAGTTCATGGAGATTGGTCATCATTTTTTGAAAATTATGAAGAGTATCTACACCATTAGAGTGTGCTTATAGAGACCATGTGTACGGATCAAGAAGATCTCCACCGACAGTAATAGTAACAACATGAGGAGATTAGTGAATGGATGAAGGAATAGCATGATAAGATGATGGATTACATGTGATGGTTAAATCAAGGTTTATAGATAGATTTCCCTCCACCACCTCCTCAAGATGATCCAAACCTTAAATTATATATGTGTTTTTATCAAATTTAAATTGATAAACATCTGAAGGAACATATTTTTTCTAGTATTTTCATTAATTCATATATTTACTAATTAATGTAGTTATCATTTATTTATATATATTATTAATATTAATTTAAATATTAATTTAGTATTTTTAACTTTTTTACATTGGGATTATTAAGTATTTGAAAATAATTATTTTTTATGGTTGAATAACTACCTAAAAAACATTTTTAAATACAGGGAAATGTTATTTCTGATGGGATACCAACCTATCTCAAATAATATTTTTTGCGACAACCCGTCACACAGAACTATTTTTTCAACATCATTTTCAACAACGTGTCATTTTTAATTAGTCACCATCGTAAGTGACCCACAACAAATAATAAATCTTCTAGATGTTTCACCACATTAATCCCCTATTATGTAAAATACATTCCTTCTTGTATATATTTATTCAATATGACATTGATTACAAACTCTCTAAATTATTCAAACATTTATTTTTCAATACATTATCAACCGAGGAATTTTCGATGTGGTTTAAGAACCCCATTATATATACTTGGGTAGATATAATTCCCAATAAAATAATTTTCAACTTTAATACAGTATGTCGAGAGTTTCTTTCATTTTTTTCAAAACATACAATAAGGCCAATATATGCTTTCCATATGTTATCAAACATATTTTTCGTTGGAAAATTTTGACCTTATTATTATCCTCTTATAATACCATGGAGAAAATCCTTTCTAAATTGATATTCTATGATCATTTCTCTTACATCAATCTAAAACTATATTTTAGAACCTTTCATTCCATATTACCATTCTATGGTGCCACACAATCTTTCTTGTTTGTATCAAATAGACACATTCCAAGAAGAGGTGGGGATGAAATCCAATGCAAAATATAATGATCATAGAATGAACCTATATCATGTAGAATTAAAATGTATTTTGGAAATATGAATTTGTATAAACAATATGGCTTTATTTTTAACTTTCTTGTACTGCCCTTGTATTTTCACACTTGAATTCCCACTAGAGACTTCTCATCAATTGAATAAATTTCCAAATTACTAACATGTTTTTAGTACTTGGTATTCTTTTTTTAATTCATACAAACTTTCTAAACATAGAGTATTTTCTTGTATTTATTCCGTGAATGATATACTATTTTAAATTAATAATGTATCTACCAAAAAATTGAAAACAAAACCACAACAATGGTTTCATTTTCCATAAACTGTATGTCTCTTTGAAAAATTGATTTTCGAAGAGGTTTTGTGGAAATTATTCTTATTCCAACAACTTTTGCATCTCTATCATTGAAAAACCCCAATCAAATATTTCTCCCAAAATCTAAGATAGTGATATGCACCATTATATTATAATATATTCTATAATTTGACAGTTACTATTTTATTTTATATAATTATGTAACGTCCATACAAAACATTAGGAAAATTAATTTAGATGTAAATTGTGATTTTCTTGATGTATGAGTATTTATATTCTTAACAAACACTTTACATATAAACATATTTTATTTTTACATGGTCAAATTATTTCATAAGATTATGCAAATGATATCTTTGTATCAATATAGTTGGTATAAAATTATGGTATAATTTCCCCATTTATAAATCATGACAAAAAAATAGTGGATGTTTTTGAAATGCATATGAGTCTGAATATTAATGTTGTTTTAACATTTATCATGTCTTAGTTGTCTATAAATAATTGTAAATTTACTATTTACCCCTTTCTATACATTATTAATTAATTTATTAAGGTAAATCATTTCTGATTCTCCTTACTAACATCAATGATTTTAAGTGTGTAATTAAATGTGAGTTTTATAATAAATTCATAGGAAAACATCATTTCTGATGAATGCTTGGTCAATATATTCATTACCACACAGACCCAAAGAATCGCATATCTTTTTACATTACATATTTCATAATTCACTTTTACATACCATTATACACTTAAAGGTATAATATGAAGTAATTCTACCACTATTTTAAACTTGAAATAGTTTAATAACCCTAAATGAACTAATTTAAAAATCTTTTTCACTTATATTTAATTATGACAGTTTCTTTATCTAAATATAGATAGGTAAATGTTTCAATAATAAAAAAAGTATTTTTATCCAATGTGTATAGATACCATAATGGGTATATATTTTTCAACTACTAATATTTTTACTAGAAAATGATTCATTTTTCCTTTAATGGGTATTAGAGTCTTACATCTTATATTCATCATGTATTTCAAATATTTCTTGTATTATATATCCATTAGTTTTATATAAAATAATTTGTTACAAACCAGCCATGGTTTTATTTAAATTTATTTATTTCTTGGTGCTTTTATTTTTTATTGGCTCCAGGGTTGAGTTTGAGGTGTCTCTACCAAGTGTTATGGAAATTATGGTGGTCTCGAGGGTGTCAGATGGTTGGTTCATTATTCCAGGAAACCATTACCCAAAATAAGAAAAAATGTGCATCCCTAACATCGTTATTTCCATGCCAAATGGTCATGTGGTATCCCGCCTACATCCTCTATATCCACCACCATATTGGATATAATCCCATGCACGATTGGTGCATAGTCTGGCACACCGATCAACCAAACCATGCAACCCACCTAGATATAAAAAAGCTAATAAATAATTATATAAAAATTAATTAAACCCCCATGTGGGGGTTCCTGCTCCTCCATAATCTCACCTTCGTTGGTGTACCGATTGTGAGACCTACCTATATCCTTCCAATATTCCTGGCCATTTTCCTCCAGATTCATTGTGTGATCTCCTCTGGTATCTCCTATACTTATCCTCCATCTTTTCTCACTATTTCCTGATTTTTTACCACCCATTATGTAAAGTGTGTCTTAGATAAACCCTAGTTTTTAGGTTGTGTTTTTATTTTGGGATTTTTTCTTTCAAGGGATTATGAGGCCCTATTTGGTAATTGTTATGGTTCCATTCATCAAAAGAAAACCAATTGAGGATCGTTCATGGTGAATTACATGTACATTAGAATATGGTCATATATATAAGGTCACCCTCAAACATATTCAATTAATTTAATTTGAATATTTAAATTGGGGCCATGTGTTCTTATATATATATATACATAGTTTCATATGTGTGTAAGTGTAAATAAGTGTATTCAAGTGGTCTTCACCAAAGGATATTTGTTTTGAGTTAGGTGACCCCATATGTTTCATTTTTAGAGAATTCATTAATATAAATTAGCTTTTCTAAAATCAATTTAACGATTTTATCTAGTATTGTGGTTTTATAGAAAATTATTTTCTTGGATTTCTATGTTAGTGGTTTGGGTAAAAATTTTCATTTCAAAGGACTTCTATAGTTAATAAATATATATATAACGTATGTGTGTGCTGTGCATTTTAAAAAATGACACGTGGACTTAAAATAGGTGTGGCCATGTCTGTTATTTGGGAATATTTGGTGACGTATGTAATTTTGCATTATATATTTGTCTGACCACTTTATAGTGGTGATGCTTATGTGATAACACTTTTACAGTGATGTGATGTTCATTATGCTTCTTTAATTAGACACTTAAAATTTTTATGGTTTTAATTATATAATCTAGTGAATATTGGAAAATTCATATGTCTGTATGGTGTATATATAGATTATTCAGATTCATATCAATGGTTGTTCCATTATAATTTCTACCATGGTAACCAGGGTTTTAAAAACACAGTCTCCCCAATAATCATTCCCTCTCTCCTTTCCCCTAAAATAGTATCTCTAAAAAATGTTAACATTTTCTGAATAGATTCTTATTTACCAAATGACATAAAATATGGTTATCAAGTTTGATTTATATCGATTGGCACATTTGGTACCGTATAATAGTTATTTTCTAATTATATTGAATGTAGTATCACATAGAACCTTGGAATCTATAATTGATAGTCACCTTAGTTTTTTCAATTGTTTTTGGATATCAAATTTTAAGGAGTAGTTGGTATATTGAGATGTTTTGTGAAATGTTTTTAAACCCATGTGATGTAAATTCCCATTTGGAACTTGTTAATGGTTTTTTTGACCAATGGTCGCTAAAGAGAACATATTTTTATGCATAATATTAAAAATATTTGGAGAATTTTTAATTTTTTTCCCTGAAGTTTTCCATTTAATGAAAATTTTATTAATTACTGGGTTATTTTAAATGTGGAACTAATATAGACAAAAATTAATAAAAATCGTAAATGTTTGAAGTTTATTATACATACGTATATATTCTTGAATTAGAATAAAACTTTTAAACATTTAATAAAGGTAAAAAATATACTTGGTTTCCCTAAACATTAGGTCCGAAAATTCACATGTCCGGACCATAAGGGGTTGACTGACCAAGAAAGACCATCAGGAGATCTCACGAGTAGCAGTTGCATGTTAGTACCATGGGGAGGATCATGTGTCATGTGTTGGAAATTTCCCACTTGGGCCTATAAATTTCATCATGGTTCCATATTTCTATGTTCTTTGTAATGGGGGATATATATAGAGGAGGATTATGAACCAACAAAATACATGGGATTTATTAAAAATGAGTGTGGAAACAAAAAAAACTCCCATTATGGGGTAGATCGAGTGTAGGAACTGCTTGTATTAATAAAAATGTTATTGTTCTTCTATATCCATGTATACACCCCACAAACACATTTCCCTCACCATATCCTACAACAATTCGATACCCCTTTCACAACACAATATCACTTCCTATCTCCAAAATCTTACATGAGGTTCCACTTCCACCACTAGAGAGCTCTTAGTCGAGCTTATGGAAACAATCAAGAAATAATACCACCACGAATTAACAGATGGTCTTTATCAAACCACCATGACTCCCAAAAAAATATCACTAACCCTCTACCTTTTTTAGATCTACTATGTCACAAGAATTTACATTACAAAATTTCCCTTCCATGGCTCTTCTTCTTGTTCTTCTTCTTCTTTTTATGTCATTTCTCTTCTGACATAATTTTATTTATTTTATTTTTATTCCTCTATACATATCTCATTATTTTTTTTTCATATTATCATTATCACCATCATGAACTCTTACCCTCGATAATGAGGGGCTGTCCCAAGTCTTGGTTTAGGGACGGTATGTGTCCTTTCAGCATTATATACATTTAATTATTAAATATTTTTTTGATTTATTTTATTTTTAAGAATGGTGAATTGTACCTGTGTGGTGATTTTAGTCCATGATAGGAATTATTAATTAACTCATTAATTTACTGATGTATTTTCCCTGACATTAAATTAACTAGAGATCTTAACATGATAGATTTTATCTACTCAAAGGATGAAATGAAATATAATGTAGTTGGGTCTTGGTTGATGCCACACCCTTTATTTAGGTGTTCTATTAACCGTGATTATAGGAGGAAATGGAATTTAATTGAAAATATACTCCAAGGTATTCATAGATTTCACACCAACTAAATTTGAGAACTGTACATGAGGAAATATATTTCATGATTAAACTATCAATTGGAGTTTACATAAAAAAACATAAATATGGAAGGATCCCATAAACAAAACCTTAATCCCAAATGATTTTTTCCTAACTTTATTTCGTTTTAATATTCATATATTATTAATTTTCACCCCAATTTACTTCCAAAACCCCTAAGATATAATTATAATAGAAAATAAAAAAATTAAAAAAATAAGTAGTGTTATTTGAATTTTAATTAGTAATTAGCTAGCAGTTATGCTCTTGAAATGACTTGACTGTTGTTAGTCAGTATTCTGCACTAGGAAAACAAAAATATTAGCTTTTTCCTCACCTAGTGAATGATGTGCATCAAAACATGGTGTTTTTTGTGATTCAAATAGTTATTAAATTACTATTTCATTACACATAGATATAGATTTTCATTTTTCTTATAAAAATTTTCCTTTTTCCACAAGATCTTGAAACATACAATGTAATTATGCATGGAACAATTACTTGCAGATACAAGAACAAGACCATATGGTACACAATTCTAAGGATTTATTATCATTAGGTGTTGAATCTCTCACTTATTAATTCCAACAGATGTCGAGTCTCCATAATACATGAAATTGAATTTATGAATTAATGGACATGAACGTCAAAGTCCAAACTAACTATCAAATACTGAAGGCCCCAGGGGAATCACCAATGTACATTCATAATTTTATGAAAGATGTATGAGATATTGAGGCCCATAATGAGGAACATACACATCCCAACCATCTAATATAATATATCTAGACCTACCATGATGACCTAGAGATTCAAGTTGATGAATCATGTGATGATGTGAATATGATAGATCAATAATTCCATTATCATTTTTAACTGATTGTGATGATATTGAAATGGAATGTGATCTCCTCGCATATAAAGTAGATGATTTTTCACCATTTCATGTATCTCATGTAAAGGAAGAGGTGGTATCCACCCAAGTGTATGAATTTGAAAAAAAATATATAGAATCCTAACTACCTACCTCCATCTACTAAATTATATCTTAAAGTGGCACTTACACTAAATTAAATATTAAATCATAGCCAACCTAGAGATACGATCCAATATTAAATCTATTATCATTTTATTCTATTCAATATGAAATACATATTAACGACAACCTTATTGAATATAAATATTTTATAAATACCACGATTTGTTGTTGAAGGATGATGAAGAATACAAATTTTCACATGGTGAGGAACACCTAGAGACCCTTGATTATGTTGAAAACACATTCGAGGAATCCCATGAATAATTCCAAGTTGATGATCATATATAAACCAAGTAAGAGGATTCTTAGATTGAATAGGAGAATTTTTATTTTGATAATTCATATATAAAACTTATTATAGTATAATTACTTTATAACACTCCCTTTTATTACACAATTAATGAATCCTGCATTATGAATGAACTAAACAATCCAATTATGAATTAAAAAGTAGAAAACAATAAGGATATTGATCCATACTACATTCTACCCCTCCATGATACCTATATATTATTTTGAAGGGGTGAATTTGGTTTAATAAATCCATGTGCTCCTCACCACCAACAAATAAGATGTTTAATCTTGGAATATCCACATGTGGTAGTTAAAATCCATGAATCTCCACCAACTATAAAATTATGGATGGGAACTGGTACTACTCTTCTTGTGGATGTATGAAATCCAAATCCCACTTAGGGGATTAATAAAATACTTATATTTCGAATTCTCTCATGGAGCATTCTATTTTCTGTTCTGGAATTATATTTTCATAAATCCGAATCCCCTCATTATTTTTTAGATTTAAAAACACTACCCTTGTAATTAATTGATTAATTTAATTTTTTATGATCTTGACGGAACAAGGACCCCCATAATATTCATGGAAAATGGAGGAGGGAATATTCATTTAATAAAAGGTATTTATATTTTATGTTTACCATTGAAACACATTATATTTTTTTGTGATTTTTTTACTGAATTATAAACTAGAAATTACATGCCCATGCTTAGAATTCTATTTTTTACTTAACATATCTAGGAAAAATGAATTTCTAACGATTCATTTTATTCCATATTTTATATTTTAATTGTAATTATTTTTAATGAGTAGGATATATAATTTAATTATTATAGTGAAACATTGATATTCAAATGATGACTAAAGTTTTAAAGAATTGATTGAATCATATAAATGAAATTTCACTTCTATTTTGTAAAATTTCATTTTTTAGTTGCATGTGAATTGTTTTTTTAAGTATACACCCAATGAGTTATTATCCAATATAATATATTAAATGCCTAAGAGGATTTCTTGAGAAAATACCTTTTATTTTATCTTCATAATATTTCATGAGTTATTTTGGGACATATCACCGATATGAAAATTGATTAGAACATCTCAAATATATGACTCGGAAAAACACATTTAAATAATTGAGGAATTTTTAATAATAGACCGTTATATTTGAGACCAACTTTGTACACTGATACATATTTATTACATAATGAATATTATTGACCTTATTAGGAATGATCAATATTTGAATCCATGTTTAACCATTCCTACCACATTCTTGGTATTTTTAGGATATTATTAATTTATACTACGGGAGTTGGTACAGGAATGTCGAAAATGGATGGATGATATTTTATGTAAATACTTTTGGGGTTCTACTATGGGTATTATGAAATATTGGTGATACCTAAAATGTAACATAATTATTTTTCATTATTAAGAATATTAAATTATGAATGTGTTTTGAATTGGAGGAAATGAAAACCAGCTTTACTGGATGATGTTTTTTTATCAAAACTACATAGGCTATGGATTTGAGGTTTTCTCCACAAATAAAATTAAAAATATAGAAAAAAGAATTTTAAAAAAAATTATAAAAAATAGAGAAGGAGAAATTCGTTCATGAATATTTTTTTGCTAAAACCATACTTTTATCTACAGAATTTGTTTATATCATTTTTAAGGGGATAAATCCATTAAGATTTTACTTTTGATATAATTGTCTATATATTATAGATTAAACTCCCCTTTTAAACATAATAATTTTAACGTCAATTCCTACCTGTCGTGAGCCAAAAAGTCATTATAACATTAATTACAAAGACATATTTATTTCATATTCCATTTTCATTAAAATGTTTATAAATAAGTTACTTTTAAATCCTATTCATGGGGATAATGCTCTCATGATATGATGACAACTCTACATGAATGTTTTTCAAGTGTGGTGAGAGAATATAATCATATATTTGGTATACCATGCCATGGAATATTTAATGATAATGAATTGAGATTCTTTAATAGAAGGAAAATATCTGACATTTTCAAAAGGGAGAAATTAAAATACATCGGTTGATTATTTCTTGAAAAGTTTGAAGTAAAATTGATTATTTATGGGGAACAATTCTATTAAAAATTTTCAATTTAAATATATTGATAAATAAATATTGGTAATATTCGTTTGTCTATTTAAATTTATGTTGATGATTAAAGTTTTATAAAATAAATATTATATGTGTGGGGTCATTTGATGCAAAAAATTTTTTTTTTTCATTATTATAAATAAATTCTACTGAATTTTAATGGGTTCCAATAAATATTCACATGAAATGAACTGTTTTCTTAAAGAGAGTGAAATTATAAATTATGAAATAATATGAAATAATATGAAGAGAAAATGATTTCTTGATGATTTTTTTACTTGTAAATATTTTGGTTGGAATTTCACTCAAATTACTTTATCATTTTGTATAGGAAAAACATTTTTAACTGGATTTCCCTCAACATTTGGGCCCACAAGACACATTTCTAGCCCACAAGGGGTTACCCATGTATATATGATCCATGATAGATCCATTAAGTGGTAGGATCATATCGGTAACATGGTGAGGAGCCTCTATAGCATGTGTTCAAAGGCATACGATGGCTCGTGCATGTCCACATGGGCCCATATATGTGTGTCCGTGTTGTCTACTGGGAGCCCATCCCAGAGTATGATTCTGAGAAAACTGATGCAATGGGTTTCATTATAAATGATTATGAAAAAAATTCTACACTACCTGTTTTGGATGACTTGTACACTTGAACTGATTATACTAACAAAAATTTCATTACTCCACTACAGTCATGCCCATGCCCCACTAGGAGATTTTCCTCACCGTCATCTGCCACAACTTGATGCTACCACCACTTCTCAATATAAAATATATTCTCTGAAATCTAACTAAGGATTCCATGTAACCCATTTATGATCTTACTATTGAATTTATAGCCAACTCTAATGAAAAATTTCTCCATCGATGACCTCAGGGGCTTGATATGAACAACATAAAGCCTAACAAAAGATAACTCCCCCATAATCAATTTGAAATAAATTTGACCACTTGATTTTACCTTTTGGAATAGTGACCAAGGGTGACCAATAATTAATAACTTCCCCATTTGAACATGGAATTTCATGGAAATTCATGGTTCTTGCCACATCTTCTCATTCCATGCTCAAATTTAAAATGCCCAATAATTAGTAAGGTCATATTAGTAAATATCAAAATATAATCTAATAGATATAGACTGATATGAGTTGAATTTTAATATTTCGTAAATAGATTATAAGAATAAAAAATAAGTATTCCCCCTCTATAAATAATGGGGTAACTCATCCATAAGGGATATTAGTTGGGAGAGGAGGCCACAGGCTTGGAGGTTTCTTCTTGTCCAATAATTCATTAATTATCTCTTTTTTTAGATATTATTTCTCTATTTCCATAATTTTGTATTATTTTCATTCTGTATTTAACTCATTATTTTTAATCAAAAGTGTTCATCCACTGTTTCTTATATGATTCTTCTTTTTATTATTCATTTTCTTCTTCTTCTTCTCATCTTGTTGTTTCTCTTCGCACACTATTTTATTTATTTTATTATTATTCTTCTTATCTCCCACTATCATTCTTATTTTTATTTCATTTTCCTGTTCCCATTCTCACCATCATGTCCTATTACATGTGATATTTAAGGTTTGATTCAAGGATTTTCCAGGGGGAGGTATGTTGTATTCTTTAATTCAATTTTTTTTATTCTTATTCATTTTTTATTATGTTTATAGAGATGAATTGTGAAGTGTATAGATTTATTGATTTTATACAATGATATGAATTGAAACACTTATTAAAGTATATTATTCATATATTTTCAATCACATTCATTTAATGAGACATCCTCACATGATGAAGTTGATCTGTTCAATTGATGAAGCAACATATGATGGATTTGGTTTGTAGAAGATTCCACACTCTCGATTGATGTGTGTTTTTAACCATGATTATAGAAGAAGGTAGAATTTAGTTTTCCCAGAAAATATTCCTAGTAATTTAATGATTTTATTTTGAGTGAATTGAATAATATTAGACTGAGAAATATTTTTTCATGATTAAACTATCATATTGAGATTAGAAAATAAACTTGTATGACAAAATGAACCCATAAATAAAACCATAAGGAAAAGATCTTTCTTTCCAAAATTCATTCTCTTTCATTTTAATCTAGTTTGAATTTTAATTTGTAATTAATATACAAAAAAAATATTCCATATCATAGATAATAATAAAAATACATAAAGAATTAGTTTTAGGAGAATTAGATTTAAAAAGTAGTTAAATATTAATCTCCTCAAGTGAGATGACCTTTTTCAGCCATTGTGCTACACTAGGAAAATAAAAAAATTATATTTTTCCATAACATGTGATAGGTGTATGTCATTAACCACTATGATTGAACTCATTTAGAGTGGGTCTGCACAAATATTGTGTCCATAGGAGGGAAAGGTATTCATGTTTACATCTATGTGGTAGTTCTCATGGAATTTATGTGAGCAAATCCTCACATTACCATGGACTATGATCATGGGATTTCTATATCTCATCTGAAGGGTTGAGTTAATGTTATCTTCAAGACCTTATTTGATAGATTTGAACACCCTATTAGAAGTGTTTATAGATTGGGTTGTTACATTGGTGAGGCTAGGTAGAGAACCACGGTTGGTTATTTACTATGGATAACATAAATAGGTAACTAGATGGATTTTTAAACTAAATACTTCTTTGGTTTCCACTATAGATATTTGGGACATCCCATGGTTATATTTATGTATTCTCTTATATGAATAATTTTGAATCCTTTTATATATTCTTAACTTGTATGGTTTTTTTACTAGTACGACGAACTTACCTTCTAAAACTGTATCTTAGATCATTATTCTTATGTTTAGATATGAATTTTGTCATTGTATTGGTTTTATGACTGAGATAAAAAATAGAAATCTATTTTAAATGGAAATCCATTTTTTTTAAATAGGGTTTTCAGGAAATGTTTTTCTTTGTTATTAAAATTGATAAAATTAAATTTGTTAAATGAATTTTTGATGTAGTTTTTATATTTTTTTCATAAAATCATACATATGGATTTTGAATTTCTTACATACTATGTTGTTGTATTCTCACAACCTCCATGTTCTCCTCGGCGTCGGTAGACCTAATGTAGATTCATGTTTAGGTTTTTACTATGTTTTTCTTGTGGAAAGGTTTTTTTGTTAATGTTCGTGACCAATTGGAAACATGGAGGTATGTGTTGTATTTTTAATTTCATTTTGGTTGATTGTTTTTTCTTTTAATATTCATAGTTAATTTAACTTTATTTTATCTTATGGCCCCAATCATTCCCAATTACGTTTCATTTGATGCTTAACACTAGTTTCTAGCGTAGAATGATCGAGAATACTTTTCACGCATTGTTGTGGCCTTGCTCGAGTGATCAGTTTGTGTTCACCCAAATCTGGTTTGCAACATATTATAAACAAAATTAATTGATGAATATTTTTGTATCATTCAACACAAAATTTTAATTTTTAAAATAAGTATTCACATGGAAATAAAATCATACACTTCTTAGTGTGAATGTAGGTTTCATTCCTTATGAACAACATAGAGAATTCACTATGACGTATTGGAATGTTTCATGAAAGCCGTTGTTCCTAAATTTTAAATAAATATGTAAGGATATATTTTATTTAATACAAAAAGTGTATACATTAAATATTACATTAAATGATCAATACACCTAATTTTATTATCCTTATTTATTATTATTCTCATCATTTTAGTTTTACTTATGGTGATTTATCATGCCACATGTGAAGAAATTTTACTCCATTTCAATGATCTCCCTCTATAACATTCTTAGAAAGATGTTGTGCAGGTTTCATTAGTAGTATAATTTCGACTAGAATTTATTCCTCGTATTTCTTATTGTTCTCCCTAATAAATAAATATTTAACATTATTTAAATTCACATATTTTTGGGGAACCTAACCCAAACAATACCAATGTTTTTTATTGAAACTATATGTTTGATAATACTCCATGAAAACAATGAAAATGGTTGGTATGGACAAGATAATAAGATCAAATAAATATTCATTATTCAAATTGAATGCCAATTATTACAGTCATTCCATATACTTTCTCAACGTAGTGTGTTAGTGGTATTACATTAAATTTTTCTACAAAAATAAACATAATCGTATTTGTAATTTTATCTTGATTATTGACTATAAATCAATTATTAATTAATCATTAGTTGCATCCCACAACATTATCAGACTCTAATGGTAATAACTAATAGATTAGGAATAAATATTTTATTTACTATTCTAGGTTAAATGATCATCAAAACCTCTCCTCATTGTCCATGATTTAGATACACTTTTACATAATGATTTCTAAGATAGAAGTTTGACTAAAAACCCAAATTAACTAATATATCCTTGAAATATTGAGTGATTCTCAATATTCATTAAATTATAACTATAATTCACCCAACATTTTTCCTCTAATGATGTAACAAGATAGCTATATATACTATTTTACTATGATAATTAGTTACGTGAGTCGATCTCTCTTGAAAGAACATTTGAGTAGTCGGAGGCATTGTTATCTTGGGATGATGAAAACCTCATTCACCCATTTCTGTTCAAATTCACCTGATGTAAAGATTTACAAATAATAATTCAATGAAGGTTGTTAATTATTTTTCAATGAATGAAATCATTTTCTTTTTGAAATTACAATACATAGTGATCAAAGTAATATCATTAAGATTCATTAAATAGAATAAATTCACCATATTAAAATTATTTTAAGTATATTAATTTTGATTACTATTTTAGGTTTTCTTGATGACTTTCATACTCATAAAATGATTATAAAATATGCATAAAATAAATAAAATAAATAGAGGATCATGATCATTTATTATAGTTTCATACATTCAATGTAAAGGGATCAATTGGGAATGTAGGGGTAAATACGTGAGTCGTGTCTGACTCCCGAAATAGTGCCTAGAATAGTAAATGTATTTTTACCTTGTCTTTAACATCTCCTCACATCAGCATGGTCCTTGTTATTGTTTGTAGTCATTATAAAACAGAAATTCTCACACAAAAAACATTGATATCAGAAATCCATAATACATATGCAATATAGATCTCATGGACATGCAAGACACTGTACATATAATGTCGAAGACAGATGATGTGTAGACCATCTAATTAAATAATTAATTACTAAAAATATTAACTTCATGAAATAATTAAATTATAAATAAAACCCAAATATAAAATGTTTGGTCCCCAATCATGATTAGTAAATAGATAAATTAAATACATAATAAAACATTCATTTTAGAAAATTATTTTTTCGGATATTAAATGAATTATATTAATTTATTCTTATTTTAAATCATGTATATTATGTCACATGGTGGAAAATAATATTTAATTTTATTCCAAAAATACTGAATTAATTTATGAAATTTTAAATTTTTCTTAGACCCCTAAGTAGACAGAAAACCCATTAATAGGAATTCCCAAATTTTCCCAACCCAAATTGGGTGTGGTGGGTCAGGAAGGACCCCAACCAACTTGATCCATGATGAAAAGCTATGATATAAGTCTACCTGGTGGTTGGATGAGTGGTGGGAGGTCAGTCAAGGTAAATACCTTGACTCTAGTAGCCTAGGGCCGGTTCCATTCATTATTACAAATTAAAATGAATCACATCCCAAAAGACTGAATAGTTAAAAAGTTTTCAAAATCTATATATATACACATATAATATGTTAAAATTGAAAACATAAAATACTACATGGAAATTTATTTGAGAATACCATTATTCATTTAGATCATCCCGACATATCAATCATAATAAATATCATGACATCCTATTGAAAAATGAAACATAAGAAATGGGTTATCTGAAATGTTTAGTAAGGGTTAAGTATAGAATAAGCTATCATAAATAATAAATAAAAATTATGAAAATTTAATTAACTGAATCACATTCTATTTAATCGATAACATGATCATAATATGTCTAGAATAATATTTAATCAAATAATATCATATAAATAATCACTTGAGGTAGAAAAAATAACCATGGATATTATACTAAAAGAATAATCACATGGTAATGAAAACAAATCACATACTAATGGAATAAAAAATTCTATATGATTGAAACATGTCGTCGAGGCCTCAACCAAGACTACTAAAAATAAATGGGTAAGGCGTCTCTCAAAAGACAATATGGGTTGTCTCCTGAGACCTATCAAATCATCAATGGAATATAGTGGGCCCCAACCCTCACTTACTCAATCCAATTCATTCCTCATATAAAATTGGTGACACATAATCAACATATAGTTTGTATTGAAACATTCATACAAAATGTAAATAACTTTCCTCAATAAGTAAACAGAATCAGAAACCATCTTGTGTAATACGGTGAATGGTATAAAAATAGTACATCCTCAGTAAAAATAACTAACAACAGTTTAATAAAATATGGTATATTTTATCATAATAGACCAACATTAATAAATAACAAGATTCATCAATATATGTTAATATGGATAAAAATACATTAAAATTGATAATTGAAAAATCCTTGAGGAAAATGCTAATTTTACTTTGAAAACAATTTATTTTCAAATTTTTATGAAATTATCAAAGAATATATTATTGATGGAAAATAATCATGTATAATTTTAAAGGTAAATATAAATCATTAGTATATTATGATGGTGGGAAAACCTACTCTCTCCGTATATGTTAAAAAATATTCCTTCCATATTTTTTTCAAAAAGGTCTCAATTAAACTCTAAAAAATAAAATAAAATATACCTTTGGAACTATAATATAAAAAGTAAGAAAATTTATATAAATAAAATTAAAAAATTATATTACGATAACTAAAAACATGGTTGGAAACAATTTCATAAAACATGGACAATGTTTAAAATTAGTGTTAAAATGGAAATTTAATGATAAGATAGTTAATTTAAAAGAATTTTCCTAATAAATATTATATAATTGAAGGGTTTATTAATAAAATGAATGGAATATGTTTATTAAATATAGAGACACATAATACTAGTGAAATTACACCATAAGAAATTGAAATGTCAGTTCACATATATTCTTATTATGATATAATGAAGGAAGTTGATCTTTAACCCAAAGGATGGATACTGAGTCAGGAATTACCTATCCAATTTTTAATAAGGAAATTATATGCTCATTAAAGTAATAATTATTAAATGAAACATTTAATAACATGAAGATAATTAATTTAATGATATTATATATCACTGTTATGTACATAAACAACAAACAATGAATATGTGGTGAATAATGCATATATATCTAATACATAAAATTGAGATGATAAATCCCTTACCTCACGCTTCTATTTAAGGGTGTGTACATTAACCTTATTTATAATAATTTAAAGAATAATAAAAACATACTAAAAAGCAATTTTTATTATTATAATATCTTATGTGGTCATTTTATAACATCTTATGTCCAACATGTTAATAATATTTCCAAATTTTTATTATTACAGTGTGTTCATTTCATGGTCCCATGGTCGGTTCATATTTGTATAGTTATGAATTTTCAAGTAAAACAGAGATAAAACTATATAAGTGAAATAAAATGATATAAATGAATTTATAAAATTGTAAATAGTTCTATTTATCATTTTTCATTCATAAACAAGGATTATTCATCTGTTAAAGTGTTAATGGAAAATGTTTGATTTATTTTGTAGGTTTTTCAGAACATCATGAACTAGTTTAGTTTTATTTACTATTATGAGTATATTTATTACCAGAACATGAAATAGGTTACAACATACCTTTAAAAATGTTATTTAACCATTAAAATATATTTATGACAATCCATTAAGGAGGTAATGGAAAACAAACAAAATAATTATTCAGAGAGATAGTTAGTTTCCATAACATGTTAATAGGGTTAATAGAACATCCATTTAATAAAACCGAGAGGGAAATGTGTAGGTCACCAAAAAATTAGGTTTTGAATAGGATAAAATTATTGAGAAGTGGAAACCAAGACATGGAAGAGAAATATAACCATCATGTAATGATGGAGGGATTTAGAGAACATGGTCATAAAAATTTATAAAATATCAATACCATAAATATGTGATGGGTTAAAGAGCCCATTGATTTACTTAATAGAAAATTAAATGAAGAGAATTATTTAACCCAAACAATGTTCTTATTATTGATGTATTATTTCACTATCTTGATAAAAAGTTGAGAAAAATAAAAATATGTGTTTAATTTCCATGTCATAATCTCAATATAAACCATTAGTTGTGCTATTATATACATTAAATACGTCCCTTACACGTAGATATAACTATTCACAATGAATTGTTTTTATACCTGAAGAAAATTAATGGATCATAAAATCCAAAAGTCATTCCTTCCAACATCACGTGTTTAATGAATCATAAATTGAAAGAACACGATATCCAATATAACAAATCATACTTTAACATCAAACAATAATATCCCATGTCTAACATAGTCCATTCTACCACTAGTTAATCTTAATACCCATCCAAAATATTTCCTTCCAAATTCAAAGATAAAAAATTTATAAGAAAGAACACTATGTTTATAAAATCAAAATAGCATCATATTTTCCTAACAAAATAATATATACCTTATTTTCACATACAAAATATATTAATACCTTTATCTCTATTAAAACATTATGGAAACAATCATGCTACCAAAATAAGATCTCAGGTTATTGAATATATTCCTTAAATCCAATCAAGTATTAAACTCTGTAAAAACCATCAAATAACTAAACACATTCACGGTCACCAATACTATATCATAAAAAATATATTTTTCATTATTATTTTAATATTCATCACATATTAATGTCATTTTCCCCAAATCATTTTTTTTCAAATGATTAACTTACAATAAATCCACTTCCCTTAGTTATAGGTACTATTGATCACAAACCTCGTAATCCTTAACGAATAATTTATGAAGTAAAATCCTTATATACCACATAATTCTTGTTACCATATAATCATAAAACAATTCTTGATTCTAGATATGCATGAAATTTATTAATTCTACTTCATTCTACAATTCATCATCGAATTCCCTTACACCTCCTTCATATCATTTGTTATATGTTCATCACTAGAGGTATACCCATTACTTACATAAGATTGTTGATTATCTTCCTGAGTTTTCACTAGAGGACATATATTTTAATAATTCTCATACTTTACCCATTTAAAACTTTCAACCATTGATGATAACTAAGGGAAACTATTATTCTCATCCTCTTTAATTAACCAAGAATTTAATATTTCTCATGGAAATTACATAATTTTTTTCCTTTTCCACACCTAAATCATCTTCCCATTATTCTAATACATCCACATGGAATTATATTCTCACATTATACCCATATATGAATCTGAATCATAGTTACATTATGGTATCCACCAAATGAGCACACAATGAACATTATCATTATATTCTTTGGTGAGTTTGAGAGTTGTTTAAGGTTAATGTTGTTAATCATACATAATTATAAATGGTTATGAATAATCAAAATATTCTTATTTCATGACATTATCCCCTTTTTATCGAATTAATTATTTTACAACTACTTCTAGTTCTATTCCTTGACTGAAACTCAAAAAATAGAGTGAGAAACCCTAATCATAGTCATGAAACATGTAGTTATAAAAAATAATTTATAGGATATCTAAATCAAGAAACATTCTCAATATAAAAATCCTTAGGGATAACCTAGGTTATCCATTTTTATTACCAAATACACCAAATAATATCTTATACTTATAATTTTTCTCAATGTAAGCCATAGGGTATCATTTTCTAATCTATATTTTCTTAAATCCAGTCCGTATGGTTTCTACAGAACTGTCATGACCGACCTTCACCAAGATGAAAGAGAGATAATGACCTGTGAGACCAACCTTCAATAATCCTCTAAGTGGCGACTAGCACCAAGGGTATATAATCACACATAATATGGAAGGAATTACACTTTTAATTTAGTAGTATCAGGAGATAAGATAGTAAATCCCAAACAACACAAAAAATATGAGTAAGCGTAAATTCAAAACAATCCATTACCATATGCATGATACAATAATTTGTTCTAGAAGTACAAGAAAAACTCAAATGGGATGTACCAAACAAAATAAAACAGCAACAACAAATGTCCTAACATCCTAACTAGTATTGTCTTTCACAGTCCTCAATGTCCACTAAGAAGCCTGAAAACAGTATTATATACATAGGGTGAGCACACATGTTTACCCATTAGGGAAAACCAAATGATCTCGTACACAGGTGGATAGGCATTCTAATTCCCTGTGAGTAAAGGTGATAACCAATGTATCTGGCGAGGAAACTATCCGACCAACCATACCAAGTGACACTCCCCAAATAACTCTTTTTAATTAAAGTAATAGTAATAGTAATAGCACATCGATATTTGGGTGCCCCGTTCCACTTTCCCACTGGTTATTGAATACATCCTATACGTTAGACCTCTCCAGCAATTCTCACCATAGTCCCACTACAATATGCCGCCCACACACAGCCGGGAAACGAAAACTACACATCCTACCCACAAACACCTAGGTGAAAACATCCACACATAACCATTCCCAATACACATGGTCCCCATCTCAAAGACACTTGGGACCCCCCCCCCCCCCTTCTTACTGATGGTCCACCACCATAACATACACTGACTGACGAATATTGGGCTATAATGGACCTCAGGCAATCACAACATGACCGAAGAGTCATGGGATACTTGGGAAAGGGAGAATAATATTAGACAGAAACTATCCACTCATAAGAGTGTTGGAAAAAAAACACCCCCCCATGAAATGGGGGAGTTCGTCATGAATTTCTCAACATAGATGGGGCGTGAATAAGAAACATAAGAACTAATTTATATATAGTTAAACAAGAACTCATCCCATCTTAGGGGTTCCAAAACTAGACCATACACAAACACCTCATTACTATTCATTCATATAATGCACAACATCCAAAACCAAGATACAATTTAATCCTAGAATGTAATTCCCCATTGAACACATTCTTGTTATCACATTCATGTGATCCCATTAGATAATTCTTCAATATCGAGAAACTAACAAACATATCCACCAGCCAAGGAAAAAAACAACCAATAATCAATGTAAGCATTCACACCTGGTTATCCTGTAATTTCACAATGACTAAAGGGAAACGTGAGATCCATCGAAGTACTGAAACAAAACCAAGCCCCATGATACGACCACACATGGCCTCAGATCCACAACCCAATAACTACACAATATCCGGGGATCCCATCCCCATCCATGTCATCCAATAAGTAATAAGCTGAACAACAACACATGTTACCAAGACAAAGTAAGGGAGTTTTTGGAATTTAACACACCTTTTACAAATTTTCCTTCTTTTGTTTGATTAAATAGGGTTACCAGACAAGGATTCTTATTCATTGGGAATCCATTTAATCAACCGAGTTTATGTGATTCACTAGTTTCCATGTTATATCCTTTTAATTATATAATTATAACAAAAAAAGAGGTTTATTAGTGTGCATGAAAGGACCCTCAATGTCCATGATTTTCATTAGACATAATCCCATGCATTTTACAACATATAAAAAAGGTAAAAGAGTATATCATCAACATAAAACACATACCTTAATTCTTTTGAAAACATTTTACTATCTTTATTGAGGTATGGATTCATCCATACCCAAAGGAAACATTATCATACCCACCCCGCATGATTCACAGTAAGAGAGACAATGGAAAACCCTACCTGGATGATAAACGATCAATGATTTTCCCAATGTGCCAAGAACTGGGGATGTGTGAATTGATGAGAAGGAACTCTGATGACTCTAAGAGAGAGTAGGGAAGGAAACAACATAGGCGCCCAACTAGCCTCAGGAAGGAGGACTCCAAACGCACCAAAGTAAGAGGAATGATACCTTCAAAGAAGAAGAAGAAGAAATCATGTGCTATAAAAAGTTGAAACTTGGTGTTACAGGATATGAAAATTTTAACATCTTTAAAGGTGGATCGTGGTTTCACCGTGTGGTTGGATAGTTACAAATGATGGAATTAATTGTTATTTAATAATTCTCATTGGATAGGTGGCCATAATGGTTTTGAGCTAAAGGGTTTCCATTAAATGAAAAAACCATGTGATAGGGGCGGAGCAAAACTATATGTGAAAAGGGTGTGACCCCGAGGAAAAGGCTACACGTTCTGGTACGTCAATGGTCACCCGAGAGTTAGGTGATTTTAGAAATCATTTATGGGACTTTAATGTCTTTGAAAATGGTATTAAAACACTTTTACATCAAATGATAAGCTGTGGGAGCCGAAAAAGTTAGAAACTGGAAAAACAACAAACGGTGGGACACTGTTTTGTGAGACACCTTCACGTTTCCACCGTCACGGTGCCACCCTCATGGTGCAACCCCCATGGTTACACCATTTCAGTGAGAGACTGTGACGTTGAGACTGCTACGGTGCCACCGTCACGATGTCGCCGTGACCGGTGCCACTGTCATGGTGCCGCCATGATCAGTGCCACCGTTTCAATGAAACAGTTTGATGGGACCGAGTTTTTGGGAAACTTTTTAATGAGTCGTTGTTAGGGCCATTACATCAGATTCCTCTCAAACTATTATCACCCTTGAGAATTGAAACTAATCCCTTAGAAAAGAGTGGGGTCCGAACAACCCCCTAGAAATATACCTCTCAAGAGTTAACCTCCACGACATCTAGGATCACCTATCCCTCATGTAACCACAGAAAAATGTAAAGGTCATATTTTCCAGTCATATGGATTTGGGAGTCCCTTTCTCTATGTCATGATACTATCCTCTTTGGGCGGCACTGATCACCTGCACATGTTTAACCAATCCCACTTTAATTCATCCTAGTTAGGGATAAGGTCCTACCATTACTAGAGTCAGGACTTGCACACACATTCCATGAAAAAGGAAAAAAACACATTTTATATTTAAAAAGGTTAGCCGCTACCTCAAAAAATTGTTCAAAACAAAATAGAAAAATATCAAAACAACTCTGGTACTGGGAACACAAATGTTTATCATGTTCCCATGTACTCTCCTCGACACCACCATGCCTCCACAACACATGAACCAAGGGAATGGTTCATCCATGGCACACCTTATCCTCATGGTCCTTGATCCTCACCGGTCACTCCATAAACATCCCATCGTTCTCGATATCATGCTTCCCCAATTCAAGTATGTGTGAGTCATCATTTAGATACCGACTGAGTTGAGACACATAGAAGAATTCGTTCAACCTCATTACCAGAAGTGGTAGTGCTAGCTGATAAGCCACTTTGCTGACCCATCACAAGAACTCTAAGGGTCCGAAAAACCTGGGAGAAATATTACTCCCCCTGTCGAACCTTTGTTTCCCATGCCGAGGGGAGACCATCAATAATACGTTGTCCCCATCCTCGAAGTGCAAGTGTCTCCTCCAATGATCGGAATAATACTTCTAGTAGTCCTAATCCACCTTCATCCTATATTGTATAAGATAAACCATCTATGTCGTCCTCTACACAACCTCTGGGCCATGAACTCATGCTACCCTAACCTCCACCCAACACACGGGTGAGCGAAACTACCTCCCGTACAAGGCATCAAAAGGAACCATTTTGATGGTAGAGTCATAGCTTTTTTTGTAGGAAAACTCTACCAGAGGTATGTTTCATACCAACTACTCACCAAAGTCCAAAACACATTTCCATTGCATTTCCTCTGACGTCTGGATGGTGCGCTCTGACTTCCCATTTTTCTGGGGTGGAAAGTAGTGATGAGGCATAACTGGTTTCCAAAAGCATGTTGCAATTATCTCTATGCCCTTTTGGTAAACAGGGTATCCCAATATGTGAATATATACCTCGTAACTCCATGCAACCACAACACCCCAGCCACGTACCTCTGTGCTAAGGCATCAACTACACTCGTATCATTGATTTTCTGGGAGTGAGTTGATTTCATCAGCCGGTCTTACATTACTAAGATTGCATCACAACCTCCTTGAACCGTGGGTATTCCAATGACACAATTCATTGATATGTCATCCCACTTCCACTTAGGGACATCTAAGGCTTTCAAAAAAAACTCCTAGGATGTGGTGTTCGGCCTTCACGTGCTATCACACAAGGAACCTTACCACCAACCCTACCACTTCCCTCTTCACCATGATCCACCAATACCAACCCCACAGGCCCTAGTACATCTTGGAAACTTCAAGGTGTACTGCCAGGGGTGAGTTGTGGATCTCACCATGAACTCCCTCGTGCATATCCATTGTGAAAAACATATTTCCATTTAACAACATCTAATTCTGCATTTCTTCTATCCATCCTTCTAGAGCATTGCTTTGCCTAATAAGATCTCACATCACTTCATCCTCTAAGCCTCCCCACGAAGACTTCTCTACCTACTGTAATAGAGACTACTGCACTGTGATCTGGAACAGATAACCTCTGCCATCCTCCACACTTGTATATAGGTGTAGGGAAGAAAACTCCTCCATCACCTTCGAAGCATCTAATGAATCTTAAACTACATCCTTCTGTGACTTCATAGTCAAGCCATCGTCCAACACATTCCCCTTTTCTGAGGTGTAGAAAATGTTGATGTAATAGTCCTAAATAAAATCCACCCACCTCCGATGCCGCAAGATCTAGTCCTGTTGGGACAATATATACCCCAATCATTTTTGATCCATGAAGACCATGACGAGTTCCCCAACAACGTAATGCCACCACACCTTTTGTGAGAACACGTCCACTGCAAGCTCTTGATTGTGGGTGGAATAGTTAGTCTTATGGGAAAATAACTTCCTGAAACCATAAGAGATCACACTCTATTGTTTCAATAGAACACATTCCAATCCTTTACATAAGGCATCACAGAACACATCAAACATCACCCCTTCCTCTGGAAACCTCAGCATTAGGGCACTAACCAACATTCACATTAGATAAGTTATTGCTTCCTATAACTTCTCAATCCTTATAAATTATTGGTCATTCTCAGTCAAGTCTATCAATGTTGTTGTAACTCTGGAGAAGTTGGGAACAAAATTCCAGTAGTAACCTGCTAGACCGAGGGAACTAAGAACCACTACCACGTTCTTGGGTTCTACCTAAGAAACACCCACTTCGACCTTTGATGAATAAACTGCTATTCCCTGCTCGGACAACACGTTTCCAAGGAAGTACACCAATTCTATCCAGAACATGGACATGGACAACTTCCCATAGATATGGTGTTGTCAGAGGACCTCTAAAAGCATCTTTAGATATTTGGTGTGATCCTCCTCTGATCTTGAGTAGATCAGGATGTCGTCAATAAACATGACTACGAACTGGGCTAGATATTCCTAGAAGACGGAGTGCATGAGTCCCATGAACATGACTAGTTTGTTCGTAACACTGGATGACATGACTATGAACTCAATGTGCCCATATCAGCACCTGCAGGCAGTCATTGATATTTCAACCTCCTTTAGCCTCATCTGGTGATATCCTGATAGCATGCCGGTCTTGGAGAACCATTCTTCCCCCATAATTTGATCAAAAATGTATTCTATCCTCGGGAGAGGGTAGTAGTTCTTGACTGATACCGGATTATGTCTCTGGTAATCTATGCACAACCTAAGACCACCATATGCATTTTTCACGAATAAGACAGGAGCACTCTGTGGTGACACGCATGTTCAAACAAAAACCTTCTTTATCACTTCATCAATCTTAATCCATAACTCCCAGAGCTCATATGTTTCCATCCAAGATGGAGAAATCGAACTCATACGAGCAACATGTTTCCAGTCTATCGCAAACACAACATCACGTCGAGGGGGTAGAGTCACTACCTTTTCAGGGAAGACATCCATGAACTCTCTGACGAATCCTGGGAAATCTACCATTTCTATATCTACTGAATCCACTAACAGCTCAGCTAAGAAGGAAAGAAGGGTCTCCACTCATTTGATACCACCCTATAAACCCCACTCCCCAACGAATGTCACATGTTGTCTGCTCATATCAAAAAACATTACTCTCATTTGGAATCATTCGATAATGACAAACACAAAGAACAACAAGTTGATGACTAGAATGACATCATACGACTTTATCTATAGCAAAAGAAGGTCCCCACTAGACTGATGTGGTCCAAACATCATTCTACATCTTCATCAAACATGAGACATGATGGTCTAACCTCTGACTTGCATACTCAAAACCTGGGGTTTAGGAAGTCACTTTGTGTCTAGACAAAATGAATGGTCTAGAATATGTGTAACAAAGGAGAGTGAATCTCTTGAATCAATCATGACATGGGAAATAGTACTAAATAGGCTCATTGTACATGGAAAGACTTCTAACCCTAATAGAACTACTACCTATGCAGTGTGTAACTGCCCAATCCCACCTCCTATGCCCCTTAGCTATCGGCCTCATCCCCGACCATGCACTGGCCGAGGTCCCTGAGGAGCGCCTTAGGGTCGGCCTCCTCCAGCAACATCTACTCTTTTAGGAGGGAGATCTCATTGTCCCTACTGCAGCTGCTAAAAAGGCCTAGCCGGAAACTGCTGCTGCTGAGGTGGGCACTGAAACTGCACACCCCCACAATACTACACTCGGTATGGGCACTGATTCCAAAGGTACCCATGACTACCACAACTGAAGCCTCTCTATCTTGGGCCCACCAGGGAGGGGCGAGGACCTGGAGATCGAAACTAGATCTGCTGGGGGTTTGTCCCCATGGATCAAAACCTAGATGGCCATGATACTGGAGGCATGATACTAACAACATTCCCCTTTGACGAGCCCAACCAGCTCTCCTCTCGCGGTACTCCTCCAATTGTGTGATTCCTTTCCACATCTTCAGACTTATTATAGACCTCCAATTATGTTGGTAGTGTGAAGGGAGTAACAAAATACTTAATATAAGGTCGAAGGGCCTCCTCTAAATGTATCGCCCAAGAATACTCATCCGAAAAGAGGTCTGGAGGAAAATGAAGGAGGTCCTTGAACATGATCCCCAACTCTCTTACTGACATTATACACTGCTGTAAAGAGTGTATCTTCTGCCTCTTCTCTGCCTTCATCGTGGAAGAGAGGAATTCAGCCTAGAACTCCCTCTCAAAGTCTGTCCTTGAAACCTCAGCCTCCCTCTTCCCCCCAAGATAGATCATCCACCACTGACGCGTAGCTCCCCACATATGGATTACAGCTAGAAGAACCTAGTACTCTATCAAAGCTTGAATCAAGCAGAAATATATCACCATCTCCTCGAGCCAGCTCTCCACCTCCATGGCCGAGATTTTTCCATCGTACTTCCTGAGGGTCTTCCTCTAAAAGGAATGAAGTTTCCTCTTCCTCTAATTATCCTCTTCCTCTCGGCCAGCCCTCTACGTTTCATCCAAATCAGCCTCCTGGTGATCGATTTCCCACCCTACCTATGGGCTCTATCCAGGCCCCATAGCTACATTGTTAACAAGGAATCATAAGCCTATGTAGTGTAAAATATTTGTTTTAAACATATTTAGACTTTTTTATTTATTTAAATTCTCAGAACATGCAGCACACACAAGAATACAAGTCATTATGATTCATGAACCTATCATAGGGTCTCTACCCTGCAATCAGTGTAGCGTCACTTAGTCGTTCAGTAAGTCCTGAGTCCTTAAACCAGATCATGGGGGCCCTAAAATCTTGTGTCCTAGCTAGACTTTCCTGGCCTATTTCACGCTCGGTGATTTCCTAACACTATTTCCCTAACATCCCATGCATTCCTTGCCATTTCAACCTCTGAAATCCATCTTATATCTCAACCTCGCCTCTAATAAAATTCGGTCACGACCCGCATTCACCAAGATGAAGGATAGATAATGACCCTCGAGACCCGCCTTCAGTAGGGCCCGAAGTGGAGAATATCACTAAGGATATAGAATCACTCGTAACCTGGAAGGTATTACCGTTTTTATTTAGTAGGATTGGGCGATAAGATAGTAAATCCAAAACAAAACCAAACTAGAAATAATGTAATGACCAAACTATCCATTCCCATATGAATGTTCCAATAATAAGTGCTACAAGTAAAAGAAAAACTTCATTGGGAAGTACCAAAGAAAAGAATCCAACAACAGAAAAATCCCCATATATGAACTATTATGGTCCCGCACGGTCCTCTAAGTCCTACTGGAATCCTGGAAACAATTATATATACGTAGGGAGAGAATGCATTTATAATCAGTAAGGAAAACCAAAAATTCTCATGCACATGTGTGGAGGAATTCTAATTCTCAGTGAGAAAAAGAGATAACCGAACCACCTAGAGATGAAACTATCCACCCAAACTCACTAAGGATCACTCCCCAAATAACGTAGGTAACATAAATTAATACTAAATAAACATCGATATTTGGTTACCCCACGCCACTTTCCCACTAGTTATTGAAGACATCTTACATGTAAGACCTCTCCTTCCATTCTCACCACAGTCCTAAAGCCATACTCCCCCTGTACACACATGGGATACCACAACTACACATCCCGCCCAAAAACACCTAGTCCACAACAACCAAACATAACCATGACCGAAGACAACTGGGCCAGAACAACTACCGCGACCCTCGAAGACACAGCCCCAAATAACTATTGCCACAACCAAATAAACATTCCCTTCTACTGAAGACACTTGGGAAACAACCTGCCCTCACACACCTGGGCCAACCACCATGACGTACCATTCCCAATGAATCTTGGTCTATAATGATCGTCAGGCTATAATAATCTCCCTGATCAGTCATGGGATTCTCTAGAAAGGGGACAGAAAAGGATCTAATAACCATCCACTCATAGAAGTGTTGGAAAAACACCCTCCCCCAATGAAATGGTGGTGTTTGGCCCGAAGTGCTCAACATGGGTGGGGAGTGAATAAAAAACCTAAGAAATATTTAATACATATAGTTATAAAATCACTAATCCCAAAATAAGGGTTCCAAAACAATCCCATACACAATCACCCTAGTTACTATACATTCATACAAAGCACAACAGCCACAACCAAGTCACAATTGATACCCGGAAAGTAATTTCCCATTGAATCTAATATTGTTATGACATTTATGATATTCCATTAGATATTTCTTCACTACCATGCAAAAAACAAACATATCCACCATCCATGGAAGGAAAATATCCAAGCATCAATTTAAGCATTCACACACGGTTCTCCTGTAATGTCATAATGACAAAAGGGACCCATGAGATCCCTCGAAGTACTGGAACCAAACGAAGCCCCAAGATATGGCCCCAAACCGCCTTAGATAAACAAGCCAACAATAGCACTATAGTAGGGGATCCCATCCCCATCCATGTCACCCCACAAGTATCAAGCAGAACAACCACACAAGTTACCAAGTCAGAGAAAGGGAGTTTTCAAAATTCAACACACCTTTTATTAATTTTCCTTATTTCGTTAGGTTAATTAGGGTGACCACACAAGGATTATTATTCAATGGTAATCCATTTAATCAAATGAGTTTTCATGATTATACTTTTTCCATGTTACATCCATTCAATCATAGAATTATCCGGAAAAAAGAAGTTTATTAGCGTGCAAGAAAGGACCACCAATGACCATGATTTTTAGTGGACATAATCTCATGAAATTCACAACATATAAGTAAAGCTAAAAGAGTACATCATCATCATCTAACATATCCTTTCATTCTTTAGAAACCATTTACTATCTTAGTTATGGTATGGTTTCAACCATCCCCAAAGGAAACATAATCATACACATCCCGTATGATACATAGTAAGATAAACAAAGGAAAAAACCATACCTGGATTATAAATGATCGAAGTTTTTCTCCACATGCCAAGAATTGGGGTTGCACGACTTGCTGGGAAGGAACTCCAATGACTCCATGAGCGAGAATGAAAGGATCTAGCATAGGTGTACCACTATCCTCTTGAAGGGGGACTCAAAACACACCATGTAAAGGAAAGAGACCTACCTAGAAGAAGATGATGAATTCCCATGTGATAAAAAGGTGAGATCTTGGAGTTACGAGTTAGGAAAATTTGAACGTCTTTAAAGGAGGATCATGGTTTCAACACACTATTGGATGGTTACACATGATGTAATTAATTTTAATTTAAAAATTATTATCAGATAGGGTACCATCAAGGTTGTGAGTTAATGGTTTTCCTTTAAATGAAAAAACCATGTAGTAGGGGATGAGCTGAAAAGTATGAGAAATGTGTGTGACACTGTGGAAAAGGCCACACGTTTTGGTTAGTCAAGTGTTTCCCAACTCTTAGTGGATTGTAGATATAATTTTCGGGATTTAATGTATTTGAAAATTGTATTAAAAGACTTTTACATCAAAAGATACGTTGCACAAGTAGACAAAGTCAGAAATTGGAAGGAAAACAACAATGGGTAGGACACTGCTTGGTGAGACACCTTCATGGTTCCACCCTCACCATTCCACCCTCACGGTACCACCCTCACGGTGTCATACTCCCGGTACAACCGTCAATGTGCCATTCTCACAGTGCCACCATTTCGGTGAGTGGCCGCTGAAGTGTCGTCATCATGGTCCCACCATTACTGGAGCCACCTTTTCAGTGGAACAGTTTTATGGGACCATGTTTTTGGAAATCACCATAACAAGACGATTTTCGAGCAATTATAGAAACTGCCTCTCATACCTACTATAATGACCTCGACTCTAGTATCTCCTAGATAGTACCCTTATTTATAGTATGGAAATAAGAGAATATTAATAAAATCCCAAATAACTTAATGTTTATGTATTTTTGAAAAACTAGATACATAAATAGATCACACATTACAATTGAAAACATAACAGACTATACAGTAATTCATTTTAAAACACCACTGTTCTCCTAGATCATCCATATATATGAATCATAAAAAACCTCTTGACATCAAAGGAAAAAAAATCAAAAAAAGCTTTGATTTCTATTTATAAATAAGGGTTAATATTTTAGAAGCTATCATAAATAAGAAATAATAATTGTGACAATGTAAATAACTGAAACACATTCCTTTTAATCATTAGATTTGATCATAATATGGATGGAATTAAATGTGATAAAATACATCCATATAAATAATAACATGAGCTAGAAAACATAACCATGTATAATATAAAAATTTAATAATCACGTGGTAACAGAAAAATATTCTCACAAGTATGGAATGCATAATGTTAGACATCTAAAACTTATCATCGAGGCCTCGACCAAGAATCTAAAAATAAATGGTTAAGGCCTCATCAAAAACACAATTCGGTCTACATCATGAGACCAATAGATGTATATTGTGGTTATAGAGGGCCTCACCGACGACTTACATAGTCAAATTCATTCCTCATATGCAATTGGAGAAAAATAATAAACATATAACTTTTTATTGAATCTAGTATACAAAATTTAAATAACGTTCCCAGGTAGGTAAACCTAATTGCAATGCATCGAGTGTAATATTTTATATGGTATCAAATTAGTTCAGACCTAGTAAAAATAATCAATAAAAAATTAACAAAATATAATATATGGTACCATAAGAGATAAAATTCAATGCATCACATGATTTAACAGAAAATTTTTACCTAGTTGAAAATTCATTAACCGAGATCATATATAAATTATTAAGGTAAATAACACATTCACTTTAAAAACAATTTATTATTCAAATGAGGTATATTAATAATATATAAAATAATTTAAAATAAACACTTAATTATTTAATTTTATATATAATTCACTTAGTAATTATAATTGTGGGCATATCCGCTTACGCCGTATACGTTAAAAAGTACATCCTTTTATTTTTTTTGTCGGAAAAGTATCAATGAACCGTGATTAGAAGACGAAGAAGAAATATAAATTTCAAACTGTTATATAAAAAAGTAAAAATGATTATAAATAAAATTAACAAATGTTTTTATGATAATCGAAAACATTTTTGGAAATAATTTAAAAAAACAAAAACATTGAATAAAAGAGAGTTTTATTTTATTTTTCAATAAGATAGTTCTTCCCAAAGAACATCCCTTATAATTCTTATATCATTTATGGGTGAACTAATATAATTAATTGAATATTTCTATTTCATTTAAATAAAAATAAAACAATTAGAATTTAAAAAATATTATATTAAAAATTCATTTCAACTATAATTATTGTAAGACATAATCAAGGAAGTATAACTTAAACCTAAAAAGGGAAATTGGGTTAAGAATTCCCTTGCCACTTTGAATCAGTCAAATAATATTCCCATAAAAGTAATAAATATAAAATTAAACATTTTATAAAATTATGATAATGAAAATAATGATATTATACTTTAATGGTAAGTAAATACAACACAGACATAGAATAAGTGTTGAGTAAGGCATATATCTCACAGACATTAATGTGAGATGAGAAAACCCTTACCTTATGCCTCCCTTTAGGGGTGCATAATTTAACCTCATGTATAATAGTTTAAATAATATTATTAATATATAAAATTTTATCATAAATTTTTTATGATTAAATAAACTCTTATAAACCATTAATTTATAAAATTTTATTATCTTCATTATTTAAGGTGAGTTCGTTTCATGGTTTAATGGTCTGTTCAATTCTGTATAATTTTTTTCATATAATATGGAAATGAAACTCAATAAGTGAAATAAAATATTATTAATTTATTTTATGAAGTTTAAATATTTACATTTATCATTTTTCTTTTATACATGATGATTATTTTTTTGATAAAGTGTTAATGATTAATGTTTAATTTATTTTTCCAGTTTTTCAGAACATCACAATCTAATTTCATTTTACACACTATTATGAGTATATATCTGTTATATATCATGAAATATGTTATAATATACATATTAATATATTATTTAACCAGATCAATAGTTTTACTAGGAACCATGAAGTTTGTAATGAAAAATGAACAAATTCATTATTAACGGGGACAATTAATTTCCTTAACATGGAAAATGGTCTCCTTTCATTGAATAATAATAGGTAATAAAAGAAATTTATTTATTCTATTCCATTATAAACATAAAATATCTATATATAAATGACTCTATAATTAATATTCCTTGACATTCGATACATATAGTAGAATTTAGGAGAAGATAATAAAATAAGAGAGGTGTTTTGAGAAAATGTCCTCTTGAATATCACCTCCTTTGAGGAGCCCCTGAGGACCGTAGATTTGGTATTTTGTTGAGAAAAAAAGAACTTAGATATGTGGAATGTTATTAGAATAAATATTGTTATATATTTGATGAGATTCATGGCTTTTGAGTTGAAACAGGGTGGTGAAGGGTGGTATTTATACTACATGAGATGTGGGTTTAAGTGATTAAAATAATGATTATTTTATATAAAAATCCAACCACATTGAGGTGTAATTAATTTTAAAGAACTTATGATGTTAACTAATTTTTTGAATGTTGTTTAGGTTGTAGAAATACCTAAACAAACAATTAAATTTTTTAATTTTTAGTATGTTATACATTTAGATTTTATCTTAAATCCTTGTCGCTATTTTACCAATATTGTGGTAAAAACATTAATTACTAGAGAAAATATTTTAATCCTAAAATGAAATTGAGATTAATTAATAATTTGGAAATTATTATTCCATGTATGTAATTAAGTTTACCAAATTAAATTCATATAATTTGAAAAAATATATTTATAATTAATCTTGTAGACATAATGAAAAAACTGGGTTTAAAACTTAAAAGTTCTAAAATTTGAAATATTTTTATGTCTGATTTCAATTCAAATTAATTAAAATAACATAAATAAATTTTATTGATTTATAATTTAACTAATTATTATTTAATACTAATTTAAAATATAATTTAACTATATAAATAAATTAGATGACAATGCATAGTTCAAATAAAATGCTGTATTTTAATTATTCATCCAAAAATGAAATTTATCACAAAAATAATAAAAATTAACCATCAGATAATTTTGATATCCATATTTTAAAAATGATTTTTTTTATTTAAAAAAATATTTTCAAAAGTTTAAAATATTATATTTAAAACAGTCACGCCATTGAAATGTAATAAAAGTTCATTTTAAAAAAAATATAGCTTTCTATGCATAAAATTAGATTTATTATTCTCCTAAGAATATAAAAACATTGAATGAATTTAAAAACATTTGAATGAATATATAACATATATATTTTACTAATATATCTCACTAATAGTGATTAATATAATTTTTATACATAAAATTCCATTAGTGGCATATTTTTTATTTATAAAAATACTTATTTTATGTTCAATTGGCATTCATTTAAATTTATAATTATCTTTTAATCAATTAATTCATTTTATAATAATTTATAAACTATATTTTTATAATTTATTTTCCAACATTCATTCACTCCATTCCAACAGAGGGGTGATAACTATCAGAATTAAATAGTAAAATTTAATCATTTTTTAGGCTCAGTGCTCTATGGAATGTAAGATATCTAAGAGATTAAATTTAACAAGAGACATACCATAAAATCATGGGTTCGTACATCCAAGATAGGTCTTTTGTGAAGTAGGATCAGTAGAAATGTCCAAAAAGTGGAGGTTGTTGCCAACGGGTCATGTTGGAAGTAGAGCTGCACATATGAATGGGGGAGGGCTAGGGTAGCAGGTTAGGCTGTTGACTGGAGGTGCACGAGGGTGGAACACAAGAAATGGTAGGGCAGTTGGGGGCAAGTTTCACTAATTCTCCAAGTTAGAAAAAATTAAATCTTTTTTATTAAGTTAATTATTTCCCCCCTTTAACCCAGTTGGTTTTTTTCATCATCGGTATATATCTAGACTAGTCACCTCATTGGTAACTATTTTTTTGAATATTTTTTTTGTAATATTCATTCCAAATATTTTGTATTAGGGTTGGTAAATTTTGAAAAACAATTATAATAACTTGTAATGAATAGTCACCATCTAAGAACTGATCCAGAAACCAGAATCAGTCTAGATAAGTGTGTTAATTAAAACAACCCTAGCTAACTACCTTTATGTACCACTTTAAAACACACACACACACACATATATTTACCCTCTTCAAATTAAACCCACACAAATTGGTTTTGAGCTATCTTTGGAACTTTAGATGGACAAATATCGGTCATCAAATATTATATTTGACTATTATTTGTGGCGATGGGACCATGCCAAACCCTCTTCCTATATTTAATGAAAATTCAATTTATTATAGCTTCTAAATTTCCATTGATCCCACTAATACCAATTTTTAGTTCCAAGAAACACATTGGAAGGTGATGGGTCATGGATTTAAAACAATTCATCACTAATCAACATAAAAACAAAATCTCTAGATTTCCCCACCTGGAATGATGTCAAAGGAACTCACATGAAGGAATTAAAAATAAAAATAAAAATAAAATTTAATATATTGGGTTTGTAGAAGAATTTAACAAACGCTCTCCACTAGTGATATTTTTACAAATGAAATGAAGATGAATCCATATAAATCTTCAACATAATATTCAAATTTCAATGGTAATGTCAATTTTCAATATTTGGTTGATGGAGAGGAGATTTCATGTAACCATCAATATCCTGATGATCATCAATAGGTATATCCTTCTACCATAGAATGATAACTAAGACTAGTTTCTCAGATTTATAGATTATCTCTCTAGAATAAGGGGAATATTTGATTGAGGCTCCCAAATTATTCTAGTGAAAATTACCCCATATAAGAGTCTTCTACCACTTATATAGTGAGGTATAAGATACCTGAAGATTATCCATGGACCCCAAATATACATTACCCACTACATAATTTATTAATGACATGTTATGACTAATTAACAATATTTTTAAAATCAATTATATTTTTATCACATACATGTAACATAATAAAATATATTACATCGTAAAATTGAGTTGTCAAATTGTTTCATTATTCCCTAAAATATTAGGAAAACCATTATTATTAAAATATTATTCCTTCAATAAATGCATCCCATGTATTCACATAATATCAAATGAATATATTTAATTGTTAAATTCAATTCCAGTTATTCTAAACATTAATAATATCTATTTATTTATTTCATGGTGGTCATTTAAACTTGGTCATCTCCCGAATAGCATGGTGGGCCTTACCGTTCCCTATACTCATAATCCTTATAATAGGCCACACATTTGACCATGTTTCATGTGTGAACCTCTAAAATCATATCTAGATAAAAATTACTATTAATCATAGAACTATAGTAGGCTCTATAAAATTATCAATTCCCAAAGTGTATTTGGAAAATACATAGTAACAACAACATCATTTGAACACATGTCATGTCATGTAATCTCTTTGTCTCATGATATATCATAATGAAGATTGAAGAATTCATATCCTCATCATATCTCACTATATTTTCTATTGAACATTACAAGAAATCATACCATCTTCTACCACGGACATGAATTTAGTAATGTTACTACTATCCTGATCCACTAGGCCGGAGATACCATCTCCTTTTGGAAGTGGAAAATTATACCATGATTTTTCAATGAATTTCATACCACCAAGGACACGACCAAACAAACCTTACTCACCACATCATAAATATATATTTTTTTATATTAAATTACCCTATGTAATCAAATAATATATATATATATATATATATATATTATCCTCAAGTCATTAGACCATTAATTTTGTGGAATCCTAATATAGGAGGCACTAAAATGGATGCACGATCTGGTTGACTACATGGCCTCAAGAATTCCTCCCCATATGCAGGAGGATGATGAAAAGTAGCAAAGCTCTACAGGTGTTACAATGGGGAGACTATAAAATATGGATTTGTATATAAGTACAAAGGAGGAAAAATTGATTGAAATGAAGTGGAAGATAAATGGTAAACTAACAGATACTAATGAACTGACCACGTGGTGAGCACTAATAAAATAATCCATTTATATACATACTGATTCATAATATAAGCAGTTAACAAAAATAAGAAGTACATATTGATGAACTAGGATTACAAAAATATTGAATTAAAGAAGACCGAATTATTTTTGGAAGCTCAAGTACATGCTCGACCCCCAACTCCATGAAAAATTGAATGCCCAAAATAGGTAACATAAAATAAGAACAACACATTATCTTAACCTGAAACCAAGATATTTATTAGGCTATAAATCATTTTTCCTAATATAGCGAGTAATGATCATTTGGACACCAAAAATGGTATGTAATTATAATCTAGTCTATGAATAAAACATGAACCTATGTTTATGTAATATCAATTAATGTTGTAATGAAAAATATACATTTTAAATACCAGTATCCTCAAAGGACACCATGACAAAAATACCTACTTCGGATTATACCAGATTTCTAAATATTACAACAACTAGGGCTAAAAAAAATAAAAAAAATTAAATGAGGAATAACTGTATACTTGTAGTAACCAAGTAAAACTAAAATAATCAGAATACGATGCATATTTCAAGTAACAAAAAAATACATGGGATAAATGAATCGACTAATAGGGCTACATGGGGAAACTGTATGAATTATTTGGACTACATGGAAGAATAACCCAAGGCCAAAAACCTTGGAAACCTCTTCTAGTCCAAGGAACTCAAATAAGGGAACATAATATAATGTAGAATAGAAATGTGCCAAGAAAGTATGGTCTATATATGAGTTGTCTATATCTGAAAATATAGTAAAGAGTTATTGGATTTATGCTATGATATCCCACATTGGATTCCATATTTCATAATCAAGCATTGGAGCCATACTATAATGTCCATTGTTAGTGAAATATTGAAATAAAAATTCCATAAAATAATATTAACAGTAAAACATAATAATTTAGCAAAAGTGTCCACATTAGTGTCCAAATTTAATTACTATAGATTAATATAGATAAGAATAATCCATGAAATTATATATATCAATTCAAAATTTTCTATTTTTCCATTTTTATTTATTAATAATATTTTTACAAGATGTATTCAATCATTTAACATTTTTTTAATCCATATATGATTCCACTAATAGGTGGAATATTCGACACACCCCAAGGGTTGTCATAATTAATATGAATGAACAATAATCATATTCCACTAACTGAACCCACCATTATTAGTGGTCCCAGATGATGAAATCAACCTCTAACATGCTTTAGAATCCCCTCAACATCTCTAAAATTAGGTTAAAAATGTTAAGTTAAGTGTTTATAAATTTAATGTATAATTTCAAGGATGTATTTCATTCGTCAGTAGGAAAAAATAAAGATAAACATGTGATACATTATTGGAAAAGTCATCGGCCACCCACATCATGATTAGGAAGCTTCACCCTTCCATTTCCAAGATTTGATTCGAGCCAAAATGAGATAAATTGATGAAAGTCAAAAAAAAACAATGAAATAGGGAATATTATATATCCCTAGGATTGCACCCAAATCAAAATGTGAAAATGAAATAAGTGGCATGGGGAGCTGTAGACTAGACCAGAAGGATCCAACAAAGCTGAAAATGTTTGATTAGGATCATTAATGAGGATTATATATCCATGCTTTGAGAATATGGAGAGGGTAGCTCATGTGGCATGATGTATATGAAAAGTGTGAGAAAGAAAGAAAGAAGATTAAAGGCCTAAAGAATAAAATGTAAATTCTACCAATTTGAATGGAAAAATGGTTTGAGAGCATGGTTTAGAAAACCGTGCAGATCTCTCTATACAAGATCCACCCCACCCCCCCACAAATGTCATGTTGATGGTTAGAAAATCCATGAATAAACTTTTTATCCAGGCTTACCTCACCCCCAACACTCACACTTCACAGTTATATAAACTATGTGAAAACTATTTGTGTCTCCTCTATAGTTTACTATATAGTTTTTTTACAATCAAGCAGTATCATGTACATAAGTTTAGAAACTATGTGACATGCCAATAGGTCCACAAGGTTGTTTTTCAGGGGTTTCACTAACCTAGCTCCATACATTGACAATCAAAAACTAGGATAATAAATCCTAATGATTTTATGACGGATCAAAACATCCAATAAACCTCTTGGGACTTTAACCTCATCAAAAAAAACATCTTTACATATTAATACAAATGGAATTATATTTAGAAAGTCAAATTTTAAATTGACACACCCACCATATCAAAACTCAAAATATATTAGAAACATTCAACACATCAGGAAAAATGAGATTTTACAACCTTCAAAAATTATAACATGTCATCCCCATGATTACATGTAAGAAAATGAGAAATATCACCAGACCAACATGGTTTGTGAAATTCCATTCAAACAGACTCATTCCACTTACAAATTCCAAACACACCTCCAAGAACTAGTTATGGAATGCAATGGTTAAATAATTAAATCTTGAGTTAATTATCATAACAATCATTTAAAAATCAACAATATGCTTACAGTAGAATTTACAACATGACCAAAAATAATTTCATATTCTCTTTCAAAAACACATCGATTTAACATCCACCATAGGATTCAATATTTAACGGGTTATTCTATGTCGTATTACTTCCACCGTCAGAATCTCCTACAGAAACACCCCCAATAGAATCATAATGAATCCTTTGGAATGAATCTCACCTCGATACACAACATAAAACATGATAACATTAACATAGGTCCATAATTTAGATTTTAAATGGTTCATATCTAATAAACCACTATCAACATGTTCATGTTAACTCTTCCATGAAAATCTCTAGAAGAACATTATATTACACTTTTATCATCCCAATGGTGGGGCCAACACAATTACACATTTACCACACCCTTGTCCACAAGGTAAATAAAGATGAACCATCTGTATTCTACTATTTTTGAAAAATCGCAGCTTACGTTGTTGATGCATTACAAAAAATGAAATCTAAAAAACCCATGGATCTTTAAAAGTTATATATATCTATAATTTCCAACTAAAAGTGTGGGGTAAAATCAGAATCAAACTATGTGGGTACTTGGAACTCATCCATATTATTCCATACGCTTTGTGATTGAGTCAAATAATTGGTTGGTGTCTATGAGTATGTCAAACATATTCCCAGTCATGAATCCATGTATCACATAAGAAAATCCAAAACCTTTATGAGGATCTAGATCCATGACTATGGTAAATCAAAATATATACCAAATACTAATAAGATTATATTAAACCTATTCAGTGTACTCCCCAGGGAATCTAGTCAAACATGATTCTATTTACTCAATAGAATATGAAAACAAAAGAAAACATCATATAATCAATCACCTAGTTCCAGAACCCTTCTCAAATGAGGGTCGACCAGAATCTATAAAAACATCACTCCCATATATAGGATCATCCTTTTTTTATTATTAATTTAAAGATAACCTTATTACATCAGCCTATTCAACATCCCTCTGTAGACATATCAAAATTCATTGTAATGAATCTGTTCATTCATGAGAAATTAAGTAAGGTTTCCCATTAGATGTTCTTGCTTCCTATGAATGATTCGTATAGATCATTCCATTTTTAAAAAGACAACTTCGGTCACCATGCTCAAACAGAAAATGGGTTACTCCACACCTTATGTATTACCATATACCGCTCATTGAGATTTTCTCCCCATGATTCCTTTCATTGAACCAGAAAAGGTGTTTAGAAAGCAAAATATATAGATTATTCTCTCTCAAAATACATAGGGTAATTTTATGTTATTGGGAATGATCATAAATAACAAATATAATAATAACATTCCATTAATAGGCATGTATATCCCCCTCTAAGTCACACCCACATCCAAATAGGCTATAATTTCCATTAACAAAATACTGAGACCACATTTCCCCTTAGGTGTACATGTACAAATATGATTTAACAGTATCATAGAAACCAATTTACATCCTAGACAGATATAATTTCCTATACCTTACTAGCACATACCAACCTCTAGTAAAACGACATTTGTTCGGAACTTGAGGCAGTACCATCATACCCAGAAGGAATATCTAGACTCTTTTCCTAGCTAACTGTATCCAACTGATCTTGTGAAATAAAATTTACCCTACTCAAGACATCAATTTTGGAATGATCAATTGTATCTAATAACACATTACAATTACGTGATCAAATTTTTAATACCACTAATGAACCGTGTGATCATTAAATCATACCCACTAAAATCTAATCTAAAAAAATTAAACTAATGGTTTTTTACAGGACAAACAATTTAACTATCATGCTGGATTGAAAGAATAGACAAGCTATTAACCTGTCATATCACTAAGATCATTTATGATCCTCGATCTTGAATCTTGAATCAGGACATGGCTCAATATCATAACAAGTTCTATAATGATAATTGTATCAAGGTCTATGAAACTCAATTTTGTCAGCCTCACTGGCTTAAAAAAGTAATTAAGACCATTCTAAATTGTCCCCCACAACTACAATCAAATTACCGAGAAGGTCACACTTCCACAACTAATTTGATACTTATGACGTTGGGGCTTTCTTAAGCATTGATTTGCTAAAACTAGAAACGCACCAAATGTTACATCCTCCATCCACTCCTGAAAGTGGATTCTAGACATGGAAAACATGCTTATTACAAGCTCCATATCAAAAAGTAGAAAACATAGCCTCTTATAAGTGAACTATAACTGGTCGACCCATAAAAATACACATGATGATCCCCCCAGACTACATACATTCAGCAGCATCATCAAAATATGAAATAACAACCAAAACTAAACTAGTTGATAGTGTTATAGAACCCATTAATTTTTCATGAACAATAAGGGAATTCATATTGCCTAGTATTATATTAACAAATCACTTTTTTATCTATGAAACATTATCATAATGTCCTAGTCAATAAATTACTCCAATCACATCTCTTATATTTAGCTCAAGATATAAACAAACACCACTAAAACACATATGAGTGTTTTAGCTATTTATTCTAATTTAATGGGTACCATGTATAAGAACACATACTACATCGATATTATAGAAGTGTATAGGTGAATTTACACTATCAATTTATCTACACAATTGAACTACACATTCAAAAAATTCATCATTCTATTTAAAAGATCATTCTTGAATTGTGTTTTCTATAAAGTATTTATCCTGGATGATGATTATTTCAATGTCATACATCACTGGAGAATATGAAGGGTCACATGACAAACCAAGAGGAAAACCATTCTCTAGGAATTTGTTACCCACTAATAATTATGATTACATGATTCACACATTTGTAACAAGGTAACACACACCACATTACCAGCCATCAGCCCGTGCATTTCATTTCTATACTAAGAGTTCTACTCGAGTGAAACAATATATGAACAACACCTCTCACTTAAAACACACCATAAACATTTAAAAGTATATTAACTCGACATGAACTCCCTTAACTGAATAGCCTCGTAATACAAGCCCTAAAATTTAAAACATAGGGCACGCGATAAAGGTCCTTAGGCTCACCACATAACCTCTATGTCCAATGTAAAATAAGAAGGATATAATGAATCCCCAGAAATTCCTACATTCCCATCCAATGTTACTATCGAAGTAATATCAGAACTAAATTATATATCTGGTTCAAGGATATTCAAACAACTAAAAGGATTTATATAAACCAGTTAATCGATTCACATTTATTGTAATCAGTTTAGTGGTTTATATCTAAAAAATCAAGTCGAATTTGAAAATAAACTACACTAAAAACTAAATCTAGCTAACATCACATAGGAAATTAGGAAAATTATCATAATTTCCATTAATACATTATTTATCATAAAAAAATATCACACATTACTAAATTAATAAAAAATTAAATCCTAATTTATATAGGAAAATACCCTTTAGGTTATAACCAAAATTATAATTAATTGATGAATCATATAAAAATTTTTCTAAAAAAACATATTGTCTTTATTATTTAATGGGATAACATCAGAATGGTGATACCATATATTTATTTATAACACCTTATAAGTGGATACTGACATTCTAAATAACCACCATTATTTATAAAAATTATACCCCCATGGGGTTTAGTTCTAATGCATAAAAAATAAAGGTGACCAATGAGAGACCTATAATATCATCCTGGGTACAGTTATATATGTATTCATTCCCAATATATGGATTCAATGGTCTATAAATTATAAACGGAATCCCATTTATGTGAAACCCATTAGAGTCATTTCATTAAAAATTTAAAAGGAACCCTTACAGATTTTATCATATAATATGTATAGTAGGAATACCCTTCCTTTGACCAGTTAGGAAAATAGAGATTCAATTACATGGTTATCATTTTCAGGTTATGAAGGTACATTCCTTTATAATTTTCAATCAATACACCATTTAACTAACATCTATTGAAACACTATGTTATCATTTTATCAGGTACACCCATAAAATCATCATGCTTTACCCCCTCCTTTATGATTGGTAGGATACCTATAATGGTGAAGTGAGATATTTTATGGTATTTCAATCTTAACCTACACATTCTGTAGGATGTAGTGGGATTTCACGCCATCTAGCTGGGTTACACGATGTGTAACTATTGGTGGGTGCAATCCGTGAATTAGGATTCATGCTATGAAATTTTACACATCGTAAAGAGTGGCTTCACCTCGTGAATCATTTAAATAATGTATTTTTAATCAGAGTAGATAGATATTTCTTAATACTAGTACAATTTTTATTTCACAGCATTTAATTATTTTACACATTGTGAAACAAACCCCTATAGTTTTTTAAACAATATAGAAGCAATTTTGGATTCGGTTTTTTTCTCGATTCCATTGGATCTCAACCTACAGTTCTTCATAACTGTTTCTGATAGTCTATTCTCTATCTAAATCAATTCATTCAGTGTTTGATATCTATTACAGTGGAGGTACATCCCTCTAGGTAAGTGATCATTCTGCTTCTTCATTGTATGGGATTGAAATAGCACCATAGAATTACGGTATCGAATCCCTTGATATTTATTTGATATTATTTATTGTATTATTCTAATCCCATAATGATATTTTTTAAGACCTTTTCTTTGTAAATTGTGGTATGAAATACATCCTTTCTTGTGGTATTTGGTTATTTACATGTCCTCTGACCCCATGTTATCTAAATTGGATTGATCCTATGTTCTAGGGATTTGATTCTAGGGTCTTTTTTTACGTTGTTGAATTTAGTTGGTTTTGGATTCCATTACGAGCATGTGCTACCTGAGTTTTGCGGTAAGTGGTTTAGTACATACCCTATGATAATGGATCTTATTTTTTTTTAATTACAAAATGACTCATTATGAATTAATTCATGATTTTTGTGTTTGTGTTGAGAATATTTTTCAATGAAAAATTTGTTTTCAATTTTTATTGGTGAATAAAATGGAATTGGGGTATTTTCAAAGTATCAAAATGAAATTTGAAATTGTATTCAATGCATTGAGATGAATTGTGAAAAATAAAACATGGGTTGCCTTTGGTACTTAGGTGGAAGGTTTATGTTGGGTCCATCTTCAAATTTTTTTGATTATCAAGGAGGTCTGTCCTGTGGATTTTCTCTATTTCCTATGACCATTGTTCAAGGGGGCTAATATTGATATTATTGGGGGGTTTACACATGGGGTATTCCTATACATCCTAGTTCCATTATTATAGGAACTAGTTTGTGCACTTGATTATTGTGGTACGAGTAGTCATCAACCTACATCCACACTACTCCTTGGTGTTGTGTTGTATGTGCTTCTATTTTTTATTTCATGGGCTTCTGAGTTAGCCGTGATATGCATGTTTTTTCTTCTGAAAAATGATATGGAAAATGCGAATTAAAATTGATATACATTCTTTTTTTAAAACTATGGAAAATGGAAATTTTTTAACTTGTTTTTATAATACTACTTTACCACTTATCACTTCATGTTTTTACTTAAAATGAACATAAAATAATTTTTATACAAACAATTATTTTGGAAGACCTGGGTGGGATCCTACTGAGCTGGTTATCTCCCACCTTATGCACCTCTTGGGTGGTGCATCGACCTTTATTTTTCATCCAGTGAAGGGAAGGGAAAGGCGTCATAGTGTTGGGGTCTGGTTTACATTAGCTTGTTGGGTAGCTAGTGGTGAGATGGTGGGAGTTTGTCCATGAAATCATTTAGGGTAGCTGTTTGGTTTGGGTCCTTTGTAGTTGGACTTGTCCTTTAGAGTTTTTAGTTAGTTTTATTCCATCTTTTTCAAATAAATTTCCCACAGTTATGGAATATGTATCTTATCATCATATTGTGTTCCATTTTTTATTATATATACGTCTTGTGGTTGTTTAGGTAAGTTGAAATCATTCCCTCTGGTTCATTTTTTATGCCTGGGTTATTGTCTCCATCCCATGGGGATCGGGAATGCCCTTCAGAAATGTGATGGAACATGCCATGTGCCTGGTTTGTGTGAATCCCGGGTCCATTTGTTACACTTTTCTATCAAGGTGGGAATGTAATCAAGATTCTTTGTCTTGGGATTCATGTCATACTATATATAAGATTTTTGGGACTTGAGAGGCATATTGCGATGAGTTCCTGGCTAGCTCTTGTCATAGAAAGACTCACGTCTGAATTGGATATTAGGATGTGTGTCTATGTTGCAAGTTTTTGGTTTTACATCTCAATTTCTACTTTTGAGTTTTCTAGGTTGAATTTTTATTTTTTCTGTTGTATGACCATTCACATGTTTCAGTGTGAAATAGTATGCCTCCAAGACATTATCCAAGAGTTCCTTAGGATAGTGTAGCTGATGATCCTCAAGTAAATCCACATATAGATCATAATATCATCGAGGTTATCATAAGGGTAGTTTGTACGAATTATTATGATGTACCACCAGTTCAAAATGATGATTTTGAGGTACAACCAGTAGTTAGACGAGAGAAAGAACGATTAGGGGAGTTTTCGTGTGAGATGCCACTATTCGTTAAATTGAAACTGAACCTCAATAGGTAGAGGATAGGCTTGATAGGATCAATTTAATCTTCAGCATTCTAGAAACACATGATAATATCAGGGTAAAGTGTATAGTGTTCAACCTCAGTGGTTATGGAAAGCGATGGTGGGATTCTATGGTCTAATAATATAGATATGTAGGCCTGGATTTAAATGGTATCAAAACCCCATTCTATTATATTTTTTAATAAAGTGTATGATGCATGAAATGACTTTAGATTTATTTTCCTTACAATAGAGAGAGAGTTAGGGGTCATCATACCCCAACCGATTTGCTGAGATTGTCCATTTTCCTCCAGATGTGGAAAATAATGGCCAACTAAAGCCACCGAAGTTCCTAAAGGGTTTGTGACATGATATTATACCATAGATGTTTATATTAAAAATATCTACCTATGTGGGCACTTTATATAGATCTATGATGGAAGAGATGAAAATGAATGTTAAGGTTGAATTTTCCACCTCTTACCTTCCATCAGAGGGTAGCTTCAATGGAACACATGCGAAGTAGTGGAAGTGGAAAGGTCATCACATCAGTAGTGGAGGTAGGTTTCAACTGCAAGCCTTCATTACACTTTCTGTTAAAGCAGATAATTTTCCTCTGAATTGCTATTAGTGTTGAAACTTCGGACACACCAGACTTTCTTATTCTATTCCCATGAAGACATGAAACAATTGTGGATGTGGTGGTCATCTACGGTGTGTTTATCAGGGGATTACTACACCTTTTTATGCTTTGGTTTCATCATCTCTAAAGGATACTATGGTCTAGTCAGAAGCTTCAATGACTACAGGGATATAGCCATAGTCCACATGAGTGAAATATTTTATTGCGGTAGATGATTTTCCACTATAAGTCAATGAAGGTCTGAAAAAAGCGATAGTTAATATCCTTATTTTATCATCAGTAGATATTACTTTATTTGATACTAGTTCCTCCCATTTTTTTATATATTCAAATTTAGTTTATGTTCTTAAACCTCCAACAAAATTTATTTCCTTTATAACGGATTTATAAACACTTTTTCATAAGAGGGAAAGAAGGGGTTTTAGTGTCCTTCTTTGTTAACGATAGATGATATATAATTGGTCTGGGATTTTATCATTCTTGATCTGCATATGTTTTACATCATCATTGGTATGGATTGGAATGCTTATGTTCCTCACATTATTTTTTATATTCAAATTTAGTTTATGTTCTTAAACCTCCATAAAAACATCATTCCATTATAATGGATTTAAAAACACCTTTTCGACTGGGGGAGAGAAGGGGGATTGGTGTCCCTCATTGTTAACGATAGATGATACAGAATTGGTTTGGGATTTTATCATTCTTAATCTGGATATGTTGGAAATCATCATCAGTATGGATTGGAATGTTTCTCATCGAGATGAGGTTGATTTTATTCATCATCATGTTTCATTTCATGCTACATATGGGATATCTCATGTGTTTTAAGGATAGTGGGATCCACAGTCTCATAGTGTAGGACCTTCTCACACAGAGCAGAAGAGATTGTTGGGTTCTGTTTCATTTGAGCTTGATGAGGTCTCCTCTATTGTCGATCTCCATATTGTTGTTTAATACATTCTTGAAATTTTCCAAAATGATTTATCATGTCTTCCTATAGATAGATATGTAGAGTCGATGATTGACCTGGTTCCCAGAACGCATATGATATTGAGACCTTCTTATCATATGGAACTAGAAGAGCTGAAAGAGCTGAAGATTTTGTTAGATGACCTATTGAAAATGGTTTTCATTCACCATATAATTTCATCATGCGCAGCCTTGGTGATCATTAACATGAAATAATACAGTTCACTTCCGTTGTGTGTGGACTATCAGATGTTGAATTGCGTAATAGTTAATAAAAAATATCCTTTTCCTTGGGTGGATGATTTGTTTTATTAGTTAAAGTGTGAAAAGTGGTTTTCTAATATTTATATATGGACAGGTTATCATTTTCTCATATTTCACATTTTTTATACCAAAGACACCATTTGTGAGTTGGTATGGCCATTATGAATATCTTGTGACGCATTTTGGTCAGACTAATGCTCCTGAAGTTTTTTTGTATTTGATAAATTATATATTTTAACAATATATTGACAGTTTTTTGGCAGTGTTCAGGGATGATATTATGGTTTATTTGAAATCTGAGCATGATCATGAGTACCATATGATCTTGGTTCTGGAAATATTGAGGATTCACTATTTATATAGAACGGTTTCAAAATATTGTTTCTAAATTCAAGAAGTGAATTTCTTGGGGAATATAATTTCTGAGCACGGATTATCAGTTAATCCAGGAATGGTAAAGGCTATTTTTACCTGGAAGGAACCACATAATGTCATTGAGATAGAAATCTCTATTTGTATTACTAGATACTACCACAGTATTTTCAAGTACTTCTCTAACATGGAGTCACTATTTTCTACTCTCACTAGTGAAATAGTGAAATTCACATGGGATGCATAGTTCCATTCTTATTTTGATGAACTAGAATGGCATCTATCATCATATCTTATTGTAATCATTCCTAAGCACAGTAAGGGTTATGTGTTTATTATTCTATCGGTGTTGTTTTGGGATGCATGCTTAAGAATAATGATAATGCACTGGCATATAGCTCTCGTTATCTTTGACTGCGTTAGAAGAATTACCCAAATAATGATTTAGATTATTCTAGAGTCATGCAAGCGGTCAAATATTGGTGGAAATATATTTTTGGGGAACGATTTGTGGTCCTTTATGAACATAAAAATATAAGATATTTATTTTCTTAGAATGAAATGAATCATAGACAAATAGGATGGTTATAATACCTTTATATGTTTGACATAGATATCACATACACCCCCAGAAAGGGAAACATCTTTCCAAATGCTCTTAACGAGAATGTAAAATCACATTCTATTCTATAATAGAATAAGGAGTGAAATCAAATGGGGTTTTCACTTAGTTGATCCTAGACTCTCAGGATGAGATTTCACTTATGGTTCTAAATTTTTTTTAGTTATCATCATCATAGATGGAGTCCATTTTTGCAGAGTCAGTAGTAGGATGATGAGTTTCAAGAGACTCGAGAAAACCATTTTGGTGGGGATACTATTTCAATGTGGTCACTCTCTCAAGATGGTATAATTCATATAAGATAAAGTATTTTAATCCCAGTATCTTTGAGGAGTTTAGTCTTGTTTTCCTATCATAGATCTTCTTGGGTCTCTCATCCAAGAACTACAAAATGTATTATGACATGAGGTGGTGATTTTGGTGCCCTGGTATGAAGCATGACATCGCAGAGATTATGTATCATTGTGACACCATCCGATGGATAAACAATGAGAAAATTAATCCTTATAGTATAATTTATCCACTTATGGTGAAGATATGGACATGGGATAAGGTATCCATGGATTTTGTTTTTAGATTACCATGGACTCCCCATGGGAGGGATTATATCTGGGTGGTTTTTGAACAGTTAACTAAGAATTCTGATTTCATTCCAATCAAACGTACTAATATACATGAATATTTGGGTAATAAATATGTGTAAGAGATTATGAGGTCACATGGGAGTCCTTATTCCATTATTTTAGATAAGGATCCTTGGTTTACCTTAGTTTTATGGAGGAGTCTTAAAGAAGAAATGGGAAATCCAGTCATGTTAAGCACAACTTACCATCCATAGACCGATTTTCAGACAGTGCGTGTAATTATGATTCTAGAGGATATGTTTTGCATCTATATCAGGGATTTTATAGGATCATAGGATGACCATCTTGGACTGGTTGAGTTTTTGTACAAAAAAAATATATCATTCATTGATAAGAATGCCCCCTTTTGAGGAATTGTATGGTCTACCATGTAGATCACCTATTTAGTTGGTCCTAGTTTGGTTCAAGAGCTATTTGTGATGATTCAAGATGTACACCGACATCTGATAATAGCCCTGATTCTAATGAAATAATATTTGTATCAGTGGTGTCGACATCGAGAGTTTTCTTGTAGGAGATTGGGATTTCATGAATGTTTCTCCTCGATTGTTTCATTGTGAACTTGGAAATATGGGATTGTTGGCTCTGAGATATGTTGGTCCATTTGAGGCCACTGAGAAGTTTAAACAATTTGATTATTGGTTAGAATTTATAGTTCAATTAAAAGGTATTCATGATTTTTCCCCATGTATTAGATCAGGAAAAACCTTCTTGATATCTCTTGTGTTCTGTGTGGGGAAGAAATTGGGTAAGTGCCAAATGTTTCAGTTTTGGAGAATCCAGTAATGATCATTGGAACTTAAGTGAAAGTCATGCATGGTAATTCTATTTCATTAGTGAGAGTTCAATGGAAAAAATGGTCGAATTCTGATGAGACTTGGGAGAATGGCCCATTGATGAGCGAAAGGGGCCACATCTATTTTCCAGGGATTATATATTTTACATGAATTCCTAAGATTGAAAAGTTTTTAAGGTGTGGAGTTTGAAACATATTGTTATTATTTTATTAAGTATGGCATTAACCTCATCCTCATTTTCCCTTTCTTTGAGAGTGGGAGGACACCTATAATTCTAAAGATAAAGATTTGATGAAATTTTCTCCTACATTAATGATTTCTGTAGGATGTAGAAGGATTTCACTCTATTAAATTGGGTTATAGGGTGTGTAACTATTGCTGTGTGAAAGATGTGATTGTGGATTCACATTGTGATGTTTTACAAATTGTGAAGAGTGGTTTCACATGATGAAATATTTAAATAACAGATTTTCAATCCGAGGAGATGGATTTTTCAGCGTACTTGTTCACCATGGATTTAATGTCATGTTATTGTGTTACCCATTATGACACATCCCACATATAGTTAGTAAAACCAGAAAGAGGCTGTTTTTTCATTGGTTCTCTTCCTCATGACTTTGTATATAAACCTTGAGTTCTTCCCAAATGTTTTTGAGGGACTTTGGTCTATCTAGATCAATAAATTTGGTGTTGGATCTCCATTTCAGTTGCGATATGTATCTCTAGGTAAGTGATCTTTCAACTTCTTAATTGAATGTGATCATAGTAGAACCTTAGCATTACAATATTGAGTCTGTTGATCAATGTTGGATGTTCCTTCATTTCTTCTTCTATATCCATTGTGAGATATTGTTCTGGAGGCTATTTCGTAGTTAGTTCTAGTGCAGTGGTCATCCATTCATGAGGTGTGTGGGGTTTTCTATTTCCACTAAATCCATGATTCCTAAATTTGATCAATCCAATGTTGTGGGGATTTCATTATAGGGCCTTCATTGAAATTTTTGGTTTTTTTATTTTTGATTCCATTAAGGATGTATGAGACCAGAGTTTTGAGGTAGGTGGTTCCCTCTCTAGCCATTGATAATGGGTCTTGTTGTTTTTATTTACAAACCAATTCATAATTAAAGATTAGAATTATTATTTATTGTTTTTTGAGAATATTTTTCAATGATAAATGGTTTTCCCTAGATAATGTTGAATGGAATGGAAAAACGGTATTTTCAATGCATTGAAATGAAATTATAAGTGGTTTTGAAATGTGTTTTGAGGAACTAAAATGAATTGTGAAAAAGAGAAAATGGGTTACTTTGGGTATTTAGGTGGAAGGATTATCTTGAGGTCATCATCCATTGTTTTTTGATTATCATATATGTTTTTCAAAGGGACTTCCCCTATTTCATAGTCATGTAGTTATAGGGGAACGATATTGACGTTGTTGGGGGTTTACTCATGGGGTATTCCTTTGCTTCCTAAGCCAATTGTTCTAGGAACTGGTTTGTGTACTTGATTATTATATAATGTGTAGTCTGTGATCTGAACCTATATTGTTCCTTAGTTTTTGATAGTTGTGCATATATTTTATATTTTGTTCATTTCTGAGTTAGCCTTGATAGGTATGTTTTTTCTTATGAAAAATGATATTGATTTTTTTTTAAATTTGTAAACATTATTTTTTTAGAAATATGGAAAAAGGAAATGTTTACTATGGTTTCTATAAAACTAATTTTCAACTTATCATTCCATTTTTTTATTTAAAATTGAAATAAATAATTTTTTTTATACAGAGGCTTGTTATGGAACACTTGGGTGGGATATTACTGAGAATATTAGCTTACACCCAATGCACATCTTCGATGGTGTGTAGACCTTGGTTTTTCATCTAATGTAGTTAAATGAAAGGTGTTGCAGTGAGGTGGTGAGGTTCATGTCAACTAGATTAGTATATTGTGATGATATGGTGCAATTTTATCCATGCCATCATTTGGAGAAGATATTTTATCTGGGTCCTTTTCAGTTGGACTTGTCCATTTGAGTTTTCAGTAACTTTTTATATTGTTTTTCCTAAGTATTTATTAAAGTTATGGAATATATTTTCTTCCTCTTCTAATGTTCCCTTTTGTTTGTTATATATATTCGATGTGGTTATTTAGGTTAGAAAAAATAATTCCCTCTATTTCATTTTGTTTCTTCCTAGGTTCTTTTCACCAGCCTATGGGGATTGGAAATGCCCTTCAGGTATGTAATAGATTGGGTCAGGTTCCAGGTTTGAGGGAAACCTAGGTCCGTTCATTAAATACATTTCCTATAAGAGTTAAAATTAAAAATTTAAAGAAATATAATGGTTCATCTATATTCCTCTCTCATTACAATTTATAATGGTACTTGCCTATATATATTGAAATTGGCATTCCATGAAACTACAACTAGTTTTATAACCATTTAAATTCATCAAAGTATATGATGAATGTTAAATAGATTGAAACCATTCAGATAAGTGTTGAAACACACATTAGATTGAGGTAGACACTTTTTTTTAACCATCCATATGTCATAACTACAATGAGGAATGTTGTCACATGGAAATGAATAAAAATAAACACATAATAATCACCCAAACATAGTATACAAATATGCATTTTGATAATCACACTATAAACGAATATAGATAAGGATACTAAATAATTAATCAAGAATGATATAGTGATAAGAATATGAAATAATTACCTAAACATGGTTCACATATAAACATTACACCTAAGAACATAGGGAACATTCAAAAATCATCAGCTGGTCAATCAATGCAATCTATATGGCATAGAATCTGCAATACATGTGAATTTGTATATTTTTCTAATGATGCATATATTAATTCATCCTTTCCATAATGACCTATGAGTAAAAATACATAAATAAATAATCTCTCGGATGGTACATCATTCATACATGATTAAATAAAATAAACTACAACATTTTGTAGCATGAAAAAAATTATCATCCCGAGAAACTTGATCTTTACCTCATGCATTGGTTTTCCATTAATAAACACAACAGATCTACCTTGTTATAATACATTAATATATTCATTTATACAAACCCAAAATTGTAATAAAAAATAAAAAATTAACCTATAATACCAAATCGTGACATCCTAACCCAGGAGCCACTAAAATGGTGTCTTGGTTTTGTTAGATACATGTCTATAAGGATGCATGTCTGTACACAAGATGTTGTCGACTAAAATGATAGTCTAAAGTTGGTAAAATAGGTATAATATACCTGATGTATTAGTATATAATTACAACAAAAGAACAAGTTAATTATACGTCGTAAAAGCTAATGAAAATCTAATATATAATAATAAAAAGACTAATTGGAAAGTAGAAAAAAACCTACATAATCACGATGATTAGTATTAAAAGTAATCAACACAAAACATGTAATATATATAGATAGAATATAATAAAAGAAAAATAAGGAACAAAATATGCAACACATATAGGTATCCCAAGTATAAGGTTAACCCCTATCTCTATGAAATGTCCTAGTCCATAATTAGTGTCATCAATGTGTCACAATCTATGTCCCAAACATTTAGTGAAGAGATCAATCCTAGTAACAATTGGAAGATCAAAAATGGTATGAGTAAAACTTAGTAGGAAAATACCAATTATATGTAATAAAAATCTATTTTTTTCATATACCATGAACTATTGTGTTGGTAATATCAATGTAATTTAGTAATTAAGAAAACATTTTGAGCATGGGTACCTCAAAGGGCCCCTTGGTTGACCATAACAAATTCGTCATATGTTATATTTATGAGCCTTATAATAGGGAGGTAAAAACAATTAACAAATTTAAATTAACAAATAATTAAATACATGGAGTAACCATGTAAGACCACCTTCTTCTACATACGCTGGTTTTTTCAAGTGACATGCCTATAAGGGATGTATGTATCGAGTATCATTATTACATTGGTGAACTATTTGATGTATTTGACCTACATGGACTAGGGACCCAAATACAATGACCAAGGAATCCTCTTTGACTAAAAAGAAATCATCAAAGTTAATTGAGTATAATGTAGACATATAATGGTCTAAAAACCCAGGGCCCATGATCGGGGGAATCAAAATCTCAAAATATATAAGAGGGCTATCAATTACATATTGTGATCTCCCTCAATGATGTCATGAAAAAAAATTCTATCATTAGTCCCATATAGTAATGTTCAGGATTAGTTCTATATATAAATTTCCATGGTGATTACCATACCGAAATTATGGTGGCATACTACAATATTAATAGTTGGACATATTATATAAACAAAAAATTCCATGATAGTATCCTTCCCCAATTTAAATACTATAATAATTATAATCATGAAACAATGTATTATCCATATCATTTCAAAATATTGTATTTCATTTCTATTTCCCTATATTACTAACAAGGATCTATGCGGTAATCAATTATTTAACAAATTCATTTAAAACATAATGTCTTCCACTAATAGAAGGCATGCTCGAAACACTAAAATGGGTGATTCAATTAATTTGTAATGAAAAGTCATCATAAGTGGATAATTGATCCCACCATAAGTGTTGGTTCAAGATGAGGCCATCAAATTTCATCAAGATATAGATGTCCCACAACATGTGGATAATTAGGCTATAACAGTTTACTTATGGTCTTATTAATTATTATACCCATATCAGGGAGGATCATATGTAGCACAGTGGAAACATAAATATAAGAATGCATAAATTTTTGAAAAAAACATAGACCAACAACATCATCCATATAAAGTATCAACCATCCATTGATGGGATTTTATATGATCAAAAAAAAGTGATAAATTAAAGAGGTTGAAAATTATGTACATATTGGGCATATTTTCTTGGATGAATATCACAACAAAAGAGAGACGTGAAACTAAAATAAGTGGAATGGGGACATATAGACTTAAAAAGAGGGATGAAACTAACTTTAAGAAACATGATTCAATGTTTAGAAGAGGAAATTAACTACATACCTAGATAAGAGTGAGAGGGGAGTTTGAGAAGCCTGTTGTGCATGAGATGTGGGGGAAAAAAGGAGATTAAATGACGGAGTTGAAAATGGGTAAAATTACCCATTTTTAAGAACCTCATATTTTGGATACATGGTTATCTAAACCATATTCCAAATACACATCTTTATCAATACATGGTCCACAACCCCTCTCTATTCATGCTAATAGTTAGAAAAACCAATCCCTGACCATTCCATTTTCACTGTATCATCCTCCACACCACACATGTAGGGGAATGGTGAAACAAACTATGCATAGAACTTGTGTTTTACCTCATTAATTTGATATAGTGTTTTTCATAGAAATTTGTACTTAGGATAACATTTTTACAAATAGAGTGATGCCCCTACAGGGTCACATAGTTTATGTGCACAATTTTTACTAATTGGGCACTAAAAATATGCCTCCCTATACCATTCCTGAAACCATGATCTCAAAGCCTGATGCTTCCTATAACAAACAAACATCTAATAAATCTCTCAATATGTTAACCTTATTCATATTAAACAAAAATTATTGTTTCTTATATTTTAATTATAATATATATCTTAAATTTTAATCAATCCTATCCATGAGGAAATGTTTAATATACATCAGAAACATTTACCTCATCCAAACATGGTGTCTTGGAAAACATGTTAATGAATATAAATAATCATTAAAATAAGAGACATTTGGTGTTATAATTGTAAGTCCAGTTCTCATGATATATATATATATAAATGTTTTTGTGTGTTAATATATATCAAGGTACAATTCTGGGTCTGTCATGTGTTATATAACTAGATGACATTAGATATGGAAAAGTATGGATATTAATATTTACTATAAAACATTGGCCAAAACCAATTTAGTTCAGAACCTAATAAACCATCACAAAAGTTTGTTTTTAGGCTCAGAATCCAAAAAAAGGGATGGCCAATATGAATAGGTAGAGTGAATGTGACCACCCATGCAAGGATGTATAGGTGTATGTGAAGGCGTGTATTAGGCGTGTGATTTAGTAATGGGTACATAGCTTCTCACGTGTGGAGAAGCATATGAGATAGTTGGTAATCAATGATACATATAAAATTATAATAACAAGTTGGGGATCATCCTAGATAATATATCATTCAAGGGTATGAGATGAATTCTAACATTTTATTCAAAAAAATCAAGTACACTTCATGTTTCACTTATAGGGTTGGGCACACAAGGCCTAACGATCAAAATCGAACCATCCTGATTGTGTTAAAAATCTCTCTTGATTATTTTCCATATAAATAAACTCAACACTAGAATCACTGTAACCAAAAAAATAGCAATATCATCTTCACATTATAGTAACTCGATAGATCCTTGAAAGGCTCATGGAAATAAAACATTGTTTCACTTTACATGGTTTGATAGAAATATATATGTGAAACATGACGGATCCATATATGTTTGATACAATGATAGTGAATTCATGTCTGATAATGTGGAATTTCAACCACGGTCGATGAAGTAGAGTAGAATCACATTATTGATCCTATGGTCATGTGTGTGTGAGTTTAAAAAATAACATAGATGAATAGATTGGGATACACCCAACAATTTTACAAACTAGATATGCATTAATTTTGAAGATATGTGATTTAAAAAAGAATATCATATTGAGTACATGAATTCATGTAAAATAAGAATATGTGTAATGATAAAATGGAATCAAATTTAAATAAGGCCTAGAATTTGGGGGTTTCCAAATTATAGATATAGAAATAGTCATGAATAATTATAGTTCAAGTATTATACATGATCTATACTATTCATAAATATTTTTAGAAGAAAACAAAGAGATGGATTTCTCCTCATGATATTTAGAAAACATGTAGATAAAATATGATTAACCCTCATCTGCATACCTATTCATAGATGAAAAGAGTTTCACTTCTCAATAATACATGTTCCTTGAAATAATATACTGACTAAATATCCAGAGAAGAGATTTATTTCCAAAATAGTAAAAAATGGAGATCTAAAATCACATATGATATTTTTCGGTAAATAATGAATGTTATTGGATAATTGAAATATGAAGAGTTTCCATTGTTATTACAGATAAAGAGAGCTATTTTAAATGATCATTTTGTAAATAAGAAAACTAGATATCTATTAAAGATATTTCCAAAGGATATGAAAATATGATGACCACACATGGATATAGATGCTAAAGTAGATTTTAACAGAAAAAATTATAGGGTAAAGTGGTTATTAAATGGGAACCAAAATACACTCAGTGAAAATATAGACAATATGTGACATTATTCTTTGTCTTGTTATCGAATTTCTTTTTTTCTTCAAAAGTGGTGAGCATAAGTAAGAATTGTGAGGGAAGTGATCTTAGGGAGATAAAAAATCTTCCCCAAACCATTGTAAGGGATGATATCACAATAAATAGACACTTATCATAAACACCTAAAGTAGTGGAAATGGGTTTTATTGTTCCAACAAACTTTTGGTTGAATACTCTCTAGAATATCGTCTAGTTTTTCACCATGTAAAAACTCATATAGACTTATACATTATTGAATATAATTTTTTTTCATAATCAATAGATCAATTAGTTTCGATAATAAAAATATAAATTTTTATAAAAGGTTTTTCTATTAATTTAATGAACATAAATACCAAATAGAAATATAAATGATCCTTACAATTAACTGGTCAAGATCCAAAATGGAATAAAAAAATTAAATTTATTTTTATCCATATTAAACCCCCTTATTAGGGTATCTATTCCTATTTTGGACCTAATAATTGGTATCATATAATACATTCCTTTTTTTGGAATTTATCTCCCTTACTTGGTTCATTTGATTACACAAGCTTAGGTTTCATTTTTCACTTATATCGTGGTGTACCATGGAAAAAGAAAAAACATACAAGAACAAGGAAATGTTTTGTGGAATTAACACATGTTTAAGTGCCTATATAAATAGTGAGATTGAGTTTAAGGGTAACAAAAACATTATAAAAAAATTTAATAGTATAATTATATTGTTGGAAAATTTTCTCATTCAAATTTGTTATATGAATGAGTGAGGAACATGATATTTCAGGTGATGTTCGAACCATTGAGGATTATGATATTCTATAGAGGCCAAATGATGAATCCCTACAAACTTTTAAGAATTTTGAATAAAATTTTAGAGATAATAAATTTATTAAAATTAGAATAACAAGAGCCTTGGTATTTGGATCAATGTTATAGGAATTATGGGAGAAAATTTAAATTGATTAAAAAAGGTATTTAAAATTTATATTAATTTCAAGGAGAAAACTAATCCTATGATAAAGATCTAGAGAATTTTTCCATAAAGGTGGAGATACGAAAATATGATTTCTGAGGTATGATTTTGAAATCAAAAGGGGTTTAAAATTTGTGATACATGGAGGATGAACTCACTAATCACAAAATAGAAGCAGTTGAATTAATGAAAATGATTCAATAGGAAAAGGTGTGTCTAAAAGATTTTATAGCTCAAATTAATTATAAATAAATGTGAAAATTGATATTCTGTATAATCAAATTGAAGAAATAAAACAAGATATGTCCATCTGGAGGACTCTCAAATAATAAATAAATTCCAAAATGTATTCAATGGGTAGGAATATTCATACATATAAAATGAACTAATCTCAAAAAAATTCCATTAGATATAAAGGGTAATCCAATAGTTATGTATTATTTACATTTTCTTTTGATCACCCTTAAATATATATTTTTCAATGGAAGGACCAGTATTTACTATTTGAACAAAATCATGGAAAAATTTCATGTCCCAAATGACATACTCATTTGTTATGTCAGTCATTTGTTGGAATGGAACAACTTTAGGGATTGAGAGAGAGTCCATAGAAACTCCCATGGAGAGACAAAAATATAGATATAAAGGAAATTAATCTAAAAAAACTCGAAAAGGTGTTATGGTGCTCCAATTAACATTCAATGAATTTATGGGATCATGTACTACGTTTTTGTTATTCATGATTACATTTAAACATTTTTGAAGGTTTTGGGATATATTTCATGATTTTAAGGTAGAGAAATTATAAAAGAAGAAATTCAACTATGTCATCCATGGTATGGTTTTAATTATAATTATTCAACAAATACATAGCATTCCAAAAGTGTAAAATTTTGAATATATTAACTGGACATTTAAAAATGAAAGCAACATTAACACAAGGATAAATCAATACCTTTAAAACAATTTTCCGAACCTTTACAATGAAGACACATATGTCAAAATTTGTAAGAAAAGAAGCTAATTTTTTTTATAAACAAATAACCCATAGAGATACAAAAAAATATCATGGCATAATGAGAATAATTTTCATGTCCTAGAAACAGGAAAATCCCATGTTGAGGATTCATCCCACAGAAAGGTCATTATTAAAGTACTTAATAATTTTTTCAGGGACATATTAAGATAAAAATATTGTTTATAGAAAGAAATAATTACCTTTTATGAAATGATAAATTCGTGATTGGAAAACTAAACAAGGAATATATAGTTCTGAATTTGGTTTTTTATAAGGGAACAAGCCCAAATATATGGATAACAAACATGATTCAATTAAAAAAATTTCAGAACTAAAAGTTAAATCCATAGTGAAATTTAAAAGGATTGTAGTGGTCCTTAGTGACACAATGTCCAAATTAAAATGATTAATATTGAATATATCCCTCTATTATTATGAAAAAAATGTTCTATAATTTTTAAATATATGTATGAAATTTGATTGACATAGTTAATTGATTAAGAATTCCAAAAATAAAATAAAATTAAGTTGGAAGTAGAATGATTTTTGAGAATGTAAATTGAATATAAAAGTAGTATTTGAATTATTTCATTACCAGTTTAGTGTGAAGACTATTTATATATATAAGGATGAATTGTCTTTCTAATGTTGAGAGATAAATGACTGATTGAGTTACAATCTATCATAGATGGATAGATCTGAATCAATCAACTTGATCATGATGAAACTACCCTGAAAAAATTGTGTGTAGGAAATGTATTTTATGGCATCATTACAATAAAAGGATTAAGATGATTATATTATATAATAATGGAGATAGTGGTACCCAATCCTGGTGTGTCCAAAAATAAAAATAGAGTGGTTTCAACATTCTATATCTCATGCTAAAAGTATTTCCTATATAGTTGTCAAAGATATTTTATTATGATGTGTCATAATACAGATAAACGGTTTTATTTGAAGTCAAATGATTTCCCCAAAATTATTGACCAAACCAAAGAATCAATAATGAAATAAACGGGGAATTGGTGTTGAAGTTATAAAGGTATTTTAGGAATCATCAGTCACTGAACGACTCTGTGTTATCTAAGAACTCATGAAAAAAAATAGAAATGTTCTTATGATGTTAACAAGTGTCACAATTAATTTTTTAAATGGTACATCATTGAAATATTGTTCCTTAAATGAATTTTTGATTACAAGTTTATACTATATTTGTATTTTAGGTATTGTTGAGATAATTGAATATACAAGATTCTATAAATTTATTAGATCTATTGAGTAACATGTATGGAGTTTATTTTTTATCGAATATTTTTTCCAACACAAAGCCGAGCATAATAAGATTAATCAACTTCATAACATAACATATGCTACTGGGTATTTCATATCAATATATTAATTATGAGATATATGTTTTTATTATTAAAAAATGGTTATAAAATATTGATTTGTAATGAATTTTGGACTTAGTGAATGTAGTCAAAAAATTTTAATGATTAGTATCAAAGAATGATGAAAACAATTTATTTACATAAACTAGAAAATTTTTAGTATCAGAGAATATTTTTGAAATGAATTTATTATTTTCTTAATAGTGGAAGGAAATAGATGAATCCATTTTATATAATTGACAATAAGGGGGATATGTATAATGCGATTAGTTTTAAGGTGACATTATTATATTAATCAAAGGAGAAGCTTGTGGAACCTGTAAGATTTTGGAGTAAATTTTTTGACAATATGTTTTGTATTGGACTTGTTTATATTACAATGAAAGGGACTGTTAGTGACGTTAAGTAGATTGTTGATAAATATTTTGAAGTAATAGTGTCTATGTATGAATAAGTGTTTTTATAATCTTTCTATTTCTATACATCTTGAGAACTTTAAATTCGGCTATGTATAAAAAGGATACTATATTAATGAATATTGAGCACACCCAATATAACACCCCAAATTTTTTTAATTTTTTTTTAAATTTTTAAAAAATTTCATTTCATGAAACACTGAATATATAGTTTTTTATATCATAGAACAATGTTGATTTCCATTGGTAGCTTTCATAACACAGAAGGTCTAGTTTTACCAAACTAAAATATATTATTAATATTATTATGTAAAAAATTTTATAGCCACCACCTAGCCATTGTAATGAAAATGTGGAATAATAATAACTAAATTCTGAAAAAAAATATTTACTTATGTCTATAAAACTAATCAATTGTTTATCAATTACTAGAAGTGAATGAAAAAAATATTTCAAAACAAAGAATTTTATTTTCTAAGAAAACCGGTTTTCTATGTACAAATACAATTTTATCAAAAAAAAATAAACAAACAAATTATCATTAAAGTTTCTACTAATATTTATAAATTATATATTCAATAAATTGTTTTTTATAACCATCCAAAATTTTTTATCTGTGTTTTTTGTGAATAGATCCAATTTTATGAATAGAAATATTTATTTTCTAAAAAACAAAATTTTACCGCCTTTCAATGGTGAAACCAATTAAAATATAATTTCATAAGTTTTATAATTCAGATATATAAAAATAAACAGAAATTTTAAAATCATAATATCAAAATTTACTTTCGTTTATTTTTTGGTATTTTTCTGAGATGATTAATTTCTGATAAATTGTGAAACAATATTTATTTTTAATTAAAAACTATTTTTTCATATAATTTATTTACATATTAAATTATGTTGTAATTTTTATTTGATGATTAATTAGTTAAATTTTACATAAATTATTACAATTTATATTTTTTTATCAATTTCACCTAGAAGTTAGATATAAATATGATTCAAACTTTTGAACAATTTTAATTTAAAAAAACTCTTCGTCGTCCCGTTTGTGGGATAAAATTTACATTAATTTCTAACACAAATGTGATTAAAATTTGGAAAAATGGATTCCATATTTTAAATGAGAATACATTATAATATATAATAAGTTCAACATAATTTTTACCAAAAATAATAGAAAATGTGATTAAAATTAATTATAACAATGAAGAGAAAGATTACCTTAACTATGGACTAAACATTAATATGATGGGACAAAATGAACTAGAAACTAGTAGAAATTAATTGGATTGAAATATTCAGACACTATGATCACTTTTATTTAATTGGTACCATTATTAGATCTAATTTGTAGGGTACAAATGTTGGTTGAATTTCCTTTTCAAAATTTTACTGGAATGCGACTACTCCTCCACAAAATAAGAAACCAACCCCTTCCACTTATTCTCACATATCAAGACCTTTTTATCATACAACATCTACTAAATTAATCACCAAAAAAACCCTAAATTCATCATATAATAATCAATTTATGAAAAATTTCATCCATCGAAGCACTTTGGTGAAAAAAAATGAGTTACCCAAAGAATATGTAACATCCTTCCAAAAGCAGTTTTTTTATTTTCGTTGTCCACCCCTCAAATATTCTTATTCTGTGATTATTTTAAAAAATAAGTATCCTAAATATTTTTTTTCTAATGGTTATACCTACACATACACAGACATCCATCTAATGGATAACAAACTTATAATTCCTATGTCCGGTGAACTACTGTCTCACAAAACAATATAGTTCATTTTTCCATTACCACCTTTCATGGTTGGTAATTATGGCGTAAAATCTGTTTTTATAAGATATAAAATATATATATGATTTATTTATTATTCTGGAATTATTATATAACATATAACCTCATGATTTTTATTTTGTGTTAATACGATAACATCGTTTGTGGAATTGTGTACTATTGGCTCCTCAAAGCGATGCGACTTGTTCAAAATTTACGTGGAATGTATTAAAGTTGAGTTTATTAACCATATTTGATATATAAATCATAATAATTTTAATTTAATATATATATAATTAAATTTCATTAAATTTTATTCTTTCAATATGATAATATAATAGAAATTGTGTTCATTCATACATACGAGAAACCGTCTCTATAAATGATGTATTCCATTTCATGATTCTATATTTTATATATTATTATATATATATAATAAATATATATTATATTAATTTCATTTTTCATATTATTTAATTAATTTATTGTTTATCTATGTAATATTATCATGAATAACACGTCAAAACATATACAAAGAACAACAAGGGTATTACCTGAAATGTACCGTTTACATGGAATTTTTAATAAACGGGTAATATAAAGTCATAATAAAATAAAATATGGTATTATATAAAATAATATGGTTATTTTATATATTTATAATAAACTTATGTTTATTATAGATTATTTTTGAACATTTACAAAGAGATTAAATACATATTGTAAGGGTTTTTTCATCTCACGTTTTATTATCCGTCAGACACATCCAATTATCACTATTTATTTCTCTGGTGTTGTGTATAAACATTCCCTGAATCTATTATATGATAATTACAAAACAATTTATGAGTATTTACATATCTATTATATGATCTCACTTTCAATTGGTTTAGTTTTCAAATTTTACCAAATCGATAATGTAGTTTTGTCTCAATTTTCTTTCATAGAGACACAAGTTGTGTTATACACCTATATTTTTCTACAAGGTGTATATAAATCCAATCACATGTTATATATTTAATTTTCTTCTTTTTATGATATTATAAGATTCATATAAAGTTATTAACCTTTTGGGATCATGTTTTAATGTTATTTATGTGGTAAGAGTTTACATCTATAATCTCATCGTTTATTGAGATTATTTATGATTACACTTCCATTGTTGGAGTCTTATGATCAATCTCTCAATTAAACTGATAAATTTAATTTTACATTGGTTATTCATGATATATTCATGTATTGATAAAATTTTCAATAATTTATTACTGAATATAATTTAAAATGTTTTTTAGTAAAATATGACTTTTACTATCTCCTTGGTAAAAAATATGTGTCATTTCAAAACCGTGTTTTCTAAAAAATATTTATGTATAGAATGTCTTTTAAATTATTATTGATATTTTTTTATATTTTTTCAAGTAATTTTTTTTTAAAATGTTTCCGAACTACTTTTATATGTTTTCAATGATAAAATATGAAATTGAATTATCATTAAAAGTGAAATTTTTTAATCGGAAATGATATTTTCATAGACAAAAGTTTTCAATGATTTTCATAATTTATTTATTTGTTTTCAAATTGGAATCAATGAAATTTATTTTGAAAATGTTATATTTTATACAAATGTGAGGTTCCTTGTTATATACTTACATGATGATATTCTTGGTAATATTTTATGAATTATATAGGATTTTATCCAAGGACACCATTCATATTATTTATCTGAGTGGTCTATGTTTTGATGAATTTATGTTTATGAAACCTATTTCTCTTCAACATGTTGTGCAATGATAAATTCTTTTGAACCATTATTCTTTTCATGGGTTATAATTTGGTGAAATTATTGTGGAAATTATCTATTTTCCATATGTTATGATATGATTAAATGTTTATGTACCCCGTTCATTTCATTAGTTATGATATGATTTTTATGGAGCCCATATCTTTCTATGGGTTATGATATGTTGAATTTTTTATGGAACATGTATGAATGATTTCATTATGAGAAGTGTGGGATTTATAAATATTATCAATGCATTCAGTAATGATTTGTATCTCATGAGTATGATAGGGAAGGAACTGTTAGTAAACCTGGTTTAGTTATATAGGGATGTAACAAAAAGTTAACCCTACTAAATAATACCGTGTTGTAAAGGGATGTGAACCTAGTTTTGTAATACAGGGCTAGAACACAGAGTGATCCTATTTTACTTGAGGTATATTTCCATCAATAAAGTCTTGGTAATGATCCTTTACTACTATGATGGTTTGGGGAGTAAAACCATTCCACTAAGATTCCATTGTAATAAAACCTTGACTACTATGGAGATCATTTAATAAGTTTTTATGCCAACCATAATCATATGTCTTATTCTTAGGTTAGATCTCATAGATTATACTATTTAATTATTTATGATTCATGTCTAAAAAATTACCAATATCTATTCCATGAATCTTAAATATTATATTTGTTTCACAAACTATGATCTTATAATGTTATATGATGTTCTCATACCCTTATTTCCATGTTATTCATATATATCTCCCCTATTTACCCTTACCGAGCATTTGATCTCACCCATTTATTATGTTTACATTTCATAGGTTATGAAAAAGGATTGACGTAGGATTTATATAGTGGAATAAAATTAAGTGAAATGTTTAAGATCATTCCCTTAATTAGAATATTGTATATCCATGTATTCAAACGCACTAAACCATCATAGTCCTCAGGAATGTGTTTTTTTAATATGCAGAATAATCATCTCAAATGATATAGTATCCATGTATGTTAAACCTAGGTCTCTATAGTTGTCATCGAATGAAAGGTTTATTCAAAAAATTTAATCTTTAATGAGGAAAATATAGAGATATCCCATGGGATATTTTTAATGATATGTATAGGGTTGTCTCTATGGATAAGTCTAAGGATAATTCAATGTATAGGAAAATTTACTAGAATTTTGGTAATGGATAGAGAGACTGGTTTCCTAGAAATATGTTCATATCAAGATAATACAATTTTATGTTTATCTATCATAGATAAACATAGTGTTAATTACATCAAACACCATGTATTGAGCTAAACTAGATAAGGAACTACTAAACGACAACATGACTTGCTGCAAAGATGGTTTGACACGCCTGGGGGGTATGATTTGAAAATTCACAAAATATTTATAAACCATAATGATGTATTTGTGTATATTATTACTATAAATGAACTAGGATAAACCTAAGGTTTAATAGATTATGAATGAAGGCTTCATGAGTTAGACATCTTATAATTTGTTTTCATGATTATGTGGTTCACCACTATGATGATTGTTTCTTAGTCATTGCCATTTGGTTTTAGAAAATTGTTGGAACCCATAAGAACCTTGTTAATGGGCAATGATATGTAATATTAAATGATTTAACTCATGAGAAACCAAATAATATGGGAGATAGAATGAAAAACTGCATTGTTATTATCAAACACATTTCTTAACCTGTGAAGCATGGTGAACATCCAAATGAAAAAAAGAGGGAATAATTATCTATTGAGTCCTTCATGAGGAAATACCCACCTTCATTTAGTGGTTATTCTAACCCATTAATGTAAAAGTAGTATATCAACACAAATAAAAATTTATTATCCATTAATAAGTGTTTTTATCATGAAAAAGACACTCTGCCTATCCAATGTCTGGAACGTGATGAAGATCAATGGTGGAATGTTATTAAAAATATGAGTTGAAAAGATGATATTGACTTTCCATATTGGGATGAGTTCTATAATTTTTTTTCAATAAGTATTTTACTCATATTCTTCATACAAATATAGAAAAGGAATTCATTGAGCTTAAGAAAAAGGATAATGAATCTATTTGTTCATGTGGATAAAATTTTACAAGTCTTGAGTGATACTATGAAAGTATTATCATCCAACCAAAAGAATTCAACGATTCTTGTGTGGATTGAAACATAGTTTTTAAAAGTCCTTGATTATTAGAGTCTTTAATAGCTATGAATAATATTATGGATGCTCAATCAAGGTGTAAATGGAGGTTGGAGTTTTGTATCCATATATTTGAATTGATTATAAATTGATGACAATGTTAAAAAGAATATATAAACACCATAGAGAGAAATTATTAGATTTATATTATTCTCATTGTGTGGGAAGAAATATAGAGAAAATCATCTAATAGGGGCTACTAAATATTGAATTTGTGGATGCGAAGGTTATTGGGAAAATGATAGTTGATGTGATTGTAAGAAGATATAAAATGATATGAATAGAGATAACTCTACAAAGAATGCACTAATCACACTCTAGTGTTTCAATTGCACGAAGTATATACAATATGAAAATCTATTCCCAAATCCATGGGAGAAAAACGATGACAATCGACAACAAAAACTGATGCAAATAAAAAAATGAAAATATTATAATGTCACAATGGATGAAGAGAATAATTTTATATAAATCAAAAAAACATTATCTAATTGGGGATTTCATGTTTCATTTTGTAAAAATAATCCCTATTAAAATATTTTTTTTCATCATTTGGTGAAATTTTATGTGATTGTCTCTCTATGCATGGATTTAAGTATCATAGAATCAGGTTTGAAATTTAATCATAACAAGTATGTACCTAATATTCCAATTTATACGTTTTCATATAAAACAAAATCCTATTTAATAAATAAAGGGTTATTTATATTTTCAAATGGATACAAGGTTTACCATTTATAAAATTTTTAAGTTAAAATTTTGATGAGGTTTTACTGATTAATGTATTATCTCATCATATAATAATTTAGGCTTATGGGATCACATGTGATAACCATTTTTCTATTGTGATAACTAAATATATATGGAATTTCTTATCATTCTACTTATGGATCTTATTATATGTTAGTTCTTTGTCATAAAAAAAACTCCTTTATTTTCTTGAATAATAGATGAAGTGGAAAATTGATCAGGGTGTTAAAAAGGGTGAGTTTATTCCTAAAATAAAGTATGTCTAAGTTCTAATGAAAATTATTCATCCTTAGTAAAAGGTTATTGAAATAAAACTTCATCATTTTTTCAGCATTTTTTATAATATAAGTCACCCTTTTCACGTTTCTTATTATTTTGGATATTTGATTGTTAACATTATCCAAACCATGGCCTATATCACTTTCCATCAGTACTTTATTATAATATTTATCTTCCATGTACATGTTTTAAATTCCCACCTATTTTCTTTAATGGGTAAATATAGTTATGTGTTAGTTTGTGTAACAATAATGGTTCCGAAATTCTTTTTTAAATGCATTTCTTAGTATTAATTTTTTGGTTTTTGGTTTATATGAATTTAACATTGAAGTATTAATAAATTGATAATGTAGAATAGTTTCGATGGAGAAATTAATTTTAAGGGGGTAGAATTAAAAACCTCAATATTTTTTGTATTATTTTTTTGAATTTATTTAATCATGACACTATTTTTCATTTCATAAAACACTTAATAAATATTTTTCGATATGAATTCAATATGATTAGATTGTAGTATAAAAAAGACCATGTTATTCTTGTTCTACAAAAAACATGTAGATTAACATTTTGTACATGAAAAAATATGGTGTCTTTTTTTACACACAATTCTGAGTTACTTTAGTACCTTGTGTAACACGAGAGTCTAAGTTTTTACATACTACAATATACTATTAATAATATTAATAAAATATTAGTATAACTACCACTTAGCTATTGAAATGTATTTTACAAATAATATATAAAAAATAGAGAAAAATTTTATTTAAACAAGTATATAAAATGAATCAATTGTTTATCAATTTTTAGAATTTAATGTATGAACTATTTTAAAACATAAAAGTTTCTTGTCTAAGAAAACTATTTTTCTTTGTATAAACACAATTTTATCTCAATAAATAAAACAAACCAATTTTGATTAATTTTTTGAATAAAATATTATATTATGTATTCAATAAATGTTAATTATAACCATACAATATATTTTATAGGTATATGATGTGAATAAATTAATTTTTTTGAATAAAAATATGTATTATTCTATATGGAAATTTTATCGGCTTTTATGGAGGACCCATTATAAATATTATTTTTGAAACATATAATTTTTATTTTTAAAATATAAACATCATTTTGGAATGTGTAATATCAAAATTTCGTTAGGTTTAATTTTCCTTATTTTTTGAGAATTTCGATTTTTTGATTAATAGTTAAATACATTGAAATATTATTTAGAACTGCATTTTCATCTATTTTATTTATACAGTTAAACAATGATTTAATTTCATTAAATGTGTAATCAGATAAATATTAAAAAAATAACCATTTTTATTTTGTTATAAATAAATTTAAAATTGAAATTAGATATATAAACATTTCATGCTTTTTTATCATTTTTACTTAAGAAACACCTTTTCTCATCCCATATACGAAATTGAAATCAAATTAATTTATGAAACATAGGTGATTAGAATTTGTAAAGATGGATTATATATTTGAAATAATAATAATTTATAATTTATAATATGTTCAAAATAATATTTTAACCAAAATTATTATTGAAAATGATTGAAATTAATTACAACGATTAAGGGAAAAATTAGCTTAACAAAGGAATGAACATTTAACTTAAGGTTCAATATATCTGAGAAAATTTTCCAAAATCAATTGTATGTCCTTATATAGAGTCTATAATCACTTTTATAGAATTTTTACCATTATTATATCAACATGAATTGGTAAAAACTTGGGTAGAAATCCCTTTTCAAAGTATTATCTGAATTACACTCCCCATAAACTATAAAAATTGAATAATCCCTCCCACATATTCACACCACCCAATCAATTTAAATCACCCAAAATATAATCTAATAATATCCCAAAATACCTAAATTCATCATAGAAAACTCTATTTGGTTATAAATCCATTCAAGTAATCCCTTTGGATCAAACCAAAAGGAGTTACCTAAATAAGAGGTAGCAACCTTCCATATGATTTTATGTTTTTCAATCTCCAAACCATCATCTAATTTTATTCAAGATTATAAAAGAACTTATTTATACTAAATATACTCATATGATTTCATTATATGGGTTATACCTACACATACACACACATTCATCTTATATGTAATGAAATTACTTTTCTTATGTACTGTGAACTATGGCCTTGTCAAATTATGTTTTTTCATTTTCCATTTTCCACATATCATGGTTGGGAATTATGATGCTCACTCAGTTTTTATATGATATATAATATATTTAGTATTTATAAATTATTATAAATCTCATAACTTAATTATTTCCATTTTTTTATAAATATGATAACTTTTTTTGTGGAAGTGTGGACTATCGCCTCCCCAAAGTGATGTGATTCATTCACACATTATAAAGAATGTATTAAGGATGGGTTTAGTAAAATTATTTGATATATATAACATAGAAATTATATTTTAAATTATATATATATAAATATTTCATTTACATACTTTATTTCAATACAATAGAAAAACAAAAACAACTTTCATGCGCACGTACAAACTACCGTCTCCCTAAACCGTGTATTCCATTTCATGATTCTATATTATATAGATTATTATAAATATTTATATACTGAATATATATATATATTTATATATTATATTTATATTATTTTTTAAATTATTTAAATAATAGAATCATTATATAAGTAATATTATCAATAATATCAATTGAAAACATATTCCAAAAAACAACGTGCATATTACCCGAAACATAATGATTACAAAGAATTGTTAATAAACAGGTAATATAATGTCACAATAAAATCATATATGGTATTATATATGAAAAAATGTTTATTTTTTATATTTAATATAATCTTATTTTTATTATACAATTGGTTTTAATGATTTCAATGAATGTGAATACTTAAGGTACGAGTTTTTTCATCTCACTATTTAATATTCGTAAGTCACATGACATGTTCACTATGAGATTCTTCGGAGTGGTTTATATAGAGCCCATTAGTTTATTATATGATAAATATAATATTTTTAGGTATTTACATATCCAGTTGATTATCTCTCTTCAATGGGGGTTATGTTTGAAAATTTACCAAATTAGTAAAGTATTTTTGTCTCAATTTTCCTTCTTTGAGACAAATGTAATGTTATGCATGTATATTTTTCTATGAGTTGTATATAATTACATTGTCATGTTGAGTCATAAATTTTTATATTTTAATGACATTTTCATGTTCATTTAATGATTTTATCCAACTAGGATCATGATTAAAAGTTACCAAAGATGTAATAATTTATTTCTAGAATCTCATAATTTATTGGGATTGATTATGATTATGATTCTGTTCATGGAATATTATGATCCATTCCCCAGAAAAAATTAATCAATTCATTTTTCTAAAATAAAATATGATATATTCAAGCATTCGTAAAATTTTTACTATCTTTGGTACCTAATATAATTAAGAAAGTTTTTTAGGAAAATCATACTTTTTCAATCTCGTCAGTAAAAAATATGTGTTCTTTCATAAACATGTTTTATAAAAAGGATTACAAATATATTTTTATGTTTAAAATTTATTTTAAATTATTTTCAATCTTCATTTATATTTTTTCATGGAAAAATGTTTTCAAAATGATTTCATGCTTCTTTAATAAGTTATAAAAGAATTTTTTTTAAAAATGCATTATGTATTATTGAGAATTTTTCAAAGAGGAAAACATATTTCCTTAAGAAATGTTTAAATAAATTTTCATGATTATTTTATATCATTTCATAGTAGTTTAAAGTAAAATGAATTTAAAAAGGATTTATTATTCTAAAATTATATTTTCTAGGTGATATTTCAAAATCCTTCTCCATCTAAGATAAGATCCATTGTTATAGTTTATGATTTATTATTGATATGATCAAAGGAAACCATTCATATTATTTATCTGAATGGTTTATGTCTTGATGGCTATATGTTTATAAAACCTATTTTACTTCAACGGGATATACCATGATAAATTCTTATGAAACCTGATTCCATTCAAAGTTTATTATATGGATGAAGTGACTATAAAACCTATCTATTTTCAATATATTATGATATGATTAAATTTTTTTGATTCTGATTTAATTTTATGGGTTTTGATATGTTGTTTATGAAACCCATCACTTTTTATGGGTCACGATAAGATGAATTTTTTGTATAAAACATATGTAATATTTCATTATGAGATATGTGAAACTTATATCTCCCACAAATTAATTAGTAATGATCCATATCCCATGATTATGATAGGGATAGAATGATAAGAAAACAAGGATCAATAATATATTAGTTGGAATTGGAAGTGATCTTAGTTCTGTAATATAGGATCGAAATGGGAAGTGCACCTAGATCAGTAATAAATTGATGTAACATGGAGTAAATCTATATCAGTAGTGTAATGTTTTAACTAATATGGCCATGGGAGTTAGACTTAACAACAAATATGGTTTGGTGAGTCAACACATTCCACTATGTTCTCTTTAGAATTAATACATGAATACTATGGAAATAATTTCATTTGATTATGTGTCTTCTACAACCAAAATTCTTATTCTTATGTTATGATATCATGATTTATGATCTTGAAATCCTTATGATTCATATCTTATGATTTACCAGTATTTATTCCATGAATGTTTTTCATGATAATTGATATCAAGGGTATGATCTTCTATTGTTAAGATATTTTTCTGATTCCCATATACTAATTTTATTCCTACATGTCTAACTTAGTTGTAATTACTAAGCATACGTGATCACCCTTTTGTTATGTTTCCTTTTCCTAGGTTATGAATAAAGGGTTTAAATATGATTACTAAAGGGAGTTATCATTAAGGAAGATGTTGCAGATCATTCACAATGTTAAATGATTATGTTTTCATGTTTCAATGGAAGAAAAAATATTATGGTCCTCTGATATATACATTATTAATATGAAGAATAATCATCACAAATGATATAATATCCATGTGTGTTAATCCTAGGTCACCGTACCAACTCAATTCCAATACCTAAAAAAATCTAGATAAAAAATGTCCAATTTCAAGAAACTCATAGTCATGAAATCCTTCATCCAGGGGATTAGTACATTTGCAAACTAGTTTAAGGTGGAAGAGGTGTGTTTGAGGCATATTGGAGTGTGGGATAGAAAGTGGTGCATATCCTCTACTAATTAGGGTGGAATTAGAGGTAGTTGTCATAAACCAATGAAATTATATATTGAATTATTAGTTGGGGTTAATTTATGGTTAATATAGTGTTTGAGAGTGTGATAGGGATTCTGATTATGGATTTGAATGAAGTACATCTTATTCATCAATAATTTAAAGCCTTAGAAAGGTGTATCGTACAGATACAAATCTCACCATCCTGATTTTCTTCAACTACTCACTTATAAATTTCCTCCATGTAAAAACACAACAATTAAATAATATGAAATACTAATAATCATGATCTCATCATCACATTACATCAAATGTATCAATCCTAAAAACACTCATGGAATGATCAACAAAAATTTTCGCATGTCGTGGTGGATTGGGAGGATCTATATACGACACAGTGAATCTATCCATAAACAATCAATTGATTTTTCATCCATGGTATATCAAGTAATGAATCTCCAATATTCAATCATGCATCATTGGTCTGCACAGTCAATCCCATGACCATGCATGTTTGATATCATTTAAACCACATTGTCGAGTCATGTTTATTTTACCTGATTTTTTTAAAACTAAGATTCTTAAATTTTGAATATATGACATTTACATATGAAAAATGTCTGATTACTAGGATAGAAATAAAAAAAATAAACTGGATTAGAAGATTGAATGAACATTAAATGAGACAGTGAAATATAGAGTTTACAAATTATATATATGGAAGAATTCAAAAAAATTAATAATTCACTTATTATATAGGATATGAACTATTAATTAAAATTATTAAAAGAAGTAAAATAGTATGAGTTCTAAGAATAATATAATTAATACATATATAGATTGTAATAAGATATTTCATTAAAAAAATGATCTTAGATGAAAGTAGAGGGAGTCTGCGTCCAGGAATGTTCCTTGAAATTATCTACATACCAATGATTTAAAGAGGATATTTACATACAATATAGCTAAATAGGGGTTTCTACAAAAAAATCATGATTTTGGGATAAACAATTAAATATTATTTTTACCACAAAGTTAATTCATTCCAATGATAGTCTACCCCACTGTTGATTTTTGGGGTGGTACGGACATGGGTGATGGGATAGTCATGGGTCTATGTCCCCAGGCCTATGTTTTTACTAAAATTTATTTCCTCAAAATTGAGTTCCATATTTTTAGATTTAATTAACCATATATATAAATTCTAGCATTATTTTGGAAAGAGAAGGGGATTATAGACACATTCTGTAAATTATAATAATATACAACCCCTGATGATAATTTCCAAGGAGGGAGAGTTTCCATAAAACTTGAATAGTAATAGATAGAGAATAATATTTTCATAGAATAATTGTGAAAGGGTAAATGGTGATTCAATGGGAATGAAATTATACTTGGTTAACCTATTGATAATAGGTGATATTTTTTGCTTTCCCACATGCCAATTTTCCCTTCCATATCTGTGACAATAAGAGGAAAGTGTGAAGGATGTGATCCTAGTGAGAGGGTGCATCTATGCTAATGAATTGTAAAGAAATGGGGTCCATGCATGAGTGACCTATCATAAACCCCCATGTAATGAGATTAGTGTTATTGGTGCACCAACTCACTATCGGTTTCATGCCCCTTATACTATCCAATTGTGTTGAACTAACAAAATTTTTTTGTGTCGTTCTGTTTCCATTTAATTACATTATGTTCATCCCCATCAGATCAATTTGGTAGAATAATCAAAAGAAAAAGTTATATAAATGGTTGTCTATTTAATTATATCATTTCAAAAAATAATGATAAAAAAGAAGAAACCATTACAATTATGTTTTCCTTATTTTGTCAGGTAGGAAGAATGTTGAAATGAATCTATACCCTAATTCATTTATAATATTTTTCAGTTATATAATAAAAATTATTTACACAATGTCAATTTTTTTACTTATATAATTAACATTGTTTATTCATGTATTATTATATACTCCTCGTTACTTTTATTATTATTTATAAATTTTAATTTTGTATAATTTTTTTGTTTTTTATATTTATTAATTTTAATTAAGAATAGTTTTCAATTTTTGTTAATAAATTTTATTAATTTTAAATTATTATAATTTTTAATTTCTTTTAAAAAATTGATTTTTACACATTATATATAAACATTATCTTCCTTTACTAGTGACGATAATGGGTGTCCATTTTTTATAGTGGTAACTTGGCCTCGCGACATGGTATTCTCCCACTCACATAAATATGTTTTATTCTTACCCATACTCAAAACACCATTTATCATTTATAAATTTATTGTTGGTATAGAAATAAATTAAAATTGATAAAAGAGAATTTCATTTCAATGATGATAAACATATATTTTATCAGTTAGTTTTTCTAAATGTGATAAAACAGTTTCCTTTATTTGAAAATAACCCAAAACGAAATGGAATATCCCAGTGTGATTCATTTTGTCATAGAATCCAAACCTCATGACAACTATTAATTTTTTTGATAAATCAACCCTTAAAATATGGTATTTATGTTGATCCTTACTTATTTATGGTTGATATTACTTATTTTTTCTCATTTTTTCTTCCCTTATACTAAAATCCCATCCACATTTTATGGTTTCTTGCCCTATAAGTCTGAAATATACATTTTGATTCTCTCTCTTGGTTTCTAGAGCCACAATTGAACAATTAATAATCTATTTATACCAAAAAAAATCCACCATATCCCAAATTTTGTTTTATAAGATGGTATTTTGGGTGTCTTGGGTTTGTAATGGTAGAGTGTTAGGTAGTGGATCAAAATTATATTCCTGGTCCTCTAATTTTTGGTTTCTTGGGATATATTTTTCTATAAAAGTATAGAAAAATATTATGGTTTAAGTGTAAATAATATTAAAAAATAAACAATTAATGTGTATAAATAGAAATATAAATGAATTTAAACAAGGTAGAATTATCATAAACAATATAATAATAGTAAACAATTATGCATTTTTAACAATATTAATTACTGTTTTTATTAAAAAAATATAACAAAATTTAAATTAAAAATAATGTAAAAGTAGGAATTCAACTATTATTATTTCATTAGAATCAGACTATAAATCATGTATTATATAATAATAATAAAATAAAACATTAAATCTCATGGATTGGTGTTTTGAAATAAATAAAACACTACAATGTAAAAGACACAAACAATATCCACTTTTTTAATATTTCAAACCATATCAATAGTTCCAAAAACTAATCTAACGTTTTAATTGACAAAAATGATGATACCATTAAAAACATATTCATGTAAAAATAAAATAAATAGATGAAAACATAGACATAGGATGAGAATAATAAATAAAACACCTCTTTTCAAATTAATCAATTAAGAATTGAGAAAAACATCAGCACACATTGAACAATTATACCAAAATAAACAAAAAAATATATTTCTCATTCCCAAATTATATTACCCAATTTACCTTGAAAAAATCATATTATTTAATAATAGTTTATTATTAGTGGTTTTAACATTGAGTATAAGGAACAAATTCTTCCAATACTTGTTATTATTATGTCTCCATTTTTTTGAGATAGTGAAATTACAGTACTCAAACATACAATTATTTATAACACATTATTTGGATGGGTCTTTAAATTTTTTAAAATGTTATAACTATAATCATTTTGAATACTTTTCCTCAAACATTATAGTAACGTTAAAAAATTAAGAAATATGTTTTTATATGTTTTGATATTGAAATATTATTATACATACCCTGATACATGTATTCATAAAATTAATCATATTTATATGTTCAAATATGTTTTTTTTGTGAAATGTTTTATCAAATATGATGAATATACTATGTGTGTGTGTGTGTGTGTGTCCTTATCGAATATCATTATAGTATTATAAGCAGTACCTTAATTGTGTTTATATTATTAAAGTGAATATTATTAAATAAAATAGGATTGATATGAATAAAAAATGGATACATTAAAATCATATAAAAATTAATATGTCGATACAGTTAATAAAGTTATCATGTCTGAAAATTGAAACGAATATGACGAATATCAATTCAATATTTCATGTTTTTATTTTTTTATTCAAGACTAATCAGTCAAGATTATTTCAAAGAACACTTGATCTGTCACCAAATAGATTAATGTTATAAAAGTTACACTAAACAGGGGGAATAAATAAATATTTTATGTTACTAGAATAACTATGTAATTTTTGATACATCTAATTTGATTAAATTGTATAACGACCCATACATTACATACATTGTTAATACTTCCAAATTGAAGCATACTTATTACAACATATAACAAACCCACGAAAGGGCCGTATAGGTATAGTGTCTTAAGAAACTGGGAAACATAAACAACTGCTTCATAAAGCATCAACTTTGCCTCCCACTTATTTCATCATATCTAGAGTCCCTTTTTGGCATATCCTACTTAATAACCTTCTTACTGACCTGGGGAATGAAAACATACAAAAGGGTGAGCTCAAATGATCAGTAAGGGTAAACAAAAGAAATATCAATCACATCGTATACACAAGCACATAACTTTTGGAAATCTTAACCTGCAAAAGAGATCATAATTTCATAACATGGGATAAATCATGGCAGTGAAATGTAATCACAATAATAATAACGTAAAACATGAAACATTGTGGCATACCCACATAATCATAGAGAATCATTTCTTGTTAGTCAAGACTAATTGCCAAGACTATCTTAGTGGACAAAGTCCCTTTCTGAACCGAGTCACCCTCGTTTCAGTCCTGTTTCACTGAACCGGTATAACCTACCATTCCATCCATGTCTATCTCATGAGATATAAAATCTTTACCAAATGCATTGGAGGGAGATATAGGTCCCACCCATCTCATTATTATACCATTCTTATGTGTGCCACAAACTCATAAACCAAACATCATTGCATAACCCATGTAATAAAAATGGGAATCTTAAACATCGTGACATCATAAAACAACTCATATAAGATAATGGAATTCATAAAAATGATTCCATAACAACATAATCAAATCAATGTAACAATAGGGATAGAAATAGAACCCTTTATTATCTTAGATGGAAAATAATTTTGATAAAACTCTTGAACTCCATTCTTGAGAAAAATATCCTTTGTACTTCAAAAACACTTTTCCTTTCTTAACATGTCATAAAATTCTAAAACAAAAGAAGTTGATTAAAAATAAACTTGAAAACTTGTAAATTAAGCTTCTTGGAAATAATTTTTTATAAATCCATTCTTTTCGTATAAGTGAAAAAAAACATTCTTCGTACTTATGTCAGAAAAGTCAAAAAGTACCTCGTACGAAAAACGAAAAAGATTCCTTTCATATCCTTTACTAAAAACTCACCGAAGGGTAAAATTGGATTTAAATAAGTGTAGGTGGATGGAAATAATATTACATATTAAGGAAACATGGATGTGGATGATAATATACACCCCAGTAAATACCAAAGTACAAACAATCTCGGATAAAAATGAGATTGTGATATTTCCCTTACCTTAGGTCTGAATTGCTTTATAAGTGTCCGAACCTCCTGTATAATTATTTAAATAATGTTATTGACTTACTCCAGAATCATAAATATTTTTATGATATCATATATGGTCATATTCTTAGCTTCTTAGTAGTAATATTTCATTTCTACTTGTTATTCGGGTGTTTATAACTTTTTGTTCTTATGCGTGTTTTGTCGAATAAATTATTATTCTTTTCTTTAGGTTATAGATACCTAATTTCCAGAATGTTATTAGTGTAATATATATCATATTCATTCACTAAATTCATTTATATAATCATTATGAAATGAATATCATGTAGAATGAGTCGCATCACATCGTGGAGACGGTATTCCGTATGTACGCACGAGTGATGATATCGTTCCTATGATCTTGGAATTGTATTGGAGTATATGTATTCTATTTCAGATTCAATATCACTTTATAATAGTCATATTTAGTCATACACCATTATACCCATCCAAGTAAGGTGGTGGTGGAAAATAGATTACACCACGGCATGGAGACGGTATTCTGTACGTACGCACGCGCAGTGATTTCTTTTTCCGTAGGATGGATAGATGGTGAAATAGGGTTGTTTCATACTTATAATTACATATAAGTATATTAGTGATACTGATGTTATTACTTCATAATGAAACAACTAAATATGAAGAAGTGGAAGAAGAAATAAAGATGAAAGAATCGGTAACAGACATTACCTCTTCTTTGAAGTGCTTCTTTGAGACCTTCTTTTAGAGAACTAAAATTGGTCTTTGAAGAATACCAGGACCTCTAGGATGTATCTAGGGAAGTGGAGAGGAGAATGTGGCAGGGTTTGGCCGATATTGAAGGCTCAAAGTGGTGTGAGCAAGAGGGGGAGGAGTTGTCCTTTTATAAGGGAGGAGAGGGGCACCTTTGGGAAAACTAAAAATATTCTTTTATTATAAAGCCAATTTCGATTTTAAATAGCTCCAAATTGATTTATCTCAAGGATAAGGTGGTGATGGGTCAAACACCTCTCATCAAATATAATTTATACAAGTTTAGGTATCAATTTTAACCTTATCATTTAGATTTAACTTTAAGTTAAATAATTTTACATTTACCATGTCTTCTTGTGTTCTTATACTATAAGGTTAATAAACTTACTATAAGCAGCCAAACGAACCCCAAGTTGTTTATTATTAATATATATGACCTTCTATAAGTCATTTGGCCTAACCATAGATTTTTAGGAATAAAATAACAATTACCAATATAATATTTGTTTTAAAAACTATTTTATGTCAATTTTGACACTATTTAGTAATTGATTTTTGTGAAAATCATAACAGAATTATTAGTTCGAACCAAGTTAATTACATCAATACTAACATGTCATATTAACCTATAAAAATTATTGGTATTCATAAAAAGTCTCAAATTACATTTATTTTTGTGTTTATAACATCAATTATGTCAATATTTCATTAATAAGATAATTACTGCATCATCATTTTGTCATAAATATATTAAATTATTTAATGTATAAAAATTACAAATAAAATACCATTATGTAGGAAATCGTTTTAGCTTTCTAATGAATATTTATAGTCTAATTTATCTTATGTATAACTACCATTAAAAATTATTTACTTATTAAACTTCGATTTTAACTATTTTAACCCTTCTTTAAATAAATTAATAATAAATGTCCTAATCTAATCCAATTGGGCCTAAATGGTCATATTTTATTCCTAAGTTTGTTTTTGTTCAAATTAAACTTATCCAATAGAATGAGGACATGTGTTAGGGTAATAATAATATCATCTTTACCCTTAATTACCCTATTTACTTTTAACCCTGGTAAAAAAAGTAAAAAGTTACTATTCACCAAGAAATTATTTTCATCTCATTGAACCACATTTTACTTACTAACATCATCAGTGTCTCTAGTATTTTTGAAATTCCACTCACAGAAGTGGTAAAATTATGTTTTATGAAAAATTCAGTTTTTTAACTACCAGTTAGTGGTTTCACTATTCATCAAAAATTGAAAGTTTTCATAAAAAATACCAAAATTTCACCCTACGCTAATTTTGATATTCCGAATCCAAAAATGAAGTCCATTTTGAAAAATAAAATATATAAAATTTCAAAAAGTTGTTATTACTATTCATAATGGCTAGTTTTAATAATATTTTAATAGCATATCGTTGTTTAGTGAAACTCGGTATTGCGTATGACACAAGCTATCGAGGAAGGTCGTGATTTCGTGTAAAGCAAGACAAGCAAGTGTTGTGTAGAAAAAGATTCCATTGATGATTTATATAACATAAACATCTCAGGTGTTACATTCTACCCCCCTTAAAATAAATTCCGCCCTCGAAATTCACCACTTTGTAAAAAACAGATGAGGATACCTCTCCCTCATCATATCCTCAAGCTCCCATGTAGCTTCTTCTAATTGATGGTTCCTCCATAAAACATTCACCAATCGAGTGTTCTTGTTTCGTATGACTTTTTCGCTACGATCCAGAATCTCTATTTGTTGTTCTTCATAAGAAAGATCTTGCTCCAGCGGTACAACTTCTGAGCTGAGTACATGTGAAAGATCAGGTATGTACTTTCTCAGGAGAGATACATGGAACACATCATGAACCTGAGAGAGATTCGGTGGAAGCGCCAATCGGCAAGCTACCTTCCCGACACGATCCAATATTTCTAAAGGACCGATATATCTAGTGCTCAACTTCCCCTTCTTTCCAAATCTCATAACCCTCTTCCAGGGAGATATTCGTAAGAACACTTTATCACCCACTTCAAACTCTAGGTCTTTTCTTCGGTTGTTGGAATAACTTTTCTGTCGACTCTGAGCTACTCTTATGTGTTGTTGAATAGATCTGACCTTTTCTGCCATTTCATCAATGAGATCAGGTCCTAATATCTTTCTTTCCCCACCTTCATCCCAGAAAGTTGGAGTCCTTCATTTCATTCCATAGAGAGCATCATAAGGAGCCATCTGAATACTGGAGTGAAAGCTATTATTATAAGAAAATTCCACCAAAGGTAGGTGTTGATCCCAACCTCCTTTGAAATCCATAGATCAAGCTCTCAACATATCTTCTAGGGTTTGAATTCTTCTCTCAGACTGAACGTCTATCTGAGGATGATAAGCAGTGCTGAAACTCAACTCTGTATCCAGAGTATGCTGAAGACTTCGCCAGAACTTCGAGGTAAATCTCGGATCCCGATCAGATATAATAGAAAGTGGTACTCCATGAAATCTTACCACTTCCTTTACATATATCATGGAAAGCTGATCCAGAGAGAAATCCTGTCTAATAGCAAAGAACTGTGAAGACTTTGTAAGATGATCAACTATGACCCAGATAGCATTATTTCCTTTGGAGTTTTTAGGAAGTCCCGTGACAATGTCCATAGTGATGTTTTCCCATTTCCATTCGGGTATGGGTAATGGTTGTCACATAACCTTAGACTTATGTCTCTCAGCTTTAACTTGTTGAAAAACCAAGCATCGAGAGACATATTCACCAACATCTATTTTCATGCCATCCCACCAGATGTACTCTTTCAGGTCCCTATACATCTTCGTGCTTCCAGGATGAAAAGTGAATGAAGAACTTTGAGCCTCATCCAGCAGCTCCTTCTTTAATTCGGGGATGGGAGGAACAAAAACCCGATTCTTGAACATTATTATCCCATCACAATCAAGGTTGAATTCAGGAACATTTCTCACCTTCTTTTGTAACTCGACATCTTCTTTCTGTGCCTCTTTAATCATCACATGTATAGATGGTAGAACATTTGTTTGAGAAAGATAAGATTTTTCCCCTTTCATTATAATTCCAAGATCCATCCTTTGTAAATCCATAAATATTGGATCGTTTGTGATCCTCATCATGGATAAACTGGCATGGTCTTGTCAGCTTAATGCATCTGCCACCTTGTTTGCTTTCTCAGGGTGGTAATGGATTGATCAGTCATAATCCTTAATCAGCTCCAACCATCTTCTTCGATGCATATTCAGCTCCTTTTGTGTGAAAATATACTTTAAACTTTTATGATCAGTATAAATATCACACCTTTCACCATAAAGATAATGCATCCAAATCATTAATGCAAAGATTACTTCAGCTAACTCCAAATCATATGTTGGGTAATTTTGCTCCTGGATTTTCAACTGTCGTGAGGCATAAGCTATCACCATATCATTTTTCGTAAGAACACACCCCAATCCCTTCTTGGATGCATCACTGTAGATCACAAACCTTTCTCCACTATAAGACAGTGTCAGCATAGGTGCACTGGATAACCTTATTTTCAACTCCTTGAAATTCTCTTCACATTCCTCCATCCAGACAAACTTAACTCCTTTCCGAGTCAACTTGGTGAGTGGATTAGATAATCGTGAAAAATCTTTCACAAAACTTCGATAATATCCAGCCAAACCAAGAAAACTTCGGATCTCAGTTACTGTTGTTGGTCTCGACCATCTTTCGATAACCTCTGTTTTTGCTGGATCCACAGATATCCCCTCTTTTGAGATTATGTGAACCAAAAATGAAACTTTTTGAAGCCAAAATTCACACTTGGTAAATTTGGCATAAAGCTTCTACTTTCTCAGGGTCTTCAATATAATCCTTAAGTGATGTTCATGTTCTTCCTTGCTCTTTGAATAGACAAGAATATCATCTATAAAGACTACCACAAATAGATCAAGATAGTCCCTAAAGACTCTATTCATCATATCCATGAAGATAGCAGGGGCATTAGTAAGACCAAATGGCATCACTATAAATTCATAGTGTCCATACCTTGTACGGAAAGTCGTCTTTGGTATATCCTCCCTTTTGACTCTTAATTGATGATACCCTAAATGAAGATCAATCTTGGAAAAGTATTGAGCTCCGCGTAGTTGGTCAAATAAGTCATCAATGTGTGGGAGAGGATATTTGTTCTTGATAGTGATCTTGTTAAGTTCTCGATAATCAATGCAGAGTCTCATTGATCCATCTTTCTTCTTAACAAATAGAACAGGTGCTCTCCAAGGTGACGCACTAGGGCATATGAATCCATTATCAAGATTCTCTTGGAGTTGCTTCTTCAATTCCTGCAACTCAATTGGGGCCATTCTATAAGGTGTCTTTGAAATAGGCAAAGCACCTGGTACGAGTTCTATTGAAAACTCAACTTCACGATTTGGTGGAAGACCCGGTAATTCATCTGGAAAGACATCATCAAACTCCCGTACAATGGGAATATTCTAAATCGTGAGTTTCTCACCAACCATTTGAGATAAATAACCTTCATTTAGTGGAATCAATACCCATAAAATGGAAGAAATTTCCACTGGAAGGTTATGTTCATCCTTGCGTTGATAGACGATCATAGATTGATCTAGAATATGAAATGTGACTTCCCTTCTTTGGAAATTGATATGACCTCCATATAAATAAAGCCAATCCATGCCATGAATCACATCAAATTACACTATAGGAAGGATTACAAGATTTTCAATAAGCTCTTTCCCAAAAACATCGATCGGAGAGGAATTATAAACTTTTGATGCGGTTGTTGTGCCATTAGGTGTTGTCACAGCTAACTCAACATCTAATTATTGAGGTAATATCGTGATACCCTTAGAAAATTCATCAGAAATAAAAGAGTGGGTGGATCCAGAATCAAATAAAACATTTTCTACTTTAGAGTGGATGGTAAGTGTACCTTTCACCACATCGTTATCGTACTCCACATCGCTGATAGAAATTGCATGTGACTTTCCGTTGTCTTTCGACTTGAGAATTTGTTGACGTCGACCATCATCATCAACCCTTGGATTTGGGCATTTATTGGCATAATGACCCATCTCCTCGCACCTGAAACATTGAAGTGTAGTATGTTCATTCTGTGTATCCCTTCCTTTGTTTTCATAATTAGACATCTTCTTCCCATCATCGCGGCATTCAAATGCCCGATTACCTTCCTTTCCACATTTGAAACATTTACTTGTCCCTTTAAGACAACTCCCACCATGTTCTTTACACAATTTGAGCATAAGGGAAATATCATCTTCTTTTTAGTGTGGTCTTTAGATTTTCCTTTGAATTCCATTTTCCTCTTCTTATCAAACCCATATGACTAATGGGTTACTCCAATCTCCATCTCGACATTGAGAGCACATCGAACGATTTCCACATAGCTATTGAAGTCCCTTATGGCTAACGCCCTTCGAAGACTTGGTTTTAAGCCACTAAAGAATCGATCGATCTAACTCTCAGGTTGGATAATAATACCAGAAGCGTACCTTGCAAGTCTTGTAAATTTTGCTTCATAGGTACCAAAAGATTCATCATCCTTTTTCTTCAGTTCAAGAAACTCTTTGTCCATCTTTGTTCGGAGAATACGAGGGAAGTACTTATTGAAAAATAAGTTCTTGAACTCGTCCCATTACATGGAATCAATTTCATCCCTTTGCCTCGTATTCATAATAAGATTCCACCATTGATCAGCATCTCCTTCCAAACGATACACTGCTAGGATGACTTTATCATGTTCAGAACATTGAACAATTGAAAATATCTTTTCAGTAGTACTAATCCATTGTTCAGAAACTAATGGATCAGTAGACCCACTGAATGAAGGTGGACACTGCCTCATGAAGGATTCAACAGAATGTTGCTCCTTCCTTTGCTCGTTTGGAAGTCTTGCATGATTCATAGCTTGAGAAATTTGTGTGAGCATGGCTACAAGATTTTTCATTCCAGCTGCCATAACGTTTGGTTGCACATGGGGACAATCATTTCATTGCCCGTCGCATTCCACATTAACATGATTCCTTCGGGTTCCATCCATTGACTAAAACCAAGAAGAATAGTGTGACTAACACTAATTATAATAGGAAAACCACATAATCAAGAATAAAATTTCACACTTAAGGTCTTATCCCAGGTTATTCATGGCCATTTCTAAAACACTAAGATTGTGTTCTATGCTTAGACTTATCCTTAGGGTTCTTACTAAGGCTTTCACATCCTAGTTTCCAAAGGTTGACTATACCTTTTCTCTGATACCAACTATAACGACCCATACTTTACATACATTGTTAATACTTCAAAATTGAATCATACTTATTACAACATATAACAAAACCACGAAAGGACCGTATAGGTATAGTGTCTTTAAAAACTGGGAAACATAAACAATTGGTTCATAAAGAATCAACTTTTCCTCCCACTTATTTCATCATATCTAGAGTCCCTTTTTGGCATATCCTACATAATAACCTTCTTCCGGACCTGGGGAAAGAAAACATACAAAAGGGTGAGCTCAAATGCTCAGTAAGGGTAAACAAAAGAAATATCAATCACATCGTATACACAAGCACATAACTTTTGGAAATCTTAACCTGCAAAAGAGATCATAATTTCATAACATGGGATAAATCATGGCAGTGAAATATAATCACAATAATCATAACATAAAACTTGAAACTTTGTGTCATACACACATAATCATAGAGAATCATTTCTTATTAGTCAAGACTCCTTGCCAAGACTATCTTAGTGGACAAAGTCCATTTCTGAACTGAGTCACCCTCATTTCAGTACTGTTTCACTGAACCGGTATAACCTACTGCTCAAGCCATGTCTATCTCATGAGATATAAAATATTTACCCAATGCATTGGAGGGAGATATAGGTCCCACCCATCTCATAATGATACCATTCTTATGTGTGCCACAAAATCATAAACCAATCATTATTGCATAACCCATGTAATAAAAATGGGAATCTTAAACATCGTGACATCATAAAACAACTCATATAAGATAAAGGAATTCATAAAAATAATTCCATCACAACATAATCAAATCAATGTAATAATAGGGATAGAAACAGAACCCTTTATTATCTTAGATGCAAAATAATTTTGATAACACTCTTGAACTCCATTCTTGAGGAAAATGTCCTTTCTGCTTGAAAAACACTTTTCCTTTCTTAACATGTCATTCAATTCTAAGATAAAAGAAGTTGATTAAAAATAAACATGAAAACTTGTAAAGGAAGCTTCTTGGAAATAATGTTTTAAAAATCCATTCTTGTCGTATAAGTGAAAAAAAACATTCTTCGTACTTTTGTCTGAAAAGTCAAAAAGTACCTCATACGAAAAACAAAAAAAGATTCCTTTCATATCCTTTACTAAAAACTCACCGAAGGGTAAAATTGGATTTAAATAAGTGTAGGTGGATGGAATTAATATTACATATTGAGGAAACATGGATGTGGATGATAAAATACACCCCAGTAAATACCAAAGTACAAACAATCTCGGATAAAAATGAGATTGTGATATTTCCCTTACCTTAGGTCCGACTTGCTTTATAAGTGTCTGAACCTCATGTATAATGATTTAAATAATGTTATTGACTTATTCAAGAATCATACTTATTTTTATGATATCATATATGGTCATATTCTTAGCTTCTTAGTAGTAATATTTCATTTCTACTTTTTATTCGGGTGATTATAACTTTTTGTTCTTATGCGTGTTTTGTCGAATAAATTCTTATTATTTTCATTAGGTTATAGAAACCTCATTTTCAGAATGGAATTAGTGTAATATATATCATATTCATTCATTCAATTCATTTATATAATCATTATGAAATGAAGATCATGTAGAATGAGTCGCATCACATCGTGGAGATGGTATTCCGTACGTACGCACAAGTGATGATATCGTTCCTATGATCGTGGAATTGTATTGGAGTATATGTATACTATTTCAGAGTCAATATCACTTTATAATAGTCAAATATAGTCATACACCATTATACCCATCCAAGTAAGGTGGTGGTGGAAAATAGATTACACCACGGCGTGGAGACGGTATTCCCTACGTACGCACGCGCGGTGATTTCTTTTTCCATAGGATGGATAGATGGTGAAATAGGGTTGTTTCATACTTATAATAAAATATCAGTATATGAGTGATACTGATGTTATTACTTCAAAATGAAACAGCTAAAGAAGAAGAAGTGGAAGAAGAAATAAAGATGAAAGAATCGGTAACGGACATTACCTCTTCTTTGAATTGCTTCTTTGAGACCTTTTTTAGGGGACTAAAATTGGTCTTTGAAGAAGACCAGGACCTCTAGGATTTCTCTAGGGAAGTGGAGAGGAGAAATTTGCAGGGGTTGGACGAGATTGAAGGCTCAAAGTGGTTTGAGCAAGAGGGGGAGGAGGTGTCCTTTTATAAGGGAGGAGAGGGGCACCTTTGGGAAAACTAAAAATATTATTTTATTATAAAGTCAAGTTCGGTTTTAAATAGCTCCAAATTGATTTATTTCGAGGCTAAGGTGGTGATGGGTCTAACTCTTCTCATACAATAGAATTTAGACATGTTTAGTTATCAATTTTAACCTTATCATTTAGATTTAACTTTAAGTTAAATAATTTTACATTTACCATGTCTTCGTGTGTTCTTATAATATAATGTTAATAAACTTACTATAAGTAGCCAAACGAACCCCAAGTTGTTTATTATTAATATATATAACCTTATCTATGTCATTTGTCCGAACCTTAGATTTTTAGGAATAAAATAACAATTACCAATATAATATTTGTTTTAAAAACTATTTTATGTCAATTTTGACACTATTTAGTAATTGATTTTTGTGAAAATCATAACAGAATTATTAGTTCGAACCAAGTTAATTAAATCAATACTAACATTTCATATTAACCTAGAAAATTAGTAGGATTCATAAAAAGTATTAAATTAAATTTATTTTGGTGTTTATAATATCAATTATGTCAATATTTCATTAATAAGATAATTACTGCATCATCATTGTGTCATAAATAAAATATATATTTAGTGTCTAAAAATTACAAATAAATACCCATTATGTAGTAAATCCTTTAGCTTTTAATGAATACTTATAGTCTAATTTATCTTATGTATTACCCCATATTAAAAATTATTTACTTATTGAACTTTGATTTTAACTATTTTAACCCTTCTTTAAATAAATTAATAATAATTGTCTTAATCTAATCCAAGTGGGCCTAAATGGTCATATTTTATTCCTAAGTTTGTTTTTGGTCGAATTACACTTATCCAATAGAATTAGGACACGTGTTAGGGTAATAATAATATCATCTTTACCCTTAATTACCCTATTTACTTTTAACCGTGGTAAAAAATAGTAAAAAGTTACTATTCACCAAAAAATTATTTTCATCTCATTGAACCAAATTTTACTTACTGAAATCAACCGTGTCTCTCAGATTTTTTAAATTCCACTCACAGAAGCGGTAAAATTATTTTTTATGAAAAATTCAGTTTTTTAACTACCACTTAGTGGTTTCACTATTCATCAAAAATGGAAAGTTTTCAGAAAAATACCAAAATTTCACCCTAGGCTAATTTCGATATTCCGAATCCCAAAATGAAGTCCATTTTGAAAAATAAAATTTATAAAATTTAAAAAAGTGGTTATTACTATTCATAACGGCTAGTTTTAATAATATTTTAATAGCATATCGTTGTTTAGTGAAACTCGGTATTACGTACGACGCAAGCTATCGAGGATGGTCGCGATTTTGTGTAAAGAAAGCCAAGCAAGTGTTGTGTAGAAAAGGATTCCTTTGATGATTTATATAACATAAAAGTCTCGGGTGTTACAAATTGTGAACGATGATGAAGATCATATCAAGGTGTTTCCGACGCTTTCGCCGGGGCGCGCGCATCCGTCCGCGGAGGACGCGCTGCCTGTTGCACCGCATTCCAGCTTTACAAAGGCGGGCGGCATTCGCTCCTTATTCAGGGAACGTCTGCTCCTTGATCGAAATAGGATGATGGGATGTCGGTTCTTCCTCCTGTGGATTCCTCCTCAGAACTCATCACCTAGTCCGGGTCTCCCTTATAGATTTAATACATAGTTCGTGAAACTCTTCCCAGTGCCATGTTTCCATGGACGTCGGTTAATTACACTGCTTCTTTCGGGACATTTCAAAGGGTCCAGCCAGGGCAGCAACCTTCGGTCAGGGGAGTAGTCACGTTGAGGCATCAGTAGCGTGTCTGGATGCTGGGGTACCTGGCATGTCTGTCTATTATCCTTGACCACAAGGATTCTCGAGGGCGTGGAAGCCCGAGGCATCCCACATCGAGCACGGGGAATTACATGTCATAGACACATATCTGAGGTTTTCCTCAGCTTCCCGTGTTCAACACAGGGTATGCCGCAAGTTTAACGTCCAGCGGAGACGGATCAACCCAACCAGAGCATTGGCTGGGATAGATCGGATTGAGGGATCCTCCTTGAAGAGATATCGATATTGGGGCCAGCCTATGGGCGACTGTGAAAAAGAACGTACCGACCTGGTCTCACCAGGATAAGACGGTCCGGGCGAGAATCAGAACGGGAGGTGGGTTGATGAATGGAGTGGAAGGAGAGTGAAATGGGACCATCGCAGGGGGCGACAGTGAAGTTGGGCTTGAGCCTTGAAGAGGCTTCCTACGTATCCCCGTGGTAGGGAATCAAAGTCCACATAGTTCGGGATGGTGCCGGTAAACCGACGTGAAGCTGGACCTTGGCCCGATGAATGTCGTCAGCGAACCAACGTGAAGGTGGACCTTGGTCCGATGGGCATCGTCAGCGTACCGACGTGAAAGTAGATCCGTGGATCTACTGAGGGGTGGGCTTGGACCTCGTGGAGGCTTCCTACGTACCATGCCGTGACACGGATCAAAGACCTCGTAGTTCAAATGGGAATAGGTGGGAAGTTTAATGTCATGCAGGACAAAGGGGGCATACAGTTTAACATCATGCTGGACGTGGGTGAAACTCGACGTGAATGAACGACCGAGCAATGTGGCTTGAACGTCATAGAGGTCTCCTACGTACCATGCCTTGACATGGATCAAAGTCCTCGTAGTTCGGATGGGAATGGGTCGCAGCGTCTTACCACTGGACCGGAGTGCGGTTTAACGTCATGCTGGACGGGGGTGAAACCCGACGTGAAAGACGGGCGGGGTTGAACCTCATAGAGGCTTCCTATGTACCATGCCTTGACATGGATCAAAGTCCACGTAGTTCAGATGGCTTCGCCGGTGAACCGACGTGAAAGTAGACCTTGGTCCACTATTGGTGGGCTTGAACCTCGTGGAGGCTTCCTACGTACCATGCCTTGACATGGATCAAAGACCTCGTAGTTCAGGTGGGATTCTCCGGTGAACCGACGTGAAAGTAGACCTTGGTCCACTATTGGTGGGCTTGAACCTCGTGGAGGCTTCCTACGTACCATGCCTTGACATGGATCAAAGACCTCGTAGTTCAGGTGGGTTTCGTCGGTGAACCGACGTGAAAGTAGACCTTGGTCCACTATTGGTGGGCTTGAACCTCCTGGAGGCTTCCTACGTACCATGCCTTGACATGGATCAAAGACCTCGTAGTTCAAATGGGAATAGGTGGGCAGTTTAATGTCATGCAGGACAAAAGGGGGGCATACAGTTTAACGTCATGCTGGACGTGGGCGAAACTCGACGTGAATTAACGACCGAGCAATGTGGCTTGAACCTCGTAGAGGCCTCCTACGTACCATGACTTGACATGGATGAAAGTCCTCGTAGTTCGGATGGGAATGGGTCGCAGCGGCTTACCACTGGACCAGAGTGCGGTTTAACATCGTGCTGGACGGGGGTGAAACCCGACATGAAAGACGGGCGGGCTTGAACCTCATAGAGGCTTCCTACATACCATGCCTTGACATGGATCAAAGACCTCGTAGTTCAGATGGCTTCGCCGGTGAACCGACGTGAAATTAGACCGTGGTCCACTATTTGTGGGCTTGAACCTCGTGGAGGCTTCCTACGTACCATGCCTTGACATGGATCAAAGACCTCGTAGTTCAGGAGGGTTTCGTCGGTGAACCGACGTGAAAGTAGACCATGGTCCACTATTGGTGGGCTTGAACCTCGTGGAGGCTTCCTACGTACCATGCCTTGACATGGATCAAGGACCTCGTAGTTCAGGTGGGTTTCGCCGGTGAACCGATGTGAAAGTAGACCATGGTCCACTGTTGGTGGGCTTGAACCTCGTGGAGGCTTCCTACGTACCATGCCATGACATGGATCAAAGACCTCGTAGTTTAGGTGGGTTTCGCCGGTGAACCGACGTGAAAGTAGACCTTGGTCCACTGTTGGTGGGCTTGAACCTCGTGGAGGCTTCCTACGTACCATGCCTTGACATGGATCAAAGACCTCGTAGTTCAGGTGGGTTTCACCGGTGAACCGACGTGAAAGTAGACCTTGGTCCACTGTTGGTGGGCTTGAACCTCGTGGAGGCTTCCTATGTACCATGCCTTGACATGGATCAAAGACCTCGTAGTTCAGGTGGGTTTCACCGGTGAACCGACGTGAAAGTAGACCTTGGTCCACTGTTGGTGGGCTTGAACCTCGTGGAGGCTTCCTACGTACCATGCCTTGACATGGATCAAAGACCTCGTAGTTCAGGTGGGTTTCGTCGGTGAACCGACGTGAAAGTAGACCTTGGTCCACTATTGGTGGGCTTGAACCTTGTGGAGGCTTCCTACATACCATGCCTTGACATGGATCAAAGACCTCGTAGTTCAGGTGGGTTTCTCCGGTGAACCGACGTGAAAGTAGACCTTGGTCCACTGTTGGTGGGCTTGAACCTTGTGGAGGCTTCCTACGTACCATGCCTTGACAAGGATCAAAGACCTCGTAGTTCAGGAGGGTTGTCAGGGTCAGTGCTCACTCTAAGCCCACGTGAGTCATGCTCGGTGTGAGAAACAAGAGGTTGCATGGACCCGACGATCACGTCGCGAAGGGTGCATCCGTGAGAAGCGAAGAGGGGCTTACGCGTTGGGAGGCCCGTGGTGTTGGGACTTACTCCAGGATGGAGGCCCATATGGGGGTGCCTCGTTCCCTATCACGTCCTCCACTGACCTTGGTAGTGGGGAAGTACAGAGATGCACGGGTGCAATCATTCGTACCAAAGGTTAGGGGGTTACGCTCTGAGGCAGCCCTTCCCCTACGAACATACGCCACTCCGACAAGGAGGATCTCATTCCATGTGCGGAAGAGTTCCATTCCCGTGGAGACGAGTGGTGTAAAGAATGTTCGAGCTGGGGGGACCCTTCGTGAGGGAGACGAGGTTGGGTCACAGTTTAACGTCATGTGTTGAGGACGTGGTGCTTGGCAGTTTAACATCCTGCAGCTCGGACGAGGTGGGTTCACTCCACACCCCTAGGACATACATAACTGGTACCCCTTGGTCCTTGGGGAAGGGAAGGTGCCGGTAAGGCCATGGTAAAGGGGGGTCGTGGGACGAACCATCGAAGGGTCCACGTTAGCGTGGCTATGCGAAGAAACAATAGCCGTTAGCATGCCTATGCGAGGAAGCATTAGGTGATGCAATGCTACGGGAGGTGTTGTCCATGGGACTTTGAAATCACATCGTGCAAACCTGGAGGGTCGCACGGAAAGAGGAATCTCTAAGCAGAGGAGTGTGCTTTGCAAAGTGGGGTGCCTTGGCCTTAGCATGGGGCATAGGTGTGAGTGGGAGGTGCTTTGAGAAGTGGAACAGTGTTCGCGGAGCACTGCCTCACGAAGAAGGAGTGTTTCGCGAAGCAGGGTCCTGCCAAGCAATGTGCTTCGCGAAGTGGAGTGATCCTGCCTTACCATAGGGATTACTCGTATGGGTTGGGTGTTTCGCAAAGCACAAGGGCTCCGCGGCTGCCCGGGTTCCCTTGGGAATCCCCTTCCTTCGCGAATTCCCTTGAGCTTCGCGAAGGGCATCCCTCTCGGAAGAGGGGCTCAAAACGAGACAAAGCAGAGTCGTCTCGCGAAGTAGAAATACCTCGCGGAGCTCATGATTCCCGGGGCAAAGCGTGCTTCGCGATTCGGGAGAGGAGAATCCAAAAGGTCGGATTGTCCGTCCTCGGGACTCAGGGGTGTCCAGTATTTATAGTGAAGGGGCGCCGCGAAGCAGGGCTCGCGCGCCGCCTCTGGTGCTTCGCGGCGGCTCGCGAACATCAAAGGGGTTCAAGGAGGATTACCGCCTCTGGTGCTTCGCGGCGGCTCGCGAACGTCAAAGGGGTTCGCGGAGGATTACCGCCTCTGGTGCTTCGCGGAGGCTCGCGAACGTCAAACGGGTTCGCGGAGGATTCTCGCCTCTGGAGCTTCGCGGCGCCGCCATGGTCTGGGCGCGTCGCGGCGAGGCTGCGCGACGGAGCTTCGCGGCAGAGCTTCGCGAGGCAGCGCGCCGACCTTTTTCATTCCTTTCATTCGGGCCACATTTTTGGCGCCAACAAATGCCCCCCCTAAGACTTGGAGCCGCGGAGGGCGAAGGGTCGAAGTCTGAGGGAAAATCGCCAAAATTTTCGGTGGTTCGCGATGCAGCATCGCGAAGGGGGCCCACGATGCTCGCCGGGGCCGCGGATCGGACGCTCCGCGATGCTCCGGGGTCGTCACCTATAAATAGGGGGTCCGACCACTTTTTTCTTTACGTGCCTTCCTTGTCTTTTTGTGCTCTCGATTTCGCGAAGCTCCGCGTACTCCGCGACAGCCCTCCGCGAATCGAGCTTCGCGGCGAACCGCGGGTCTCCGACTCCGCGTCCGCGCTAGGCGAACTTCTTGTCGGCCTTGGCCAGACTTCGCGACTTGGTCTTGCGACCGATCTTCGCGATTTCACATCTCAGCCGAGCTTCGCGATTCAACTTCGCGGCCGAGCTTCGCGATCCAGGGGAAAAAACTTTTCTGAGGGTCGACATCAAAAGGGCGCATCAAGAGGCTGTGCTGGGAGTGCTTGCACATGCTGCTCGTCGGGATGAGATGGCCAACCGTCCAGGATTGGGGGAAATGGTTCGCAGCCATTCGGACCACACTTCTCTGACAGATCTGTTGTCGGAAGGTAAGAAGGATTATCTGCAGTGCAAGAAACTGCCGTTGTACGACTTCGGGCTGAGGGATGACGTCTTCATCCCTGAGGCGAGAAGAAATGAACCGGCTTGCTGGTTCAGGACCACACCGTGCCAGCACCAATGGTTCAGGGCGGCCGATGGTCACGCGCTGGAGGACTTTACACCCATCACCGCTGATTGTCTCTACAATCATGTGAATGATATCGATGGGAAGCCACTGCAACCGGAGAGGTCTCCTCCTCTCTACCGCACCATGCTGAAGGCAGCTCTGCAGGATCCGAAGAAGGGATGGTCCGATGAGTGGGACCTGCGCCAGGGCGGCAACTTTACCGATGACTGGGCTTGGGCCTACTGGCGGGACCACCAGCAGGGCCATACCTGAAGTCATCGAGGTGGACTCTGAAGAAGAGGATCAACCGGTCGGTCCCAGTCCTGTCCTTCCTGCGTCGGCGTCAGGTGTCGTACCAGACTCAACACCAGATGCAGATCCTGCTGAGGAATTCCTGCAGGCATATCCTGCGTACGAGCCTGCCAACCGCGCGAATTGGGACGAAACGGCCTCCGATGAGGAATACAGCAGCATAGTTCGTCGCCAGTCGTGGAAGCTGATCACGCGCTTTATCAGGGACACTCCCCAAGCACAATGGCTGGCCGAAATGGATAGGCTCCGCTCGCGGTTGCGTGAACTGTGTACCGGGGGAGTGGATGCCCAACGCCCTCACGCGCTCATCCGAGACCTCATGGCTGAGAAGATCCGGGAGCATGATCGTGGGCTGAGCGTGGGATGGCAGCGGAGGAAGGCAACCAGCATTAGAAAGCTCCAGGAGGCTGAAGGCGAGGTCCAACAGATGCAGATCCGGGCCAACGAGCTTTCAGCCACTCTTGATGCGCAGTCTGAGCTGGTCTCACGATTGAAGGCCCAGCTGGCAGAGGCTGAGGAGCATATGGGGCAGACCTCTGGAAGGATATCTACCGTCCAGGTCGAGGTAGAAAGGGCCAGGGCCAGAGTTGACAAATTACGCCCCGCCGCTGCTGAAGAGGAGCGGGAGTTGAATCAGCGGCAACAAGATTTGGTCGCCGCGAGTCAGCGGGTAGCGGAGCTGCAACGCTCTTTTGACGGGGTAAACCCGTCCATGGGGGATGTCAACCCCCAAGTATTGTAACAAACCCGAAAGAAATTTTTATTAACACTTTTGTGCTTCAACTCTTTCTTTCTCCTTTGTTTTGAGTGTCGTGGCACGCGCGATTTCCACTGTTGAATTGCCTTGTTACATCCCTACAATGTATGCGGGACGTTTGACGACAATTCCCCCAAACCAGTCCAGATTCCAGAAAGATGGGGAAGGCTGGATCAGAGGAGGAACTTCCAGGATAGCCGAATTACCGTTTGTCCAACGTGCTCTTATGCCCGAACGGGGCAACACCCGGGGCGCTGAAATCGGTTCAAACAGATGAAAATGGGAAGTGTGAATCACGATACCCAAATTCGGAACACTATGGGGATGGCGTGACAATAAAGGACAACCGTTAACCGTGGCGGACAAACGGTATCCTTACTGCGTTAGCCTGAAATGGGGACAACAAATGAGCATCGACCGCTGACCATATTCGCAACGCGGGATTTTATCAATTTGTCGTCGATCAATCCTTCGGGACATTGGCCCGTAACGGTAGGAGCGCCCTTGGGAATTGTATCCAGGCCGTTATTGGGGGTCCCTCCAAACATGACCAGTCTTCCAGAACATTGGCTCAGGACGGTAGCTGAGCCGATGCGGCATGAGACCAGACCGTTAGGGGGTTCCTTCAGACGTGAAAGAGGACGAGGGTCCGAATAAGGGGCACGCAAAGCGTGGAACATGGAGTGGTGGTTTGTTCGAACAGAATCCAACACTTCGGTAGTTACACCATCGTGGTGGGAGTACGCCAGATGGGCGCATCGGCCTGATCACAGATCATTCTTTCTTCCAGATAGGGCCTCTCTGGTGAGGGCTAGAAATGGGGAGGAACAAGATTTCAGGATTCCAGGGGCTGAACCCTAGGTGAAATGCCTGGGTGTCTCTACGTATCCCGCGTGATGATGGGAATCAAGCCGCACGTAGTTCTGGAAGCGCAGTTTAACGTCATGCGGGACGAGGAGCAGCCTGACCGTGTTGGTACACATCCAGCCAAAACTCCTAATCCCACATGAGCCGTGCTCGGTGTGGGAAACAAGCAGTAGTGGTGGGAATTTCCCGACGCAGAGAGGGGCAGGTTAGGGCAAAGGGATGCTCGGTGACTACCGGCCCGATGACACTAACACGATCATTTATCGCACCTAGATGCGCGAAGAGAAAGAGCCGAGTATGATGGAGTTCCACTTGAACATGAGGAAGTGGAAACGTGTGAATCATGACGCTCGAGATTTGGATCACGATGATGGCGGCGTGGCGATGGAGGATTACTGCTGACCATGTTCGCAACACAGCATACTATCGCATTAGCCTAAAATGGGGACAAACAAATGAGGGTCGACCGTTGACCACGTTCGAAACACGGGACCATGTCACAAATGTTGTCAGATATCCGCAAGGACGTTGGCCCGAAATGATTGAAGGGCCCTTAGGTCCAGCATTCATGGAGAGCCCTTAAGCTTAGTATCCACGTCGTCCGAGGGTCCTTTTGGATGTGGAAGAGGATGAGGATCCAAATAGCGAGCTCCCGAAGCTTGGTCATGAGATGAGGGGAATGTCCCTGTGAAAATCCCATGCTTCGGGCTTTTTGTCAAAACACATCTGAATACGTCAATGAAACGTATTAGAGAGGGGGAGCAGATTCCTTTCCCTTGGGGAGATCTTAGTTTAGGGTCATAGAATCCGGACCATAGATGGGTAAATGGATCAGGGGACGCATGACATCAGAACCTGACGTGAATGAGGACATAGTCCTACTTACCATGCGTTCTCTGGGGAAATGCTCGAGTCGAGGGAATGAACACAAGGGTTAGGCTGGGCCCGCGGGGAAGTACTCGGGCGCTCCTACGTATCTCATATGGATTAGAATCAATCCATACGTAGTTCTAGAAGGTGGCACGGTAAGGTACCAGTTCCAGGGGAAAAGGGAAGTGTGGGCATAGCCCTTGCACTAAAAGGAGCGAAATTTGATAACTCTTGTTTGTTCTTTAAGGTGAATGGTTTTTTTTTTGTGAAGCGACAGACCTAGAACAGTAGGTCGTGATGTCGCCACAAGGATCAAGCCATGATGGGCATTGACAAATGGCATGGCACATGACCAATACCCAACATGATGTCCTCTACAGCGAGGTCACCACAATGCGGTTCCATTTTTCGTCGTGCGTCCAGGACGATAATGTCACAGTTTAGGGTCGTATGATAGGACCAAGCATGCATTTTATCGTCATGCAGCGCGGACGTAGAAGAGACGATGCTAGGCGGGAAATATGCGGAGTGTTATAAAACACAATTGACAGAGACATGATCCCATATCAAATTGTACTCCATCCAGAGAGGGGAACCTTAGGCCAAGGGGCCTACGCGGAGGTGAAACAGGGAGAGACTGGCTTCCTGAATGGGTTGTACCCGGAGACAGGGCGTCTGGGCGGTCCTACGTGACCCATGAGGATGGGAATCAAATTGAACATAGTTCCGAATGGATCTTAGTTTATGGTCTTAGAGCTCGGACCATGGGAGCCCCAAAGGGAGCCAGATTGCAGCTTTGTCCCCCTAGCATGCAAAGGTGCACTGATGGATAGCGCCAAAAGTGTCGAGATTCCACCTGGACATGATGGGGTCGAAAATGTGAATCATGCAACCAACATTCAAGGAATGAAGGGGCTGGCGTGACGATAGAGGATTACTGCTGACCATGTTCGCAACACAGCATCCTGTCTCGTTAGCCTGAAATGAGGACTAACAAAACGAGCATCGACCGCTGACCATATTCGCAACGCGGGATTTTATCGATTTGTTGTCCAAAAACCCTCGGGGGCGTTGGCCCGTATCGGTAGGAGAGCCCTTGGGAATTGTATCCAGGTCGTTCTTGGGGGTCCCTCCGGGTGTGAAAGATGATGGAAGTCCGAATAGAGGGGAACACGAAGCTTGACAAGTGGAAGGAACTTGATCAAGTTGAATCAGACACTCTTCGTCCTAGACTAGAGTGCTCTTAATACATGGGTGAACCACTGCAAGGAGTCAAGGGACTCAACTTTGAGGGTGACCTAGAGATGGCAGGTTCCCGGGGGAAGGATAAACCAAGTGGCCTAGGTGACTGGGAGATTAGGAGGTCACCAGGAGGTGGGGCTGGACCCTAATCTTAGACATTCAGGTGGTCCTACGTATCCCATTAGGATGGGAATGAAGCCACACGTAGTTCTGAAGGGTGCCTTTTAACGTCATGCAGGATAGGGAACAGGAGGACTGAACCTCAGAATGGGGGCGTGTGTGGTGCAGCTATTGAAAACCCGACGTGAATGAGGACGTAGTCCTACACTGCGCCATGCAGCCCTGTGATCAGGGTCCTGAAGGCAAGATTAGAATCTTAGTTTATGGTCTTAGATCTCGGATCGTGGGTGGTGACAACTCCCGAGTAAGCACAGATGTCAACCCAATCCCTAAGCCCACGTGAGGTAAACTCGGTGTGGGAAACAAGGGGGGGATCCTTATCACAATACTTGGGGCGTCCACCAAAGGGGAGTCAACAGAGAGTTCTGAAGGACACTTTTGATGTAGCTTGTTCCTCCAACGCGCAGACGTGCACGGGGGGAAAAGTACCAAGAGTTCCGAGACTCTACTTGGACATGATGAAGTGATGAAGGGTGTGAATTGTGTACCCGGCATTTGGTCTTAATGGGTTGGCATGGCGATATAGGATTACTGATGACCATGTTCGCAACACAGCGTCCATATCGCGTTAGCCTGAGGTGGGAACAACAAACGAGCATCGACCGCTGACCATATTCGCAACGCGGGAATTTATCGATTTGTTGTCCAAAACCCTCGGGGGCGTTGGCCCGTATCGGTAGGAGAGCCCTTGGGCATTGTATCCAGGCTGTTCTTGGGGGTCCCTCTGGGTGTGAAAGATGATGAAAGCCCTGATGCGGGGATACGCAAAACCTGAATGCGGGTGCGGACGTGTCCGAGTAAAGCTTGGCATTCCAGGTAATAAACCAGAGTACTCTTAAGCACATTGGTGAACCGCCGAAAAAAGGGATCGACGAAACAGCTCAGTAGGGGGGGAGCATGGCGTGGTCATTACGAGATCGTCGTGAATGAGGACATAATCCCACACCACACCATATGGTCCCCTCATGGAGGAAGGATAGGCCAAGGGGCCAAGATGGGATGAGGATTCCCGAGAGATGGGGCTGGACCCGAATCTTGGACATCCAGGTTGTCCTACGTATCACATTAGGATGGGAATCAAGCCACACGTAGTTCTTGAAATTCAGTTTAACGTCATACTGGACGAGGAGGGGAGTAATATACTCCGAAACAAGGGAGGTGTGCGGTATGGCGAAGAAGCCGACGTGAATGAGGACGTAGTCCTATACCACAACATACACCCTGGGTAAGGGGGGAACCTGGGCCGTGGCCTGGAAAGGCCAAGGGGCCTAAGGTCAGGCATCAGTCTGGAAGACCTGACTGGCTTGCAGTTTAACGTCTTACATGAGGATGAGGGTCGGGGACCCGAGGCGGCCAAGGGGCCTGAGGCTGGGCCTCGTAAGGGGAGTCGTACGGCATGGTACATGATCCCGATGTGAATGAGGACGTAGTCCTACACCACACCGTACACACCAGGTGAGGAATCCTGGGCCGTGGCCCGGAGAAAAGGGGAAGTTATCAGTCAGAAAGGCCTGACTGGTTTGTAGTTTAACGTTTTACATGAGGACGAGGGACGGGGACCCGAAAAGGCCAAGGGGCCTGAGGTTGGGCCTCGTAAAGGGCGGGCGTACGACATGGTACATGATCCCAAAATGAGGACGTAGTCCTACACCGTACACCCTTATGAGAAATACTGGGCCATGGCCCGGATCGCTAGCACCACCTGGGGGAAGTTTGTCACCTCGGGATGGGGCAGAATGAATCACTGTTCTCGATGCCTGGGGCATCTCGGGGTGGACCCGAAGATCCAGGACACTGTTGACCATGTTCGAAACACAGCGTTCCTATGGTGACCCGTATGGGGGCAACAAATGATCTTCGACCACTGACCAAATTCGTAACGCGAGACTTGTATCGATTTGTTGCTTGAAAACCCTCCGGGACGTTGGCTCGTATCGGTAGGAGATCCCTTGGGCATTGTATCCAGGCCGTTATCGGGGGTCCCTCTGGGTGTGAAAGGTGACAGAATCCCAGTCAAGGAGTGGGTGAAGCTTAGTTGCGTCTATCCACGAAAGGGGCAAACACCTCCAGGGGGGAATGTGCAGCCGGGTCGAGGCTTTCTCGACGTGGGTCGGGGAAAAAGTGTGCACCCTGCCATGTCTTGACCCGAGGGGAAGATTTTGGCTTTTGGGATGGGCCAACGGACGAAATGTCCGGGCGTTCCTACGTATCTCATAAGGATGAGAATCAAGCCATACGTAGTTCTTGAAGGTCATGCAGTTTAGCGTCATGCGGAGAGGACGTGGGAGGATAGAAGAACGGGAGTGGGCGCATGGTGTGACCTTTACAATCTTTGCGCGAGTGGGGTTGCATGAGCGGGGCCAAGAAAGCCTACTCTATGCTACCCAAAGATCCTCCAAGGAGACTATTCCCAGGGGGAATAGCGGAAGAGAAAAGCTTTGGGTTGGGCTCAAGACGAGGCGTCCGAGCGTTCCTACGTATCCCATGAATATGGGAATCAAGACATACATAGTTATTGACATGCAGTTTAACGTCATGCGGGACGAGGGGCATCTCATTCGGGGATGTGTACGGTATGGTACATGATCCCAACGTGAGGACGTAGTCCTACACCGTACCGTACGATCCCGTAAGAGGGTAAGTCGGGGAGAAACGAGGGGGGCTGGGGCTAGACCGCGGTGGAGATAGGGACAGGGGCCTAAGGAGGCCAAGGGGCCCGAGGCTGAGCCTCGGTCAGGAAGACCTGACTGGCATGCAGTTTAACGTCTTGCAGTGAGGACGGAGATGCAGTTTAAGATCATGCGGGACCAAGTCGCAGTTTAGGGTCGTGCAGGACCACTTTTGCACTAGGCAAAGTATCGCTTGAGGAATTTGGGATTGGTGGGAGGGGTTATACGCTCTCCATCTGTGGTCACCAAGGAGTATTCTCCGTTTGGGTAAACCTTATGGATGATATAAGGACCTTCCCATTTGGGTTCTAACTTGGGTGGTTTCCTACCGGGAATCATTGGCGCTCGAAGGGCCAATACCAAGTCACCCTGTAGAAAAGAGCGGAGACGAACCTTCTTGTCAAAAGCTCTCGCTATCTTGTCCTGATGCCTTTCTAGATTGTGAAGGGCACGAAGCCGGTTCTCGTCCAGTGCCTCTAATTCAGCTAGACGGATCTCAGCTACCCCATCCGATGTTTGGTGATCATAAACTGCAGTGCGTAGTGACGGCAGCTAGATCTCAATGGGTAGGACGACCTCAGCTCCATACACCAGGGAATATGGGGTCACCTGGTTAGAGTTGCGAGTCGTCGTCCGGTAAGCCCAGAGGGCGTTGGGGAGCTTGTCCGGCCAACTTTTCTTGTTCTGGCCAACCATCTTCTGCAGAATGTTATAGAGGGTTTTGTTTAACGCCTTGATCTGTCCATTCGCCTGCGCGTGGTAGCGGGAGGTATGGTTCGACCGGATGTCTTACTTAGCATACAATTTCTTCAAATCAGCTGCTCAGAAGTTGGTGCCGTTATCAGTGAGGACGGCGTGAGGGACTCCAAACCGGTGGATAATGTTGGAGCTCACAAAGTCAACGATGGAACGGGCCTTGACTTCTTTGAGCGGAACTGCTTCTGCCCACTTGGAGAAGAAATCTGTAGCAGTCAGGATGAACCTACATTGGCGGGCTGTTGCCGACGGATACGGTCCCACTACATCAAGACCCCATACCGCAAATGGCCAAGAGTACTTGGTGGTGTGGAGGGGTTCTGGCGGCCGATGCAAGAAGTTGGCGTGTACTTGACATGCGTGGCATCTCTTGGCGTATCCAATGCAATCGTGGATCATGGAGGGCCAGAAGTACCCTAACCTCATGATTTGATGGGACAGCTTTGGCCCAGCTTGATGGGCGCCACAAGAACCGGCGTGAACCTCTTTAATAACTTGAGGTATCTCTACTCCTTGGATGCAACGGAGGAGGACACCATCGAAACTCCGTTTATAGAGGATCTGCTCAAGACTGGGGCCGCTCTGGAGGGTGAATTGAAGTGTGCGGCATCGGATTCGCTCGTGCTCGGCCCGGTCGTCCAGGAGCTGACCATTTTGGAGATACTCGAAAAAAGGTTCTCTCCAGTCGGGGGTGGTTTCAACCACTGCGTCTGACGAACCCGGGACTCCCGTTATGGAGGGTCCAGCGGTGAGATGACTTACCCGCAGGCTATCACGGTCCTCTTGGGTGATGGGAGCAATGACTCTCCGGTGGGCCACGTGTATGACCAAATCATCCTGCTCGGGTTCTGCGAGCGACGCGGCTAAGCCAGCCAGGGCGTCCGCTTGGCCGTTCTGCGACCGTGGGACATGGGTAACCTCTGGCCGAGAAGAGAACTGGGCCATTAAGAGGAGGGTGTACTCCAGCAACGGTGCAAGATCTGGCTTTTTGACGACGTAGTCGCCATTAACCTGTTTGATTACCAGCTCGGAATCTCCCTTCACATGTATATGGGGTACATGGATCTCAAGGGCCAACTCGAGGCCGGTGATGAGAGCTTGGTACTCTGCCTCGTTGTTCGTACAACCTTCTGACAACAGGAACGAGTACGGTAGGACGGCTTGCGCCGGGGTAATGAAAACAATACTCAGACCAACTCTATTGAGCTTGGGGTCGTTGAGCCTTCTACCGGTGGGGCTCCGGGAGGCACCGTCGAAATGCATTTGCCAACACGGGACAACATGATCGACTGAGAGGATCGTCTCATCGGGGAAATCCAGGTCCAGGGATTGATCCGCGGAGGTTGGATGGGAAGCTAAAAGTTTTCCAATGCCTGTCCCTTAATGGCCTTCTGAGGTACAAACCTGATGTCAAACTGCTGGAGAATCACCACCCACCGTGATAGTCGGCCAGTCAGCATGGGGCGGTTCAGGATGTACTTCAGCGGATCCACCCGAGAGATCAATTGCACCTCGTGGTGTTGCAGGTAGTGTCGCAACTTCTGCACGGCGAAGACGAGCGCAAGGCAGCTCTTTTCGATAAGGGAGTATCTGACCTCCGTATCGAGAAGCATGCGACTGAGATAGTAGAGACTGTTCTCAGTGCCCTCGTTATTCTTCTGGGTGAGCAGCGCGCCGAGGGATCTCTCCAGGGCGGTCACGTAAAGGACCAGCGGCTTTTCGGAGACGGGTGGCATCAAGACCGGAGGTTGGAGCAGATACTGCTTGATTTCCTCCAAGGCTATCCGAAACTCCTCATCCCATTCGTTGGCAGCGCCTTTCTTAATGAGCTGGGAAAAGGTCTTACACTTGCCGTCCAGATTCGCAATGAATCGGCGTATATAGGCTAAGTGGCCTTGAAGGCCTCAGAGCTCTCGAATGTTGCTCGGGGGAGGCATTTGGATGATGGCCTTGATCTTCTCCGGGTCGATCTCGATACCTCGGTATCTGACAACAAAACCCAGAAACTTCCCGGAGGTGACTCCGAAGGCACACTTCAGCGGGTTCATCTTCAGGTGACGGGAACGGAGGAAACCGAACACTTTCTCAAGGTCTTTGAGATGGTCCTGGCGCTGGCATGATTTGACTACAAGGTCATCCACGTAGCATTCCACCAATGTCCCGAGAATCGGTTTGAATATGCGATGCATGGCCCTCTGATATGTGGCGCCTGCATTTTTCAAACCGAATGGCATTACCTGGTAGCAAAAGGTACCCTGGGGATCCCTGAAGGCAGTGGACTCCTCGTCTTCGGGGGCCATCCAGATCTGGTTATACCCGGAATACCCATCCATGAAAGAGAGGGCTTGGAACCCGGCCTTGGCGTCAATCAACAGCTCCGTCACTGGGAGTGGGAAGTCATCCTTTGGGCAGTGGCGATTGAGATCGCGAAAGTCAATGCAGACTCTGATCTACCCATTCTTCTTCCTGACCGGCACAATGTTGGCGAGCCATTTGGGGTACTGGACCTCCTTAATGAAGTTGGCTTTGATAATCTTGTCAACTTCAGCCTCAACCATAGCACCATGAGAAGGGTGCATTTTCATGGGAGGCTGCTTAAACCCACGATGCTTTTCCGGGAGGCCCAGACGGTGGACGGCCACCTGGGGATCTAGCCCTGGCATCTCATCGTAACTCCAGGCAAACACATCACGGTGCCGTTTGAGGAAGTCTACGTACTGCTGCCACTCCTCGAGGGACATGGCCGCACTGATCAATGTGGGTCTCGGATCTGCCTCGCTACCAAGGTTCACCTGTACCAGTTCATCAACCGTGGTAGAGACGCCTTCTTCAAAGGCTGAGGGAGCATCCTCCAAGTCTTCCTCCCCAGCCGTGGGGGGACTTCCCGCGACGGAAGATACTTCTGGGCTATCAAGATTCACGGGGCAACTGGTGCTGGCTCGGGCAGCAGCGGTCATCACATCAAGAGACTCACTTGTCGTTGAGACCATAGAAATGAATCCATTTGATCCTATTCCATCTGGCCTTCGGCCTAAGGGGCCACGTTTGATGATATCAAAGCAGTGGTGACGTGTCGGTCTGAGTCGGTTAATTCCAGCCCGGCGGAAGAGACACGTATGGCGCACCGCCGTTGTCATCATCTTGATGTCCCGGTACCGTACATGGGTAAGAGGTTCCGGGATGACCCGAGCCTGGTTGATGTAGGAGTACGAGGTGATTTTCCGCCGTCGCTTGGACACGGGAACATGCCTTCCTTGCGTACCCGAAACAACAAAACATTGCCCCATGTCAGGGGTCGTGGCCTCCAACCGGTGGATCGGGAGGATGTAGGCGTCGTCCATGCTTGCCCAGGGATCACTTATGATCGGGGCGGGATCATCCTCGCTTACCAGGATTTTCTTGTCCTTACTTTTGTTATAACCCGCATCCAGATAGCGGGCCTCACAAGAAGCGAAAGGGGATGCGTCTCCTTGGAGCACGCCTACTCGACCGTTGAGCGAGTACTTGAGGCACTGGTGATATGACGAGGGGACCACTGCATGCAGATGGATCCATGGCCTACCCATCAATGCGTTGTAGGCGGTGTCTTGAGAAACAACCATGAACTCGGTGCTGGCAATTAAGCCACCGAACTGAATCTTCAGGCGGATCTTGACGACTGGGGTTTGCTCTGTCCTGTCGTACCCCTGGATCCTGAGGTCATAGGGAGTCAAATCACCTTCGGACAGACCCAGCTTTCGCAGCGTCTGGGTCGGAATTAGGTTGATTCCAGAACCCGTGTCAACGAGGCAGCGGCGGACTTCCACACCGTTGAAGTGGCCAGTGATATACAGTGGGCGAATGTGCCCCTATATGGGAGGTTCCTCATCTTCACCGGAGAATGAGATAACCGCCTGACATTCGGCGTTTTCAATCATCTCGATATGGAAGGCTTCTGCAGCTGCTACTTCCGTCTCGAACTGGAGGGGGCTCCTTAGGGCCTCGGCAAGTGCCTCACACATTTCAGATGACAGGCGCAGGGCCTCAAGGATGGAAACCCTCTCCGGGATGCCAGCCAGGTGCTTCAGAACACCGTACTTTCGTTCCAAACGCGAACCTCTGCTTACAGGAGGTCGTTCGTCATTTGGATGCACAGCGGGTCCTGCCGGTTGAACTGGCGGTCGGCTAGCACTGGGTACGTCCTGCTGTCTGCTAGTACAAGCCTAGAGAGTAGTCGCCAGGCTAGGATCGGACAGTAGAGGCTGGCCTGTAGCCGGGCAAGACTGACCATGATACGGACGAGGCGGATCCCCCCGATCCAGTAGCACGAACGACGGTGGAGGTAGAGCTGAGGATGTTGAATGGGTTTGCGCATGCTGAGATCTGCGCTGAGCCTGCTGCCTGGTCTCGGTAGCGTGCATGGCTTGGCCACAAGTGCCTGCTGACGTGCCTTGATGACCGGCGCGATTGCGATTCCGCTGACGTTGACGTCGGCTGGAAACGTTGGGGAGGTCTGCCTGGGGTTCCCCCTTATCGGGGGTCATATAGGGCTTTACCAGCTCCACGGTGTTAACTGAAGCGTACCCTTGACTGTCACTCGAAGAGTCATCCATCGTTGGGCGGATTCTGGGAGGAATCCCCATTTCGGGAGGCATAAAGTAACCGAGAGTGTGGGACGACGATGGCACTGGCGGTGCACGTTGCTTCTTCTTGCGTCGCCGCTGCTTGCCCTTTTGGGCAGAGGTCGACTGTGAAGACGACGCGGAAGCACCGGCTACTTCTTCTGAAGGTTCCAACTGCTTCAGGCGTGCCCGGATGATACCCTGGGCACGGACGACAGTTTTTCGAGCCATCCAGTCGTCGTATTTCTGGGATCCGCGGCTAGGGACCTGCTTCCACTCACCTTCGCTGTCGCTGCCGATTTCTGATCCTGCAAAGAAGCCTGCCACTTGCGCTGGCGCTGGGCCCAACATTACTATGTTGTTGTTGACTTGGTCCTGAATCCAGTCCTTAAACACATAGCACCACTTGAGGGTGTGCCCCAGGATTCGATGATAAGGGTAGTAGTTGGGGTGATCGGTGAGATGCGCCTCTACCGACCTTCTGCACTCAGGCAGACGCACGATCCCTTGCTCTAGAGCACTTCGGAAGTAGCCAGGGACCTGATTTTTATTGAACGAATAGGTATGGTACATTCGTTCCGGGTAGGGGGCCCTGGGGGCCTGGTCCTGTCGAGGGACCGGAGGGGCCTGCTGAGGAGGCGGCGCCTGGTTTTCTCGCCTAGGTGGCGGTGGCGCGTTGCGCGGGGGAACCTGTCGGTTCTGGGGTGGTCGCTGCTGGGCAGGAGCCTGTGCTTAAGGTGGAGGACCTCTGCGGGGTTGCGGGGGTGGTGCCGCCGGCAGGAATTCCAGCCGCCTCGGGGCTTCTATTTGAGCCACCACGGCGGGTTCAGCCCTGGCGGCCCTCCTGGCTGGGATCATAGGGGGCAGCAAACGTGCCTGACTAGCCTGTTGCAGGTATTCCTCGAGGCGCTGGGCCTTATCCGAGAAATCTATGAACCCTCCAGGGTAGTTCTGGGTAATCAAGGAGGGTACCAGCTCTGTCTTGACGTTCCCCACACACATCGTCAGTAATTGCTCCTGAGTCAGTGGCATATCGAGGGAATACGTAAGTCCTTTCCACCGGGCGATGAAATCTGCAACCCGCTCATCAGGCCTCTGTTTTCACTTGAAGAGGTCCGCAATGCTGGTCTTTCACGTGGTGGAGCTGAACTGGTATAAGAACTACCAGCGAAGATCCTCCCAACCGGTCACCGATCCGATAGGGAGCTGGCTGTACCAGACGAATGCCAGACCTTCCAATGTCTGTACGAAACATCAGAGCTTGGCGACTTCTTGCTGAGCCGGGGTCCCCAGCATGGGGCCACACCTGGAAGAGAGATGAGACAAGTGTTGGGGTGGGTCCCCTGTCCCGTTAAAAGGTGAGAAAGTGGGGTTCTCAAAACCCGGAGGTGTGGGCATATCATCCACCCACGCGGGATAAGGCTTGCCATCCGGTGGGACCGCCACCTGCCGCGTTTCCAACGCCTCGAGGAGGGCTGTGAGTTCCGCAATAAGGTCCTCTGGGAGGGGGTCCCTGTCTTGACGGGGATCCCTAACCACAAGTGCATTGCCAGGTTATTCAACACGGTAGATGGCTTCGGCCGCTCGCGGGTCAACTGGTTGGATGACCTGCTGGGTGACTGGGGGAACCCGGTTTGGATTCTTCAGATTGCCCCGTCGCTCAGGGGGGGTTGGCGAGACGTATCGTGCCCTCTTTCTGTATGTTCCGGCTTCCTCCCTGTATGTGGCAGTAGCATGATCAGGGTTGCCCGGAAGCATCTCATCGGGGGAAAATGTTCCTGCCCCTGCTGCCCCGGCCTGGGATTACCATAGTCGGGTCGCCGCTCTGCGGCGCGTTCAGCCAAGAGTTCATCGACCAGCCTCTTCTGCTCAGCAAGCTGCTGGCGTAATGCGGCTTTCTCAGTATCTTCGTCCGTTTTCATGCACAGAGGCGGATGGGTCGGAGTGCTTGACTGTCCCGAAGTGCTCCTTACCATTACCGGCGTTTCGACTGAGTACCAGCAACTCCGTGGGTACGAGGAGGCCTAGCAGGTTCCTCTGCTGACGGGTAACTCTCCCTGATGGGTCGAGTAGTGGCGGTGCACCCTCTGGGGGGAAGTCTCCATCAACTTCCAGTTCGTCTTCCCTGTCCACAATGTCGGCCATGTGGACCGCGATTCCTCTCGAGGGCATGTCCTCGATATCGCATAGTGAATCGGGTTGTCGTCGAATAGGATCGAAAAGAAGGGAAACATATTGTCCCCAACCACGGACTTGCACATGGGGGGTGGTTTCCCTGACGATCTTGCGGAGTTCTTTAAAACTCTGAACGCATTTTCGTTGAAGGGCGCTCTGGTGGCCTGGCGACTCGGGGTGCTGGGCCACAAGGAGCGCGGCCTCATCAATCAAGCGGCACTGCTCGCCGATTTCCTAGAAGTGTTCACGACTCCTGGGGTACACCACCCGTTCATAACGGAGGCGGAAGTGTGTCGCCCACAGGGTTCGACAAAAGCACCCCACTTCTTCAGGGGTAAGAGACTCTGGTATGTGGAAATTCAGTGCCGCCGTCAGCCAGAACATCTCCGGGAAGTAATCCGCTGCAAGGATGCTCCAGAAGCTCCTAGGCTCGGACTCACGGTCTAGCCCTGTGTTGCCCCACTCGTCAACCGGGGGTAGTTGAGGAACCGGAAGCGGTACCGAGGCGGACCTTTGGGATAATAAGCTCGGCGGTGGAGAATATGGCAAACGAGCTGACTGGCTGCCGAATTCCGGGCCATCCTCAGAAGAGTGAGGTGACCTGGCCACGATGTCACGATACGACGGGCTGATAATCACAGCTTCCGGAACAGGAGCCGCGGCTACCGGCGATAGGTCGTGTCGTCGCTCTACCGTCGTTGGCCCCCAAAATAACTCTACGTGATCCCTGGTAGAGGTAGAGGGCTCTTCTGGTGACAGAGGTGGTGATTGCGTGGTCGAGACCTGCGGAATCCCCAGGATTTCTTCCTCCTGGATGTACCTGCGAAGAGAGACGGGAATCCGGTGGACCTCAAATTCTGGGAGAACGAGGCTGACACGTCTGGTTCCTGCCCCAGTCCTTGATACGGAGGAGCTGGGAAAAGGTTCCATCGCTGAATCGCATTCCGCTTCCGAATCGGAGAAACGGGCAGGTTTGATCTCCACCTGGGCCTTCCCAGGATTCTTCTTGTGGCGGTGACGACCCACTCTTCTGCCCCTAGGTGGCTCTTCGGGACAGGGTTGACCCCTATCAGGAAGCCTCGGTGCGGTGCTGGCGTCGTGGCGGAGAGGGCCCCCACTCGAGAAAGCCGGGGTGCGAGGGTCACTAGGGAAAATTTCGAAGGGTACATGGGGAGGACCTCCATGAACAGTACCCATGTGGGAGGGGCCTCTGTTGGAACTGGAAGGAGCATGGGGAAGACCTCCATGGTCGATGCGAGGGGAGCGAGGCCGACCTTCACTCCTCGGGTTGCTGGGGCGAGGAGGACCTTCGACGGTTGCAGAGAGGACGTAGGGAGGGCCCCCATGTTGGAGAAGGACCGGATGGACGGTGCCTTCAGCAGGATTGACCACATACCCTGTACAGTGGGCACGGGAAATGTTTCTGCACTGAGCATCACTGCCGCGGGGCAGGTCTTCCTACAGGATGGGGGTAGCACGAGGCATGCCTCCATGACGAACCTCAGAGCGGGGAAAGCCCACGCTCTATGGAGTAGTGGTACGGGGAGGACCTCCGTATGGGGTGGCATCACCGCGGGTTAGCTCGCGGCGATCACCACTTGGGCCTGCAACCCGGAGAGTCAACCCAGCCTGCCCATGGGGCGGTTGGGGTCTCAATCTTGGTTGGGCGAAGGGGTTCCCCTGCTCAATGTATGCGGGGGCTTCATAATGCACGTCGGCGGTGGCTCGGGCCACTATAGCTGTCGACATGGACGCGCTTGAGCGAGCGTTCTCAGCCCGGGCCCGGCGCTGACGTCGGGTCAGACGAGCCAGTGCAGGTGGTGCAGGGACATAGTCTGCCTACTCTTCCTGCGGGGCCGGACGGCGGCGCTGACGCGGCCGGACGGGAGCTCTCGCCTGGGGCCCCCGGGTCGGGGCCCTGAGTAGACTGAGCCGGACAGCGCCTGCCTCTTCAGCGTAGGGCGAGGAATCGTCAAGGCGTTCTGGGGATAGGCTCCCGAAACGGTTGAATGTCGGGGTGGGGAGCGGGGGATCCCTGCGCGGCCTGTTAGGGTGGCGTTGACGGTGGGGCCTGGAGGCCTCCAGGTCCAGGCGGGCCATATCCCGGGTTTGGATGACCCGTTCTTCCTCATACCTGCGCACGAGGCTGTTGATCACCCTTCGTTGGATGACCTCTGATGGGGAAAGGGGACGTGGGCGTCCCGTATTTCGTGACGTGGCAGCCATCGTGGTGGTAGTGGCGCCATGTGGAGCGGCCGTCGTGGTGTTGCCCCTGCCCCTGCGCGGGCGAGGAGCCGATGGTGACCGCATATCTGAAATATCAACCTGGTTCCTCGCGGACGAAGGGATCAACTCATCAGTACTGAGAGGAAAAGGATTGACAGCCAGTGCCCCCACATTCTTCCATCCTCCATGTCTGTGAGAAGGATCCACGCCAACACGCTGCAGAGCGTAGTGCCCCACGTTCTACTACCCCGACTTCCGGTGAGTTTCACGACAGGCCCGCTATTTTCTTGGCGGGACCAGGCAATGGATATCTGGATCCGGTGACACGTCAATCTACTGGTTTCTCGAACGATACTAATCTCTATGCTGAGGAGAAGAATTTCACGTCGGGTTCACCATTTCTGTTTCCGACGCTTTCGCCGGGGCGCGCGCATCCGTCCGCGGAGGACGCGCTGCCTGTTTCCCCGCATTCCCGCATTCCAAAGGCGGGCGGCATTCGCTCCTTATTCAGGGAACGTCTTCTCCTTGATCGAAACGGGATGATGGGATGTCGTTTCTTCCTCCTGTGGATTCCTCCTCAGAACTCATCACCTAGTCCGGGTCTCCCTTATAGATTTAATACGTAGTTCGTGAAACTCTTCCCAGTGCCATGTTTCCATGGACGCCGGATAATTACACTGCTTCTGTCGGGACATTCCAAAGGGTCCAGTCAGGGCAGCAACCTTCGGTCAGGGGAGTAGTCACGTTGAGGCATCAGTAGCGTGTCTGGATGCTGGGGTACCTGTCATGTCTGTCTGTTATCCTTGACCACAAGGCTTCTCGAGGGCGTGGAAGCCCGAGGCATCCCACATCGAGCGCGGGGAATTACATGTCATAGACACATATCTGAGGTTTTCCTCAGCTTTCCGTGTTCAAAACAGGGTATGCCGCAAGTTTAACGTCTAGCGGAGACGGATCAACCCAACCAGAGCATTGGCTGGGATAGATCGGATTGAGGGATCCTCCTTAAAGAGATATCGATACTGGGGCCAGCCTATGGGCGACTGTGAAAAAGAACGTACCAACCTGGTCTCACCAGGATAAGACGGTCCGGGCGAGAATCAGAACGGGTGGTGGGTTGATGAATGGAATGGAAGGAGAGTGAAATGGGACCATCGCAGGGGGAGACAGTGAAGTTGGGCTTGAGCCTTGAAGAGGCTTCCTACGTATCCCCGTGGCAGGGAATCAAAGTCCGCGTAGTTCGGGATGGTGCCGGAAAACCGACCTGAAGCTGGACCTTGGCCCGATGAATGTCGTCAGCGAACCAACGTGAAGGTGGACCTTGGTCCGATGGGCATCGTCAGCATACCGACGTGAATGTAGATCCGTGGATCTACTGAGGGGTGGGATTGGACCTCGTGGAGGCTTCCTACGTACCATGCCTTAACACGGATCAAAGACCTCGTAGTTCAAATGGGAATAGGTGGGCAGTTTAATGTCATGCAAGACAAAGGGGGCATACAGTTTAACGTCATGCTGGACGTGGGCGAAACTCGACGTGAATGAACGACCGAGCAATGTGGCTTGAACCTCGTAGAGGCCTCCTACGTACCATGCCTTGACATGGATTAAAGTCCTCGTAGTTCGGATGGGAATGGGTCACAGCGGCTTACCACTGGATCGGAGTGCGGTTTAACGTTGTGCTGGACGGGGGTGAAACCCGACGTGACAGACGGGCGGGCTTGAACCTCATAGAGGCTTCCTACGTACCATGCCTTGACATGGATCAAAGACCTCGTAGTTCAGATGGCTTCACCGGTGAACCGACGTGAAAGTAGACCTTGGTCCACTATTGGTGGGCTTGAACCTCGTGGAGGCTTCCTACGTACCATGCCTTGACATGGATCAAAGACCTCGTAGTTCAGGTGGGTTTCGCCGGTGAACCGACGTGAAAGTAGACCTTGGTCCACTATTGGGGGGCTTGAACCTCGTGGAGGCTTCCTACGTACCATGCCTTGACATGGATCAAAGACCTCGTAGTTCAGGTGGGTTTCGCCGGTGAACTGACGTGAAAGTAGACCTTGGTCCACTATTGGTGGGCTTGAACCTCGTGGAGGCTTCCTACGTACCATGCATTGACATGGATCAAAGACCTCGTAGTTCAAATGGGAATAGGTGGGCAGTTTAATGTCATGCAGGACAAAAGGGTGGGGGGGGGGCATACAGTTTAACGTCATGCTGGATGTGGGCGAAACTCGACGTGAATGAACGACCGAGCAATGTGGCTTGAACCTCGTAGAGGCCTCCTACGTACCATGCCTTGACATGGATCAAAGTCCTCGTAGTTCGGATGGGAATGGGTCGCAGCGGCTTACCACTGGACCGGAGTGCGGTTTAACATCGTGCTGGACGGCGGTGAAACCCGACGTGAAAGACGGGTGGCCTTGAACCTCATAGAGGCTTCCTACGTACCATGCCTTGACATGGATCAAAGAACTCGTAGTTCAGATGGCTTTGCCGGTGAACCGACGTGAAAGTAGACCTTCGTCCACTATTGCTGGGCTTGAACCTCGTGGAGGCTTCCTACGCACCATGCCTTGACATGGATCAAAGACCTCGTAGTTCAGGTGGGTTTCGCCGGTGAACCGATGTGAAAGTAGACCTTGGTCCACTATTGGTGGGCTTGAACCTCGTCGAGGCTTCCTACGTACCATGCCTTGACATGGATCAAAGACCTCGTAGTTCAGGTGGGTTTCACCGGTGAACCGACGTGAAAGTAGACCTTGGTCCACTATTGGTGGGTTTGAACCTCGTGGAGGCTTCCTACTTACCATGCCTTGACATGGATCAAAGACCTCGTAGTTAAAATGGGAATAGGTGGGAAGTTTAATGTCATGCAGGACAAAAGGGGGGGGCATACAGTTTAACGTCATGCTGGACGTGGGCGAAACTCGACGTGAATGAATGACCGAGCAATGTGGCTTGAACCTCGTAGAGGCCTCCTACGTTCCATGCCTTGACATGGATCAAAGTCCTCGTAGTTCGGATGGGAATGGGTCGCAGCGGCTTACCACTGGACCGGAGTGCGGTTTAACGTCATGCTGGATGGGGGTGAAACCCGACGTGAAAGATGGGCGGGCTTGAACCTCATAGAGGCTTCCTACGTACCATGCCTTGACATGGATCAAAGACCTCGTAGTTCAGATGGCTTCGCCGGTGAACCGACGTGAAAGTAGACCTTGGTCCACTATTGGTGGGCTGGAACCTCGTGGAGGCTTCCTACGTACCATGCCTTGACATGGATCAAATACCTCATAGTTCAGGTGGGTTTTGCCGGTGAACCGACGTGAAAGTAGACCTTGGTCAACTATTGGTGGGCTTGAGCCTCGTGGAGGCTTCCTACGTACCATGCCTTGACATGGATCAAAGACCTCGTAGTTCAGGTGTGTTTCGCCGGTGAACCGACGTGAAAGTAGTCCTTGGTCCACTGTTGGTGGGCTTGAACCTCGTGGAGGCTTCCTACGTACCATGCCTTGACATGGATCAAATACCTCGTAGTTCAGGTGGGTTTCGCCAGTGAACCGACGTGAAAGTAGACCTTGGTCCACTTTTGGTGGGCTTGAACCTCGTTGAGGCTTCCTACGTACCATGCCTTGACATGGATCAAAGACCTCGTAGTTCAGGTGGGTTTCGCCGGTGACCCGACATGAAAGTAGACCATGGTCCACTGTTGGTGGGCTTGAACCTCGTGGAGGCTTCCTACGTACCATGCCTTGACATGGATCAATGAACTCGTAGTTCAGGTGGGTTTCGCCGGTGAACCGACGTGAAAGTAGACCTTGGTCCACTGTTGGTGGGCTTGAACCTCGTGGAGGCTTCCTACGTACCATGCCTTGACATGGATCAAAGACCTCGTAGTTCAGGTGGGTTTCGCCGGTGAACCGACGTGAAAGTAGACCTTGGTCCTCTATTGGTGGGCTTGAACCTCGTGGAGGCTTCCTACGTACCATGGCTTGACATGGATCAAAGACCTCGTAGTTCAGGTGGGTTTTTCCGGTGAACCGACGTGAAAGTAGACCTTGGTCCACTGTTGGTGGGCATGAACCTCGTGGAGGCTTTCTACGTACCATGCCTTGACATGGATCAAAGACCTCGTAGTTCAGGTGGGTTGTCAGTGTCGGTGCTCACTCTAAGCCCACGTGAGTCATGCTCGGTGTGAGAAACAAGAGGTTGCATGGACCTGACGATCACGTCGCGAAGGGTGCGTCCGTGAGAAGCGAAGAGGGGCTTACGCATTGGGTGGCCCGTGGTGTTGGGACTTTCTCCAGGATGGAGGCCCATATGGGGGTGCCTCGTTCCCTATCACGTCCTCCACTGACCTTGGTAGTGGGGAAGTACAGAGATGCACGGGTGCAATCATCCGTACCAAAGGTTAGTGGGTTACGCTCTGAGGCAGCCCTTCCCCTACGAACAGACGCCACTCCGACAAGGAGGATCTCATTCCATGTGAAGAAGAGTTCCATTCCCGTGGAGACGAGTGGTGTAAAGAATGTTCGAGCTGGGGGGACCCTTCGTGAGGCAGACGAGGTTGGGTCACAGTTTAACGTCATGTGTTGAGGACGTGGTGCTTGGCCGTTTAACATCCTGCAGCTCGGACGAGGTGGGTTCACTCCACACCCCTAGGACTTACATAACTGGTACCCTCTGGTCCTTGGGGAAGGGAAGGTGCCGGTAAGGCCATGGTAAAGGGGGGTCGTGGGATGAACCATCGAAGGGTCCACGTTAGCGTGGCTATGCGAAGAAGCAATAGCCGTTAGCATGCCTATGCGAGGAAGCATTAGGCGAAGCAACGCTACGGGAGGTGTTGTCCATGGGACTTTGAAATCACATCGTGCAAACCTGGAGGGTCGCACGGAAAGAGGAATCGCTAAGCAGAGGAGTGTGCTTTGAGAAGTGGTGTGACTTGGCCTTAGCATGGGGCATAGGTGTGAGTGGGAGGTGCTTCGCGAAGTGGAATAGTGTTCGCGGAGCACTGCCTCGCGAAGAAGGAGTGTTTCGCTAAGCAGGGTCCTGCCAAGCAATGTACTTCGCGAAGTGGAGCGATCCTGCCTTAGCATAGGGATTACTCGTATTGGTTGGGTGTTTCGCGAAGCACAAGGGCTCCGTGGCTGCCCGGGTTCCCTTGGGAATCCTTTTCCTTTGCGAATGCCCTTGAGCTTCGCGAAGGGAATCCCTCTTGGAAGAGGGGCTCAAAACGAGACAAAGCAGAGTCGTCTCGCGAAGTAGAAATACCTCGCGGAGCTCATGATTCCCGGGGCAAAGCGTGCTTCGCGATTCGAGAGAGGAGAAGACGAAAGGTCGGATTGTCCGTCCTCGGGACTCAGGGGGAGTCCAGTATTTATAGGGAAGGGGCGCCGCGAAGCAGGGCTCACGCGCCGCCTCTGGTGCTTCGTGGCGGCTCGCGAACGTCAAAGGGGTTCGCGGAGGATTACCACCTCTGGTGGTTCACGGCGGCTCGTGAACGTCAAAGGGGTTCGCGGAGGATTACCGCCTCTGGTGCATCGCGGCGGCTCGCGAACGTCAAACGGGTTCGCAGAGGATTCTCGCCTCTAGAGCTTCACGGCGCCGCCATGGTCGGGGCGCTTAGCGGTGAGGCTTCGCGACGGAGCTTCGCGGCGGAGCTTCGCGAGGCAGCGCGCTGGCCTTTTTCGTTCCTTTCTTTCGGGCCACATTTTTGGCGCCAACACAAGGATATGATTTCAATAATAAATGGTGATAAATATCAAATTGAAGAAATTAAAATGACCAGTGACGATAAACATCGTGATTGTATAAAGTTGTTTGAGAAGATAAATGATGGTGAAAAGGTTATAATATATGATTTTTGTTCAAATTATAAAACGTTTTAGGCATACTAAAGCAATATAATTTTAAATATGGAAAAGGATAGAGTCAAACCAACTATACTGAACCACATTCTCTCATGAATGATATGCTACTAAAAGATAATTAACATCCATAAAGAATATATGATGTTAATAAAATTCTATGTTCAATCGGTATAATCTATGAAAGAATACATGCATGTCAAAATGATGATATATTTTTTCAAAATGAAGTTGAACCACATGTAAAATGCTCAGTGCATTTCTTTATAAAATAAAGATGAATCATGTCTTGGAATTTTATTTGGTGCTTTCAAACCATTATGATGTTTAGGATCATATACACATGTTAGGAGAATGAAAGAAAATTGGAATGTAATTTAGATATATGAATTAAATATGGGAAACACCATCACCCAGTATATTTTCCTCAATTGAAGAATATTTATCATGAGTATCCTAAATTATGAATTGAATCATGGAAACTTTTTCATCGGATAATATTGAGAGAATTAATCCTTTTGGTATATAAAGTAGCACTCACTGTATATGACCAAATATGAAGGAAATTATACATTTCCATCATAGTTATTCATAATGATAAATTACATTATGTTATCAATGCTTATATCAAGATTGGGAAATATAGGTAATGATATTATAGTTTATAAAGCACTATTAAACGATGATATTATATTAAAGTTGTATTCACGTGTTACATTGACTATTTAATATAGAAATAAAGATTTAATGTTGATGTTCTTGTTGTATGGGAAGATAAATGACATTCCTACTTATGGAGGGAAATAGGATATAACATTAATGAGATTTTAGGTTGTTCTATTTTTGAGTAAAATACACACTTTGTATGGTTGAATCATTCTAGAAGAATTCGTTTCTATTACATCCTAAATTTTTACCCTAACATCAAAAATACTAATCTTGGATGACATCATTCAATGAGAATCCTTATGAAGATACGACATTGTATCCAATAAATAGTGATCATGATTTTGGTAAAGTAAAGGATATGATCCATGTCATTGGAATTTTTTTAAAAAGCCTTATAAAAATTTGTTTTTAAAATAGACAATTTTTCCTGAATTACAATACTTTATTTTTTAAAACATATTATATTATCTAAATGGGATACACATAAGGAAAAAAGTTATGTCATAATTTTGATGGAAAATTTAAAATGAACCTTGTTAAATGAAGGAATACATTATGTTTTGGTTAGAAGTGATCTGCATGGGGATAGGTGAAGAGATGAAACCATCAGAGGATGAAAGAAAGAATTTTCTTTCTCCACCTACTTACAATACTTCCAAAAAAAAGAGATATAAATTTTGATTCATCCTTAATGATGTAAAGTATCAAGAGGGGTATTGAAAAATATCCATTATATCATGTAAATGAATGATTTCGTGTTAAAGGGCCTTAAATAACATTGTTTTTATGTTTTTATGCAAGATTTAATGTCAATAACTTTATATGAAATTCATCCTAAAAAATTCTAACACACATTAAAAATATTTAGTTTATTTTTCAAGGCCATATATTGTCAATTTATGGACCCAAGAAATTCACAAACTATAGGAAAAGGAAATAATTTTCATATTAAGTTAATTATTTGTGTTCTTCACATCATCATTCATTGATATAATGGTTCACCTGGCTATGGAGATTCAACTATGTGGTCTTATACATTATATATGGTTGTATAAAATTAAGTGTTATATGATGATTTTGAAAGTGTGCATAAAAAACAATTCAGATAGAATGTTTTATTAAATAGTGATATATTATTAAGGAATTTGAATTTTATACCGACTACCTATCAGATATGAATATCATTAGTCTACCAAAATCATTCCAAAATCATAACCTTATTAGTGAAGGAATTTCATAAACAAATGTTTTCAAAACTACAATTATAGATAATGAGTAGGTTAACAATTATGTTTTATATATTTTTTTATAGGCTTTTCCATATATTAAAACCGACAATGCAACTATTATTTATTTGAATCCATAAACTATTGAAAGATGTATATCAAATACACATTATAAATAATTAAAATAATGTTTTAAAGACCATATAATTAAATAGTCATCTAAAAATCCCAATTCAATTTTAGAACGACTTCTATGGTCACCCAAGGGACTATGTGTGAATGCAGTTTTTGTAATGGTCACGTAATTATTTTTTATATGTTATATGAAAATTAATAGGACAAAAACACTACTATGAAATATATTGGAGTTACATTTATGATATATGTTATATATATATCTGGAAGCAAGGATGAAAGTGTAGTTTTTGAAAAATATGTCAGACTTTGTAATCATCATAAAAATTTAGGTGTTGGATTATAAAACATTCAATGTTATCTTTTTTTAATACAGTTGGTTTGATTATAGGTGCATAATCAAAATAGATGAATTTTGAATCATTAAGTCGATTTTAATAAATAAGGATTCAATGAAAATCTATTCATAACTATAACATAAATACTATTTTTATTTTATATCATAGATTTTATAAAAAAAATATTGATCCATTGTTCTGTTATCAACTAAAAGAACCGTTGGATTAAATTATAATTTTATTGAGGACGGCCCATTCATTGGTACATTTCAATCATTTCACTATGGATTCAATGTGGAAGAGGTTTTGTATGTTAGATGTCACCATAAAGGGTGGATTTGAATAATTGATAGTGGTCTGAAATCCATTCATTTGTTTTAAAAATTGAGTTTTATAACTCTTCTATTAATTTTGAAATATATAGTGATATACAAGAATATATTATGTTCTCATTAGAACATTTATGTAATCTGAATTAAATTATAATATACTAATTTAAATAATATATTCTACATAATACATTTTTCCTAATCTTGGGTAACTATATGTTTCTCCACATGTTAGTTTAGCAATCCTAATGAACAATATATTTAGAATATTGAAATCAAGGAAATAGTAAAAGTTAAACAACCAATCTTGGATAAAAAAAGAAGAAAATCATAGTATGATAGTCATAACAAAAATTATTAATTCATGAAACAAGGATCTAAAATTCAAGGATGTATGGAATTCATGTAACCAACCTATTGACCCAATAAAGTCTATTTTAAGTAGTAACATTATGGTCACTACATGAATTCATATTATGATTGAATTAAATTCATAGAAAATAATTTTACCTGCATTAAAGGAAACAATTATAGAAGCGATTATGATATAACAAGGATATACTTCCATTATATTATTAAATTTATAATTAAATTATATTTTACTCATCATTAACCCTTACAATGTGAAATTTTATTCGACGAAAGATGAATAAAATTTGGACTAATGATCATTGTAATGTATCATTGTTCCTTTCTGATAATTATTAAAAATTATAATCTCAGGGATGATGAAGTTAAAGTAAACCCCAAACCACCACATAAATAAAAACACATTATAAAAAAAGAAACATGGAATGTTTATATTGGTATTTGAGAGGAGGGATAATTTTAGGTACAATAGGATTGTTAATAATTTACAGGAAAATATTTTTAAAAATAACAATTATTTATCATTTATAATATTTGAAATAATAACTATGTGTTGAAAATATGTAGTATTCACAAAAACTAACATACCCCTTCCAAAAAGCAATGATAGATTATTTATTACTTGAAAAATTGGTTTTTATTTTAAATCTAATATAAATAATTTATACGGAAAGAAGAAAAAACATATTCTTGTTCCTTTATTTTTATGAAGTTTGATACATCAAAACAGAAATACACTTTTATCCCACAGCTTGTTCAATGAAAGGAGGATCATGAATGTAAAGAGGGAATATTAATAAATGAAGCACAACAATGGTATAATAATCATGTAATAACGGTATAATAAAAACTTATTCTACATTTAATTGGTAATACATAACTATTAATACATATTTTCATATATATTTTTAATGGAATAGACAACTGATTCATTATCGGTTGTACGCATCAATTGAATATTTTTAGTTGATGTGATTAATTCATATGAATATTATCCCATCATAGGTGTGGGTTTTTGAGTTTCACCTTGATGATATTTTTAGAGAATAGAGGCATATGGGACACCAATGAAAGAATTCAAATCATGGAGTATCAGATAGAAACTCTAAATAAAAGGATAGTTGGAAGTCTGATTTGAGAGATTTATTAATTTTAATTCATCAAGAACAAGCATCAAAATCCCAACAACCACTACATGAAGATCCACTACCCAAATATATGAATCTATCCATTCACCCCAATGTTCTTCTTTACCAGAGGTAATATATTTTCTCATTACAGATTCAGCTAAATGGAAACCAAACTACTACAAATATTTTTTTTGTAAGACAATTTGATAGGGTAAAATTGATTTAGATTTATACGTATTAAATCTAACTAATAACCTTTTTAGAGGTAAAATTTACCATATCAAAACATATAATGAAAAAAATAAATATTACTATTGTGGAGTTTTTCAACAATTTATTTTAATGTTATTTTATTTAAAAACCCACACATTAATTATTTATTAATATTCGTCACATGTAATTTATTATAATATAATTTGGTTAAATATAATATTAATGGATAGTATTTGATACATTATTATTAATTATTCAGTAGTAACAATGTTTTGTTAATATTTAATAATCTTGAAATATTAATGTCAGTATTATGTGATTTCTATCAGTTTATTTTTTATTTAATGTTTATACATATTCTCCACTACGCAAGTCATTAGAAAATATTATTTATTATTCTATCTTTACGTAATTACTAAATTCAATGGTTCACTATTATGTAATTTATTAATTATGATTACATAACCTATTTTATTATGTATTTATCCTAACATAACTTTATTTTATGTTTATATAGCCTTTATAATTCATTGATTAACTTTACAAAAATTAGTTATTTACCCATATATTTCCATTAAAATTGTTTATATACCTTTACATAGAACACTCAATTACCATTAGGTAGTATATGTAGTTTTTTAATTACCTTTATGCATAGTTCAATGTTACCCTTTTGCATCATGTATGATTTATTTTTTCCCCTGCATGTGATATAACAAATTCATGTTACCATTATATATAAACACATTGACATATATGAATTATTTTTTACTTCATTCTTATTTTCATGGATATGTTCTTAGTTTATCTCGTACATCATTTGAATGATATTTTGAAGTGAAAAACTAGAAAATTATTTAATGAATCTATGAATGGTCAAATAACACATCATTTATGTCAATAATAGTTTCTTCAGTTGGTTTTCAATACCCTATTTCTATATCTTTCTGAATTATCAATTTATTTATAGTTTGTTGTAGTATTTTTTAATTTTTTATTTCATTGATATATATATATATATATTCTAATGATAATATTGGAAGATGTTTTAAATTATTTTTTAAATTAATATTTGTGATAATAAATATTTTTTATGTGTGAAATATTTTCAAATATAGATAATGGTGTATTTTTACATTATTTATTTCATAAAATTTATTATAGTAAAGTGTTTTTTGGAAACTCCTACGTGTATTTTGATAATTGGTGATGAATAGATGTAGTTATTATAGTGTTTTTATAAATTAATCCCAATGTAGTTGAATTCAATTTAACATGTGATCACATTGGAAGTGATGATTCATTAAGTATTCCATTTTGCACCATTGTTTAATTACTGAGTAATTATAGGTTTCTTAAGGATTTTTATTTTTTTCATCCTCTCTTGATTGGTTATGGATGAATATTCAACAATAATATTCATCTTAGAAATATTCCAACTGGTTTATTGTTATTTATTTTATATATATATTTCAATCATTCATAGTTCACTCACAGTTATACCTCCAACAAAAAGGAAGTATTTGTTATGCATGGCTTGCAAAAAAAAGTAGGCACAAAATTTCATGCCTGATTATTTGTAAAATGAACTAAGAGGTTTGATATATACTATGAAAATATATTTGATTCATTCCTTTCCAATAAAATGAAAAATGGTTTGTTTTTCCTTATAATATACTAGGATGAGTCAGCAACTGGAAATGACTTCGTAAATTAGTGAGTATCGATCTCTTGAGGAGAAATGTGTACTAAAGAGTATATGTAGGATATTTTTAATTTGAAATAATAGGAATTTCAAGAAGTTAATTTTTATTTATTTTGATGCTTTGTAATATTATATTCATATTTTTTAATATAATTTTTTGATCAATTATAATATTAAGAATATTTTAATTTTAAAAAAAGTTTTAAAATGAACTCTTCCCAATGAGTCTAGTTTAACCTACTATTTATATCATGTAAAATAAAATATCACTATGATCATGTGGGGGTGGGGACTCCCATAGCTCATGAGACAAGAGCTAAGCTACCAATATCCATTGAAGTTATGGATTTTCATACAGTCAAACATTATATTTGAACATTCATATCATGGATGTTTAGTGTCATAAAAATACATTGAAATAAAGAGGTATGTATGTTGCAATTTACTTTTGATGAAAAATCATTACATATTTATGAAAAAAATTCAACAACAATGGAATGTAATTATAGTCTTAGAAATGGAATGGGAAAATTAAAATTCACAATTATAAGTGGATAGTCAAAAAGTCCTTCTGAGAGTACCATTACTATGCTATTTCAACATCAACATTTACCAACATTACATGTTCATGTAGATATAATGTTCAAAGATAATAATATTACCCTCATTTATCTTTATGAACAAATTTTCAGAGTGTCCAATACATATAATATTGGTCTTGATATGGTAAATGAAATTCTCATGAAATAATGGGTAAGAGACTTGATTGTAAATGATTACATGAGGTGAGTTTTCAAAATCTATTTTCAAATTGATGATCTTCTATTTCAATTATATTTTGAAACTAATCATTTTTTCTGCATTCATATATCATTACTATATGAAGGGAAACCCCAATGAAAATATATTTGGACTCATCAGTCCTCATATAAATTATACACAAGAATATTAATTGGATTAAAAGGAAAACTATAATAACATTAGAGTTGACAACTATATCATTTGAAAAAAATTATAGTATATAGACATGACATAATACATATAATTCATTGTTAATACAACAAATCTCGTCATATAATATATATTTTCTTTTCTTTTATAACTTATTTATTTTTTTCTTTTTATTCAAATAATTTATTTCTCATGGAAATCAATTTGGATACTGAAAAAAAATTTGATTCTGTTCATGGATATCCCATTAATCAACCACACATGATGAATTTTTATTAATTTTTTTTATTAAAAAATATATAAATTTTTTGGGAACTATATCAAAATAAAATTTACTATTTTATACTTATGTTGGGAATATATTCAATGGATCCCTTACAATTCAAACCTATTATTACCCATATAATTAATAAAAATTTATTTATAATTTATTACATAAATAAACACTTAATACAACCCAGAATATTTCAAGGACTAGTGTTTTTGGTTGATTAGGTAGATAACATAACAAAATAATATAGCGATATAATAACAACTTTGAAAACATCCTTCACGTGATCATAAAATCCATAGTCCTTCTAAAACATCATGGGATAACCTAGGGACTCACATTATAAAGGGGGGAGATGTAAATATCAATAAAAGAATAAAAAATCATAAGATAACATAAGAAAGAACATTCGAGCCAAGATGCATATCAATATAACAAACGAGGGGTGAGAATCATAATCATTAACAATAAGGCTTGAAATAACATGATATCATAATAGAAACATTGGAATGTGAAAACATCATAAAACATGAAATCATAAAACATGACATCATAAACATTGGTAAAGAATAACAACAATGGAATCATATCATACTTTACTTAGGATAACCTGTTGTGAACCATATACAACCTCATATGATATTAATACAATACCTAATGCATTGGATCACTATTAGGGAACACCCATAATGTCATGTCATGTACATGAATACATGTTCCACATATATCATATAATATAAGAATTAATTTCATCACTTTTAAACCCATTATTAAGTAGTGTTGGTTACATACATGGAAATCCAAAAAAAATAATTATATATATATCTAGGTGAATTCCATTTAGTTTAAATGAGGGTGGAAATTAATTACAATAATATTTCTCATTGAAATTCTATCGATAATTAATTAGGAATAACGGGGATACATGAAGGTTCATGGGTGTTTCTAATGAGAGTGAAATGGGTCTATCGTCATCTATAGATAATAGGGAAAGTAAAAAAAGAATGATTGAAACTGAAAAAAAGGCACAACATAAAGGAGTTCATTGCATAATGTTCAGATGTAGTGGATCTTTTACCTGACAGGGAACTTCTAAAATCATGGAAATGCTTCTCGAGATTATATCAGATTCTAGGGATGGATATAGATAAAAAATGGAAGACTATTTTCATGCCCTGTGTTTTTTGATAGTAGATAAATAAAATCGTGGGTTGCTTTATATAGAAAAAGAGATAATATTTCGTAATTAATTACAAAACTATGGTTTTGGAATCTATAATAAATTGGTTAAAAAATGAATCCCAATTTCTTTTCCCATGGTTTTTATGAAGGTGGAGTGGATTTAATTATTTTATATGCCCAATGAACCAACTCGTTATTATAATACACAATGTGATGTTCAAGGGTGTTCTGTTCTTAAAGAATTTATATAAAAACCATCAAATATAATATAGGTTTTAGATGATTCACTAAGGCTTTATAAAAGAAAAAAATTAATTCGAACAAATAATATAAAAATGGATATGTATATTTTTTCGTAGATAACATTTATAGAATATACTACATGCCTTTTATCCCATTACGATATCATAATAGACATGGTATATTTATATCTTAATTAATTTTAACTCAAAAGCTATATTGTGTCATAAAATTATGAAAATTTCACCATCACATAATTAATATATGTTGATTTCAAAAAATAATATTTATTTTGTCAAAATAATTCTCTATATATTAGAATTTATACTTTGATGTTAAAATCCCCATTTTTTTAGAAATACTGGTTTTTTAGAATAACAATTTTAGACTCTTATAATAATTAAATTTGACATATTAAAAATTATAACGCCATTTATATTTTATAAATATTATTTTATAATAATGTTTTCTGAAAATATTATTTTAATTAAATATATTGTATTTATTGGAACCATAAATTTCTCAAAAATGAAATTTGTTTTGTCGTATAAAAATATAATTTTTATCAAACATATTAGTTAATTAAAAATAATGAATTTATAAAATACATACATAGAGGGTCAAGATAGTTAACAATTTATACACCAACAGACGCCCTAAGGGAATGGTGTATGATTGTGAGAATTTTTTGCAGTGGTTCGTCGTACATGGTTTTATTCAAGATCATTATGAGATTGATCTTATCATATGTACAGTTTCAATATTTCATCAATTATTTTATCTTAGTTTGTGTTTGGTCAAGTTAAATTCCAAGTGATTCTATTTCCCTTGTAACCTCGGATAATTTAGCTTCATAGGGTTACAATAATATTTGTGGAGGCCATTATGCATTACATCCATGTCAATTAGATTTTATCATGACCATACTAATATTTATTATCTATTTGTAATGGATATATCATCAATGTTTATAATTATCACTAGGCATATAAATACAATATATTATATAATGGTTAAAACTAACCAAAGTATTACATGTGTTTTAAAAAACTGCATTACCTAATAAATTATTAATTCAATTTAAATGGAATATCATTAATAAAATTTTATGTTATTAAAAATGATTTCTATAGTTTTATGCTTACAAGACATGAATAACTATTTTTGAAATTTGGTTATGAAATCGTGAGTATTAGGAAAATACTTTATTTAATGTTTGTAATTAATTTAATCTACTAGTTTTTTTTTTGAAATATTATTCCCTGAGGAGTCTGTCAATTATTTTTTGTGGAATAATTTTTAATTAGTTTGAGTATTAAAAATTTAAAATAATATTGAAAAAATGAGGCTTATTATTTTATGTACAGATAATAATTGTTAAAATTTTAGGAGATAATTTTTTTTCATGTTATTACATAGTACCTACTACTATATTTATGAGGTTTCATCAATGATGGATATTTATTATTATTCTCTTATGATTAAAATGTAATTTACATGAAAAAAAACATGAAATTATGGTCACTAATATATATTTTTTTTATTATATTAAATACAATAGTAGGAGAAATAGATTCATCCTTCTAAATGTGTATATCCATTTTAGGTTCACCATGAATATACCAAAGTATTCCCTTGGTCTTATCATCTACATCATCCCCAATCCATAAATATCCATGACATCTGGTCCACGGGGGTGGGAAAACGGAAGTTCTACCATTTGTGCACCTCTTCTGGTCCCTCATAGGGATACTGGGCCTCATTGACATCAGTTTATTCTTCTGTTACTATGTATTGTGGATGCTCAGAGAGCCCATGGTGTACCGCAATAGGACCCTCATGAAAATTACATCCCACATCGGCTTGATTTTTTTTCTCATCTACGTGTTCTGGAAACTAAAAGACGACTTATCATGGTAGATAATGGGAGGTGTCGAAGGGGACTCTTGGTGGTGCATCATGGTGGTGGACCATGGTGGTTTACCTCTTTAGGGGACTTGAAACGATGTTGAATCTCATCGAATTTCCATTCATTATAATTTCTGAGTTCTAGTCGATGCTCAAAGGCCTCATGGTGTATATCATGTGGTCCATTATGGTTGTGATGGCCCTCATTGGCCTGGATTTGATCATCCCTCGTTGTTCATAATAGATTCCCAAAGATAACATGTGGTGGTGGAGAAGGGGATGCATCAAAGATGACTCTTAGTGGTGCACCCCCATGGAGTAACTCTTCGGGTCCCTCATTCTAATGATGACACTCGTCTTATTTTATTTCTTCATAATTGATTGTATCATGTCAGTGCTAAGAGAACCCATGGAGTATATTTTATAGCCCATCGTTATGATATTGGCCCTTATAATCTTTGGTTTACTATATATCACATGGTTATGATAGATTCCCCAAAACCACCTAGAATAAGGAAAAGAAGATTTTTGGGAGGTATAAAGGGTGGATAAATTTTATTAATAATTTGGATCTAGGAGCACCGGGAATTTATAGGGACGTAGGTGGAGATTATGGAATCCATGAATCCCCAAAAAAATTTTGTGGTGTGGAAGGCTATCATGATCCCCACAAAATAAACTTGTGGTGACGGGGAATGGGAGGTGTCGATATGCCACTCCATGAACTGCATCAAATAAATTATGAAATTGGAGAAGGAGGTGATGGAGAAGGGGAATAGCTCTGACTAGGCATAATTTTCAGCCCCTAGATTCAAAATGGACGTAGAGTGGATGTGGTCATGGGATGTGGTGGGGGATGTCCCTTTATACTTTACATTTTCAATGGCTTACCCAACCCAATTCTCCTTCTACCCAACTAGATTTGAAAATTTTAGTTTGAAAAAAATATAATTTTTATTTGTCGTAGTGTATTTATATACACTAAAATTTTATAATTTAGACATATATTTTGTTGTATTGAATCATTAAACACTAAAAATTAATACCTATATTTTATAAAATTAAAATTTTTTACTATATATATTAAATTATAATTTTAATAAATAACCTATATTTATGTATATATATATATTTTAAGGTAAAAAATAATTATATATATTTCAAATTAGAAATACAATAGAAGAAAAACATCTAAGGAATCAAAAACCCAAATTTGAGAACCAAAACCCTACACACTGACTCGTCAGATGATGGGACACCCGATTATCCTCTCTTCTATTGAAGGATAAATTGTAATAAGGAAAACAGAAATGAAATTTTTATTTTCACAATAAAACATTATGGTTTTAAATATTCATCCAGATTTAAATTATAGTGAATAACAACTTTGTATTCAATTTCAATGATAACAGCCTGCCAATTCAGCTTAATCACAAATTTGAAACCCAACATAATAGTCTGTCCTCAAAAATTAATGGAATCATATTGGTAGTAAAGGATCCAGGGGAAGTGTCAATTGGAAATGCAATATCATCGCATGAAACTAAAACAATGATAACAATATTTTTCCTAATATGTGATGAATTGATGTTAAAATTATAAACAAATAGGGGTTACAATATACCCACATTAGAATCTCAAACTAATAAAGATAAATCCATATAAGAATTTCAAATTCACTTCCATTAATTTTCTCATGAAACCAAATGTGATTCATCCAATCCATTTGGTTGAATGTAAAATATTTCTGAAAAACGTAGATTATCATAAAAATCAATCATAATTCCCAAAAAATAGTAATGAAGAGTAATGAAGCCTAATTATCTATATTAAAGGGTATATCACTTTTAAAATCAATTATATATTGGTAAGTCTTCCTATATGTTTTCCAAATAGCGCATTCTTAGTGGAAACTCAAAATAACATATAAAAAATATTCATTCTCATGTAGGGATAGAGAAAAAGAATAGTCTCTAAAAAATACTATCAAAACAAAAACACTTTAGAATGGATAATTATGAAACATATTAACCACAATAAAAAAATTCTTTCTATGGGATGGGAAGCAACTAAATATTATTCCACATCTATTTAACAGTATGGAGTAGAGCATCTAGAGTGAACCTGCATCCTGAGTTAACAAAAAAAACCTAAACTCTCCCAAAACAAGCATAATAAATTCAAATTATAAAACTCTATCTCTATCTATATATTTATTTATATATATATTTGTTATTATATGTATATATGAATGCATGTATGTATGTATGTATGTATTTATGTCATTGATTACATGCACAGGTCAGAATATACATGAATCAATCAAAATCTAAATGAACAATATGGTTTTAAAACCAAGCCTTATTGAAATAAATAAATAAATATATATATATATATATGAATTATTACACACACACACATAGACAATAATGCACCGACACACAGACATAGAAACACACAAGTGTGTGTGTGTGATTATATATTCTATATGTATATAATGTGTGCAAGTAAATTATCTAAATTTATATACAAATACACAAATATATATTTAAACCTTTGAATGTATTTGTGTATGTGGGTACATGAATCCATGCACACACATATACCATGAAAATTTATACATTTAAATATATATTTATATTCACAAAAATATATATTTATACATAAGTTATCTTATTATGTATTTTTATCATATAAATATTATAACAAAAAACATTAAATGGATAAATATTATATTAAAACATAATTTATATATATATTTATACATTTTGTATTTTATACTAAGAGTACATTATAATGTATATCATTTATGTGTTATTTATATTATGTTTTACTTATTTTTATACATTATATGTACAATTTATATATAAATGGATATATATATTAAAAATTAATTTTTATAAAAAAATTATATATGTCAACATATTATATACATATATGTGATTGTTTAGAATGTATTTTCATATAATCTATAACAATAAATTAAATTATTTTAAAATGAATTTTATTCTCTCAATCTATATATATATATATATTAACACACACTCTCATATTATATGTATATATAATTTAATTTATGTATAGATGTATGTATGTATGTATGTATATGTATATGTATATTTTTTTATTCAACACACACACACACACACATATATATAGATATTAATTAAGAAACTTCTAATCCAACGACATGTTCTCAAAACATAGTTATATCGATGTATCAATGTATGTATATGCATTATTAAACACACCCAGGTGTGTGTGTGTGTGTGTGTGTAATTGATTCTATATAAGTCTATATCTTTTCATGGTTAAATTGTATAAATTTACACACACACATGCATATATAATTAAACCATTGAATGTTTTTTTTGTGTTTTCATGCATTAAAATATTCTAGATCTATATATACATGTTAATACATATTTATATGTGTAAATACAAATATATATAATGTAAATTTATGTACATATAAACCCATAAACATATATTCTTACATGTATTATTTTAGTATGAATTTGTATAATGTAAACGTTTTTACAAATATACACACATTAAATGAATAAATATTATTTTAAAATATTCTTTATATGCATAGTTTATAAATTGTATAATTTATAACATGTGTACATTACGAATTATAATATCTATGTGTTTTTTATTTCGTGTTTTAAGATTTTTATAGTATATATATGAACATTATAAATGTTAATGTTATATTTTATAAGTATATTGATTAAATATACACATTACATAATATATATGTGTCAAAATCATGGTTTTCTGCATAGTACAAAACATGAATCTATTTTTTAATGATTATTTTTAAGAAAATATGAATCAAATGAATTTAGAATGGATTAATGTTGATCATATGATAAAATATTAAGAGTATGAGGTTATAAAGATCTAAATTCTAGAAAATAAATCATATTAATTTCCCGTTTCGTATAATTTGAATGTATTTATGCTATTGTTACTCAATAAAAACATTTCGAGATGAATTGGAAGAATGCATGAAATGTTACAACATTGTTATGAGATATAAATGTCAGACTGAACATAGAGAAGAACAAAATATTGTTACACCTCAGAATAAAATTTCAATTAATTGATCTTTTTTTTGTTGTTACAAGGGTATAAGATGAAATGGATCGTATTTTTAAAATGTAAACGAACTTTGATTTTCTCTATATTAACCTGAGTTCCCATAATATTACCAAATAGTGGGGGTGTAAAATGGGAGGATTGTTAATTTCTTCTCACCTAAAATTTAAATAGACCTTATCCTCTCGTTTTCAAATAAACTCTAAATCAATCACGATGACCACACAGCATGAAACTTTCACAAACACTGAGATAATTATATCCATCACCCATATAGGGGATATCAACGAATAATATATAAAAATATGTTGATATAAATAATAATCACAACTCCATTTGTTTGTTATTACAATTTTTAGGACAATCCCACTACTCATCTGAGGTACATAACTTCTTCCCCTTTTTAACTCACTCATTTCCAAGAGGGTTAAATATTGAGATGGTTTTTACAAGAAGGTCTATCTCACAAGGATAATTATACAATAAATTACAATAAATAGTCAAGGGAATTCACCATGATTCAAATGTATTCACTATTAGATATTCACATATATATGTATTAAATCATTCATTTTAATCTTGTTCTTAAATTAAATACAATACAACAAATACGTCTCTCTTCAAAATCATGATTTTCATTGATATTTGACCATATTTTCTTTTCAACCATTATTCATGATATTATATATATTTTCCCTATATTTATATCAATTTTTATATGTAGTAATGTTTCAACCACTAGAGGATAAATTTTAAAACCAAATTTAAATTCACAATAAAAATCATCTAGAGCATCCTCTTTATAAAATCAAATATTTGAAACCTTTAAATTTTCAATAATCACAGTGTTATGACATTCACAATAACATAAAAATTTGGATTTTCTATCATTTTCTCCCAATACTAGATATATTATAGCATGATTTAATGATGATGAATTCATTTTCATATAATTATATAGCATTTATTAATTTTTACTACCCTTCACAGGTTCATCGTGGTCTAATTGTTAAAGAACAATGTTTTCATTCGTGGCATAATACAAGTATTGCGGCGTGATCCTATCCCATATCTGACATTTATTATGGAGACACATGTACCATCATGACTAAGTATTGTACACCTTTTTTATTAATATTAATTGTTAAAAATATTAATATGATGTGATTCTAAAATGTTGTGACCAACCTATTTTGGTTGGAATTTTACTCATGAAAAAATTAAAAGAAAAAAATAATTTTTCATTCCTCCTATAATAACCATACACTACTCTGGTAAAACCTATTCATTGATACCCAACTATTAATTCACACCATGATTTTTATACTTAAACTATACTTTTTCATGAAACTCAAAAACATTTGAACCCCATTCATTTCATCCTCTTTTAATAATGTTCTTTCAAAAAATGAGACTCCTAAAATTGAAAAAAACCCATCATTTTATATGTTGGTTATAATATTAGACCACATTGGATATTTTTCAAATACTTCCATGTATTATATGATAGTTTTTGGGTGAAAAAATAGAAGAAAAATTTATATTGAAAAAACAACAATTTTTATCTGTTTTTCTTGATTAATCTTTAAAAATTTATGTGTGGTTCTACTGAATCACTATAAATATGGATATATACACATTTTAATTACAATTAATTGAGATATATGATGAATTTTATTCAATTGAAATAATTTTTTCATTTTAGAATGTATTTTACAATATTAAAATACTGTATTTACATTATATGATCCAAATGTTGAATAATTATATTGGTGACCCACACATGCTCTAAAAACCTTAGTACATCATAGTAGTATAATTGTGTGTTGACACAAACAATTCAAAAAACAAGCATCATCTGTCATTTTTTATAATTAGAACTCCTTTGAGACATAATGTATTATTATAGTTCACTCATATAATTTAGTGGGAGGAGGAAGATTGGGGTTCTCTGTTCATGAGAGAAATCATTATATTAATCTTTTCATGGATTGAGATAGTTTTATCTAGAAAATGGTGGTCACGATAATAATCATACCTTTAAAATGATACAATCTTGATTATAAAGATACATTGAGAATATGTAATTAGATATAGTCCCTTAAACAATATAACTATCATTGTACAAACCCACATGAAATAATTACAATAATATCACTTTGATATGTACAACACCCACAAATAAAATAAATATAATTTTTAATTATAAAAATTAATATTTATTTAATTAACATTTAATAAACCATTTCAACCGAACCCTTTAACATGTTCTATTATTCCTCCTCAATATTTATCAAACATTTAATAATAAATATTTAATTATATAAATAAATATAAATAAAATATTAATAAAAAAATTACTTATGGGATCAACATAAAACATATATTTATTTTTCTAAGATCATGAAAAAATATCTATTATAACCTCGTTGTAAAACTTTATTTAACCAAGAATCTAGATATATAATTTGGGGGACCCTCTCATTCAATTTATTAGGGGAATAAAGCCAATATTTCATAATGTAGCATCTCAAAACTATCTTACTCAATAATAGTAGTATGATTGATTGCCACATTACCTCAGGCGTGCCTCCATGTATTCCAGAGGCTACCAACTATTAGTGAGGGTATAATGATGTTATGATTGGGAGAATATACCCACATAATTATAGTATAACTGTAGTAGATCAATGAAAATAAAAAATATTAAATGTATTATAATAATGGGAGATCACCAATAATCATATACCAATAATCATGATACTCTATTATTTTCTAACCATCCATTAATGAACATGATTAGTCATAATTTAAGAATTAAATCAAAAAACAGGTAGTACATACAATTGTGATAAACTGAAAAAATAAATAAATAGATAAAAGACTTCATATCATATAGGAAACTTGACTACATTCTCATCCCCCATATCCCAGATCATATCATAGTCCAACAAGGGTATCAATAAGAATCATTATCCTGGTCCCAATCTACAGACATAAGGCATATCAGGGTACCCAACAGTGGCCCAAAAAGGGTGCGAGTAAAACACAATAAGACACCACCAATTTTTTCCAATGAAAATGAAATCATTGAATATAAAATGATTTAGTGTGCCTGTATATTAACAGTATCGTAGTAATGATAACATAATCCAAGTCAACTGGGGTTCATGGAGGACACTCATCCAACTCTGCCTAATTAGGTCGATTGTAATAATATCTATGAACATGTTCCATCATATATAAATCTCTCTTTTTGTGTGTGTGAATGATTGTGTGTGTAAGTGACTACTTGATGAATCCATCAAATATTTCCTTGTATAATATCATAAGGTAATATCATAAATTAAATAAAGAAAACCAAGACATTCATCAAAACAAATAAATATATTCAATGTCATAAAGTAATAATTATTTTATAGGACCCTAGGTGAACCCAAGGCATCATGGGGTAATATTGATCAAGAATATAATAATCTCATCTATCCTAGGAGTCCATAAAATTAATTCCACACTAGAACTAAAGTACCCCCCAAGGATATGAGATGAATCAAATTAACCTATGATCTCATATAAGGAAATCCATTTATGGAACCAAAGTATCACCCATGAATAAACATAATTTAATCTACCCCATGATACTCTCCAATACATTCCATATAAAGAACCGATGTTTCACTAAAATCATAATATAATTACATTTAGAAAAAGATTCTATCCATGGCATTCCATATAAAGAACCGAAGTTTATCTCAAGGATTTATGTATTTCTAGTTAGCCCATGATCCCACCCAATGCCCTATGTATATGTAATACTAGTATTTATCAATGTTTAATATAATAATTATACTTGTTAGATTTAATTTCTATACATATTCCATTAAAAATTTCAATTTCACTTAAAAAATCATTATGATCCTTTTGTTTAATCATATTTTAGCTGAATTCAATTGATTATACTTGGTTGCTCCACAATGATAGTAAATCATAATTTATGTGATCAAGGACTATGTTTTTTATCCAAATAATTTAGAAATTTGTTATCTTGAATTTATCATTTCACCCAATGGGATATTAAAGATCAAAGTATTTATTTATTCCATTTATAATTTCCCACATCCTTTTTTCAAATCTCTCTGAAGTGATGAAAATGGTCATGTCAATATTCATGCTACTATGTAATTTTTTAATTTCATTTACAACATCACACAAGAATGTGGTGAAGTCAACACACTATAAATGGTTGTTTAATTACATAGTAAAGTATAGAGATCATGGGAATATCAGAAATTCACCCAAAAGGGGTGGTTTGAGTCAAGGTGAACAACCATTAACAGTGAAATTTTAGGTAAAATATCAATCTAATTTATGGTGTTAGTACAAACATAATTAAATTTAAATTAAAGAGACAATAAATAAAAAATCCAATGCACTATTCAATGATGTACTTTAAAAACATGCAAGAATTTAAGAGAAAATCGGTAGACCCCCCACCTAATTCATCAGAAGCCCTACTCATCCATTTTTATCCTTTGGTTAGAGCCTAAATGATTGAAATTTAATAAATCGACAAACACCCTATAAATACTGAAAAGTAGATCACATGAGGATAGAAATTAATACAGCAAGAGGAAAATAGTAAATAATCAAGATGATTCATAAAAATTCTTCTAGGATTCAAACACATCTTATGCGGATAAAATTGGAATATTAATGGAGGATATCCACCCCTAGATGAGGGGGAAGAGGAAGGTCCTCGTGGAGGGTTTCAAGGAGTAGTGAGGGAGGAAATATAATTAGAAACCATTATAGGATGGAGGGGAAATGATAAATTTATATATTATGAAAAATAAAACGGTTAGACCAAATCTTTAGGAAAATTATGTTCGAACAATGATGTTCCCTCTATCTAAGATCCATACTTTTTACTATTCATACACATGGTTTAAAAAGCATGGCACAAACTATTCTCTTAGAACCATCTCAAGCCCCTATTTCTAGAATGATTGGATATTAAGGATAGAAAAACCATGATCCATAAATGATACTACCTCAACAATTCTACAACAATTCTCATGGTTCCCTAGATCACCACATGGTTAGATAAAACTATCGTTTTCTCAAAACAAGACACATTGTTGTGACGCACGGTCAGTACTAACCTGGTACCTATGGCGGCCTCTACAAAAATTGATCATTTAATGTTTGAGGCTTCCAAAACTCTATTGAATACCTAAGACTCCTCCCTATCATTTAACCCCATCTAGAAAAATTATATGTTCCAACTCTCATAATTCTTTTCTGATGTAGATTTTAATGTTTTTTCTATTAAAAAAATTTAACGCTCAAAAAACTTTTGAAATTTCAACCAGTTAAATATATAGGATGTTTCAACCATCCCACTTGAGAAATTAATGTCCCTGAGAAGTATCATAGTGAAAATAATACATCCCCTAACCTATCAAGGTTGTGAAAATTCCTTCAAATGATACATTGTGTTCCCAAATTCGCAATGCACATCCAAGCATCACATAAGCTCACAAAGCCTCAACCGCCAAACCTCTAGAGAAAGATCACTATCAAAGCTAAAACATCATGAAGAATATTACCCAATTCCATCTAACATGAGATGCGATCATATCATTATCTCTTTACCTTAATTCATTATGGTTCTCCCCACCACATTTTCGAGATTGAATTGACAATTTTGAGTCACGATACTCCCACCATTGTAATTTCCAATTGAAGCACACTCCAAGCATCCCCAAAACACAGTCGACAAAATTCTCAATTACAAAAATCGATCATAGACCCAGAAATTAAAATAAATTAAAAAATGAATATCGTCACTAATTTGATCAAAATGTATCAATTATTATTCAATGAAATTAACACGATGGTAACAATATTTCCTTGAAAATCATCATCCAACACAAATACTGAAATCGCCTCATCCTTATAGCATTCTAATTTTTTTTTCACACAGAACACATTAAACTATGAAAGATAACACAAGATTATCCTTTTCTAGTTGATTATTTATAAAAATACACACCTTTAAGAGGCGAAAAATCAAAAAATTGATCAGAATGGCTTTAATCCATTACAACATATATTAGATAGAGCATTCTCACTGAATCCTTTAATATAAATCTAGTGACATATCTATCCAAACTGTACATTTTTTTCATTTCAAATCCCAACCATCGGTTCCTACCTAATCGAACTCTATTGGATCATCACACTCTAAACACATAATTTATCTCAACTAATTTTCTAGGGTAGCCTCAGAACAAAACTACCAGGGTCAATGAAGATAATTAATGGAAGTCCATACTCTATAATTTATCTTTAAAATGTTAGTAGACAGTCAAATCATCCAATTATCAAGAACATTGGTTGAGACCAAAAATTGATTTCTCGCTTTATAGTCGAGTCAAATAATTGGATATTTTCCATGAATCTATCCAATAATTTCTTACTCTGGAACACAAGTATCACATAAGAGAATTCCCACCTCTATAGTAATGTAAGTTTACTATAAGTATTAATAATTTTCCAATCCATACAAAATTCCACTTATCCAATGGAATAAAAGAGCCAAATGACAATCCAAGAATCTTGCCAAAGGTCACTGAACCATTTTCACATTAGGGTCTCCCACTAGGGACCACTGTCATTCTCCCCAGATTATGAGAACCCTTGACATCACAACAACAAAATGGTTTCAAAAACATCACAACCCATGATCATTCCATCCCTGATATAATTAATAGCATGGATGATAACTCACTCACTCATGTGAAATAAAACTAATGTTATTCACCACTCATTCCTACTTCAACGAATGGTTTCCCTACTGTTTTATGATTTTAAATTATGATGAGGTTCACTACACTAAAATGGAAAAATGTGTAAAATACACCTTATGTATTACCTTATATTATTCAACGAGTAAAACTCTCAAGGAGGCCCCACATTAGAAATTAAAAATATTGTTGTTCAGCTCGACAAATAGCCAACTATCTCTCATCATGCTCTTGGCGTTGTCATGATAACAGCCATATTATCATTCTATCATGGAGTACCCATTGTTTTTATCGAAATAAATGTAATTAAATCTTATAGATACACTCATGTCAAAAAATAGACTGTACATTCCTTTTAACAACTGCTCAAACCAAATCTCTTAAAAACTCGTGTCTGGGCTCAAACATGGGTCATCTACCTCATGGTTCCCAGTTTTAATCCAAATTATCCCACCACATATGAGACCATTATTTTAATGTAACCAAATATCCAGGTATCTATGAACACATGAATCATATTTGAAACCATTAATCCGTAGTATGCACCCTAATACTCAACAATGTTCCTTATCAACCCCTAACCACATGCATCTGATGTGAACAAAACATGTCAAACACCAATAGTGAACATCCCATTAAACCCAATTATTGATCCGACTCATGCTCCCATGACTCTCCCATCTACTTGGACAAGATTTCCATTCAAGCAGGGACATCAATAAATAGTAAACACGGAGATACCTTTAAAGTACTATTCAAAAATTGAATAACTATGTAGTCCATGAATTATCAAATTGTCACCTTAATCATGACACTATTTTTGGAAATTTGTGTGTAAACAACATGACCAATAGTTAATAGGGATAGGAACCCAAACATTACCACTCATAGGAACTAGTCTAAATATCTAATTACCCTTGGTTCTTTCTCAAATTCACTACAGTCATCACGCCTAAACTATAAAATGTGAGCACATTATGGGTTTCGATCTCGAAACAAGCATGCAACCAAGATAAACCCTTCCCTAGCCATCCATAAACCATGTTACAACACCTCTCATTTGTTTTAATCTACCAAAAAATCATCATTGACCAAAAAGGGTCAAATCCCAAACTAAGGGACTCTGGGTCTTACCACCTAACCCTATGGTCTCTGACATGAGAACCATAAGCCACGTAATGGGCTAAAATAAATGAAATTAATCATTCATTTAAACTCTAAATGGATGAAAAACTAGAATAATAAATAAATTTCATCAATCATGATGGGTCAAATACTATCAAAATTGGTGTAACGACATCGCCTTCATAGTATAGGCCTAATAGGACCCGATTCTCTTTGATTATACCTATATGGAAATGCTCCCTAGAGGGTTAAATCCAAACTTAATAGGATAAACTGATTACACTCACCTGGTATCCTCATACTGTAATACCCCTTGAGGTCAAATTTATTAGACAAGAACCCAAGTAACCATTGGTTTATTTTATCATCTAAGATTCCTACCTCATTAAAATATAACCCGGATGAAACGTATCTCTTAAGAACTCAACACATGAGTTTAAAAATGATTTTATCCCTGATTGAACAGTAGTAATTGGATATCCCCTCCCTTTACACGAGGAAATGAAATTTAAACTATAGTCATTCATAAATAGTCCCCATCATTTACCACCGAACCTTTATGTCAAAACAATAAAAGAGGTCAATAGAATCTGATAGTCAATGAAAATATTCCGGTTCAGGGTAACTCTCAAAGAAAAATTAGAAACTAATCCATACATGAGTTTCCATGATATTAACACCACTAAAAATATATTTTTAGGCTATTTTTTTTGATTTAAATATATTATATACATTTTGGAGGGTTAGAAATACGAAAATTCAAGTACCATTTAGAGGTGAAATAGTAATTGGAACTTTGTTTGGAAAATTTCATTTACCACATTAGAAAATTTATATTAAAATTTATTAAAAACAATCATTTTTATGGAATATGTTCTCAAATATGGTCTTCATTAATGAAATTTTGCATATAAACTATATAAGAAAATACCCTTCAGGTAGTAACTGTAATTTTTATTAATTGAAGACATATAATAATAAATCACCAATGAAATAAATCATTTATTAATTTAATGGAATAATTTGAGTAAGATAAAAACATATGTTTCTATAAAAAACTATATATGTTGTTTCTGACAAGTTAAATTATCATCCCTATTTATCCAAAAACAACCACACAAGATTAAGAACCATGGAATATAAAGATACTGATGAATTGTGAGGATCATGTCATCTTTTCATGGGTTCAGATATATGGCCATCATTCCTAATTTATTGTTTCAACACTCTATAAATTAAAATAGGCATACCATTTATGTTAAACAAAATAAGAGCTTATTTATTGAAATTTGAATTTTTTATTTTATTTTATCTCATAAGGATAATAATCCATGATCAATCTACGTGGATTGTGTCAGGAATAAGTGGAATCAATTTTATTGGTTAGAATTCCCATGTTATAAATATAGATGCCTTATAACATGAAATGGAACCCCATTTAACCAACATCAACTTCATTCGTGTATTAGAGTTTAATAACTTTTATATTATTACCTTAGTCTTGTTATATTAGTTATCAACTCATTGTTATAAAATAATAAACATTATAAATTATAATTAAAACTTCATGTAACTACAAAAAATAATTTTCATCTAGTATTAGAATCTAACAGGTCATATATGATTATTCCATTATATTGATATCAAATTATCAAATAATGAAGGCAGCCAACCATTATATTAGAATTTAAATCCATGTATTTGAAATCATCTAACATTTTATACCATGAAATTATAGTTATTTGGAATAAACAAATCATGTTTTTTTATTCATGTTGCCACCATCTTGATATGTAGGAAATCATTATATAGGTGGATGAATAGACATGAATAACCATTTTATTTTCTCATAATACCTTCGAGAAATGTATAAAAATTCAATTATAACAATCCAAAGTCATGATATCTCAATGAAATGAGTATATGTTAACATAGAATGTCACTATATAGGGTTATAATATATATATAAAGGGTAAGAAATCACACATTCATGGTATAAAAATACGCATGAAAAGAACTATTCCGCCCTATATGCTTTAATTGATGCATGAACACCCCTAATCTCTCACGATACCAGGACAATATGTAAATACATTAAATTAATATGTAGTAGAATATTAAATCCATAACTATAGGTGAAATAAAAATTTAATGTATTGATAAACCACATGAACAAACGTTCCATCACTAGATACTTGATCTTCCCACATGTGAGGGTTTTCCACTCCCAGACATGATCTATTTACTACATGACAAAAAATTCATTTCATCCTATCTAGAATCATTAAAATGTAATACATGAAATGATAACCAATTAGTTATACTAAATTTTAGTTTCCTAACCTAGATCACTTTATAATGGTAGATGGACAGATTTCCACATGACCACAAGCACACCTCCTTATATTCCATAGGTTGTTGACTTGTACTAAGGATTTATTGATGGTATGGTGGGGATAATACACTATCATAATCATTTTATCCAAATGATAGATCAATGAAAATTTGAAAAATCAGAATAATTATAAAAATGTAACAATAACAATTATAAGAAAAAGACAATCTGGCAATTCCAATTAAATATTACTGACTATGCATGAACATGCTGAGTCATAATACAAGATTTCAAGCATAAAGATGGTGGTACATACAATAGCTACATAATAAAAAAGATAATAAATATGTAAATAAAATACCCCATCTTCTATAGGTATGCCAATTACATTTTGACCCCTATTTCCAATGTCACATCCCAGTCTAAAAAGGGTAACAGTTAGGAAGCACAATCCAACTGATAACCTATATCGATGAGGTTTTTCGAGGTTCCAAATGATGACCGTGATAGGGTGTGGGTAAAACATAGTATGAAAACCAAAATAGTGTCTAATTCTAATTCATTCCTTGAATATAAAATTAATCGTTGTAAAGGTATATCCATAGTATGTAATTAATGTAACCACAAACGAGGACATACTGAGTTCGTCAAGGACACCTGTCACACTATACATAATTTGGAATATGCTTGAAATATATATGAACGTGTTCTATCATATATATATATATATATGCATTGGTGAATAACTGAGGCTTAGAACCAAGTTTTTCATATATAATTTCACAAATGGGTTCTCATAACATAAAAATATGGAATCAAACCAAGTATCCAAACATTGAAATAGAGTCATGGTCATAAAAGCATAAAATTCATTAAGGGACCAAGGTGAACCTAAGGTATCTAGTTGTAATCACAATCAAGCATACAATAATTTCACATATCTTAAAATCCTATACAAGTTGTTCCAAAATAGAAACCATGTATCACTCATGACATGAGATGTATCCAATTAACCTACGATCCCATCCATAGCATTCCATGTACGGAACCCATGTATCACCATGCTTTTAATATATTTTCTTTGAATCTATAAGAAATTCCAATAAATTCCATAGAATGAATGAAAGTGTGGATCAAATGTTAGAATAAGTTAATTTAACTGTTCATAAATTCCAAGGAATTCCATAGATGAAAAAAGGTGTCCTTATGGATTAACACAAATCCATTTAACATATAATCCAATATAAGGTATTTAATATAAGTAATACATGTATCTCTGAAGGTGTAATATAAAATAAAGTCAAATAAAATTTAATATATACACATATTCCATGATAATTATCTATGAAACAATAAAAACATTATGATCCATTCCATTAATTAATTTACAACTTAATTAAATTAAGTATTTTTATTCGATCCTCTATAATAGACCTGTATAATGTTAGTAACCAAGGATCAATTTTTTCATTCAAAACATTTATAAATTCATTATATTCCATTTATAATTACAAAAATAATGATAATTAAGTTCAAAAGATGTTTTTTATACATTTATAATTACTTATATCTATTTATCAAATCAATCTCAAGTGATAAAAAGGTCTATGTAAATGTACATTCCACTTAAAAATTCAATCATTTCTATTAAGACTTCTTACTGGCATTTGGTTAGGTCAACACAAAAAATGGTGGTTTAAATAAATAGGAAAATATTATAGGTCATAGTAATATAAGAAACAGCTAAAATGGATGGATTAACATGAGGGGAACCCATAAATGCTTCAATGTAGTGCACAATAACTATCTAATTTAAGGTATTGGCATTTTCATAAATTATTTTGCATTTATGAGGAGAAATATGAATTATATGGAATGAGATGCATTGAAATATTTTAGAATCATGCATTACATTAATGAAAAATCCATAAATGACATACCAAATTCTTATTAAGATCTATTCATCAATTATCAACCTTTTATTCTCACCAAAATGAGAGAAAATGGAGAAATAAACAATCACCTTGGAAATAAGAAATATTATCTCACATGATGATACCATATAATAATATTAGAATAATATTGAAATGGATCAAGGGTATTCATATACATACCTCTATTCATTTAATGCATCAAACAAAAATGAAAATAGACCACAAATGTATGAGATACATCCATTAAAGATAGGTAAGAGGAAGGAATGCCTAATGGGTTGATGGGAGAAGTGAGTGTGGAAATGGGGTAAAAATCTTTTATGGTTAGAGAAAAAATGACAATTTTACCCATTTTTGTGTTTCATGGTTAGTATAAATTGTCAGCCAAAGTTTGTTCCAAAAGTGTGGCTCCTACTATCTTGGTGACACACCACACATTGTTCATGTATACAATTTTATAAACAATGTGAAAACTAATCCCTTGATATTGTCTCAATCCCAGTATGACTCACATTGTTACAATGCATCGTTGGAAATAAATTTCATGACCCATGAAACGTCCTTGATGATTCTGAACCATTTTTCATTATTCAATACATCTGCCACACAGTTCCATAAAACCTTTCTCCTTTAAAAAATATTCCACATGGTTGTGATGTATTTTTGGTACTAACATTTTGCTAAGCATTCACCAAGGGAAATCCCTCCATAAACTAGATTTTCGAAGCTTGTTGATTCTATACCTCATTTAAACACCTAAAACCCCTATAGGTAATTTATACCTATATAAAAAACAAAACATCTATGTGTTCCAACTCTCAAAAATTCAATTTTATGAATGGTTTAATGTTTCAACTATTCACCAAATGAAAATTTAATGATACTTTGGTACATTTCAAACGATTCAAAATTTAGGACCTTAAACCTGAATTCAATGATTAATGTCTAGTAATACAACAAGGATCCCATAAAGAATATATTTAATGTAATAATGAAGAATAAATCTAGTGAAAACAAATTGTTTAATATAATTCATTTGTTGTGTTATTTTCAATCAAGTAGATTGCATACCCATGTCATCATCCTAAGCAGTGGATATGCATTTATTTATAATTTTGAAAATGAAATCATTAATAAAAATACATTTTTTTGACATAATTAAATAATTTGATAACCATGAACAGTATATATATATATATAATTCCATTAAATTTGATGGTACACATCCATTATGGACTTTTTCAATAACTCGATATCACTCATGACTCACCCAACATTCTCTGCCAAAATAGAAGTATTTTCCTTTTTGGATTTTTCAATTAAGAAAATTACACGACTCATGATATCAATTTAAATTAATATCATGTTTTTGGAGTAATACACACATACCTATATAGGAATATCCAATAAATAAAATAAAATGTAGAAATCCTACAAGTGGTTTTTTCTCATAACCATTTCTCTTTGCGTTTACAATTGAAAAAACATCAGGGGAAGAAGTCTCCATATCCTATGATCGTAGAATCTCTAATAGAATGTATCACTTAGGACCCATTATTTAATATTATCTAGATAAACAATATATATATATATATGAATATTGAAAAATCGTCTCAAGGTACTCAAAATAGTAGAGAACTACTATGACCATTGGATGAAACAAATACTCTAAAGAAATTATCACATTAAATCGTATATAATAAAAATAATCATATGATAAACTGTCTAATAATATTTTGGTATTTAATATAAAAGTAATAAAAATGTAAAAAGAAGTTAGTTATCGGGATCCAACTCTTATGGACTCTGACATTCACTAAGTCTACCTGTTAATAAATTTCATCCTACTAGCACTCACAAAATGTTCATTATTTCATTGAAATAAGGATTTAGTCTAAGGACCATCCACATTCTCCTCTATGGAACTCTTCTTACTCTAACCTATCCCCTATGAGAAATATCGAAGAATGTGTTATAATTATAATGTACATTCTTGTTTTTTATGTGTATTTTTCTTCATAGATATGGACACCACTGTAGTATTATCATAATATAAATTTATAGATCCATTGATACTAGGTAACATTTCAAACTCATTGAACAAGTTTCTTATATAAATAGTTTCATTAGCTATATTAAATTTGTAAATATAATCACACCCTCATATTGAATTGGAGACCGCTGATAGATTTAATCTCTTACATCTGACAGGTCCACCATTAAAATATATTTCATATCCCGATAGGTATTTTATATTGTTTTGATCTATTTGAAAAAATAATATATATATACCTCTTGATGTCTAGATCTCCATATCCTCCATAAAATATAAACATATCCTTAGTAAACCTCTAATAATATAAGATATCCTTATCAACAGTATAATGTTTTTCTCCTGGTTCTACATAATATAATCTTACCATTATCATGGTGTATAATAAATCATTCATTGTAAATGTAATAACATGAATGATACAACCTATCATTGATCTATAAGATATACTACCCATCATCCCAATCTCATACTATGTATGAGGATGTATTTTCCAAGAGAGATGTATCCTCTATGATACTAGAACTAATCCATTTTTGATTGTTCCATACTAAATTGCTTCTATATCCTGTCAATGTATGATTCATGTCTTATTCTGAACATCCCCATGGATATATCATGAATTATTTTGATCAATATAATGTTTCCAACTTAACCTATTTATATTATGGATACAAAGAGGTTCACCTACATCACAACTACTTGCAACACTGGTATCTATTATCTAAAAATTTATATATATCATCAACATACACTACTAGTAAAATGAATTCAGTCCCACTAAATACCTTTTATAAAAAAGGCACATATTCATCCAGGATGAAACAAAATTCTGTTATGGGATCACAAAATTGCAGGTTCTGCGACATGAATTATTTGTAAAACCATAAATTGATCTCTTTAACATGTGTACCTTATTGGAATTATGTGGAGTCATATACCCTTAGGATAATGTGATATATTCATTTTATATTTGTTCCATGTTTGGGACTGTTGTTCTGATATGAATTTTTAAAATCTTATAGACATGTTATGTTTTTTGAAAAGAAGAACGTTGATGAATCATGAGATCATTGCATATATTTTTTTTTATATAAAATTAATCGACATTTATTAAACCCTTTATCCACTATTTAATCCATATAGTCACTTATATTAACATCCATGTCCATAATCTTCATAATTACCCATCTTCATCAAGTGAGATATCAATAAACTGGGGGATCCACTAAAAAAAATACATGGTTCTAACACATGGTATATATCATTGAATTTATGGATTTTTTTCATTTTAAACCATATGAGATATTTATTTCCTTTTTATAAGTTAGTGTTTCATTATAATTTACTAATAAAGAGTTACCATCCCTAATGAACAAAGAAAATATAACTCTTTGGTTCTATAACCTATCCAGTTGTCTTATGTAATGTTTTTCTATTTGAAAATACCTATTCCATGATCCCTATGTAGAATATGTTCATCAACACCAATATATCATTGGAATTAGTAAAGCAAATTCATTCTTTCTATCAATATCTCGTTTGGATATATACTCCCACTCAAAGAATATGGTAATTCATACTACAATCTCTTGGAACATTCCATGAGTTCCAACAAAAAATACCACAAAGGATTCATGAAAATCATGATCCATAGGTAGTGGATGATTAGAATGAGTTATTGGTTTGAGTTTTCAGGTCGGTTGGAAACTCATGAAAATACAGTTGGGTTGACAGTAAGAATTATACATGGAGTAGGAGGTTTCTTATAGAATCTGGTCAGACAGATGCATTATTTGATTATTCTCTCATGGTTTGTATTCCAAATATTTCTTCATGAGGACTATTACTCATTTTTCGTACAAAAAAAATTATTTTGGAGATTCATGAACTGTAATAGGGACGTATGACTGTAACTATATTAGCTGTGAGGTTTACCAACCTTATACAATACTCCCTTGATATGGTAAGATATAACTTATTCCCAGTGAGGAAGTTTGAGTAGGGTCCCCAAAGAGACATTCAAGATAGTTTGGTCCTTGTATTCCTTCCCACTAATGCTAGAGAGCCAGAGTGGCTTCCACTGTCAGAGAGTTTTATAAAAGAGGAAAATCATGCAGTTGGAGCTGGAATTGGGAAACATGGAGTTGATTAATCTCCCGAAGGTTTCAATACTCCAATTTAAAGGTCTCAGTAGTGGAGGCACTCACATTATTGGACTCAGATGCATGTATCTATAGATCAGGGACATAGAAAAATATATAGTTATCCTAGAGAGGGATGATGTTATAATTGTGATGGGTGATGTCACATTGCTCATTATTTCCCAACCCACCACGAAGAACATTACATGATTATAGTGGATGGATCTACATGGTAGAGTTAGTTCCAAGAAAATGGATCTCCCAAATTTAGTTAGAGAGGCCCTCTGGGATTTGGGGTTGGAAAAGGAGAAGGGTCCACTCTGGGGGGAGGACCAGTTGGTGGGGGAAAATTTTATAAGCTCCTAGAACCCCCACAACCTTGTGGCCCATGTTTGAATCTTGGATATGGATTTAAGGAACATGGGATGTTGAGTTCCATGGAGGATAATAATCAATCATCCCATGAGATAATATGAGGTACAATTTATTTTTATTCTACACTTTCCTCAGTACTACTATACACAGTTGGGATTCATTCCATAAACTCCTTATTCCTAGTCCCTGAGAAAGATCTTCCAGTTGTCAAAATATCCTACAATCTACATCAACAGGTTTCTATGGTGAATGCTTATTCCATATCATATATATCTATCGATAGTCCAAGATAACATTTGGTGGAGAGAATTTCCCATGGGAGATCTTTGTTGTCACAATGAAGCATTGTTGATTAATATTGGGAATGAGATGTTTTCCCATGATTCTGAACCATATTGAATGTCATAAAATATTTTTGATGCACTCGGAGAATTGAGATGACATTATCCTTTTTGGGTGAGAGATATATCATGGATAAGAATGTTTTTTTGTTAGATGGATGTGGTAACTCATCACCCATTAGTGGGTGAGTTTATAACTTTGTTTTGTGGTTTATACATGAATATCAATTCCATTATTAGTGGATGACTATATAGAAATATTCCTCATGGATGTATCAGGACTACCTATATTTCAAGAGATAGACATTTTCATCATCTTTTATCCTTTGACCAAACTAATATTTTCAGTGGAATACTAGAAAACCCTTATCTTTATTATAGAGATAAGGGTATAGTTTGAGAGAATATTAGAGAATGTCTTTATCGGACCCAGTGTTTCCCCAGGGTTTCTCAAGTTCTTCTGATGAAATGTTCAAGGAGAGTTTAAGGATTTATGTTGATTGTCACCTCTTGAAATAGGCAATAGTAATGAAGAATTACCCCATTCCAAGGATTGATGGCCTATTTGACCAGTTAAGAGGAATAGGTTGGTTTATGAAGATCAATATAAGGTATGGCTACTGCCAGTTGAGATGTTGTGAGGAAGGTATTCTGAATATATCATTCCAATTTTTCTATGAAAACTATGAGTTACTAGTTATGAATTTTAGTATGATGAATTTACCTATTGTGGATGTGGTTTTGAGGAACTGGATATACCATCCATACGTGTAGTGAGTTTTTTATTATCATTGATGAAATAATAATATAATTTTAATTAGAGGAGGATCACATAGGGATCTTGATCATGGTATTAGAATTATTTCAGGAGAATTATCATTATGGTAAAGGTTAATGATTTGTTTTTTGATCTATGAGGTTCAAATTATTTGGAATCTCATTTCTAGACAAATATTAGTTGTGGATCTACTTGAGATTCATGTATATATTTCATGGGATTATCCCACGATCCTGATAGCGGTACATAACTTTGTTGGCATGGTTGGGTATTACAAGAGGTTTATGACAGACTTCTCTAGGATGGTAGATACCTTGACCACCCTTATATAGAAAGTGAAGTCCTTTAACTTGAATGAGTTTTATTAGAGAGACATTGAGGAGTTGAGTCTAATGATTATTGATTCTACAATGTTGAGAATAAAAAATGAGGGTCTACAACGCATAGAGTTTTAACATGCCTTGGGTGTTGGGATATATTTCATGTTGATGCAATGGTAGGAAGTGAGCACATATTTAATGTGGTAGTTGATACCCCATGAATAGAACTACAAAAATCAGGACCTCTTGTTGGAAGTGGTAATATTCATTGTGATGTTATTGACGTAATATCTTCCTGGAGATCTAATTTCTATTTACTTGGACCACCAAAGACTCGTGTATATCTAAATGTAGAGAGGTTATAACCTAAGAGAGATGTGTTGGTTTGAATTCATATAGGAAACTGACATCATGATAATCTATAATTAGATAAATGAAAACATGGTTTATGATTCACTTAGAAAGATAGATCAATCTCACTTGTTTGATGAGGTTTCATAGAAATTGGGATATTTGTAGATAATGCAAGTGGAGGATAAGAGAATAGTATCAATTTTTTCAATGGATTTAACTCCTATAATTATTTAGAGTGTTAGGTATGCTTAGTTGGGAGACAATTACTATGAGTTTCTTTATGACTATATATCCTCCAGGGATTCACTAAATGGATTCTCTGATGGATGGGAGAACCCCATTCTACTTTTGGGGATAGATGGTGGTTCCAGTCGTGATGAGAGAGGAGATGATGAGGGAGTTTCATACTTATTATTTTCTTAAACATCTCAGATTACTGAATATGTACAAGGGGATTTAGTGGTATTTTTTTTGGATTGACATGCGGTGGACGATAATTTTTTATATATTAGTTTATCACATGTGACAAAATAAAGGATGATTGCTAGGTTATAGAAATTTTTATGCATCCCCTTGATATCCCAGAGTGGAAATGAAATGACATATCAATATAATTTTTTAAAGGGATTCCAATGAAAAAATAAGATTCCATGATTCCATATAGGTTATAGATAACGAAAATACGATGTTGGTAAACACACTTTCTATCATGAAACAAATATCAATTGAGTGGATGGGATAGACTATGTAAGGGAACCCATCCATGACCACGGTGTACCCATGATGATTTTCTCTCACCATTATGTGTAGTTTATGATATTATGGTGGATTTTCTTGTAGGGGCCTTCAGGACCATGTGTGGAATAAATAAAAAATTTCACCCATAAAAAGATGGGTAGAATTAGTGGAATATCCATGTTATTGAGGTAATGGTGGGAGCTGTTGTATTAGATTTTATCGAAATATGGGGATCAATTTTCACCAGTAGATATTTGTTATACTAACATATATCACTAAAATATTATCATTTAGACATTCGAGGCCGTTTATAGGAGACCCTACAGGTTACCCTTATACTTGAATGAGATGGGTGAGATATATCTTGTTGGGATATAGATGGTGTAGGTGATGGTGGATATGATTCAAGTGATTTATTAGTATATGAGAAAAACCCATAGCTAAAATAAATCATTATCATATTGATGTTTTTGGACCTTTGAAATTGATTAGGGATACCATGTTTTCTGAATAGTCTCCCTAGGATTTAGATTTTAGAGGTTTGGTCAGGGAGTCATCTTATCCTTGAGGTTCATCAGCACGTTTGAGATCCTGTAGTGGGTTGATGTGGTTTCTTTCCACCGACCCTTACCCCCATAGTTAGACCATGTAAATGAAATCATCTATGTGTTAGAGGTTAGGAGATGTTGTCATTATCCTATACACATTTCTGTCTTGGAAAATGTGGACATAATGGATAAAACAGCCTTCATGGAATTCCCAATGATAATCAAGGATCATCATATGAGGATTATACAATGATGAACCATTCCCTTTGGTTTTGTGTTTTGATAGCATGGGAGGATGTATAATAGATCTTAGGAATGAGAGATCCCTATCTAGGATTAATATCCCTGCATTATTTTTATTGTCCTTTTCATGTAAAAAAGCATTGATCGAGGGGAGAATTTAAAAAATATTTTTTCCCTTGTCAGACATTGAGATATATTACGAAACAATTTAATATTCTGGTACTGAGATCGTGGTAGAGTCTAAAATTGAATCTCTATTCAAATGGTTGAATCTAGAATGTGTGGTTCTCCCTAGACCAATCCAAACGTTTTATGGTGTTGGATGTATGGTTGAGAATGTCATTGGAGTTGTGTTTAATTTATATCAATAAAATTATTTTATTTATTTTTTAAAAATGGACAATCTTTGAGAATACTCTATAAGTACCCAAAGATAAATATTTTATAGGGATAGCCACATAGACCCTGGGATAATGAATGGTGTATATCTAGGTTATGTTCATTGGACGATGACATTATAGGATGATGGGTGATGAGATCAAGGTGGATTGATAGGTAGTGAACACTGTGGAACTTTTCTATCAAAAATGAATGAATTATACATTAGTGATTGATCCAAAACAGGGTATGAATATTCAATTTTGGTCTCCAACCTCTTGATTAAATTTTTAATGAAAAACTAATATATATTTTTTATATTAGATTATTTTATTCTTCACATGAACCTAGTATTCAAATTATATTGTTAAATTAAATTAATTATTATTACTCCATGCCTCCCATAGAAATAATTTTTTCTTGATAATTGGTTGATATCACATGTAAAATGATGGTTACACATTTGTTTTCATTCTTTTCCACAACCCATTTTTCATTTTTTTCAACATAGGACCATAAATTCATGGATGGACATTTATTGGATTGGTTTGGGCAATATCGAACCATTTGATTCATGGTGGTTGTGTCAAAGTTGAATGGATTTGTGTTTTTTTATGAATCATGATATATTTCAGGTGATTACTCATGGATATGGGATCATGATTTGCTACGAGTGATGGATGAAACACGATATATGAATAAGATCTTCAGGAGGATGACCAGATTCCATTTTCCGAACATTAATGTTTGGGAAATGATGGCACGCTGTGATCTCCATCATTCTTAAGTGGTCAAATGATTGAAATTTAAATGATAGTGGTGGATATGGATATATTTGAGATCTAGTCTATTTGGATTGTGAAAACCCCAAATACATGGTGTGTCATTTGGAAAAACAAAATTCTTGTATTACCCCCAATGTGCTTCTAGGGTTTTAGGATGAGTTCAGGATCACAAGATGTGTGGACAAGCACACACACCCTGTGAACCAACCTGGGAATGACAAGATGTTTGCCAACTGCACTCAACCAAGACCCCATGTGGGATGAAATACTGTGTACTCTAGAAGTTCACAAGAATGGTTTGGTACCAATGCATAGCCAGGTAGATGACTTGGTTCATGGGCCTAGTTCGAAGTACAAGTGTACAACTAAGAGCACATGGGAGGACCTTGAGTGGATGATAGATGACATCTACCACCTATAGATGTAACTTATCACAACATAGATTAAATTCCATGTTTATAAGAGAATCCAAACTGAATATTTGGTTGATCCACATGCCTTGTGACCCCTATACATGTCATTTGTTCTTTCCTACCACTTCATCCTCTTCTATCACCTTAGTTAAGTCAGGTATTTTTTCCCAAGAGTAGCCTATATTGAGTTTTTCTTCATTTATAATGTTATTTTGGACTTCAATATGGCACATGATATGTAATGTGATATATTTAGATTCTATAACATTTTTAGGATACACTATACATTAGCAGTGATAAGGGGAGGATCATCAGAGAGATGCTGAGTTAGGAACACCCCTCTTGCACCAGGGCATGTGTCCCCCATGCTCTTAATATAGATAATAATGGTAGTCCTATATACAAGGTGAGGATCATTATCTATATTGTGGTACACACCCATATTTCAGATCTGTTGTCATGCGATTATTCCATAGCAGTCGTGGATCCCTCAGTTCTGGGCCACAATATCATGAAGCATGCCTCTGTAATAGATTCTTTTTACGTTGTGTTTGATAATGGGCATCAATGATGGGATTTTGGTGCAGAATGTAAAGTCAAAGACATTGGATGGATATGATATAAAGATCCCACTTCTCTCCCATCTAGGTTTTTTATGATCATATTTATGTTTGGAGATTCACTTCAATCTTTCTTTGGGTTGAGATGACTATTTTTTGGAATCTCTCTATCGCTCCCTCTTTGGTTTTTGGGGATTCCAACTAGGAATGTTTATACTCACCCATACATTGATTTTACCCAAATTATTCTTTTATTATATAGAAGATAGAGAGATTGACGGTGCGTTTTGTGGTTCATAGTGATACATGTGTGCAATGACCGCATACAGTCACGGATATCAGGAGTCAGCTTCTCTTAGAATTCATTTCTTTAAGTTTTTATCTATTTGGGATTTTTTCAGATTGTGTGTATATTTTTCACATTATAACATTTTTATTTTTTGAAAATTTTTTATACTCCATGTGTTTATTTCATAAATAGTTGTATTATATATTTTTTAGTCTTTCATTATATTACTCTATAAATTTTCATGGAGATGGTTGGGTCTCTTCATACAGGTACATTAGATAATGACCACCCATTTACATTATTCATTCTTTGTACTTGTATCAAGGCCCTGTTCTATTAGAGGTAGACTTGGGGATTTCATAGCTCATACCTCCACCAAATTGGTTGGCAGTAGTGGTTTGGGCTATGAAAATATTTTATCTCTATCTTCTGGATGTTCTCATAGAGGGTAATACACCGCATGTCTATTTAATTAAGACCATCGATGATAGTAAGTGATCTAGGACATACTAGTGGTGGGAAATGGGTGACACCATCTACCTTCTGTAATTCTCTCCATATGAGGGGTACTATTGGGAGGAGGGGTTATGACCTATAGAAAAACATTTTTAAATATAAAAATATTATTTTTATGAAAAATCATTTTCCATCATGTTTTTTCAGGTTTATTTTTAAATTAAATTATGAAAGAACAATGAATTTAATTTTATAAAATAGATTCCATTATTTTTATATTAATTTTAAATATTATGTAATATGGTCAACTTAATTTTTTTTCATAATGAATAGTTGGAGTATAAAAAATCTATTTCATAGTTAAAGTTAGATTAATGTTATTGAGCATTAAACTGTTGAAATAATGGTTAAAATGGCCTAGAAACTTATTTAAATTATCTTTTGAATATATATTTCAACCCTTACTCAAATAGTCATCTCGAATTGTCCATTGTTCATCCATTTATTTTGATTAATACAATAATATATGTCATTATTTTTTGAAACTCCAAGTATGTCCTCTACCCTCACTTATAAAAGAATACCCACTATCATATATTCTCAACACATTACTATTTGGTTTGACTATAACATAACCAAATCTATTATTTACACCCCCATCTCATTCTATAGTTCAAGAATTTATTAGAAAACCATACTAGGAATGGTTTAGGTATAAACTGTAAGTGGTTGTTTGAAAAAGAGGTGTAGTTATTCATTGAGTGCTTCCATATTATTTATCATTCTACCACCTTAAAAAAAATCATTGAACATGATGATATTATAAAAAAAATCTGTTTCATATAATATGTTGTTTTTATGATAATGACATAACTTATATACATGTTTGTCATAAATCAAATAGGGAATAGAACTCTCCTTCATCTATGTGGTGGACTATTGCCTCACATGTTGATGTAATTTTTTTTCATTATTTCATCTCATGGAAGGTTTTATTGAAATATTTCATATATTTATATATATATGATATAAATGAGATATGTATAATAATATAACTGAAATATATATGATATTCTTTTATAGTATTTGATACATTGAAAAATGATAATATCGTTTGTGTGGATGTGTAGTTTCCAAATATAAAAAGTGATGTGTTTCTCTTTTTATGATCCTATAATAGGTTAATATATCATTATTTTTAAATAGATAATATTATATTATTAGTACAACCAATATTATGGAAATTTAAAATGATATTTACCTTCTTTCCCTCAAACTCTTTGAAAAAGTAAAACATTACTTACGGGTTCGTATGACATAAAATCTCCATGATTACAAAAGAATTTATTTTTCATAACCATCATTCATAGTTGAATAAAAATTAGAGATAATTTATAAAAATGATAATTATTTCATCCTTATTATTTCATATCTCATATAATAGTGGCCACTTTTACCATAGTCATCCTATAGATGTCATTTGGGACATATGAGTTGAATATCACCAAAACATCCGATGTGAATTTAATTGATTATGTAATTTAATATAACATGATAATAAAAAATATATAAGTACTATGAAAAAATAAAAATATTAATAATGTAAATAATAAATATAATTTAATCATTTTAGAAGATATTCATTGTTTGTGATGATTTAGACTTGAGGTAAGTGACACATTACATTAAAAAAACATTTTAAATGTTTAAAAGATGTATATTAGAAATATTTTTATTCCATGTACATATTATTTAAATTATTTTATTAATGAGATTATATGGATATAAATTATTTATAAAGTAAATATCATGCCTTAATCATCATTATGCAGATTTTTATTCAAATATATTTAAGAGTCTGCACATGGTCCAAAGAAGTTGGCTAGGCCGAACTAGTCTACGAGGGTCTAAAATGGTGAAGACCATGGGAAACGGCAATATCATGTCATATTTTTCATTCACTAAATGTTATTAAATAGGCATCATAAATTTTTTTATAAATAATTATTCGAAAAAAGGAAAACGGTATATTCTTTTTTAAGATATAAAATGTTAAATGTTCTCCCCATCACAATAACTATTATTTCTTGTCATGATTACTCTATATGAGTTTGTATTTATTAAAATAAAACCCTTAATTTAACTTGTTCTACACTAATACAAAACTAGCTTTCGACTTCACTATTATTTATTTGCACTAGTAGAAAATTTTGACAAATAGAATATTTATCAGCATTAAAAAGAGTGCTGATAAATTTATTCTTTAATCAACAATTATATTTTAGCGCTGATAAAGGAAACCTTTATCTGTACTTGAATTTTAGAATTGATAATGTGTATCCTTTATCATCACATTATTTTTAGCACTGATAAATGGAACACTTTATCAGTGCCAATAAATATTTCTTTCATCTATGCATTTTTAGAGATAATAAAATTAAATAATTATGTATACTAAAAATAAAGTATGTGTTTATTAATAAATATTATAGAAATCATAATAATCTAAAATTATTAATAAAAATAATTGATTGATTATATATTATTAAATATTAAACATTTTATTAATTAGATAAGTATGATAATAAATGTTATTAAGATTGTATAATATATATATATATAGATTTATATTAAATTATATAAATTTGATTTTATATGAAAAATTATATTAATGTTTAAATTAAATTTTAATATATTTAATGAATAATTTTATATATTTTAAAATAAATATGAAAAATATATTGACTAATTGCATAGTACTCGACAATCAATTAAATGTCGTTTGATTTTTCAATTTATTATAGATCAAATTTCTGTTATATTTATTTTACATATACAATTAATTTTTGAATTTTTATATATAATATGCAAACAAACATAACTTATACATTTTTTCAATATTTTTAAAGTGTACCTATATTCTTAATTTATTCAATTTCACTCATTTTGTATATATATGCATGCACTCAAAAATAGATATTCATTAATAATGTTAAAAATATATTTGTATATTAATTTTTATAAATAACTATATTTATAAATCTTCACTCACTATATTTATAAAATTATATATTCAATATTATAATGAAATTAATGTTTTCTATATTTATTTATATAATTATAAAAAATAATTATAAAATTGATAAAAAATTTACTTAAATAATGATTATATTTTCTATATTTAAATTTTTATATATTTGTTTAATATATAAATGTATAATTATATAAATACATATAATGATATATATAATATTTTTTATAAATATTTATATAATTATATATAACTAACTACAAATTTAGAATAAATATATTTAAAAAAGAATATATTCACTATATTTATATTTATATATATTTTTCAGATATTTATTATTATTTACAATTTTTTTATAATTATAATTATAAATCCTTTAACATGACTTTAGTAATAATCACTGATAAAATAATCTTTACCCACAATTTTTTTACATTGATAATGATAGGCATTTATAAGCACTATAAGTTTAGAGCTAATAATGACCTATCTTTATCAGTTTCAAATAAGTGCTGATAAAAGTGTCGCGATATATTTTAAAAATCCTAACCATTTACGAACCTGTCACGATATAGAATATTTCTGTGGAAGACACCAACTGCTGGCACTCCTCCTTAGTGAATAAAAGGAAGAATCAGACCACTCGACTACATACGAACATCTATCCAACATCTTAAGTGGGTCTCCGATTTTCATCAACCTAGAAAGTATGGCCTTCTGATTTTCATTGTTTGTTTTTGGTTTCATTTTTGTTTTTTTATTCTACAATTTTTTTATGATCTGTTGTTTGTGATCCGTTTATTTCGATTTTTTATGTTTTATTAATAGGGAACAATTTGTGGTCCATTTTTTGCATTGACTATCGATGTATGATATGTTCCTTATACCTGAAAATGGACCATGTATTTATTTATTGATGTTTTACTACTATGTTTTATATCTTCATACTGAATAATTTTTTCATATATTTATATAAATGTTTTGAAATTGTTATGTATATTCTTGTTTACTAACTAGTGATTTGAGGCACATTGGTGGTTCCCTATTGATTAAATATATGATGACACCTTTCCTAGAAAACATAGTTGACATTAAATTTTAGATTTTATTTTTCAGGAACCATGTTAAGGGAGTGATGTATGTCCATCTATTGGTTATATGTATCATATGACATAGTTCCTCTTATAATTCAAATATTTTTAGTTTTATTATGGAGGGGTTTCAAAGGGGACATCCCCAATTAAGAACATGAGGTTTTATCACATCAAACCTTCACTTTTTGAATCATCATGGTTCCATTAGTTCAAGTTATGCCTGATATTAGGTTTTAGTCTATTTTATATTTCTTATAGATTATAAGTGAGTGGGTTTTTATAATGGCATTGAATGTATGTGTGTCGATATATTCATTCCATAATTTATTTACATATTTGTTTTTCTAATAGGTATACATATATTGGGTAATGATGATTTTGGTTCTATATGTCCATTGAAACAAAGGGTCATGCATGAATTTTGTTCAACCACCGGTACAAATTTTTTCTATTTGGGGAGAGGGGGATCCAATTTATGAATTTTACACCCAAATTTTAAACCATACTTTAGTGACTTTGAATTGTACTAAAGGTCATAAGATGATATGACCTATTGTAGTTTGGTTACTACAGGCTAGGGTCATTACACTATCCATCTCCTAGTTTACACCTAAAATGTATATTGATAATATCATTTATTATCTGCCTTTATCTCCCTCTAATTTTTCATATTCCAACAGCCCTTATTATTGTATTTGGGATTTATAGGCGCATTGTATTCCAGTAAAAATCATCCTTATTTCCCTTATTAGAATATTTTATAGCATTAAATTTTGATAATTAAAATCTTATATGTATTTATTTACATATTGTATTATATAAAACTTTTATGAACCCAATAGTATGGATATGAACAAAAAATGGTTTCACAAAAATCATCTGTCAAACGAATATGATGATGGAGTTAAGTAGTTCATCAAGATTACAAGGTATCATGCATATGAACCTTCAATAATTATATGTCCGTGTTTACATTGTTATTATTCAAGATAAATTAGTCCGAAAGTGTTAAAGGACATTTGATTTTTTTCCGATTAGATCAAAGCTATAAATTTTATACTAAATATGGGGAAAATGAATGTGGACATAGAATGGGATGATACTACGGTTTATGAATCATTTGATATGAATTCCTTTGTAAAATATGATGGACGTCTCATGGAATAAATGAAAAAGGAAAATGAAGATGACATTCATGATTTTCCATAGATGTTTCAGGATTTAAATAGTTTTTCAATGAAACCACTGTACATTAGTTGTACAAAATAATCAACACTATCATATATATTGATGTTTAATAATTTGGAATCTAGAAATTGATGGAGTGACACTGGCATTAAAAAACTACATGCACTTTTCAAATATATGCTACTAGAAGAAAATGAACTGCCAAGATAAACATGTGATGTTAAACGAATGTTATGTTTAATGGGCATGATCTCTAAAAATATAAATTCTTGATGAAATTATTTCATATTGTTTTGAAAGGACCATGAATTACTCATCAAATTCCATATGTGTGGAACAAAACGATACAAGAAAAATGAATCACGTACTTCGAAATTTGTATGGTACTTTCCTATCATTACACGGGTTTGAAGACAATATGGATGTTAGGAAACCAAAAGACAATTTACATGGAATTAATATAAAAGAACTGAATATGGGAAACTATGTCATCCAGCAGGTTCTCTATAGTGGATGAGAATTAATTATGAGTTTCCTTAATTTAGAGATATACCAATATACTTTTGTCTTATGTTATCTATAGATGGGATAAATACTTTTGGTGTACAGAGTAGTAATCATAGTTCATCAACTGTCAGGTTGGTAAATTATAACATGACTACATGGTTATTCATGAAGCACAAAAAAATTATATAGTCCTTATTTATATATGGACCATAGAAACCTGGTAATGATATCAATATATATTTGGATCCATTGATCAAAGATCTAAAATTGATATGGGCTATAGGTGTTACAATTTGTGATTCTCATAGAAGGGAATAATTCACATTGAAGGTCATGTTGTACAAAATGATAAATGACTTACCCACTTAAAAAAAATTCATTATATATTATTAAAGGTGTGTTGGGGTGTCCCATTTCTGAAAAACGCACACACTGGGTTCAGTTAAAACGTTCCTCAAAGACTATGTTTTTAGAACATCAATTTTTTCGATGACACCATAAATACCAACCTTGGATTTCAACATTCAATGGGAATATAAAACAAGTTACAACACCATCCCATGAAAAGAATGATCAATAGTACAGAAATTAAAAAAATATTGACAGTATTTGAGGTAAACCCTTTTTTAAAAATCATAAAAAATTATATTGGAAGAAGAGATCAATTTTCATTGAATTATTGTATTGGAAATTTTTGTATATGATTCATTTTATTAATGTCAGACATATAGAAAAAAATCTATTTGACAGTTTTATTCAAACCATACTAATTTTTTTTGTGAAAAAACTAATGATGGAATCAATGATAGGTTGTACTTGATTGAAATTTGGATAAGGTATGATTTGGTACGGGTGAAGGATAAAAAGATGAATTTTCTTCCTCCAGCTGATTACACTCTATCCAACCATGAAAAATTCGAATATTTTCATTTCCTTACGAGTATTATAATACCAAACGGGTATTCAGAAAACATAAATAATTTTGTTTCAATGAATTATTTGAATTTATAACAAATAAAATATCACAAATATAATCTTTTATTGAAATATTTAATGTGTGTTTAAATCCGTTGAATTATTTCTCAAAATGTATGACATACATTAACCAGACTATACATCTTTTTCAATGCCATATGTAGTAATTTTGTTGACCAAGTGATGTTTCCATCATGAATAAGGATTTTCCAATCATATTATGGAATTAAAAATATTATTACCACCACAATTATTTGATATAATGGTCCACCTGATGGTTCAGTTGGTCAGAGAGGTTCAACTATGTGGTCATGTCCATTATAGATAGATATACCCCATTGAATGGTATATGATGATTTTGATAGGGTATGTCAAGGATCACAATTGGAAAGAAGGATGTATTGTTGAAGGATATATTGTGGAATAAGATATTATATTCTATACCAATTACCTATTAGATATTGAAATAACCACTCTTCTAAAGTCTCATCAAAATGAATGCCATATGGGAGAAGGAATTTCTGGAAGAGTTGTTGTTACAAATACTTTGACAGAACAAGATCAAGAAAATAATTACATATTACATAATAGTAAAGATTTTGATCTATACATTGAATCACAAAATGAAATTCTTAGAGATTTAAATCTGTTAAGGTATGTAATATTAATATCACATACACATAATCAGAAGTTTATAGAATGATTCAATGATCAAATTTATAAGGCGTTACATGAAAATATTAATTCTATTTTAGAATGACTTAAATGTATTTCTAGAGGACCGAATGAATGTTTTGTATCTTACATTGGGTTTGTAATCAATGGTTATATGTAATATTCAAAACAACACAATGAATTCAGTATGATGCAAAACAGTGTTGTTAGGCATGTTGCTAAATCGATTTACATCTCTAGTCCATGAATAGATATCAAATTTATGAATCTTTGTCATATTTTGTCGATATGAAACAAATATACGATTTGGGTTATAAAACATTTCAAGTGACTCTCTTCCATTGAAAATCAGTTGACAATATAAATGAAGTGAATGTTGATGAAACAGGATTTGTAAAGTTGAATTTCAGTATAGAAGGGAAATAGGACAAGCCAATTGTAATATTGTCACATGTAATGCATGTATTTTTTTTCTGATCCAAATAACATTAATTGGTCAATTTTCGTACTACATACATAAATTTTTTTGAGTTAGATGAATATTAAATAAAGAATGACCCTTTTATGGGGACATCACAACTAATTCATGTCATTCCCATTATAGACAATGTCTTCAAAATTAGAGGGGACCACAAATAATGGATTTGGATTCTCAAAAGAGGAACCAAATAATTTTATCCTTTAAAACAATATATTTCAATGAGAAGGTAAACGTTTTTTTAATTGATTATATTTTTCCACATAATGTTATATGTTCTCTACTGCATTAACATAATCTAAATTACATTTTTGAATACTCATTAATTCAATGTCTTGTGTACATAATGATGTTACTAATAAATTATAAGAACAAACAATAATGGAGGAAACCCGTTGGATAGATGAAAAGGTAATGTAATGATATAATTTCCCTATTTTACTGAATAATTATATAATAGAACGTCGATTTATTTCAGCACTCGAGGCATGCAGGATACTCCTAAAAAATTTATATGTGAACCTTGGATCATGATCAGAGTTGATGGGGAGTGGAACCCCTTGTATTCTCACTAATTCATTCATATATTTCTCCAGAAGTCGTTCAATATATTGATCTTCCCAAATAGTGATAATGTGGGATGTCTTAGTGTGTCTGTCCACAAAAAACCATATTGAATTAATTCTATTGAATGTATTCAGCAGACCTGTGAAAAGTCTATTGTGACATTATACAATTTCTACATGGGCATAGGCAATGTCTTCACCATCCTTTTAGAAATCGGTCTCTCTACTTTGGCTTTCTAACATATCAAGAACCTTGAAATATATTCAGCAATCTCTTTCATCATATTGTCCCTCCAGAAGTCTTCTTGGAGATCATGGTACATATTAGTGCTACTAGGATGCATAGAGAATGGTGAGACATTTTCATTATCAAATAGATCCTTCATTATCCAAAGAGATTAAGGTACACTATGTTTTATTCAAAATTGAATCACACCATCATCATCGATATGGTACTCTGGTAGATTCCCTTCCTTTTCATTATTAAACCTATTTTTATCTATATGTCATCCCTTTGTGATTACATAATCTTCTATTGGATATATGGTTGGGAAATCATTTGGGATTGGTAGTATATATTACCTACTATTATGATTTCTAAATCCTTCCATTGCATATCCATGAAGATAGGGTCTTTCTCAATCCACAACATGGATAGAGTAACATGTTCTTTTTTTCTTAGATCATTATCTTCCTTGTTTGAAGTTCCATGTTTGTAGTGAATAAGGAAATTGTAAACGTTGATTTTCTATAACCATCTCCATTGACGCATTTTGATGTCATTATGTGTGAATATATAATTTATACTATTGTTATTGGGTTATATGTCACACTTCTCACCATAGAGGCATTGTCTCCATATTTTCATGAAAAAATTCACAACTAATTTTTCTAGATCATGTGTCGGTTAGTTATACGCATGGATCTTCAACTACCATTAGGCGTAGGCTATAATAGTTTAATTTTTCATGAGTAAAAACCCAAATTTTTTTCGAATCATAACTGTATATCACAAAAATTTCTCCACTCTCCAGCAATGTGAGTAAAAGTGCAGTTATCAGTATTCGGTTTACCTAAATGAATAATCCTTCAAATTTTCTATCTAGACATACTTTACCCCTTTACCTATTAACTTAGTTTTCATTATTGAAAATAGTGAAAAATTTATAACAAAACATTGGTAGTACCCCGCTAATCCCTCAAAACTATAGATTTCTTTTACCGTAGAGGGTCTGGTCCATTCATTTATTACATTTGTTTTTTATGGGTCCACATAAATTCCCTCACCTGAGATCACATGTCTCAATAATGTGAGTTTATTCATTCAGAAGTCACACTTTCGGAACATGTTGTACAAATTCTACTTTCTAAATGTCACAAAAAAAGTCTTATATATTCTTCATGTCCATCCTTTCTCTTAGAGTAGATGACAATAAAATCAATAAACACTACAACAAATTTGTTGAGGTAATGTATAAATACTATATTAATCAAATCCATTATGATTTCAGTGGAATTAGTAAGTCAAAAGTGGGATACTAGAAACTCATAGTTCCCATACCATGTTTAGAAGGCAGTATTTTGAATATATTCTTTATTCACCTTTAGTTGATGATATCCCAAATAGAGATCCACCATCGAGATGTACCAAGATCCTCCCAACTGATCAAACAAGTCAACAATACTTGAAATAGGATTGGCGTTCTTTATGGTTATCTTTTTCAGTTTTCTATATTGGATACACATCCAAATTAATACATCATTTTTCTTAAAAATAGATATGACACACCCCAAGGTGATTCACTAAGGAGTATGAACCCTTTGTCCAAATTTCCTTTAATATACATCTTTAACACCTCCAGTTTGATATGAGCTATCTTATTGGGACACATTGATATAGGATTAGCTATGTGTATGAGGTCTATGGAGAAATCCACCACACAATCTGGAGGAAGTTTGGGTAACTCTTTAGAAAATACATCACCATATTCCCTGTTTATGGGAAATTTTTATAGGTTGACACTATCATTTGACTCAACCACTTGAGTGAGGTATACCTCTTCACAGGGAATCAACACCCACACCGTTGAAGGTTTTTTCAGAGGGGATCCATGCTATTCCGTTCATTTTTATTGGATCATGGGATGGTTTAGAATATGAAAAAATATTTTTTTAGAGTTGATATGTTCTCTATATAATAAGTTCCAATCCATTCCCATTATATTGTAGAATTCAACCAAGGGAATTTGCACAAGATTCATTGGAAGAATCTTCCCACATACATTAATAGGATAAGATTCTAACAATTGGGTTGCAATGATTTCACCACTATGTGTTTTTATGTATATCTCAACTTCAAGGTTTCAGGGATTCCATTTCGTAGTTCTAGAATACATACATGATATAAAGGAATGTGTTGAACCATAATCAAATAAAACCTTAAAAATTATTCAGTGAATAAGAAGTGTACCATGTATAACATAATTTTGTTGATCAACTTCTGTAGTAGTGATGGAATAATCCTTCCCTTGTTCCTTTGACATTGGCGGATGTTGATGCTGATTAACCTAGAAGGCTCGAGGTTTAGTGCACTGGATTTCATAGAGCCCTTGATCCCTATAGTAGTAGCGTTGGACCATGGGTGGTGTTTTCCCCTCTTCAAAAAAATTATCATGCCTTCACATATCTTTTCAACATTCATGAGATTTTTGGTCTTCTCTAAAACACATGAACCATTTCCCCATCCCTTTGAGGAAATTCCCCTGATGATTCTTCCCACATTTTTTACATGTGGGTGGTTGAGTTTTCTTTCCACCATTATCATTAGATCCTATGAAATTAAAATCCATTTTTCATTTATTATCACCGTATCCTTGGGACCATTCTCAAAACTAGGTCTTTAATATGAGAGCACATCGAATAACTTATTCACAACTCTCAAAGTCTCTAATTTCAAGAGCCTTTCAAAGGTGTGGGTTTTACCCACTAAAGAACCTATCAAATTTTCTATAATTGTTCATAACAAAACCCAAAGCATACCAATAAATCCTTGTGAAAGTATCATTGTAGGCCATGGTAGATTCTCTTTCCTTTTTATTGTTCTCTATTAATTCCCTCTCCTTATTTTTAATAACAGTTCTTGGTGAATACTTTTTATGAAACCTAATCTTAATGTATTCCCATTCCATCTCATTAATTTTTTCAACTAGCTTGGGGTATTTAATCAATTCCCACTGTTGATCGGCCTTTCCATCTAGATGATAAATGGATAAAATCCCCCTCTGCATATTGGAATAGTGATATATAGAAAAGATCTTCTCCATGGAGTGGAACCACTACTCCACAACTAGTGGATGAAAAGATCCACAAAATGTTGGTTTTTTTTACATAAAACAATCGATATCCAGTTGATACCTCTTAGGTGAGGAGGATGTTCTACATTATTCAGGATATTATTCTTAACCTGAGACATTTTGGTAAGCATTACCATGAAGTTTTTAACTCCACCCTCCAATGCATTTCATATTTTGTTCTTGCAATCATTGCATTGACACTCTCACAGGTTGTTGGTCTGGATTCTCCTAGTTACCACCATGTTCTAAAATAGAATCTCTTAGAACAAAACATAAGTCAATGAGACATGAATAAATAACTTATTCATCTGTTCAATTTACAATAAAAAAATATCTTATGGGATCCCTATGTTTAGAAAATATTCTTGTGTTCACAGTTGAACCTAGTCTCATAATAGAGGTTTTCATGAGGGTTCCCTAATCCTAATTCCCAAATTTACGAATCCATTAATCTAATAACAACAATAGTGAACCTACTTTTCATACATTTATTTAACATCATTTTAATGATAAAAAACAAAAAAAATTACACAAAAAGGATTTAATGAGATAGAATCTTGAAAAAACTAGGATCATAAATAACATTTACAACATAAATAATAAACATTTATTTAATTCCTTCTTATCTAGCTTCTTATCGGCCCTCGTGTACTTTTTAGTAAATGTTTTCACCTGAGGATATATATCAAAATGGGTCAGCTAAAATACCATTAATAGGAAAGGTAAGAATATGACACAATGTAACATGAGGTGATCATAATAGTGACATCATTTATATAATATTATAGAATGTGGCAGTGCCAAAAATTTAGACATCATGTCTTGGTGGTCAACAACCACACATAGTTGTAAAATAATCAAGAATCACGTTCACAAGTAATTTAAATTTAACTCCTAAGATTCATCACTTTAACCAATATATTGGTGCACTATATAATTCCTTGCTCAACAGAAACATTCAAACATTCATATTGCGCTATATAATTCCAGGCACACCCATCACATCATAACAATTATATTATCATGCACGCCTCCTAGAAAATATGTCCAACGTGAGCATAAAATGAACAATGGATATAAATAGGGTTCACATAATAAATAATACATTAATAAAAATTGTATTCCCAAAAAAAATAGGCAATATCATTCTTGACATAGAACCATTAACAGTGAGTGAAGAGCAAAACAATTTTCGAGAAGTAAAAAAGGGTGCGTTTATTTGAAATAAGAGTTCTTTTAGAGAACATTGGATTTTTCAAAAAAATAGGAGAACATTCATATCCCGGAAAAATTAATATAATGATAAATAAATTATTTTTGAAGCATATAAATACTGAAAATGAGTTAATTTGTGAAATACAAAGAATGAGAGTTGGGTTCGAGAATTTACCCTTACCTTTTTTTCTAAACACTTTATTCAGATTACTGTTTTTTATAATGAAAATAAATTCATTAATTAAAAATTAAATAGACTTTACTACATGAATTTTATTCATTATAGTTTAATTATGTTCTTTTATGGACCTTTGTATGAGTTATAGTGTTTAAAATCATTGTTCTAGAGTGTTAATTTTCATATCTTTTACAAATATTTCACTTGTATTCATGAATGGATGTTGTAACGACCCAATTTTTTTAAATTCAAATTCCATACTTATAAATAATCCATAAAATCGCATAATAAAGAACTAATAAGTGATAAGTGACCTTAAAACATAAGTTTGTCACTTCTGTGTTTGGAATTTTGAAAATCTGACAGACACGGTTGTGTTCAAGATGTTTTTTGGAGTCTAATAAAACAAAATTAAATTTTTGTGAATAGTAACCAACACTAATAAATAGTAACATACACTTATGAATATTGATATATTATAATGAATTTTAACCTCATATATGATAGTATAAAAATAATATTCAAGTTTGAAGTACGATATTCTTATGTTTTAGAATGAGTTAATGCAACTTTTAAATCTGGTTTTGATAATAAAATGTGATTTTAATTAAATATTAATATAATCATATTTAGAAAATTATTTTTGAAAAATGGAATTAATTTTTTGATTCTAAACGTCAAAAAATGGTTCGGGTGAGTTTTTGAGATTTTTCTGAAATACTTAAATTTTTGATGAATAGTAAAATACGACAATTTACAATATATATACATTATAAGATAAATAATCTATTCCTATCATCATGGCTGATTTAACTACCCATGGTTCGAATTAACATGACCCATTTACTATTCATGGTCATGGAATACTTACTATTCTTTTCCTTGTGAAGGAATAATAAACTAAGGATTATAATATCATTAAATCCCTCCTCCCCTCCACTATAAAAACCCCCTTCACTCCCTCTTCTCTCTACTCCTCTCAAGCTCCTAGACTTCTCTAAATTACACGAAAATGTCTCCCCAAGTTCCTCCCCCACATCCAAATGCTCTTATACTCTTCAAAATACCAAAACCTCCCCCTTTAGGAGGTTCTCAAAAGAGGAAGTCTCAAGAGGTAAATTCCTCTTCCCAAATTTCTTCATTTTTTTAAGATCATTTATTTTTTATTTTTTTCCTCACCTCCCTTCACCATAATAGTATCGTATATCCCATATAATACATGTAATTGAATTTATTCATGCTAGTGGTATATTTTATTATCTTATCCCTTTTCCCCACCATTTTATTTGAATGAAATGAAAGCACCGTTTGAGATGTGCTAATTTGGCACATTCAAGGACAACAATTTATCAATTTTTGTTATTATCATTAATTCTGGTCATGAATCCATTTGAGTTATGGTTGATAAAGATTACTATATAAGTAATATATCGTATTTTGGTTCTTTAATCCTTTGGTAAAAATGGAATTAAGCTATAAATAAAAACACATTCTTTGTAATCAAACCCACCGAATAACAAAAACGATTATTACTAAGGTTATATATATAATAATTGAAAATCACTCTAAGTAACCTAATTAAAATTAAAACCATATAATCTATTTTATATGAACTAAATTATGAATCTTCAATTATGGACAACAGCTTTCATCTTCCATATAATCCAAACTTGAATATAAGTGAACCGATCTTTTAAAGCCAAGTAAACAAACGAGCCCAAACAATGAAATTGAGCCTTGTAACTAATAAAAAATGATTTTAATGAACTAAAAAGGGTTATAATAAATAAATTACATACAGAAGATGTTATGGACTTATTAATTAATAATCATAATTTTTTTATTCACGTCATTAATAACAAGTGGACAACACCACCAGATTTAAGGTAAGGGGTCCTCTCCTTTTCTCTCTTAACAAAGATCATCCTCTATACTATGCATTTATATGTGTACTAGAAAATTATGGGGTATGTATAAGAACCTCCCCCATTCATCCTTCATGATTTATAAGTGATGGGAAACCCCATTTCTCTCTCATCAATCCCTCTTTGTCACACCCGACACCATGCCGATAAAATCGTAACGAATTCTACCCAAACCATCTTTGTTCTTTCGGCTCGCCTTATGTTTCTTTAAAAGTGGTGAAATATTTTTTATATATTTGAGTACTATGAATTATGTATATTTGTATAAGATTCTTATATCAAGACCCTTTCATCACATTCTTTCAGGTATATACATGATTTTCAAAGATTCCCTCCTTAGAACTTTCCGATAAGCCAACCTTTTTTAAGGGGACATCCCAAATTTTTACCCAAATATCAAGTGCACTCTATCCTATGTTTTAAAAAACCATTGTAATTATAAAATCAGTATTTTCATTATGAAAACCTTCTTTTTTCATTTATGATTTTATATAAAATAATGTCTTCTTTTCTATATGAAAAGCTCGAGAGTGTTTTCCATAAAATTGCCCAAAAATGCTTCAATGCTAATGTTTCTAAAATACATTTTTTATATGTTGTCACTTATATTTTACACCACTTACCATATTATATGGATATTTTACTCTATGAATGTCCATGTATGTTCTAATCCCTTCCTTTCATAGACACTTTCGTGATACCCCCATTGGATATGTTTTATGTCCTGATTGTGGTACCTAATTCTTTCAATGGGTATCCTTATGTTTATGTATGGTTGATTATGTACGATAATTTATGTGGGAAGATTATTTATGAGGCAAGAATATTCATGAATATGTTGATATGGTTGTGCCCGTATAGTGATCCAATGCATTGGTTAAGGATATGTCTCATGAGATTTGATATGAAACGAGATGGGCCGTTATCCTTGACCCGTACTAAAATGGGAAACGAGATTGGAAGTTTGTCTTGACCCTTACTAAAGATATGATTTATGATTCTGACACATTTATATGATTCCATGTTTACATGATACCATTATTATATTAAATGATTTTATTAGTTTCATGCTTTTTATTTCATTATGTCATGCCTCCTAACTCAAGTGCTTGAGATGTATCCTTATGATCATTCCTTTACTGGGATTTTTAGCTCATCCCTTTGTTTATGTGTTCCCCAGGGTACCCTATGCCGATGTAAGAGCTCAAATAAAGTTAGAATATCTTTATGGAGATTAAACAATGAAGTATTTTTATTCCCATGTTTTATGTTATATGTACCTTGTCTTCTATGACACTATATTAAACGATCCTTGGATTGTACTCTGATGATTAATTATGCTTAAAATCAAGAAATGTTCTATGTAAACGTCTTGGGTCGCTATAGTTGGTATCAAATAATGGTCTAGTTATTTTTGGATATTAGGAATATAGCACCTTATTGAGAGCCTTAAGGATGAAACTATGTATAAGGAAACATTCCTAAATTTTGGTGAGTATAGAGTAAGTGGTTTATCAAACAAATACATCCATGTATGGATACGATCAAGTAGAGGCAACTCTGGCATAGATGTATCTAGGGGTAAGACACAAAAACACAGCATTGATCTAGACTCGAACGAGAACTGGTGTACAGTAAAGGGCCTTGCTACACTCTTGGTTACGACACTCCCGGTGGATATGCTTTGGTAGATTCACGAACATAGTACAAACCATTATTAAGGGACAAAAAATCCCATAAGAATATAAGTTAAGAAATAGATCAAGGATAACCTAGATATAAACCTAAATAATCACAAGATAGGATGTACTTCTTCTTTATAAGTTCATACTTTTATGTTCATGTTTATTTTTATGCTCAATAGCTATGTATTCAAGACCTCTAATTATACGTTCTTTTTCTTAGTTAATGGTGCCAAATAGAAGAACATGTTCCAACAACCAATTTGATAGAAAATTTAATGATTTCCCTAATGGCCTGCCTGATGTGATGGGAGCCGGTGCTCAAAACATCATGGAACTACTTGCTCAGCTGGCTCGAGTTATAAATAATAACTTGAATTAGGTGGAATTCCCCCATCCTACAAGGAAAGATCAAGTTTCCATAGAATCCTTCTTGTAGAAATGGCCTCCCATGTATAGTGGGTCTTCTGATCTCCTCCTCGTAGAACAATGGATTAACTCCATTGAAAAAGTTTTCCCTATCCTCCAGTGCTCGGAACAAGAGAAATTTGTAGTGGTAGTTGAACGTTATTATGTGGAAGATGATCATTGGTGGAAACTGATCAATAATACAATGTCCCATTAAGAAATTGATTCCATAGATTGGGAGGAATTCAAGAAGATGTTTTTCAACAAATATTTTCCTCGAACACTCCATCTCAAGATGGAAAAAGAGTTCCTTAGACTAAAGCAGAATGAAGATAAGTCCATTGGGGCATATGAAGCGAACATTACAAGGCATTCAAGGTATGCCTCTTGATTTCTCATGAACACCGAAAGCATGGTGGATCACTTATTTAGCTGTCTAAAGCTGAGTATACGAAAAGTGTTGGAAATTAGAGACTTTGAAAGCTATGAGAAGATTTTCCATTATTCCATCAAGGTTGAAATAGAGATGGGAGACTCTCAGTGGTTGCAGGGGACTAGTGACAAGAAGCGTAAAATGGAGAACAACATGGGTTGTTCATCAAAAAAATCCCATGACAGAAAGAATCCTCACTTTCTCCTTTGCAAGAATTGTGGGAAAGAAGCATCTTGTTGACTGTCTCAAGGGAACCGGGAATCGATTCTAATGCAGAATGTTTGGTCATCTGTACAAGAAATACTGAAGCGATATGAAAAAAATTTCTAATGTGGAAGAAGAATAGAAGGTTTAGATCAATGCCAGGCCTGCAGTGAGGTGTTTTAACTTCAAAGAGCTAAGGCATTATGTGAACAATTTTCCTAAGGCGAGCGTTGTTGGATGAAATCAACAACAACCTCCAAGGAAACAAATAAGGGATTATGCTATCACTACGGCTGAGGTGGAGCATGAAAATGATGTGGTGACAGTTACGCATGTTACTCATTCAATAATAGAGAACATATTATTTGATAATGGTTCTACATAATCTTTTATATCTTGAAAGTTTAGTAGAACTATTCAAAGACCACCTCAATATGTGGAGGAAAATTTATCTGTGAGAATAGAGAATGGGGAATTATTTAACCCATGGTTTATAACTCCTCCCCGGTAAATGTTTGTGGACTGAACCTACAAAAAAATCATGTAACACATCCTTTAGTGGTTTTCGACGCTATCTTGGTCATGGATTGGCTATCTTTGTACAAGGACATCATCAATTGTCTGGAAACGGTGATTACTCTTCACATCCTAAAGAATCGTCCCATTATTTAAAAGTGCAAAGAGGAAGATGAGTCTCCTTTAGAATATTTGTCTCATGATTGGATATTTTTTACTTATGAGCATGCACATCTAGCTCGAATGATTGAGACAAAGGAGAAAATTATGCTTGAAGACATGCCAATCATGAGGGATTACACTGATGTATTCCCAGAGGAGTTGCCCGGTCTTCCCCCTAACCGAGATGTTGAGTTCTCAATTGAACTTATCCCTGGATCTCAGCCAATCTGAAAGAATCCATACAGAATTGCCACTGTAGAGTTGGAAGAGCTGAATAAGGAGTTACAATAGAATATAAAGAAGGGTTTTATACGCCCGAGTGCTTCACAGTGGGGTGCTCCAGTCCACGTCGTCAAGAAGAATGATGGATCAATGCGTCTCTGCATTGATTATCGTGAGCTCAATAAAAAAACTATAAAGAACATGTATCCCCTTCCACGGATAGATGAATTGTTCGATTAGCTTTGTGGGGCCAGTTATTTCTTTAAGGTGGACATTCAGTCAGGATATCACCAACTAAAGGTGAGGAAGGATGATATTCCCAAGAATGAATTTCAAACGAGGTATGGAAACTATGACTTCATAGTGATGCCCTTCGGACTCACTAATTCTCCAGCAATTTCCATGGATATAATGAATAGAGTCATTAAATATTACATCGACAAATTTGTGGTGGTCTTTATTGATGATATTTTGATATACTCGAAGAGTAATGAGGAACATGAGAAGCATTTGGAAAATATGTTAAGGACATTGCAAAGGGATAATTTGTATTCAAAGTACGGAAAATTTGAGTTCTGGAAGGAGGAAGTATCATTCTTGGGGCATGTTATCACCAGGAAAATGATATCTATGGAACCTTCCAAGAAGAATGAATTTGAAGAGTGGCCAAGGCCAACTTCTGTAATAGATATCCATAGCATTTTAGGTCTAGCTGGGTATTATCGATGATTCGTAAAACCTTTTCACGATTGTCAAACCCAATGACCAAGCTGACAGGGAATGGAGTAAAGTTAGTCTAGACACAAGAATGGGATGAATTTTTCAAGGAGTTGAAAAGGAGTCTTATCACTGCACCGGTACTCACACTCCCTTCATGTGGAGAACTCTTTGTGGTGTATAGTGATGCTTCTAAGAATGTCTTAGGCTGTGTCCTAATCCAAAATGATAAAGTGATAGCCTATGAATCAATGCTACTAAAAATCCATGAGCAAAACTATCTCACACATGATCTGGAGTTGGCAGCTATGATCATTGTGTATAAAATCTGGCAGCATTATCTCTATGGGAAAAAATGTGAGATATATACTAGACACAAGAGTCTAAAATATATATTCACACAGGAAGAGCTTAATATGAGCCAGCGAAGATAGATAGAGCTCATCAAGGAATATGACTGCTCAATCCACTACAATCCCGGCAAGGCAAACAAGGTGGTGGATGCTCTATGTTGAAAGGATCATATGTCTTTATCAAAGATGATAATTCAAAAGGACCCAATCTTTTTATATTTTCAAAGGATGGACATGTGAATAATTAAGGGAGGAACATCATCAATCCATTCTCAAATTATTTCTCAACCATCCCTCATAGAGAAAATAAAGGATTCTCAAAGAAAGGATGTGGAAACTCAGAAAAGGGTGGAAGATAATATAAATGGGAAATCCTCTGATTTCAAAATTGATGAGGAAGAAGTTTTAAGATTTGGGAAATGATTATGTGTACTTTCTGATCCAGAGATAAAGAAGTATCTATTAAATGATGCACATAGCTTGACCTTCTCTATCCATCATGGGAGTACCAAAATGTACTATGATCTCCTAGAACACTTCTGGTGGTATAAAATGAAGAAGGAGATTGTGGAATACATATCAAGGTGCTTGTTATTTCAGTAAGTTTAAGGTGAGCGAAAAAAGTAAAAAGGAATGATGCAACCATTGCCTATACCCATGTGTAAATGGGAAAATATTACTGTGTACTTTCTCATGGGTCTCCCGAAGACATCGAAGGGAAATAATGCGATATGGGTTGTGGTTGACCGACTCATCAAGAGATCCCATTTCATCGCAATTCGGGATGATCTGTTGATTGAACAACTCACAACGTTATATGTGAAGGAAGTGGTGATACAGAAGTGTGTTCCACTCTCAGGTGCCTCTGACTATTATCCAAGGTTGACATCTATATTCTGGAGGAGCCTTCAACATTCTTTGAGTACTGAATTAAATTTCAGCTCATCCTATCACCCCCAAACTAATGGCCTGCCTGAAAAAACTATTCTGATGCTTGAATATATTCTTAGAGCCTGATCTGTAGAATAAAATGGTGGATGGGATCAGTATCTACCGTTTGTTGAGTTCTCATACAACAATAGCATCCACTGGAGTATTCAGATGGCTCCATATGATGCTCTGTATGGAAAGCGATGTAGAACTCCAACCTGTTGGGATGAAGATGGAGAAAGAATGCTACTTTGACTTGATCTTGTTCAATAGATGATTGAAAAGATTCAAGTCATCTAGAAACACATTAAGGCTGCACAAAGTTTCTAAAAGATCTATGCTGACAATCGTCTAAGGGACATGGAGTTCGACGTTGGAGATAAATTTTTCCTTCAAATATCTCCATGGAAGTGAGTCATGCAATTTGGGAAGAAAGGGAAGCTAAACCCAAGGTATATTAGCCCCTTTTAGATCCTTGACCCCATAGGATCCGTGTCCTATCGGCTTGCACTTCCACCAAATATGGCTCGAGTTCATGATTTTTTCCACATATGACTCTTGAGGTAGTACATACCTAATCCCTCAGATGTACTAAACTCAGAGGTGGTGCATCTGGAATATGATCAGTCCTATGAAGAGCAGCCTGTAAAGATTCTGGATCGGAGAGATATAGTTATATGCAACAAGACAACCCATCTTGTCAATGTGTTTTGAAGGAACCATAATTTTGAGGAAGTGACATGAGAGTTGGAGGAAGCAATGAAAGAAAAGTACCCACATCTGTTTTTGGCCTGGAATGTAAAATGAAAATTCGTGGGTGAAATTTCTTAAGGGGTGAAGAATTGTAACAACACAAAGTTTTTAATAGAAATTTTATACTTATTAATATTCCATAAAATCACATAATAATGAACTATTTAGTGATAAGTGACCATAAAACATAAGTTTTCCACTTCTGTGTTTAGAATTTTGAAAATCTGACACACACGGTTGTGTTCAAGATGATTTTTGGAGTCTAATAAAACAAAAATAATTTCTAGTGAATTGTAACCTACTCAAATGAATAGTATCATACCCTAAAGAATAGTGATATACCCTAATGAATAGTAACCATACCTATGATAGTATAAAATTAATATTGATGTTGGAAGTATGATATACCTATGTTTTAGAATGAGTTAATGCATGTTTTAAATCTGGTTTTTGATAATAAATTATGATTTTAATTAAATATTAAAATAATCATAATTAGAAAATTATTTTAGAAAAAAGTTCTTCATTTTTGGATTCTAAAAGTCAAAATATGTTTCGAATGAATTTTTGAGGTTTTTCTGAATTACTTGAATTTTTTATGAATAGTAAAATACCGTAAAATACCGTATATATACATTATAAGCTAAATAAACTATTCCTAGAATCATGGATGATGTCACCAACCAAGGTTCGAATTCACAAGATCAATTTAATATTCATGGTCATGGATTAATTACTATTCATTGTCTTGTGAAGAAATATTAAATTAAGGATTATAATATCATTAAATCCCTCCTCTCATCCACTATAAAACCCCCCTTCATTCCCTCCTCTCTCCACCCCTCTCAAGCACTAATCCTTCTCTCAATTCTTCCAAAACCTCTCCCCATGGTCCCCCTCCCACGTCCAGAAGCTCTTAGCCTCCAAAAAATACCAAAACCTCTCCCCTTAGGAGGATCTCAAAAGAGGATGTCTCAAGAGGTAAATTCCTCTTCCCAAATTTCACCTTTTCTTTTATGTTCTTTTCTTTTTTATTTAATTCCTCCAATCCCTTCACGATAAAATTATGATAAATCCATTAGCATAAATGTAATGGAATTTCTTCATGAAAGTTGTATATTTTATTATCTTCTCCCCTTTCCCCACCCTTTTATTTGAATGAAATGAAAGCACCGTTTGAGATGTGCTAATTTGGCACATTCAAGGACAAAAATTTATCAATTTGTGTTATTATCATTAATTATGGTCATGAAACCATTTGTGTTATGGTTGAACAAGATTATTATATAATTAATATAACATATTTTTTGTTCTTTAATCCTTTTGTACAAATTGAATTAAGCTATAAATCAAAACATATTATTTGTAGTCAAACCCACCAAATAACAAAAACGATTATCACTAAAGTTATATATGTAATAATTCAACATAACTCTAAGTAAACTAAATAAAATAAAAACCATTTAATCTCCTGGATATGAAGTAAAGGATGAAACTTCAATTCTGGAAAACCACTTTCATCTTTCATATAATTCAAACTTGAATATAAGTGAACCGATCATTTAAAGCCATGTAAACAAATGAGCCCAAACAATGAAATTGAAACTAGTAACTTATCAAAAAGAAATATAATGAACTAAAAAGGGTTATAATAAATAAATTTCATATAGAACAGGTTAAGTAATTATGAATTAATAATCCTAATTTCTTTATTCCCGACACTAATAACAAGTGGATAACACCACTAGATTTTAAGTAAGGGATCCTCTCCTTTTCTATCTTAATCAAGATCGTCCTCTATACTATGCCTTTTTATGGGTACTAGAAAATGATGGGGTGTGTTTAATAACCTCCCCCATACTTCTTTCTGGATTTATATGTGATGAGAAACCCCATTTCTCTCTTATCAATCTCTATTGTCCACACCTGATACCATGCAGATAAAATCGTAACAAATTCCACCCGAAGCTTCTTTGTACTTTCGAGTTTCCTTATCGTTCTTTCAAAGTGGTGAAATCTTATCTATATATGTGGGTCTTATGAATTCTGGTTATTTATAAAATATTATTATATCAAGACACTTTCATAACATTCTTTCAGGGATATACATGATTTTGAAAGATTCCCTCCTTAGAACATTCCGGTATGCCAACCTGTTCTAAGGGGACATCCCAAATATTTACCATAATTTCAAGTGCACTATATCCTATCATTTAAAATGAAAGTGTTTTTATAAAATTGATATATTTATTATTAAAAAATTCTTGGCTAAATTCTGGTTTTATATAATATAATGTCTTCTTTTCTATTTGAAACGCACTAAAGTGTTTTCCTTAAAACTGCAAAAACATGTTTCAATGCTAATGATTCTAAAATACATGTTTTAATTATTGTAACTTATATTTGACACCACTTACCATGTTATATTCGTATTTTAAACTATTAATGACCATTTATGTTCTAATACCTTCATTTGATGGACACTTTCATGATACGCCCATTGGATAGGTTTAATGTCATGATTTTGGTACCCAATTATTTCCATGGGTAACCTTATGTTTATGTATGGTTGATTATGTATGATTATTTATGTGGCATGATTATTTATGTGGAAATAATATTCATGAATATTTTGAGATGGGTATACCCAGATAGTGCTCCAATGCATTGGGTAAGGAGAAGTCTCATGAGATGCGATGTGAAACATGATTGGCAGTTAGCCTTGACCCGTACAAAAATGTGAAACGGGATTAGCAGTTAATCTTGACCCATACTAAAGATATGATTTATGATTCTACCAAATTTATGTGATTTCATTTTAATATGATCCCATGCTTATATTAAATGATTTTATAAGTTTCATGCTATCATTATGTCATGCCTCTTAATTCATGTGCTTGAGATGTATCCTTATGATCATTCCTTTACTGGACTTTTTAGCTCATCCCATTGTTCATGTGTTCCCCAGGGTACCCTATGAAGATGTAAGAGCTAAAAGGAAGTTATAATATCTTTATGGTGATTAAATGAAGAGTTTTTTTAGTCTCATGTTTTATGTTTTATGTACCTATTCTTCCAAGACACTAGACTTAACGATCCTTGGCTTGTACTCTGATGATTAATTACGCTTAAAATCATGGAATGTTTTATATAGAAGGCTTGGGTCGCTATAGATGTTCGTTTGAAATGTCATTAAACAAATAGAATTATTAATATATATTATTACTTCCATTACATAGATATAAATTTTTTCATAAATAATTTTTATTATTCCATTAGGATTAATCATTAGATAAAATTTGAATGATAAATGTTTGGATTAATTTGGCAGTTTTGCACAAAATGATCTTATTTTGTTTTATTATTTAATATCAAGAGTGTATAAAGAATACAAAAAATAAAATTAGATAAAATAAATATAATATTATATATTTCAACCATTAAAATGGTTTCATGACCAGTATCTAATATTGTAATGAAAATAAAGAACTCGTCATCCTTGAATGTGATAAATTAACACATCTCGGATGGTGTTTTAATTTATATTATAAATGACGAGGATATGTAAGATTATGATTAACTATCCTATTAGAATAATACAACTAAAGTAAATTTATTTTACTATAGTTATCACACCATTATGCTAAATGTAGGTGAGGAATGAAAATGAAAAAAAATGAACTTCAATGAAAATAAATGAATCAGAAAGAGGAATTTACCTCTTGAGTTTATCTCCTTTGATAGCCTCTTTATGGAAGAGTATTTGGTCTTTTGAGGAGACAACGTTATTTAGGATGCCAAGAATGATATTGGGGGAAGATTTATGATGAATTTAGTTATTGATTGAATATTGATAAGTTTAAAGAAATGTGGGTGTGAGTGGTGGAATTTATAGCGGAGGGGAATGGGGTTTCCATGATATTGTATTCATCACTTTATTATTTCTCTACAATATATGTAATAATAATGATTATTGTGACTCAAAATTATATTATGTGTTGTTAATTCAAACAAATTTCCATTTAAATAAGCCATGACTCGGGAATGATGCCGAAATTCATTTATTAATCATTTTTTGAAAACAATCAAATTTCATTATTCTGCAATGATTAAAGTAATCCAGAAAAATATCAAAGATTCACCCTGATCATTTTTTTGACAAGTATAATCCAAAAATATACTCCATATTTCAAAAATAATTATCTACTTTAAAAAAATTAATTTTTAATTAAAAATTATAATTTAATTGAAAAATACAGATTTTAAAAATAAAACATATTTTATAATGCTTTCAAAAATTACATATAGTATTATAAATTTATATTAGAACCAGAAGATATAAAAATTTAATTTATGAACACATTTTTTGAAAATAAATTTTCTTTTATAATATTTATTTATTTATAACTAATTATTTTTGACATAAAAAAATATCAATATTATTACTATTGTCATATTGCCGCTTATAAGATTCATAAATTTTATTTATACATTCATGGGTGAGGTGAATATTCTTTTGAATGATTTAATATTCATAAGGGTAATATTACTATTCATAAGAGTTGGTTACTATTCATAAGGGTTTGTTAGTATTCACCAAAAATTATGTTTGTCTTATTAAACATTAAATATCATACGAATCACATCCACGATGGTCATATTAGAAAAATTGAAAATATAAGAGTGACAAATTTATGTTTAAAGGTTATATAGTTGTTCATTTAAGCATAATGTGCAATTGGGTTCTCTAATGTGATTTTATATGATTATTACATTACTACAAGAGGGGCAAAATTGCATTGATAAAAGTTTATGTCATTACAATCGATGAACTGTCATTTCCATAGATTTAATAAAACGATTCTATATGGAATTTTTTAGAGATAACTACTTCCATTAGAATGAAATATAGAAATCCTTTCCTTACATATTTAATTAGGGTGTCACTTATGATTCAACCAATGTAGCTTTCCATGATTCAATAATAAGTAACTATATTTTTCATCAATACATTAATGTACATGATTAATGATATATACTACTATAGGTTTTAAAATATTCAGTACAACCCATTATCAGTGCTAAAAAACAAAAAATTTATACTTCATCATCTCTAACAAAATGTAAATATAAACCATCATTTTACAAATTCCAATAAAAGCACTGATAAAAATAACCCTTTATAGTACTGTAATTAGTATTGATAAATTGGGCTGTGAATGATTTTATTTATATACATATTTATATATTATTTAATAAAATTTATATTCCAATAATTTTTTATATTTAATTAAATTTATAATTTAAAAATATATAGTATAAAATAAATAATATTTGATATTATATGTCAATGCAATGGTAAAAGGGAACCGTGAATAATTTAATTTATATACACATATTTTTATTATTTTAAATATCATTTGATACTAATAATTATATATATATATATATATATATATATTTAGAAGATTGAAATATATATTATAAAATGTATTATATAAGAGATTACACGTATACCATTGTTGAAAAGACATGGAAACGTAACGCTCCCCAACACTCAAACTCAGGCGAGCCAATTACCATAATTGTATATATAATTATTTACTTATTTTTATAAATTTGATATATATAATAATAATAATTATATATATATATGTATATATTATTATTTATAATTATATTATAAGATATATTTTATTTACATAATTTTCTTTAATAAATTAAAAAAATTATATTAATCAATAAAAATGTTTAGTATTTAAATGAATTATATAGATTTTTAAATTTCTAAATATGATATAGAAAATAGAGAATATTTTTTTTATCATTTTATAATTATTTATAATTATATATATAATTATAATTACACACAAATATATGTTTCATTGTTATGATGTTTATTAAAATATAGTGTCATAAACTACAAAAATATATACACAAATAACATAAATAGATTTCATATTTTAATTTAAATATTTATATTCAAAATAAATAATTTAAAATATACTATATATTTGTATGTATATGTGTATTCATGTGTATGTATGTTAATGTATGTGTATGACTACATGTGCATATATATATGTGGGTGTACGCATATGTTTGTGCATTTTTGTGTGTGTATGTGCATGTTAGCATCTACATGTGTATGTATATGTTTCATGCATATGAATGTGTTATATATGTTAATGTGTATGTTTATGTGTTTGTATTTAGGTGTATTTGTTTTATATTTTTATAATTATTTGTGTATTAGTATGTAGGATTTTATGTGTACGTATTTGCAAGAATGTGCATGTATTTGTAGGAATGTACATGTAAGTGTGTGTATGTGTGTATGTGTATGTGTATGTATGTGGGTATATATGAATGCATGTATGTTCACGTATGCATGTCTGTGTTTATATAGCATGTGTATGTATATGTATGTATGTTCATGTATGTGTATGCAGTTGTGTCTATATGTCTATCTCTGTGTGTGTGTGTGTGTACATGCTTACATATGTTTATGAGAACGTATATGTACGTGTATAATCATGTATGTGTATATGTCTGTGTATGTGTATATGTATTTACATGTGTATGTATGTAATGTTTATGTGTGTATATATATATATGAATATATCATTATTCAATATGAAATGTTTCATTCTAGTATATATATACACACTACTCACAATCACATGAATGTCATTCGAATTTTCAAATGTGATTAATGAAATTCTATATAGAATTTCCTGTATATGTATATATTTAATAGTTCTATATTATTACAATTTTCAATATCCATTTATGATTTCGGAAAATCAATTATATTAAATGACACTGGATGATGGTGACACTGGCAATGATGAAGTCATGCAATAACGTAGCTAGTAATGCATGGATTTTAGGAAAACAAAACCGCACGCCTTCTAGCCATTTAAAAAGAAAACGACCAACTATTGAGTAGGCCAACCCAACGAGTGGGTGTAATATGTCTTTGATGGACAAGGTGTGTTTTTTTTCGTTTCATGTAACAAGTAAGGCCATTAATAAATAAATACACAAATTTATTTTAATAAATTTCAATTTAAATCTTTTTAAAACTATTATTTATTCATTTCGTATTACTAATTTAATATTAACCTTACAAGTTTGATGAATTTTTTACTATTTAATCAATTTTTTATTATTGAATAAATGTTTTTTGTAATTGATGTAAATAATACTATTTTTTTATTTTTAAATAATTATTGTAATTTATTCATATTTATTTATATTTATTTTAATTTTATCATTTATTCAATTAAAATTATTTATTCTTTTTTAATATTTATCAAATTTCAATATTTTTATGATTTTTTGATTTTTAATATTTATTCATTTTAATTGTTTACTCAATTTATATTTTTTTAATTTATTTATTCTTTTATTATTATTCATATATTTTGAAATATTAATATTCAACTAATTTTTTTGTCTATAATTGAACTAATTAAAAATAAATCAATTGTATTTAAATTTATTTTTATTTAAATCATTATATAATTTGTACTAATTAATTATTAATTTGAAGATTATTGTAAAATTTTTATCTTTAAATTTAATTTGTTAATTTTTAATTTTAATAATTATTAATATTTAATAATGTAATTTTTTAGATTAATAAAATTATTATTTATTTAAAATTATAAAAAGTTTCTTTTTTTAATCATTAAATATTTCTATTTTTAATTTTTTATTCATTTTTCATACTTAATCTTGTTTAATATTTTTTTTGTTTTTACCTTTTTAATATAAATTTTCTTAATATATCTGAAATATATTCATTTTTTAATATTTATTTATATGTTTTTATTTATTAACATCTAGAATTGTTAAAATATTTTTAATAAAAAAATAATATTTTTTCAATTTTATATTTATATTTTTTAATTTAATATTTTTACAGTTGATATTTATTTATTTTAAATTAGTAAAATATTGAAAAAAATATAATTTAAAAGTAATTTTTATTATATATTCATTTGTAAAGGATATGTGTTTATGTTTGATGATGTAGGATTATAAAATATTTTGATTGAAAATGGTATGAAGGTGGAGATAGCCTAGTTATTGTTGATGTTCATGAAGTGGTTATATATATATATATATACAAGAACGTACTATCATGTGCCATTGTGGTGTTATACATATAGAGTACACAAGAATTTTCTATGTATGGAGATAAAGAATCATTAAAAAATCAGCACAACATTCTACATGATATTACACAAGCAGCCTCCACACCTGCTATTGGACAAACTCAAGAACCACATAGTTGAGCATGTCGACATGAAGGGGAAAAGTGCATGTGAGTGTTGGCACTGGGGCTCTCAAAGAAAGAACTTTGGTCAGAGATTTAAAATGAGTAATTTTTTATTGATTTAACTACATCTTCATCAGTGATGTACAACCCTATACCATTTCTGGGGATATCAGTTGATGTAATTAACCGTGAAATTTAAACAAATTTTTTTTCATTTGACTTGAAGACATGTTCGACAACCACTCGTCACTGGTGAACATTTATCATAGGAATCAATGTCGGAACACTCTAGATCATCCACACATGATTCTATAGTCTACATGATTATTTATTATTGATATCTGGGTGTTAGTAGGATGATCTAGAAAATCCTTCGAAGTCCCGATGTTCACCACTATGATGATACTTTATTCTATTAAGGAGAACTATGATTAGTTGTTTGGATTGACATCTTCTACATCTAGCATATGAGAGACATGAGATCGGACCTCTCAATTTCATGTAGTGAATAGTAACAAAATTGAGAGCCTCCTCTCAGTTATTTTACAATGTAAAAAATACCCATAAATGGATCCTAGACCCCCTTGATATACATTACCCACTAAATAATATATAAAATACATATTATGACCACGAAATCATGTCATGATTTTCATTTATGTATTTTTTACATATAATATAATAAGAAATATTAGGTGATAAAAGAACGTCATTAACTCAACTTTTCATTCCCACAGATATTAAAAAAACATTTAATGTGAAAATAATATCATTCGTTAAATATTTTCCAATGTATTCACAAAATATTAATTCGAATAAAATTAATAAATAAATTTAATTCTAATTATTCCAAAATCGAATTATATGAATTTATTTTTTTCATGGGGATCTTTCACACCTAAACATCTCTTGAACCATGTTGTGGGTCTCATTGTGTCCAACATTATTATTTATTATAATAGGATAGACTTTTGAATATGTGTAGCGTGTGACCCTCTTTACTCTTATCTAGAGAGAATTGAATTACTATTCACAAACCAAAAGCAATGTCATGAAACCCATCAAGGCCCCAGAACGATATGGAAAATTAATAAGAATGAAAACCTCATACGAACTATAACATTTTTCCCCAACTAACCACTAAGATTGTAGCTAGACTAATGGGTCACATGGCCCATAGTGTGCCTCCACAAACACCAGATTCTTCTGACTAGCAACGAGGGGTGTAAAGAGGTTATAGCGGGGAGACTATACCTACATGATTAGAGTGAAAAAACAATATAAACATAAATATAAAACAATAGTGAAAACAACAACAAATCAATGATAGATCGGCAGAAGAATAATGTAAACCGAATACAAATAGTGGCCAACACCATTATATAATAGATGCATGCATTTCCAGATGATGATAGATAATCTAAATCAATAAACATACAACATGATACAATATACATGGAAATACAAACATAAATAAAGGATTTAAAATCTTTAATGGAAAACCCAAAGAGCATCCTGAGCTCCAAACTCGTAGTTAATTCTAAAGAAAACATGAAATCAACCTTGGGCATGCCAACATAAGAAATAATCATGTACCCTCAATGCAATGGTGGCTCGAGCTCGGTTAGATATCTAATTCCCATTAGGATACATCCCATTTTTTTATAACTAAAACCAATATAAGAATAATAATATGTATTATGCAGGTAATATAAATAATAGAAAATATTGAAATAGTTAAACAACATCCCACTCAAGTTGCAAAGGGACACCTCGTTGCTCTACCAACATCGGCTCATGTCCGGAATGAGATATTTGATAAGTAAACCTATGTATATAGTTTTAATATATACATAGTATAGTTATATCTTTCAACCACCCATATGAACAAATTACATGAATATGTAAGTGGACATATACCATGAATACTAGAATCTGGATGGACCGGGAGAAACGTAGAAATCCATAGAAATTATATACAAGCCTATAATCTAATGAAATTGGTTACATTCCCTTAATCCAAATAGGCTGTATGGAGTCACGCATGACACTTAGGATGGTGAGTTATCTATCATGTCATCACTATAAAAGGTGAGCATAGTGCCTCAACTCAATTTCAAACATAGAATCAATGGTTCCAGAAGCCACAACTCATCACCCAATGTAAGGGAGTGTTATTTTATGCCAGGATCAATGGTACCCTTACAATAATTCCACATCCTATATCAACGAGTAATCATATTATAATAGAAAATAATATCTAGATATATGTGGCATTACCTCACATGATCAACATTTAATAAGCTCGTTATATAATCAAGGAATCCACAATAAAAACTTGCATTTACTAAGAATTATATGATCATAATGGTCTTACCACCCTTTATAATCCACTAAATTTAATAATCCAATTCATATGAGGAATGAAATCCATCATAAACATTCCATTCCATTTAATACATTTAACCTAAACATTTCTTAATTAGATATAAGATGTGGTGGTGAAAAAACGCCAATTTCCATTCTATATCAATTTGAACAATTTAATGTATACATGGAATACAAGCCACCAAGAAAAAGATATTTACATTAAGCCATTCAATTTAATTAAAAGGACATGAAAAATCAATTACAATACCCACATAGTCCTTTTGAGGTCAACATCGTCTAATAGAAAAATTCAAACATGGGAAATCTATTTTGTTAGGCAAGCAATGCCCTTAAAAGGTTCTTGGTTAATTAGTCATTTAGATATGAGTGTCCCATGTCATGTTCCTAGATGGTGCATCGACTTAACTGAAAACCTAATTGGTAGGTGGAAATTCAATTTAATAACATGAATGGATGACATGAACCAAAAATGAAATATTCCAAACAAATACATTAAATCAAATAGAATAACCAATGAATCATTCTAGGAATGGTTTAAATCAATAATCAATAGTTTTAGGTTGGAAGAAAACACACCTCTTTTATGGGGTTTTATTAAGAAAACATAAAATTTTTCATAAACGATTCATTTATCTAAATTCTTCATTTCATTCAATAATTATAATTTAGTTTTATTTATGATATATTATAGAAAGTCGTTGATTAAGGAAAAAAATAAAGATCAATGTGGAACATTGGGTGTTCCATTCTAAACTACGCACTTAATTACATTGGTAAAATGCATTTTGAAACTAATATAAATGCTTATAATACATTTGGTACTTTAAAAAAATTAAATATTAAGTGGAAAACATGTTTTCACACCAAAGGGGTTTCTATGATAGAGATTATAAACCTATAATTATTCAATAATGGCAAACATGTGTAATACAAGGTGAAAAGATCAATTTAATATAAAGGAAAAAATTAATAAGAAACATGCAACAAAGGATGGCTTGCAGTGCAAAGACTCCATTCCTAAAAAATGGAAAATTTAGGTAAATAACTATAGACCACCTTACTTATTCTTAGGATGACCTACTCCTCCTACATCAAGGTCTGATTTGATCTATTTTGGATGAAATCTTATAAATGGAGATTCACTAAGAAAATAGGGAAAATCTTCTCGCACCAAGATAATTATATTGAGAGAAGATTAAATAAACAATGGTGAAAAAGAAATTATGAGCATACTAATGTGGATATATACTGATCGATGACATTCAAGGGATACGCTGGGTGGATGAGACATCGCAATGCCTAGGTGAAGAGATTTGGTGATCCATTTGAACAGAGAGGAAGCCTCACACGACTGGTAGGGGGAATTATAGGAAATGATTTCTTAAAACTAATTAATGTAAAAGTCGTCATTTACCTCAAAAAACTGGGTCATATGGCTTGGAAGCATGGTTTGTCCAATCCATGTTCCAACAATGCATCACCCACTGCCTAAGAAACCCACCACAAATGGTTTAAACACACTTTTACCCTAACATTTCGTAAACCATGTGATAAATTGTGTGAGTACACATCTCAAATAGATCTAACCATGTGGGCTATGTGCAAAGGTTGGGTAAACCATTCACATATTGTGCATGAAATTTATGATTCTTTGTTGTAGATGCACAATTTCTTGTTAGGGCCACATAGTTTAAGTCAAACTGTGTGCCCTTTCCGGACCCTCTGAATGGGAGGCATTCCTAGCCCAACCCTCCCAAAACATGTCAAGACGTCCGAGGGACCCCTCAAGACCATACCAAAGTATAGTAACCACACTAAGAGGTGTTTGAACTCTCATAATTATGTTCTAAAGATGTATTTTAAAAACAACCCATCCAGTAATCACCAATGATCATATTCCCTCAAAATTATAATATTTTTCAAAAAACTGGTCATTATAACTTCCCTCACTTGGAAATTCTCATCCAAGATAAGCGTTCAGTAATAACGGAAATAATATCCAACCACTAATGTCTGTGAATTCCCATTTAAATTCTATCATTGTGTTTCCAAATTCCAAATGCACCACTAATAATTTCTTTATTATACGATGCTTAATCTATTATAACTTGATATAGCCAATTTTTTTATTAAAAAACCAAAAATATACTTTCCCGACTGGGTTTAAGAATAGGAAAAATCACATCACTATCTAACTAAGAATTTGACCAATGGTGCTCCCCACAATAGGTCTTAACACTATAAAGGGGACCAATTCCATACCACAAAACCTCCACCATCATAATTTCCTATAAATCATTACTATAAGGTTTCTAACATTTTTTCGACATTAATTATTTAACTAAGAAAAGGCAATGTGTCTCCTCGACCCTAGAAGCTCGGATTTGGTGTATTATTTTAATATATTTTCATGATTACAAGAAATGAAGTCTCGATGGACCGATCAGTTTAGTAGTCTTGGAAAATAGATTACACACATGAATGTTACATTAAACATTAAAACATAAAACAAATCAAATATAATCCTTTGAGAACCCCATTATTCCCCTAGCTTAACCATTTATATCAATCATAATACACTTCATACAGTCCTGGGAAAACAATTCATAAGAAACAATTGATCTGAGATGCTCAGAAAGGGTAAATAATTTAGCGGAAGCTATAAAATTTTAAGGAACGATGTGTCATAAAAACAACAATCATTTAATTATAAATTTAACATAATATAGAAAAAATTGAAAAAATATTACCATATTAACATGCACAAGGACATTCTACTAGTCGAATAATCACATGTAATAAATAATTTAATAATGTGGGAATGTATAATGTCCGACATCATAACAACTTAGTCAATGACACATGGAAAGACTAAAAATATATATTTGGTCAAAAACTTGGGTGAAGACAATTATTTGTCTCATGAGACCTACCGATGCATTGAGTGGTTAGAGCGGGCCCCACCCATTACTTACTATGTCCAATGCAATCCTCGTAAAAAAAATTTCAAACATAACATAAACATTCGTATTAAAACAAGTATAAGAAATGTCAATACATTAACCATAAAGCATGAATGGTATAAAACTCGATCATACATAGTAAAACATATCATAAATCATTCAATACAATATGAAATATTGTATTATAATAAATCTACCATAATCAAAAATAATATCCAGTAAAGGATGTTGAAATAATTGAAAATGACCAGTAAATCTCATTAGGAGAAATATACTTTTTTTTGTGAAATCATTTAAAGGTCGCACATTTATAAAGGAAGTATTTTAAAAGATATTTTTGAATCAAAGTGTCCCATACCACTTTTAAACATTTTAATTGATTTATCATTTAAAAAAATAATTTTCATAAAAATAAATCCTTAAAATCATTTTGAAAACATAGACATAAATTTAAAAGATTTTGAAAAATAAATCATTAAAATATTTAAAATGATGATCCTTCTAAAGAGTCCCTTCCACAAAAACATTAAATATTTCTTTTAATTTTTTTGGAAACCAGGTAAGTGATGATAAATATTTCCCTATAAATAGTAACACATAATCAATCTCGGAAGATAATAAGATTGAGGAATTAACCCTTAATGTGTACATTCCTTTGGTGAGGGTAAGTTTAACCTCTTGTATAATGACAATAGTATGATATTAAAATATACCAGAACCATTTTCATATTTATGATATCAAACATGATTCATTTATGGTTTTTCACTTCCCATTTAATAATAATTTCTATGTTAAAATAACATTTTGGGTAATAATCACATTTGTTATCATATGTGTTTTAACTTTTTATTCATGATTGTATACCTTATATAATGATTTAATTGCTTTAGTAAAAAAAATTATTTATGTATCATATATACTCAGAATACATATATTTATAATAGATAGATATTTGAAATAGAAAACACCATTTATGGAGATGGTATGCCGTACGTACGCATAAACACCGTTTATAAACATATATATATCCAGTAGCATTATTATGTCATTTATTTCATACCTACTAATAATATATATATCTTTAATCATCGTTTAAATGGTGAATGTGGAAATGAATATCATCGTGTCATGGAGACTCTAAGCCATACATATGCACGAGCAATGATATAATTCTATTAATGGTGAAATATTATGTAAATGGATGGTATGTTATATATACTGAATAATTAACATGCTATATTTATTATTTACATAAATTATACATCATTATTATACCCATACAAATAATTAATTGTTGAATAACATACTACACCATGACGTGGAGATGGTAAGAAACACGTACGCATGTATGGTTACTTTTTCATTCATCGGGTGGATAGAATAATGAATATGGTTGTAATATATTTATAATAATATCAGAGTATGTATATGGTACAAGGTTATTATTTTGGTATGGAAGCAACAAATAAAGTGGAAGTGGAAGAAGAAAATAACATTAAAAGAGGATATGGAATAATTATCCCTTCATTGGCTGCATCCTTTTTTTTTGAACAAAAGGGATCCATAGGTTGGGTTTATGATGAAAGTAAGGCATATATGTTGAATTGATGGTAGTTGAGAGGATATTTGATTAGGGTTTGGCCGAGACATATTTCTTTGGAGGAGTGAAATTAAGATAAGGGGAAGTACCTTTTTATAAGATATTCGAGGGTAAAATTTGGAAATGATTGAAATATTATTTTATTATCAAATCAGTTTCAGTTTATAATAGCTCAAAATGGATTTTGTTTCAAAGAAAATGTGGGTATGGGTCTAAATTGTCTCATCCAATTGGTTTTAGAGTAGTTTTAGGTCACCATATTAACCTTATCTTTTATATTTATCTCTTTGTGAAATAGTTTATCATTTCCCATGTCTCCTTGAATTTTTATATTATATGGTTAATAAACATACATAAAAAATCCAAGAGAACCACATGTTGAAATTTAATAACATATATTACATTATATGTGTCCTTTTTCCAAACAATATATTTATTGTAATAATATATCATTTATTAATGTAGTATTTTCTTTAGAAACACATTTATGTCAATTTTAACACTATTTAGTATTTGGTTTTTATAAAAGTCATAAAAACTTATTTAATTCAAAAAAAATATTTAATCAACCCTAAAATGTCATATTCACCTAAAAAATTCGTGGATTACATCAAAAGTATCCTTTTACATTTATTTTAATATTTATGACATCAATTATTTTAATCAATCTTTAATAAGGTAATTACTGCATCATCGTTGTGTCATAAATAAATTTAATAATTTAATGTCTAAAAATTATAAATAAAATACTATTATTTATTAAATATTTTCATCAATATAATGAATATTTATAGTCAAATTTATCTTATGTTTATACTTATATTAAAAATGATTTATGTACTAAACATTGAATTTAACACATTTAACCATTATTTAAATAAAATATAATAAATATCCTAATCTATCACAAATGGATCAAAAGGATCTTATTTTTTTCTAAGGTTGATTTTGGTTAAACAATTCTTATTCAATAGAATTAGGACATGTTTTTTGGTAATTTTAATATTATTTTTTCCATTAGTTACCGTATTTACTTTTAACTGTGGAAAATAAATTTAAAAAATTACTATTCATAGAAAATTATTTTCATCATGTTGAACGAAATTTTACTTACTGATGTCAAATTTGTCACTTGTATTTTTAAATTTTAATTCACAAAAGTGTTAAAATTACATTTTATACAAATTTGTAAATGTACCTAGATGGTGGGTAAAAGGCATTAAAAAAGATCAATAATGTTTTATATGTCTAATCTTATTATAAAATGAGTCCAATGATTAAAATTGTACTAATATATTAATTATTTACCTATATTTTAATTTATTATAATTTTTTTATTAAAAACCAATATTTAAATGAAAAATATAGTTTTTCTCTATAATTTAGTGTGTTTCACTAATAATAAAAAATTAAAAGTTTAAAAAAAAACCAAAAAATCACCAAATATATTTTTGATATTAAAAATTGAAAAATGATATCAATTCTACCAAATTAAAAACATATAAGTTAAAATAATTAATTTAAATTTAATTTCTATTTACAAAACTAGAAATAGGTTTTTTGGAAATAAAAACTATCAAAATATTAACTATGTTTATGTACAATTTAAGTGTGAAATTAAATCCAATGATCCAAATTGTATTAAATGATAAAAATATAATCTAATGATTCATTAAAACTATTAAAATTTATTATTTATCATTATAAATTATTTTGATTAAAAAAGATGTTATTAATTAAAATTTTGTAATTTTCAATATTCATCAAAATATGAATGTTATCAGAACTATACCAAAAAAATTTCGAAGATAAATTTTTATGTATAGATTCTAAGGAATAATTTAATTTATTTAAATTGAATATATAGATGTTTAAAATATTTCAATTAAAAATTGGTTCTCTATTCATAGGAGAAAAAAATCAATTTTTGAAAAATACCTCTTTTATCTAAAAAATTGAATTTTCCATTATATTTTTACTAGGATACACAAAATATGAATGTTAAAATTATATAGGATATATATAAAATTGAAAATGTGGTCAATAAAATTCATAACCACGTTTCAAATGGCTAGTTTTATTGGTCGTGATTCACTTGAACTCAGTGTTGCGTAAAGCGAAAGCTATTGAATTAAATTAAAGAGATATCGTACTATGAAATATTGGGGTGTTACATTCTCCCCTCCTTTAAAAAATTATGTCTTCACAATTTTAAATTGTTCTTCGAAGAGAAAAGGTTGAAAATAGAAAATACCATTGTGGAAAACCCACATCTAATATACGGTTAATAAATATTAGTCTTAATAAGAGGGAAAGAGAAATGAAAATGTCACCAAAAAATTATGATCCTGAATAAGAGAAAAAAAGTGGAAATTAGAGACACATAATTGGAGAAAAAATTTAAATATTTATAGGGAGTGATTTAGGTTATCAATTACAAAAAAGTACTCAATAAATGGGATATTGAGGTCCTCAATGCCAAAAATCTATGATGATTTAAAATATCATCAGTTCAACAAAAAATAATGTTTTAGGATAAAGCATTTTTGGTTTTATGATTAGTTACAAATATTTTAAGAATTAATTTCTTTATAGATTAATAGAAAAAAATACTTGACAAGTAGAGTTCCATCATTCAACAAATTTCTACCACAAACTCATATATCACTCCAGAAGATAATTGAACTAAAAAATATTATATTAATCCTAATTTTATAGGGTTCAAAAAAAAATTATAATTTATCTGTCAGACAATTTAATAAACTATATTATACACAACAAGACATCATGTAGGCTAGTGGTAGGTGATGCATAGTTATCGCCCTTCGGTTGCGGTTTTATTTATCACGTCCCTGCCAGACGTGATGGGATGTTGCTCGACCTCCCTATTGTCCTTTTTATAACAATCCAAAAATAATATTATGAAATTTTTTAACCTTAAACAATAGTATCTAATGTCCAAATTAATCCATTCTAACTTTTATACATATCTAAACAACTTTTTTCCAAACTCACTATCCAAAATTTATAAGGAAGGTAACATAACATACATGTGAATACATTCATCGGATATTATCTTAAAACATGGCAATAAATAGAATTACTAGAAAACCATATTGAATACGTTAATTCTTCCTTAATCCTTCTGTAAAACATAGAATACTAGATATACACCTTAAATCCAAAAATGTTGTACTCTTCAACATTGAATGAATAAACAAACCATTAATTAGTTCCAAGGTAGTTAATAATATCAAATATATATTATCCTACACAATTATCTCTTATTCTGAAATCATTATCTCATTTTCAGAAATGTATTAAGGGTTTTATTTATCCCAGCCATAGATTTTCAAATATTTTTAACATGAAATTGTGTCACTTTACTTGGTACCATGCAATCTGAAATACTTAATGAAATAGTACTGTAATACAGACCTTATATACTCTATAACTTTAATAACCAGTACATCATTAATTCAATACTCAAATGAAACAATTCATCAATAATGACATAAGATCACTAATCATTCCACTTCATCTGTGGTATATCATAACTTGATTATTATCCAATAGTATCATTTTGGGGAATACAATGATGATTGTGACATTGGTTCACATAGTGTCCCAACTCCTTATAGATGATGCATTTTATTTTTGAAACCTTTTTCTTATCCTTAAAATCACGAGCATGATGAACTTTTTCCCCACATAAATAACAAACTACCATTCCTTTCAAGAAGTTCCTAGTGTGATTCTTTCCATAGTTATAACAAATAAGAAAATCCTTTTTCCCTTCTTCCCTTTATACATATTTTTCTGTACCATCCTCTTCTTCTCTGGATTCCCTTCCAATCCATAAGACTCAGAGAATTCTTTATATAAATTATTAACACATGATAATACTTTCTCAAATGATGAGAATACATGGGAGGCCATTTCCTTTAGAAATGTTGTCTTAAGACCCAGAAATCTATGATCTTTCTTACTCTATGGATAATTCATATTAATGGAGTTCTAATTCATTCTAATGGGATACATTTCAAAATAACAACATACACTAGGTTAGATAACTCCAAAATTTATAATCCAATGACTAGAAAAATTCTCAACATGATTTGATGATTTTCACACAACTACTATCATAATCATAAAAATTGTTTCATTCCTGACATATTTACTAATGAATCCTTCATAATGGTTTGAAAAGAAAATTTGAATTATCCTAAGAATACCCTCGGGGATTGTCATAACCAAGAGTCCAACAAGGCCCATTGTTGGGAACAAGTTCCCATTCGAGTCTAGCTAAATGCAGGGTTTTCGGGTTTTACTCCTAGGTAAATCTTTGCCAGAGCCACCTCTACCAGCTCGTATCTAGACAGGGATGCATTTTTTTCAAAACCCACATCAAATCTACATTACAAAAACATTTTTATGTTCTTACAAACTAATCCACGTAGACTATCTAAGGGTTGTGTTGTCTAATCAGAGTTTTTATAAATCTAGTTTCCATGGTTTGTACAAAACATCCTTTGATAACAACTGCAATGCCTTGTCCCCATAAGCCAATAGCTGGTGCAATTTTCTAATACATTTTCATGAATACAAAGAATCATCTCATGAAGGGCCAATTAGTTTGGTGTTCTTAGAAAATAGATTACATACATGAATATTACATTGCAAATTCAAACATAAAACCCAAAAAAAAAATCCTTTGATAACTCCATTATTCCCCAAGCTTAAACCTACATATTAATCATAATACACTTCTTGGAATTTTAGGAAATTGAAACATAAGAAAGGGGTGAGGTTAGATGCTCTGTAAGATTAAATACTTCAGCAGAATCTGTAAATTTTCAAGGAAATATGTGTAATAAAAAAACCTTTTAAACATAAATATGAACATAATATGGAAAAAATAAATCAAACATTACTATAAAATAATCACTTGTAATATTTAATTTCATAATGAGGGAATGCATAATGCCGAACATCATAACCACATAGTCAAGGCCTCGTACCAAGACTAAAATATTTTTTTTCAGGGTCTTTTTCCAATACACTTATTTGTCTAATGAGACCTACTGATGCATCGACGGGCTATAATGGGCCCCAACCATAACTTAATAATTTTATTTCATTCCTCATATGAAAATGTTGAAACAAAACATAAACATTCATATTAAAACTAGAATACGAAATCTCAATACATTAACCATAAACAATGAATGGAATAAAAATAGCACATCCACAGTGAAACATACCATAAATCATTCAATACAATATGGAATATTTTATTATAATAAATCAACCTTAATCAATATTAGTATCCAGTAAATGTTTTTGACATAGTTGAAAATGACCCTTAAAAATCTTTGAGAGAAATATCGTTTTTTGTGAAATCAATTAAAAATAATACATTTATAAAGTATGTTTTTTAAAAGATATTTTTGAATCGAATTTTCAAATACCACTTTATATTTTTTTAAAGGAATTATCATTTTAAAACAATCGTGTACATATATATAAATCTTTAAAATCATTTTGAAATCATGGAAATTAATTAAAAATATTTTAAAAAATAAATCATTAAAACAATTAAAATGATGATCTTCCTAAAGATTACCTTACAAAAAACCTTAAAATATTCCTTTTAAAAACATTTTTATGAAACATTTATGTGGATGATAAATATTTCACAATAAATACTTACACATAAACAATCTCATATAATAATGACATTGAGAAATTAACCCTTACCTTGTACTTTCCTTTGGTCGTGGGTAAGTTTAACCTCCCATATAATGACCATAGTATGTTACTAAATTATACCAACCATATTCATATTTATGATATCATAAATGATTTGTTTATTGTTTAGTACTACTCAGTTAATAATAATTTCTATGCTAAAATAACATTTCGGGTAATAATCACTTTTTTTATCGTACATGTTTTAACTTGTTATTCTGGATCGTATCACTAATATCATGATTTAATTGATTTCAAAATTTTAAAAAATAATTATGTATCATATATATTCATAACAAAAATATGTATAATAGATATATATATGAAATGGAAAACACCATTTATGGAGACGGTAGGTCGTACGAATGCATAAACGTCATTTATGTTTTCATATCGTATTGAATGGAAGTAAGTGAATTAGATATATGTAAATACCTATGTATATATATATTAAGTAGAATTATTATTTATTATATTAAATACTTATTAATAATATATATTTTTACAGTCATCGAATAATGGTTAACGTGGAAATGAATCTCATCATGTCATGTAGACGATAAGTCATAGGTACTCACGAGTGATAATGTCATTCTATTAATGGTGCAATATTATGTAAATGAATGGTATATTATATATACAGAATAATTAACTTGTTATATTTTTTATTTACATCAATTATAAATCATTATTATACCCATAAAAATAATTAAATGTGGAATAATTAACTACACCACGATGTGGAGACAATAACACGTACGTACGCACTTATGGTGACTTTGTCATTCATAGGATGGATTGAATAATTAATATGGTTGTACCATATTTATAATATTATCATAGTAAGTAAAAGTTATTGGAGTAATTATTTTGGTATTTAATCAACAAATATATAAAAATTCGATTATGAAAAGAACTTTGAAAGAGGGGATGAAATAATTACTTCTTCTTCATGTTATTCCTTTGGATTTGAACAAACAAGACCCTTAGGTTGGGTTTCTGATCAAATTAAGGAATCAAGGATAAAATTAGGGTTTTCGGGAGGATATTTTGATCATGGGTTGGCTGAGCCAATGGGTTTGGAGGTGTGAAATTACGAAAAGGGGAACTACCCTTTTATAAGAGAGGTGAGGTTCAGTTTTGGAATAGATTGAAATATTATTTTATTATAAAATAAATTTAAATAAATTTCAGTTTCAAATGGCTCCATATGGGATTATTTAGAGGCTAATGCAGTTATGGGTCGAAATAATCTCAACCAATAGGTTTTAGACAAGTTTATGTAACCATATTAACCTTATCTTTTAGATTTAACTCTTGGTTAAATAGTTTAATATTTACCATGTCTCCTTGTATTTTTACATTATATGGTTAATAAATAGACTATATAAGGAAAAGAGGACCTCAAGTGGTTCATTAATGACATATGTAACATTATATAAGCCCGTTAGCAGAATATTTTATTTTTTGAAATATTATATCATTTAATAATATAGTATTTGTTTAAAAAAATCATTTATGTCAATTTTAATACTATTTAGTATTTGGTTTTTGTGAAAGTCATAACAGCTTGATTAACTCAAAACAAATACATTGAATCAACCCTAACATGTCATATTCACCTACAAAATTCGTGGATGGCATCAAAAAGTTATGGTACTTTTGTTATAATATTTATAACATCAATTATTTTTAATATTCATTAATATGGTAGTTACAACATCATCATTGTGTCATTAAATAATTTAATTATTTAACGTCTAAAAATTATAAATAAAAATCATGATTTATGAAATATTTTTATTTTTATAATGAATATTAATAGTCTAATTTTCCTTTTTTTGTAACAGAATATTTAAAATGGTTTAGTTACTAAACATTGAATGTAACAATTTTAACTCTATTTTAATGAAAATATAATATATGTCACAATCTAACACAAATGGATTAAAATGATATTATTTTTTTCCTAATTTTGTTTTAGGTCTAAAAACATATATCCAATAGAATTAGGACATGTGTTAGAGAAATTTGAATGTTATTTTTACATTTAATTACCTTAATTACTTTTAACCGTTGTAAATAAAATTCAAAAGTTACTAATCACAAAAAATTATTTTCAAGATATTGAACCACATTTTAATTACTGATGTCAACTATGTCCCTCAGATTTTTGAAATTCAATTCACATAAGCGGTAAAATTATGTTTTATATAAATTTGTAAATGTCCATAGAAGGCGGGTAAAAGACGTTAAAATAGTTCAATAATATTTTATATGTATAATCTTATTATAAATTGACTCTAATGAATTAAATTGCAATAATATTTGTATTATGTATCAGTTTTTTCATTAACATAAATATTTGATTAAAAATAATTATTTAAATGAAAAACTCTGTTTTATACAAAATAGCATTTTTCACAATTCATAAAAAATTTAATGTTTTCAGAAAAATAACAAAAATTCACTAAAGGACTATTTTTATTTTAAAAATTCAAAAATGATTTCGGTTTTACCAAATTCAAAACATTTATGATTGAATTAATTAATTTAAAATTAATTCCAGTTGTCAAAACCAGAAATCTGGTTTTTAAGAAGAAAAAACTACTAAAATATTGACATGTGTTTATGTACAATTTAAATGTGAAATTACATCCAATGACCTACATTATAATAAATGATAAAAATATAATCTAATGATACTTTAAAACGACTTAAATTTATAATTTAACAATATAAATTATTTATATTTAAGAAGTTGTTTTTAATTAAAATATTGTATTTTTAACTGTTCATCAAAATATGAAAGTTATTAGAAAAGAACAAAAAAATTATCCAAACTAAAATTTTGTTTCTCGCTTCTAAATAAGAATTTAATTTCATTTATGTGAAAATATAAAAGTGTCAAATACTTTACTAAAAAGGGATTTTCTATTAAAAGGATGAAAAACTACATGTTTTGAAAAATACTTCATTTATCTGAAAAATTGAATTTTTATTTATATTATGACTAAGAAACACAAAATATGAATGTTACAATTATATAGGACACATGTGTAATTAAAAATGTGGTTAATACTATTCATAATTGTGTTTTAATTGGCTAGTTTGATTGGCCGTGATGCGCTCGAACTCGATGTTGTGTGTAGCGCAAGTTATTGAATACATTAAAGAGATAGGATACTATAAAATCTTGGGGTGTTATAGCCAATCATATATGACGCCATAATAGATACCTTTCTAAATGAAATAGTCTATTATCGATCGACCTAACTGATACTGGTCATGCATTCTTACCATGAAATAATTATTCTAGCATTTCACAACACCCACCCTAACCCGGGGGTATTTTCTTTGATGGTTTCTCAATGATCATACACATATAACAAGAGATACAAAAATTCTTGACACAATGTTTAACTTATCTAAAAAATGATAGTCTTATACACCCGGAACGAAACAGACAAAACTGTAGTGCCTTCTTTCAACGATCCTTGCGTATCCCATGAACATGTTAACCGAATTCCATACCTGAATTCTAGTGATATTTCGTGGTCAAACAATCCCCTGGCCATTTAAACCCTTAAGCTACAACATGAACAAGGATGTAACCCAAATCCAGCCCAATGTAATCATTACCCCACAACATCACCACATAACTAGATAAAATGACTGATATAACCTCGGATTCATTGAACTGGAATCCAAGGAACTAACCAATGGTAGTCCATACTCCCTATTTAGTAGGATGACATTAGTACTAGGACAATACGTCAACATCAAAAATTTGATAGAACATAGAGGGGAATTCACATGGTGTTCATGATAGAAGAAAATAGCTTCGTGTCCAACTGTCCATCTATAGTGATCCTACTTGGGAACCCATGTATCCGTCTAGACCAACCAAACCATCATAAAAGCAATGTGTTACTGTGAAACACTATGAAAACCAGCCAAAAATCCCATCAACCTTTAAAAAATTTGCATGGAATAAAATCAATGATCTCTTACTGCATCAAGGATGACGTCAAGATAGGGGACATGCTCCTCATTAAGAAATAGTACACTATGTGAATTGGAATAGATTCTAGTAAACCAACCAACTACTAAAAATAAGAAAATTTTAACAACAACTGGCTAGCTATTATGAGGAAGCTCAGAATCACCTCCTGGTGCACCAAAATTAATCAATAACTAGCATTTGGCACTCCGGGAATTTTGTGATCATTCAAAAATAAACACCTAAGTCTATCCAAGACCAAAAATAATTCCAATTGGGTTCTAAAAAAACAAACCACATCCATGTAGTGCTACAAATCAAGCATGAGTATGGTTTAAAACTCACATGCCTCAATGGTATTCATGAAAGAAGGTCCATTATTAGATGGTCATCTTTGGTCCTATTCCTTCTAACTATAAGGACAGGTTTACCAGAACTAATATTATACTCCCAACCATAGGAGTGTTCTACACATCAATAGAAGAGATATACTAGCCTCTCATAATCACACTAGGTAAGAATCACCTTAAACGAAAATATATGAAATTTAGAATGAAAAGAAACCCAAGTAGACTAGTGTGTCAGAACACCTATGTCACCCAAAACTCTATCCCATCCATTGGTATAAATTCCATTACTTTAACACCAAGATAACTACACTATATTATTGGCCTGAGACCATAACAAATAATTCAACTATCAATGATTTCCACTAAACTAGACTAGTTTATTACATCATTTAACACTTAAAAGGAACCATGTACATGAACACGTACTACCCATTGGTTTTAGAAGAAAACAACAACCTTGATACGGTCTATAGAATATCCTCCCTACGTATTCTAGTATCACATGGCTCATATAGAAAATATGATCTTGTTTTTTTATCTCATATATATGTAAAACATATTGATGAACTCCCAATTCACCCAAGGAAACATTATAGTGTCAAGTGACCTACTATGTAGCTAACCATTCCCCAGGCATGTCTAAACAAATAAAACAAATAATTACACAATGCTCACGCCCATAAACAGTGTCAATGATACCATGAACACCCATCCAATCGAGGTTTTCGTTTAGCAGCATAGAGTCTTACAAGGGACAACATCACACGTACAACACCAAGCAATAAAAACTCCCCGTATTTAAAAGGAATTAAATCTATAAGGTTTATACCTACCATATCCTATTCCCTTATAGAATAATATTCATCGAACCTATCACTACGTCATTCCAACAGAAGTCATTAGGAAAATGATCGTATATTTTATTCCATTGCTAAAAAAGAATGGTTTATAGAAAACACTCACTATTCCATTCCAAGAAAACTCAACGATACGTTTTAACTACACCTTCACGAGTATATAAACAAAAAACACCACTTTGGGTTCTATTTTTGAGTCATTAAATTGATTTACATCTAGAATTTAAAATTTTAATGGATTTAAAATAGAACATCAACTGAAAAATATAAAACACTAGAACATGGTAAAATATAAGGTCACCTATAAGGGTCTCATTAAGGAAATATGGGAACATCAGAATTTAAACCAATAGATGTTTTTTAATTATAAAGTTTTAATCACTTTTAACAGGTTATCTCATAAGAAACAAGGCCATATATACCTACTTGGGTCTAGTTTTTCAATTTACTATCTATTCACATGATCCCTATGCTTGTTTGATTTAGTCCCAATCCTTTATAAATGTAAACATCAACAATTAAACAATTAAATCCCACTTACATTTTTAATAATTTCATAATAAAACATAGTCATAAATAATGGTTCAACTATATCATTTTCTATCTTTAATTTATAAAGTGACCATACACATTATTAATTGAAGAACATCTCCCATTTAACTGAATCCAAATTACTTAAACATTAGAACTTTAGAACATTTAAAATTTTAAATATAGTCTCCTGATATATATAAAATCTCAAAAATGGTTTGAGTATACGGGTTACCATTTCCTAGATATAAGGAACCCATACACCTTAATACTGAAAATTGGTTCCTTTTTAATTCCAAATAATAAATTTCACCGACGAAACCAATTAAAAATTATAAACAAAATAAGTGTGTTATAATAAGTAATAAAAATTCAAATCATGCTACAAACACAAAAACCATAATATATAATCACCAAAGCATGTAATAAAACTAGGCATGCTGATTAAATACCTAAAAAGGAACATTACATGCTTGCTAATAAAACTATCATGCCATATCATTCATGGAACTCAATCAAAATCAGTAGGCAGCCTAAAAATGAATATATATGGCATGAAATATGCATGTAATGTTAATATCTATATGCCTATAATGATGCATGTAATGCTAATTCCTTTCTATACTAGGAAAACGGTAAAATAGCCTAATTTTTTTAAACCAATAAGAAAAGGAAAATTCACCATTCACCCACGGGGAAATCATAATCAACATTAATTGTAAATATCATGAAAAAAATCCAAACCCTCGCCACTTTGACATTTATCCATGGGTCGTGTGATCAGTTCCAGACACGACAATTTACCAATCCCCAAAAAATATTGATTTTTCTTTATAGAATCCCAAAATAGTAAAATAATGGAAAATAAATGGCTCTGATACCATTTTGTAACATCCTGTCTCGACTGAACACTAAGACAGTAGTCATACTAGTGGGTCACATAGCCTCAAGCACGCCACCCTATATACCTGTGGCTTCCAACTACCAGTGATGGTGTAAGGAGGTGATAACAGGGATAATAGACCCTCATCATCCAAGTGGCACAGTAGTATACCACAAATTAAATTGTGAACAATATTAAAAGCAATAATATATGAATAAAATAGATGTATATGAATAATGGAAACATATTGTAAAAGGTGGCCAGTGCCAATATAAAATTTTCATGCATTTCTAGGTTATGATACCTAATCTAAACAAATAGATATACATTAAGAAATAAGATACATGGAAGTATATAAATAAATAAATTGAGAAAAATCCACAATGGAGAAAAACGTGGGAATCCGGAGATCGAGCTCAATCATGTGATTCTAAATAATATGTATAATCTAAAAACACAAGCAATCAACCACGGTCTTGTGAACATATGATCTTCATAGGTATCCTAGTGAAATAGTGTCATGAGTAGTGTGTGAGATATAAATTACAGTATGTTACCACCAATGGTGTATATTACTAAATCAAATCCATGAATAATATGTAGAAGTGTGTAGGTAATAGAATAATGAACAATATTATCATAATGAAGCAACATCCCTCTCAGGTTCCTGAAGGACACCTGGAGGCTCTACCTTCTTTGAGTCATGGATGGAATGATATTTATGATCAGAAACAATATGTATATAGTAATAATATAAACATAGTATAGTTATATATTTCATAGAACTGTATAAACCATGTACATGAAGACGTACGTGGCCATATACCTATAATACTTGTCACTAGATGGACTAGGTGTAACTAAAACATCCACAACCAGTCTAAATGATCCAATAGTCTCATGCAATATGGTATATGACCTATATCCCAATAGATTGTGAGACTTCATGCATGACACTTTGGATGGTGAGTGGTGCATTATCTTAATAGTCAAAATAGGGTGTGTAGTTCCTCAGCCCAATATCCTACGCATTATCAACGGTGGAGACACCACTACTCAACACCCAATGTTTGGGAGCTTTATTTTCAACCATCCGTAACATATCATATTCCATCATTTTATAGAATAAATCATGGTGTAATAATATAATAATATAAATTAATATTGTAGGCTATAAGAAAATATCTCTCATGATCTACATTTAATAATCTTGTTATATAATCAAGGGACCCACATTTAACAATATCATGTACTGAGCAATTTATGAGAGTTGTGGCCTTTCCACAATTTACAATCCATTTCATTTACACATTAAATTAATTTCAGGAATGAAATTAATCATGAACATTCCATTCATTAAATAAAATTCACCTAATCTTTTCTTATTCAGACATAGCAAGTGGCATGGTCATACCATCAATTTCAATTCCATTTCATTTTGAACAATTTATTAAAAAAAAGTAATATAATCCATCATGAAAAACATAATATCAAAAAATTGTGTACTTTTATTAAAAAAACATTACAATTCAATTAAAATGCCTGAAGTGGCCCTCATAGGGTACCTTGTTATAATGGAAAAATTCTTACATGGGAATTCTGTTTTATTTGGAAAGCCAATCCCTTAGGAGGATCCTAGAATGTTAAACATTTAGATCTGTGAGGTCCATGCCATGCACTTAGATGGTGCATCGACTCAAGTGAACATTTATATGGGAGGAGAGAGACTCCATTTAAAAAACCTGAATTAAGGCCATATAAAAAACATTCCACATTTCTACGAAAGACACAAATGAATAGATAAAAACCAATAAAACAATATATTCATAGTTTAAATCACTAATAAATACTTTTTAGTTTGGAATAAAGGGCACGTCTATCTATTGGTTTAATTAAGAATACATTACATTGTTCATAATTATTTAATTTATTGAAATTATGCATTTCATTCATGAATAATAATTCAATTTATTAGATGATATATTGTAAAAACTATAATGCAAGGGAAAAACATCAATCGACATGTAACTTTTGGGAGGTTTTATTCATAATTGGGCACTTAATTACAATGGTAAAATCTATTTAGAACATAAACTGAATTCATACAAGGAATTCCAGGATTTTAAACAATTAATTAATAAGTGAAAAATAGGTCGTCCCACCAATGGGGTGTCCATGATTGAGATTGGAAACCTATAATTATTCAGAAACAATCCATCACTATAATAAACTGTGAGAATATCACTTTAATATGAATAAATAAATTTTTAATCCATATGACAAATAAATATCTATGGCACAACAAAAACATTCCAAAAAATAAGGAAAATTTATGAAAAAATCCATTTACCACCTTTATTATTCTTCTCATGACCTACTCATCCAACATCAACGAATGATTTGATATGGTTTGAATGAAATCTAAGAAATAGAGATCCACCCTGAAAATAGGCCGAATGAACTTTCACCTCAAATACTCTATCTAGATAATACTAAATGAATAAATGATAAAAAAGAACTGAGAGCTTACCAATGTGGATCTATAGGGATTGACAATGCTTGATTCGAATGAATGACATAGAAGTTATCAAAAATCCCAGGGGAGGAGAATGGGAGATTCATTTTCATAGGTTTGTTGCCTCATGTAGCTGGTATAGTGAATATTATAATTGTGTTTTTAAACTCATTATGGGAAAATTGATCATTTTACCTATATAAATGGGGTATCATGGTTTGTCCAAAATGTGTTCCATCCTTGTTGCACCCACTGACTATGAAACCCACCTCGATTGGTTTACATGCATGGTTACCCTAAAAATTCACATCCCCTATGGTGAATAGTGAGAGAAGACATCCTATTTAGCACTGACTATGTATGATACATGCATGGTTTGGGTAAATAGTGGGCAACCTATGTGGGAAATTTCAACTCTTTTATTATAGGTACATGGCTTGATACTGTATTTCACATGGTTTCAAGAAAGTGTGTGACCTGTGAGCACCTTCCAAACATTAGTGTTTCATGGTCCGATGCTCCTAAAATGTTATTCTAAATCCAAAGGACCCCTTGGTCCTTTAACCATGTCTAAAAATAACACTTTGATGTGTTCCAACTCTTATAATTATGTTCTGATGATAGATTTTAAAAATGGTCCATCCAGTAAATGCCAAATACAAAATTCACTAAAAATACCACCTTTTCTGAAAACACAGGTCCTTACATGAACAAATGTCATGTAATATTACCATTTTCTCTCGATATCTCATAAATCAGGAATCACACATTGTTTCATAGTCCTTTCTCACTTTGTTATTCATTGACCTTACCTGATGCACAATGCATCTTCTACAGTGTCCTTGTATTTGGTGAAGATACTATAATCCTGATCAACTATGCCTATGATACCACTTCATTTCAGAAGTGAAATTTTTTTTCATGATTATTGTATCAATTTCCTAAAACTAATAAAACACCCAATACAAGATACCATGCTACTACATAATGGTCATCGTTTTCATATTGTATCAATGTGTGTAATCAAATGGTACACATTGAAAATAAAAACAGGGCATGAGACTAATAAATGTGTTTTTATAGTTCAAAAACCAATTACTCAAGAAACATTTGTTTTTCCTATTGGTGAGCTGGTCCTCATCACCTCATATACAATAGATCAACAACTATGAAATTTATAAGAAAATGTCTCAATGTTTTTGATCCCTAATAACATGATAATCTCACATCATCTATGACCATTCAAAATGGTTTTTTAGTAACATAGGATATATGTTTAATATTAATGTCAAATTATGTCAACGATTTCATTATATCATGGGAACAATCATAATTTTTTGATATAGAAAATAATCTATAGTGATTATCAGGTAAATACTGCTTATGTAAATAGAAACACTATTATGGTCGGTTTACATCATGCATAACTAACTTTATACATGATATGGTAATAAAAAGATATATTATATTTGGGTGTATGGAACCCACTTTTACCACACTACCATATGATTTAGGGACAACATTTTATCAATACTTTTTCTCTCTCATGTGATTAGATTATTTTTCTACTGAGTTATGGATTTCATTATTGGGTCTAACATGTCTCTACTTCATGGATACTCTTTTATCTATTACTTTACCACAATGAATAATAAAGTTAAATACATGATTCCCCCGAGTATATTCCTTTAGGAAACTATCAAAAAAACATGAAATATTGGCTAGTACAAATGGTAGGATTATAAAAATTTATAATATGATCAAATATTATGTACTAGGTGTGATTCCCTATGAACTGATAAATGGCATTGTATATTTTATACTACTTATTCATCTTCACTTGATACCATAAGACACTCTGTATTTGTTGATTTGGAAACCACTATCTTGAATGAGTTTCTCCTACTTATTACCGTGCATTACTATGATATTAGATCATATTGATCTAAAATAGGACTAGTTTGATCCCCTTAAAACTGGTGTCCCTTCTTCTCCATGTACAAGAATCAAATATTTCATACTCTCTCAAATACAATTCAATAGTTCTGAATACATCACATGTGATTCTCCTGGATTATAATAATAGTTTAATATAATAAATTATATGTTAGGATCATCAAATCTTATACATAGAGGGAAATATTTGAATGATACATTATAAAAGATTATGGATTTATACTCATTGTATTATTCTCATGTTATGAATCATTCTTGTATTCATAGAGATATTTGTCCCAAGTTAAATATATATATAAAATATCTCTTGAAAAATTATGAATTTTATTTTCCAATACCTTATGAATATATATAATTTTGAATTGGTTTAAGAAACCGATTATATCATCCTTAGTATATCGTGATCCCAAGAATGTAGGTTACTAATTTAGGCCATTTTATGTATTGTAACATTCATTAGGGTATCAAATTAATGACCAATGGTTGTTTTTCATATATAATAAAAACTATTGTTTCTTGGGAAAAACCCCACATGTTAGCCTCTTATAGACTCATTGAGAAAATTCATTTTGAATGAATATTATTTGATCATGTTTCATACATCGATCAAACACTATATTTTAGAAACTACCCCCATATTGGAATCCCATTTAATCACCAAATATTTATAGTTGTATCGAATAGACACATTCCATATATAGGATGTCATGAAATCTAATTCCCAAAATAATGATCATAGAATGTAGCTATTAAAAGTTGAATTCAAATGGATTTTTGCACAATGACTTGTTATAACCAATCAAGACATATTGGTACCTCACTTCTACAACCCATGTATCATCCCTCTTCAATACCCAAAAATAAAATAATAATATGAAGACAATTCCATAATACTGAATTTATTTTTCGTACATGGAATCAATTACAAAAATTCATATAATCATTCCAATAATAGTTGATATTATTTTACTACATCCTTGTGAGGTCCATTATTCTCAATGAATAATGTATCACACTCCATGGTGAATATAAAACCACTACTATGGTTTGTTTCTATTAATGTAGTATGTGTCTTGAGAACATTACTTTTCAAAAAGAACTTGTTGGACTTAATCTGATTCCAAGCACCTATGCATCTCTATAATTGAATAATCCCAGGTCAATATTTCTCCATTTTTCCAAAATAGTGATGTGCACCCTTGTATAGAAATAGAGTCTATCACTTGACTGTAACATTGTAATCATGGGTATTTATGTAATATCCCTATAAAAATTTAGGAAAATTGATTCACATTTACATTATGTTATTATTTATGTGTTTTTGTTTTATCCTTAATACAAAAATTTCTTCGACACATGTGTTATTACATATTGGATTAACTTTAAACTTTTTCTCATAATATATCCTTCATTCATTGTAGTTTGAATACAATTTTTTTATAATTATGGAATTTTTTATTCATATTTCAAAAAATAATGGAAGTTTATTCATTTCACACGAGACTAAAGATTGACTATCCATTTAATTAAATAACTACCAATAAGTGTATAAGGAAATGTGAATTTACTAACTACTCCATGCTACATTTTATTGATCAAATATTTCAAGTAAGAATAATCCTTTACCATCTTTACTAACATTAGAACATTAATGTGTATAAGGAAATGTGAGTTTATGAATAAATTCCCTAAACATTACCATGATCGATGTATTATTGGTCAAGATATTCTTTGAAACATGTGCCTGATGAAATTAATATCTTCTAAAAACACATATTTTATATTTCTTATTTATGTTCCTTAAAACACTTAATGCAATGTTATGAATTATTTTTACCACCAGCTTCACATGGGAATAGTTCAAACTCTCTAGGTGAACTAAATCAATAATCTTTATGTATTACCATTATTTCTAAAATTTTATCTTCCTAAAAATAGAAGGTTAAATGTATTGCTAACAGCTAAAGTCTCTATCTTAGAGTCTAAATATTTTATAGGGTATATCCAAGATAGAAATTGTTTGTTTTACTATAAGTAGAAGATTACTTCATCATACTTTTTATAGTCAAAAAAATTATATTCATTAGGTATTACAAATGATTTAGGAAATACATTACTATTGGTTGTTTATAAAATATCGTCATCAACATTAACTCATAAATTCCTTGGTAGAATTCAACACACAATTAAATTTTTACAATATCCATTAACTTGGAAATAAAATTTTATGCCTCTCATAACTGATATTGTTACTATCCTTTCTCATTGTCTTAGAGAAAACCTGTTAACTTATACTAATGTTTAATGAAACCTTTGGTTCCTATATTTGTCAAAAATATGTAAGGATATATGTATCTAATACACAACGAGTGTAAATGAAATATTATATTTAATGATTAATATACCGTAATAAGAAGATCATGATTTCTTCTTCATCTCTTTATTACAGATTTTATTATAATGAACTATCTTTCCGAATGGGATGAAAATACCCTCAGATTCAATTATCTACATCTTTATAATTGGTTTCATAGATTATTTATTTGAATCTTTATTTGGTGGTGTACATACAATTTTACTTTTTTTCCTTTCCTTTCTAATTAGTAAACTTAAATCATAATAATTTACTTATATTTTAATTCTCATTTTACTAAGAATCCTAACCCAAAATAAACCGATGTTTTTTCTATAAACTATTCATTTTATTACTCACAAGGAATCTATATATACTATTTATAAATAATGAGAGAATGAGATGAACTAAAAGGTCATGAATGAGTTTGAATACAAATTATTCTTATTTCATAATGTAAATTATTATCCAAGTTCATAAGGACAAAATTGTGGTCCAATATTCAATCAATATGTGATAAGATTCATCATTATCTCACTGATTTCATGCTTCACGTTCTCCTCGTAAATTTCTAAAATATGTGATAACATTGAATAATAATCCATGAAATCATGTTTCATTTGTAAATAATTGTACATATATGTTGTTATTATGATATAAAATATGTTTCATTAATGAGTATCTTATAATATTAACTCTAGTCCTCACATTCTACCTAGGGAGGATCATTAGGACGTGAGGATTTTTGCATATAAAATTTTCATTCAAACTGTAATACTATGTATAATGCACTATACCAATCATAAATGTTTATGTCAGTGATGAAAGTTATTTTTCTAAAATGGATCATAGTGTATGTTTAGTATTACATTACATGTATCTACAAATACAAAAAATATCATATTTGAAATTTTAACTTGATTATCAATTATACAATACTTATTAATTTATTCTTTAGGTTCCTTCAAATACATTATGAAAAAATAGAATGGATCACAACTAGATTAGGAAAACCTAATATCTTGAATATTCTAGTATAAAGGTTACTCAAAACCTCTCACCATAGTTCATGATATCTCCTCACCACCACATAGAGAGTTTCAAAGTAGTCATTCAATTGAGAAACCAAATTAACATGTGGGACCTTGAACTACTGAGTGAAGTCCCTGATTCTAAAATCGTAATTCTGATTTATTCAACACTTTTCTAATAAATATGCAATAATTTAGTTATGGATACTTATTTACATCTATATATAGTTATGCCAAACAACACTCCCATAATAAATCCCTAGTAGTATGATGCATCGTCATCTTGGTCTGATGAGAACCTCATACACCTGGTAATTTTCAAATTCAAATTATGGAAGGAATTTTATCTTAATGTTTTTTAACCTTTTTAATTATTTATCAATGAATGAAAAAAATTTCTATTTTTATTACCTTACTATGTTATCTCACAAACATCGTGATAATGTATTTAAAATAAAACATTCATATTGTTTCATTTTTAAAATACTTTCATTATTTATTATTTTATATGATCTCACACACATGAACACTCAAAAAATTATTATAAACAACGCATAAATAAAAAAACAAATTATATAATCATGGGAATTTATTACATATTTATCTGTTAAGGATAAATGAATCAAAACTGAGATCTCAGGGTAAATACGTAATTCATATCATTCTCCATTCATAGCACCTTACCCACCCAATGTGTTTACATCTTTTCTAGAACATTATATCTTGTCGGTACAGTCCACATCATCATTCATGTTAAATTCTCACACACATGAGATGGGTATCAAGAATGTGTAATAAACATGAAATATATCTTTATTGGACACAAAGAATCTAATACATATAAAGAGTAAGACATATGATTCATGAAAAATATAATTAATTAATTAATTGATTTATACAAATATCAAACACATAGAATAATTAATAAATAAATGAACTAGATACATACATTGAATGGTAAAAACTCATTTTTTTCTATTTGAAAAAAAAGGAACAATAAAAATATAATTTCTGAGCAATTTATGTTGAGTAAAATTAAATGAAATAATATAATTCATTATATTTTTAATTTAAGAAATAAAATTTTCTAGGTCAAAAATTAATTTAATATTATTATAAAAAAATTAAAAAATGGATGTTTAAAAAATTTAATGAGACCCTTAGGTGGAATGGAAACCCATGAAATTGAATTCAAGGATTTTTTAGGCTCATATGGCGTCATGAAGGACCCCATCCGTCATAGTTTGAGTTTTCTAGTTGCAGTATGTGTATTCTTGGTGCGTGGTCAAGTAGTTTGAGGCCTTCTGTGGTGGGTCTTGGGAGTGGGATGGCGAGTGGGAGGAGGTAATATATGGGGGTGATTCTAAGAGGCCTAGTAGGAAGCACTTGTGCATGGAGGGGGGAGGATAGAAGTTTAGGCTGTTAGCTTGAGGAACATTGTAGGTTGGATAATGGTCGCATGAGAATGGTGGAAGTATGAGTAGTGGGGGCTTTATCAGCACCTCTCTGATATTAATATTATTATAAAATGTTTTGTTATCATTGGATGTACCCATTTTTTCCATGTTTTTTATCCTCCTTTTTTTGCTAGTATGACCAATTAGACTATTGGTTTCAATTTTTTAATTATTTTATTATTTTAGAAAAAAATTCAATTCAAACAACCACCGCTGACTAAATTCTAGAAAAACAGTATCCTATATATAAAATATATATTTATTTATATTTATGAAATTAATATCTAAAAAATGGGTTCTAATCTATCTTTTGATCTTCAGAAGACTATATCTCAGTCATCCGATATCAGATTGGATCAATGTCATTAGAAACAAGGCCATAACAATGCCATGTTCACAAATTTCATGCAAACATGTATTATTATTGGCATAAAAATTCATATGATCCCTTCGATATACATTATTTGGTTCTAAGGGTCACTCTAGAAGTATATGGGCCAAATATTTAAAACATTTCATCATAGATTGATGTAAATAAGTCAGATTTGATAGTGATCATCTTGGTATGAAGTATGAGGATATTGTGTGGGGGAAGTATGCATGAAAACTAATGATAAAATTAACACAATTGTTTTTAATATGAGTTTGAAACTACTCGTCACTGGTAATCATTGCTCAAATAAACCAAATTTAGATCCCACGAGATCATATAAACTCACATTGAATGTCTATCCAAACATCAATCATAAATATTTGGTTGATAATGCAGATATCTATCAAATAATTTGATTCCCTAAATACCACCAACACTTGATACATAAATCAATGATGGATAACTAAGATGAGAGTCTTGGATCAGAATCTTCCCTCTATAGGATGAATGAGAGAATATAGAGTGGATTTCAAATTAATTTTTCGAATAGTACGTCAAATGATAGTCTCCTCCCACTTATATACTAATGTAAAAAATACCTAGAAATGGAGCACCTACCCCTAAATATATGTTACTTAAAAATTATTATATAAATGAAATATTATGAAAAAATAATTATTTCATAAATACTATTTATATATTTATTAATTTATATATAATAAAATATATTTTGTGATAAAATTTAACCATTAACATGACTCTCCATTCCATCAAATATTAAACGAACCATGAATATTAAAACAATATTTCTTTATTATAGATTTTTATATTTATTCAAATAATATCTTAAGAATACAATTAATAAATAAATTCAATAATAATTATTCTAAAAATGAATAATATGGATTTGTGTATTTCATGGTGATCTTTCAATATTAAATAACACCCAAACCCCATAGTGAATCCCACCACATCCTATGCTATAATTAATTATAATAATATTGTATTTTATATAAAATTATTGTGTGACCCTCCAGTTCCTTATCTAGATAGTAGTTAACATTATTCAAAGACCAATTGGAATCTACAAAACATTCATGGCCCCTAAAGAGATAAGTAAAATTCATATAAATGATGACATCTTAAGAACACATGTTGTAAAAAAATATCTTTATTCACAATATCCCTTAAAGCATGACTCACACTTTGTGTCATCATCAATTCACACATTGTTAATTAATCTTAATTTATAGACATACCTTATTCTACCATGGTCATGTATTATTTAAAGGGACTAACATCATTATCAACTGGGCCCGAGATACCACATACATTCAGAAATGGAATTATGTATCATGATTGTTCAATTAATGTAATTGCACCAATGATGAACCCAAAACAATATACTTCGCATCGACATAGATACTTTAGTTTTCATCTTGTATCAATGTACATAATGCAGATGTACATATTAATAATAATTCCATCTCATGATACCAATACATGTGTTCTCAGATATAAACCATAAAGGAGGCATGAAACATCTGGGGTTCCTATTTTCAAGTCAGTTGTCATGATCTAAATAACATGAGATCACATTGTAAAAAAAATTAGGATAATATGTACAATTAGTTATGATCAACAGACAATTGATAGTGACACATCAAAAATTTATTGTCATCATGGTGTTTCAAGACCATATGATATATGTTTTTGATTAATGTCATACTATATCTGAGTTCTCAATACAGCCTAGAAACTAGTATAAACTTTTGATATTAAAACTAACCTATGGAAATTGTCATGTAAATAGTGGATGTAGAAATACTATCAATATTATGGTATGTACGCATCATTAATAACTCATTTTATAGATGATGTGGTAATTCAATGTATTGTCCATGGTTGTTCTAGGGATACAAATTTTACAACACCCCAACATGCATTATAGAAACATTTCTAATAATACCTATAAACTCTCACATGATAAGATCTTTCTTCTAATTAGGTATGGATTTACTAATTGGGACTACCATGTATTTGATGCATGGATACAATTCTATGTACACCTTCAACTCCTATAGTAAGACTCCTTAGGAGATGATATCTCCAAATATATTACTTTTTCAATTTTCAAAATATTGATATCATGGATAGTACCAGTAGTAGAATTTTAATAATTTATATTATGAAAAAATACATATTATGTTTGATTCGATGATCTAGAAAAAGTTGATTCATATTTTAAACTAATTATCTGGTTTCATCAGAAGTCGTAGTGCAGTCAATATTTTTAAATATTTATACCACTAGAATTAATGAGGTTCTATTTCTCATTATCCATGTTGACTAAAAAATTAGATCATATTAATTTAATTAATAAAATTTTATGACCCATTAAAAATAGTTTCATTTTCTCTTTAAATACATGGACCAAATCTCTTATACCAATTCAAGTACATTTGGATATTTCTAACTACTTCTATATTTGTTCTCATATATTATACGATTATTTTTTAACCCTAATGTATATTTTGTAAACATCAATTATAGTACATATAAATTAATATTGGATTTATCCATCGCATAAGAGTGTGTAATCAATATTACCACATTAATCATGTCATATGCATCATGGTTGTATTATAGGAGAGGTTTATGACATTTTACTATAGTAACAAATATATCTCATGTTTTTCCAACATGTATTTCTCAATACCATGTCAGTATATGTACTATTTACGTGGTATATGAAACCCATTATATCTACTTGTTTAGATATCATTACATAGAACATAGGTTACTACATTAAAACAATAACTGGAGATTTACTTTCTTCCTTATTATGATATACTGTAAGACCAATATCAATTCCCCATATCATGTCAATCATATTTTTCCATGGAAAACAATTATCTTCTAATTAACCTCAAAGAAACTCATTGAAAAAATTTATTCTAAATTATTATTTTATTATCATATTTATTGAATAAATCAAATAATAAATTTTAGTATATTTAACTATATATTGTAATTCTATGGTGTCACAAAATATTTATCACTATATCGAATACAAAATTTCCTAAAAAGGTTGTCTTGAGATGAAATTCAAAAAATAATGATCATATAAACCAACAAGGACATGTACCCTTGTAATTTATTTAGGCTTCATGAATTGGTATAACCAATCCATCATTATTGGTTCCTTTCATGTACAACCCACATATATTCTCTCTTGAATACCCACCAAAGTCTTTTCATCAATTGGAGAAACTTCAAAAATAATATCATGGATATGGTTCTTGGAATCCATTTCCTAAATTCATTAAAACATTCTAATAATAACTAATTTTAAATTAAATCTACCTTAAAAGGTCCAATATTCTTAATGAATAGTGAATCAATCATAGTAGTGAATATAAAACCACCACTGTGGTTTCATTCATTGTACAGAGTTCATGTCTCTAGAACATTTATTTTCCACAAGCTCTTGTGGGAATTATTTTTATTACAACAAAATTTGCATCTCTGAAATTAACAAAACCCAAATCAATCATTCTCCAACAATCTCAAAAAGTTATTTTCACCATTATATAAAAATATATTCTATGATTTTACTATAATTATCTTACCATATAGTTTTATTTTAAATCCATATAATCCTTTTCTAGAATTATATTATATGATTTTTTGTTGATTTTTTTATATCCTTAACAAAAATTTTGTATCTAAGCACATGTTATTATGAAATGGTTTATTTATTACAAACTTTAACACATGTGATATCATTATATCATTGTATTTTCACATAATTACGGGATAATGTCAATATCTATGATGTATTCCTAAGAACATAATGAACTTATTGTAATAAATTTGAGTTTCATGACCTGTCACATGAGTCCTATATCGTAACTCCCCCATGCCCATCTCTTGAAGTCCATGGGTTGGAAAATAACACCAAAGCGGTCAGCCTACAAGTGAGTGGAATTTTCCTGATTACCTGTACACACATACATACAACCACGTCCATAGAAAACTTGAAAATAAAACATGCATGCTACTAAACAACAATTGGGTGTAGAGGTACAACTAAATTTAAATGGGTTATAATACAAACCCAACAAAATACAATTCAAACAAGAGTTAGTACATGATAAATGGAAAGCCATCTGCTTGAAACCCCATTTCATGGGTATGTATAGAATAGCTTCCAGAAGCCATAGAAACACATCCTACTTGCCTAATATCACTGGGAACCACCTGGTCCTGGGCCACCAAGTCCTCCACCAAGTCATCGATCGTCTGCACCCGACACAACATGTGTGGGCGAAGCCCGTGTAGGGGTCAGTAAAAAAGTACTCAGCAGGGACCCTGAAACTAAAAAGGAAAGGCCAAAAAGAAATACATGAAGCAAACCATGAATAATGATCACGGAGTAAGACATCTCACACTACTTATAATCGGGAGTAAGAAAAGTAAGACCATCAGTCACTTCCCTGAACACCTTGGGTTGCTAGAGAACTCCTCCTCAATGTGTATAGTGGGCCTGTCGTGTCACAAAAAAATTGCTTCCCACTAAAAATGGACTGTTTTGATAATCATCCCATATATTTATTGTTGGTATTTTGGGTCACACAGATGTCATTCCCCATCGTGGTCATGTCGGGTCACACAAATGCCACATCCCACTATGGCCATACTGAGGTACTCCTCCTATTGTGTATCATGAGTCTATTGGGTGATATAGAGCTTCTCTTCACCTTGGTCCAACCTAGTCACACGGAGCCTCTTCCCACTGGGCCATTGTTGCTAATCCACACAGGGTCTCCTCTCAGCAGTCTTTAGGTCTTATCCAACCATATTTGTTCCGCATGTAGTGAGATTGATTCCGAGGAAATCACTGCTCAAGACATTCATCGAATTTCAACTTCCATGAATGTCTCCATAGAGTAAGGAAAAATATATTACTCATCGCTAGGGTTCTAATGTTGAAAACAGATCATCCATCATTTGTACGGTTTGAATGAGATTGGTGTTTTATTAAAGAGGTGTTGGTTGCATCTTCGAATGGTCCTACCAGGTCAGACCGACCTGGGGGGGCCCCATATGCCCCAATTTAGTGGAACTGAACCGACCTAGTCTAGTTTTTGGTGGTCACATTCTTTCATGGCTAGTGTGCCATGCCCATTTGAGACTCACTCGACCTTTCCCGGTTTGGCCGATTGTCCATCCCGCTAGGTCACCTGAAAAACTGATCTCATCCTGCTCAAAGGGGGAAGGTTTGGCCCACTGGGAATGGGTCTGGCCCACTAGGCCAAGGGGACTCCCTTACCAGTCCTCCTCTAGAAGACTGAATCGCTTCAGCCCAGACGCATTGCACATCTTGGGCGGTGTTACGCAGTCGATCGAACCCGACGACCCAGGTTCTGCATGCGGTCAGGGGACAATGTTTTAGGTGAAGCCGTGACCTGTGGCTGTGGGCCATGTCCATCTGCTATCCTCCGGCTGGAGGTAGCCACATATACTACCACTGGGACTCCGTCGGACCATCGGGTCCATACCAATGGTCTATTCTTCATGCCGGTTGTGTCTACATCCTCCGAGGGAATCCATATTTTCTACGAGGCCCTCAAAACATTTTTATCGCCAATTTGATGGTCCATCCACAAATAACACACACGGAGAAGGGGTTAGGCATTGATTTTTTCGGCCCACACCCTTAGCGTTAGATTTTTAAACATGGAGATGTGTGGGATTGAGGTTCTACAAACAATTAATTAATCCTGGTATATAAAACCCAAGAAAAAAACCATCCCACAAGAAAGAGAGATCTGAGGATCAACCTCTTCTTGGGTTTATCCACATTTTTAATTTTAGAATAAAGGACAGGGAAACATGGAAAAAATAAACCCCTACCTCAAAGGTGATCGTCATTGAAGTGGTCCATCCACATGGGTTCATGTTCTATTGGCATTCTTCTCTTTAGGGTTCTGTTCTTTGGGGTGCATTGAAGTCACTAGTGATTCACCGGTGTTCGTCATTAATCTTTGCAGATAATTCTGACAGTAGGTTCTTCAAAGTAATTCCACTAATTTATCATCTTTTAAAAAATATTTTAACCCATTAAAAAACAAATCGTAGCATTTCTATTATGGTGTGTCATCATTACGTTGTGCTGTTTCATTTATGAAACAGTTTATCTGTTAAGAAAAATTTAATGCATCACTACACTTCATGGTTCAGATCCTTTAGTGAGCTCTATTTAAGGTGGCTCTTCGCCACTTTTTTTCCGCACCGAAGTGTCGCTGTGCCTCTTCCCAACGATTGGGATAAAAAAAAGTAATCATTTATTTTATTCTATATTTTCGAATAGTTCGAAAATTAAATTTTCCAGTCAACCATTTTTGGTTGAAGTTAGGTCCATTATGAGGGATCTCGATATGATGAATTCCACAGTTTCATCAGATATTTGTTCCGATAACTAGTTTAAATGTTATAAAAATCTGATGACAAGTTTATTTATATGAACCTTAAAAAAATTTCAAAAATGAAATTTCACCCTCGACCCATGCTGGTCGAGTATAAGCTCCTCCTAAGAAAAGCGCATCCTCATGAGCTCAACGGTACTCTCAGATTTCCAATCTAGTTACCATTTAAGAGTAATCAAGATTTAAAAATAAAATAATTGTTACTTACATATTTTATTTAAGTCCAAAATCTAACATCCACGGTTGGCCTGCACTGGCCAATGTTAGATTCTGTATAAGGAATGCATACCCTGAACAAATCAACTGTGGTATTAGAATGTCAATCAGAGTCACCATCTATGAGTTACAAGAATTTGAAAAATAAAATAATTTTATTTAGTTATTTTATTTACGATTAATCCATTTTCAGGTTTTCTCATATGAGGCATGAACTGACTAAAAATAATTCATGGATATGTTAGAACTGTCCTCAAGGACAAAACGGTGCCACATGATTTCTTATCTGGGTACCCATTTGAGAGTTATTCAACTTTTTCAAGAAAACTACTCACACGTGCTCTATAAAATTTAATATTTTTTACGAATCATTCCAGGCACTTCGGTCCTCGGAATCACATGTCGTCTCAGTGCCGGGTGACAAAATAATTCCCTATGATTTTCAAAAAATATTACATGAATATTCTAGGAAAATACATTACCCCCCTCATTTTGGGATTCACATCCTCGTAAGCCAAAACACCGTTAAAAAAAATGGTTGTATTGAGCACAAATATGTGCCTCGCACTCCCATGTTCCCTCCTTGAGATTCCCATGCTACCACTGAATGTGCCCCAAAGTAATCGTCCTCAAGAAAATGATCTTTTCTTGTGGATCATCTATCTCCATTGGGAACTCCGCAAACATTTCCCCATCATCAATGTCCTGCTCTCCCTAGTCGATGATGCATGATGGATCATTCATGTTCCACCTCAGCTGCAACACATTGAAAATATCGTGCACGTGGCACATCTGTGGTGGTGAGAGCTAGGTAGTATGCAACATCTCCAGCATTTCATAGAATCTGGAAAGGTCTGATGAACCCTAAAATAACTTGTCACCTCGGCCAAATCTCCACAATCTTTGTTGGGGTGTGACCAAAAAGAAAACATGGTATACCTCCTCGAACTCCAAGGGTTTGTGTCTCATGTACGCTTAATATTTATGCCTGCTCTGTCTAGTTATCCTATGCTCTTGGATGATCTACACCTTCTTAGTGGTGTCTCGTACCATCTCTAGACCCATTAGTGTTGACACCCATGGTTCTTTCAAGAATAGAGGTGATCTTCAAGGCCGCTGGTACAAGGACTCCAATAGTTCCATGACAATGATGGATTGATAGCTATTGTAGTATGAAAACTCTACCAGTTGAAGGTGGTCCTCCCAACTTCGAACAAAATCAAGGATTATAACACGAAGAATGTATTCCATGGTCTTTATGGTCCTCTCGGTCTAACCATCATTCTGAGGGTGAAAATATGTGCTCTAGCATAGGTGAGTCCTGAATGCATCATACAATCCCTTCCACAACCAGGATGTAAAGAGTGCATCAAGGTCTGAGATGATCATCAAAGGTTCCATATGAATCTGTAGTATCTCTTAAATTTAGAGGCATCTCAACACCTCTACGGATTCCAGCTCCTAGATGGGTTGGAAGAGATCCGACTTGGCGAGTCGATCAACGATCATCCAGATAGAATCATTTCCCTTGGAAGTGTTTCGTAACCCTATCATGATGTCTATCAAGATGCCATCCCATTTCCACTCCGATACTTGATGTGGTGGGGCCAAGCTTCGTAGAACCTGATGCTTAGCCGTCACAAGATGACAAGTGAGGCATTGTGAAAAAAAATATGCCCCCCGTTTTCTTCATCCCTAGTTACTAGTAAGGACATCGATGTTCTTGGTACATCCCCGCCAAACCAAGATGTACCAAAAAATGGGATTTATTGAACTCCCTAAAAATCTCATCCTGCAACATCACTGGTATTATTGTGTTTCCACTGAAAAGGATGACATGCTCCCCACCCTTCGAATATCCATTAGGGGCATGCCCTATGGACATCTGTGTATGTGTGGTGTCACAACTAGCATCTATGAGTTACACCTCCCTATCATTCTTCAAGAGTGGAGGGGACACCACCATCGATTGAAGAATAGTTCTCTTTTCACTATCCATGAAGGATATCTAAAGAGAGGTTGACTACTTGGAGGCCTTGTTCAGTAGCTGTGAATTGGGTCTTCAACTGAAAGCATATATGACCCTGTTTTACATTCCATGAGTATGGACTACATTGATGTCATAGTATAGGAGTAAATCTAGCCATCATCTATATCTCAAGTGATAAAAAGACTCCATGCACCTTTCCATCAATGAGAAAGGCTACCCTTTTCAACTCCTTGATGTTCCCATAAACCCTTTGGTAGTCGGTACTCTTTCTCCATGGACACATGGTTAAAGTGGCAGAAATCAACAAATAACCACAAAAATAGGGTCATAATAATAGTATCCTTTGCATGTCCCCCCACCTATGCCCCATGCTCATGAAGCTCCCCAAAATCAATTCGATGTAATGATGCTTATTTTGGTGCCATATCAGGGTCTGGAATAATGTTGAAGTCGATATCCATTAGGGGAGTTAATCCTGGAGAAATATTTTGAAAGAACACTTCCACACTCTTCCACTACTGTTGGAAACTGAAAAATAAAAAATCCACTTCCACAAGGTTAAGGCTGGATGACTCAATAGTGATCGGTTGCACCCTCCATTGCTTTAGTTTAGCCCTTGCTCCATGGGTTTCCATTTTCACAGAACAAAGAAAACCTAATTCAAACACTACAGATATACCACATCATTTTACCTAAAATATTTAGTTTGATTATGAAAAGTGGATGACTAGTCCATACAAAAACTAACATCATAAGGACTCGACATGTAAACCAAGAGGCCCCAATCGAAACTCTAACCTCATGGGTAAAATCACACCATCATCATATATGTGATTATCAAGTCTCCTCCCATAGATATATCCGGAAATAAGGATGAAGTAAACAGTTTAACTGAAAACACTAGGTCTTGAATAATATTTGTGACAATAAGTACTGATTACAACTAATGTCTATTAATATAAAATCTATTAGTATAAATAGAATAAGCCTCGAATAATTCATGAGCCCTTGGGTTATATTCTATGACCGAATACAACTACTCCATTCCCCTTTCTTCTATATCCTTGAGCCAATGATTGACCACGATGGGATGGTAGTTGTAACATGTTGAAATGTATACCACCTATTTCTTCTCTCTTATCTCCTATTCCACATCTTCTGCCCTACAGATAAATGTGTTCCTATCAGCATGATGGGCATGTAAATCTCTTGCGATATGTCCCATACCATAATTTGAAAATAATCACGCCTACATAGTCCGAATGTACTCACCCTATTATCCATGAGCTATATATACCCTTCCTGGGGACCTCTTCTAAAAAAAGCTCACATGTCCATGCTTCTAATACTGACATCGGCTGCCTACATGCCCGCTGATAACATCCACAAACTGTATCATCTTAGCCAGTGGACTACCAACCATAAATCTTCTCTCTACCACCCTTGCATGAGTATGAATGGATAGATGAATATTGGTAGATCAGATGTCCACAATCACACCTTGTTCAGAGGTCTGATCCCTGAAGCACTATTCATATTGTATTCATCATGTTCATGGAAAAGTCAGTACACCTCAAGGAATACTCAACTACTTTCATGTCATCCTGTAGAATCTATAAAAGCTCTTGGGTGTGCGAATCCCTTATATTTTATTGTAATATTCCTTTCTATGCGAATGGTTCTCAAGATCTAACAAAGGAAGAGTCACCACATCGTAAGACTAGGTTATCTAAACCCCGCCATCTCTCTGCTAATCCATGTAGAAGGCTCACTATCAGGGCCACTATCTGATTTAATGGTGGCCTGAATAGGTGGAAAACTCAGTCATCATCACAAATCATTCATAAGACGCTTGTGAGTGAGGAAAACCTTAGAAACTATGTGGTATTTGATGCTGAAATGCATGAAGTGTGCTCTGACCATGCACCTCATCAGATGGTACTACGAGTACCATGTGCTACTCCACTTGTGGTTGTATAGCTGGTAAAACATCAGGTGGAGAGATCTCTGGTTAAATCCATTGTACCCATTTTTTCACCCAACAGATCATCATTTTGATCATGCGGTGGAATCATGCCTGGCTATCTATGTGGAAACATCTTGAAACAAAACAAGATGTACCACAATAAATAGATTATATGTGGTGAGATGACTCTAATTCAATAAGTACATGAGGAAACACTCAATTACTCTATGATGTATGAAACTTGTGTTTTTATGTATATATTCAAAAAGTATATTTCAAGGTCCTTGTATATGGATACATCGGACGCCATACCAACAATGGACTTCCTAAATCTGAAATTCAAACACGAAATGGTTAACATTGTTCCACAAACACAAAAAAATAGACTCTCAATCAATGAGGTAGAACCGACCACCTATTATACCACTTTATCATGACTAGTTCCCTAGGCCCGTGTCGTGACTCCCCCAAGCCCGCCTCTTGGAGGGTAGGGGTTGCAGACTAACGCCGAAGGTGTCAACCTACAAGTAGGATGCATTTTCCTGAATACATATACACATGCACATACAAGAACGTTCCATGAAAACTAGAAAAGGGAACATGCATGCTAAGAAACAACAACTGAGTGTAAAAGAACACTTGAATGTAAATGGGCTATAATACAAACCAATCAAAACACAACTGCAACAAGAGTATGTAAAAGATTGAAGACATGTTTTCCAATGAAAACCCCACCTAATTGGTAAGAATTGAGTAGGTTATGTAATCCATAGAATCATTTATTTCGTACCTGATCTCACTGTGAATCGCCTAGTCCTGGGCCACAAAGTCCTCCACTAATTCATAGTTCGTCTGCACTAGACACAAAACATTCGGGCAAAACCCATGCAGGGGTGAGTAACAAAGTACTCAATAGGGACCTCGAGACTAACAAGGAAAGACCACAATGAAATCCATGAAGCAAACAACATAGAAAGAGCATGAAACATGGTATCCCACACCATGAAAAATCTAGAGTAAATAAATTAAGTCCACCAGTCAATTCACTGAACACCTTTAGTTGCTGGAGATGTCATCCATAATGAAAACAGTGGACCTACCGTGTCATACAGAATATACTTCCGAAAATCCTTTGAATGTTTTAGTAATTATCATTGAAGAGTAATATTGGTATGCTGGGTAACATAGAAGTCGCTCCCTACCATGGGCATGTCGGGTCATACAGAAGCTGCTTCTGACCTAGTCCATAATGAGGTACTCCACTTATAGTGTAGCATGGGTTGACCGGGTCACACAGAGCCGCTACCCACCATGGGCCCACCCGGTCCCAAGGAGCCTTTTCCCAGTAGACCGTCGTAGCTGATCTACCGAGGGTCGGTTGTTACCAGTCTTTTGGTCTCATCCAACCATAGAGTTTCTACATGTAGTGCAGTTGATTCCAGGAGAACCGCCCCTCAATCGATATTTCGAATTTTTACATCATTGAATGACAAGAAATATTATGCCAAACGATGTTCCTCATTGCGGGGGTTCCGTTGTTGCAAACGACTCATAAATTGGATTCCCAATTTGAATGATATTGGAATTTTAGTAAACAGGGGTCAGTCACGTCTGGGCCCAGTCTAGCCCGGTCAGATCAACCCGACCAACTTGGACCAGGGGGGGCATATGACCCCATTTAGTTCAACTGAACTGACATAAACTGATTCTGGTAAGGGTTGACGTGTTGTAGCCTAGCCAGTGGGCCCAGACGATTTGGCCTCGTTGGACATAGCCCAGTTCTTGTGGAGGTCCACCCCCCCCCCCCCCCAAGTCGCCCGACAACACTATCTTATTCAGCCTTGCCTAATGGGGCAGGTCTGGTCCGCAGGTGGCAGGTCCGGACTGCATCAGGTGGGTTCCAGCACACAGGTTGCGGGTCTAGCCCAGTGGGGGTGGGTCTGGATCCTTGGGTGTGGTTTTCTATGCTAGTAATGGGCTGTTCCCTACCCGGTTTTCCTCTAGTAGACTGACTCTCTTCAGCCAGGATGCGTAGTGTGTCCAGAACAGTGTCACGCGGCTGGTCGAACCCGACCTCTTGGGTTCCTCACATAGTCAAGGGACCGTGTTCCCCCCCACAAGTTTTCGTCCCAACCAGAGGCTCCGGTCGGATGGCCATGGACCAATCCATCCACAACTTCTACCTCTGGCACCCTGTCGGACCACCTTGTCCGCTCTGTCGGTCTGTTCTTCATGTCACTTGTTTCTACAACCTACATGGTATTGCATCTCTCATGTGAAGGCCTAAAAAAATTCATACCACCAATTATAACATCATTCCATGAATAACGCACAAGGCGGAGCTTCTCAGACCTTTTTCATGTCATCCCGAACCCTCTGTGTTAGAGTATTAAAAATGGGAAGGTTTAGGATTTATGTTCTACCTACAAATAAATAATTCCAGTATATAAATCCAAATAAAAACAACCACCTATAATAATTAGGGAAACACATGTCAACCTGTTCCTGGGTTGATCCTTTTTTATCATCTAAAAATAGAGGACATGGAATTGAAACATAATAAACCCCTACCTCAAAGGTGTTTTTCATTTATGTGGTCCGTCATTGGGGGTTCATGTTCTGTTGGTGGTCTTCGCTTTCCTGTTCAGTTATTCAGGGTGTGTCGAAGTTGCTCACGATTATCCAGCGTTCGTTGATAATAGTTGCATAGAATTCCTGCCATAGGTTAATCATAGTAATTCCACCAATTTATCTTCCTTTCTATAATGTATTAACCCATTAAAAAAAGTAGCGGAGTTTCTGTTACATTGCGTCTCCACGTTGTTATGCTATTTCATTTATATGATATCAAATCTATTATGATCCATATAATGCATCACTAAACATCACATTATGATCCTTTAATGAGATTAATTTAATGCGACTCGCGACAACTTTGTCTCCGCACCATAGAACCACCGTGCCACCACGAAATGGTTTTGAAAAAAAATTAAAATAATCTATTATGTAATGTTATTTATTTCAAAAAGTATGAAAATTAACATTTTTAGATGACCCTTTACAGTCATAGTAAGTTCCATTCTAAGAGAATCCAAATGTTTTGAATTCAATAGTGCCCTCATATTTCTAATCTGAGCACCAATTTAAATGTTAGAAAAACTCACTCACAATTTTAAATAAACAATAAATAAATGTTCAAAAATTAACTTTTACCCTTGACCCATTCCAGTCGAGTTCAATCTCCTCCTATGTGAAACACACACCCATGAGAAAAATGATACTTTAATATTTCAAATCAATGTTACCATTTATGAGATATAAGGATATGAAAATAAAAAAATTGATACATAATTATATTATTTACATCAAAAAACTAACTTCCACTGATAGAATGCGTCACAAAATGTTAGGTTCTTCCTAAGGAAAACACACCCTCATGAGCTCAATTGATGACTCATATATTCAATATGAGTCACCATTCATGAGATATAAGAATATTAAAAATAAAATAATTTTATTTAATTATTTTATTTATAGTAATTCCATTCTCATGTTTTATTATAGGAGGCCAGCACCGACTAGACATAAGTCGTGGATAGGGTAAACCCGCCATCTGTAATGCAATGGTGCCCTCATATTTCTAATTAGTGCACCCATTTTTTATTTATTCCACATTTTCATGAAACCCACTCCCGCATACTATTGATGACCAAACATTTTTTACAGATCATTATGGGTACTCCGAGACTCATAAATGCATTCGTTTTCAGCACTTGGTCTTGAAATAAATCCATATAATTTAATAAAAAATGTAATTTCGGGAACATTACTATGAGCCTCAACATTAATGTTGTTTTTTCGTACATTTTGAATCTAATTCATAAAATTAAATGTAAATTTAAAAATTAATTCACGTTAAATTTTAATAACAAATGTTTTCATATAAGGCTCGTAGTTGATACTCATTACATATGTCATAGATTTTATGTGTATAATACAATGTGGTTTTAGGAATAAATAAACTAATAAATTTTATGATCGATGAAATCTTGGTCATCATATTCATTAGCATAAAGTCCTGAAAAATATCATATATTTTGACCCTTCATATTTTGTACTTTACTTTTATATTCCGTAAAACAATTAAGGTATACTATGAACTATTTTAACCATTAATTTTCCTTGGCATAGTTCACTAACTCCAGCTAAATTAAATTAGAATGATTTATGGAATACCTTTATTTAGAATAAATTGCATATTTAAATATATAAAAGTAAATTTGTTAATAATACTTAAATACATTATCTCCAAAGAGTATTAATAACATACTAAATATATCATTTAAAATAACAATTATTTTTACTAGAATAAATAATTATGTTCCATGAATTTTCATTAGAGTCTTACATTCTATATTCCTCATGTATTTAAACTAATTCATATTCTAGATATCTATTTATTTTTTAGTAAATAAAATATCTCACCCCGACCCCTATTTTATTTTTTTTTATTTTTTTTATGGACCTTATTTTTTCTCGGGGATCATGGGATGATTTCTATGTGTAATCACTCTAGAATTTTGAAATTTTGGAGGGCTGGAGGGTGTTTCCTGGTTGGCACATAGTTAGGGGATACAACGCCCCATTATTTGGATAACATTATGGATCTCATCGTGTCTCTAAATAAGATTTATGATCTTGGTCAACCCTATTACATCTCATGAAACCTATACCAAGTGGGACAAAATCCCCTTCATGGTTGGAACATGCTATGAATAGACATGAGACTTAATCATGAAGCCTTCCAAGACATTACCAAAAAATGTTAAAATGAATTAATATTAAAATGTCATGGTTCTTCATCCCCATTGTGTGCACCCTCCCCCTCCTTCTCACTCTCTATTTTACCCATGGGGCTCATAGCCATGTGACCTCCCGAACTCTACCAGTCATTCTTGGTAATTTTTCTTTTATATTCATGGTATGATTGGCTCTAGTTTCTTCTCTCTTCCACCTACCTTGTTTCCCACTATTTCTTGGTGTATTTACTTACCCATTTGTGGATATTAACCTCACTTTACCCTAGTTATGTGTGTTTTTATTTTATTATTTTTTCACAATGATTGTGAGATTCAAAATGAGTCTCGTTCTTACGGCATTCATCGACGATGATGAATTGTGACTCTTTGAAGGTGACCTACATGTATATGAAAATATGGGCATATATTTATATATTTTCCACCATATACATATTCACTAATGTAGATAGTAATAGGTATATTGGGTCTAGGTGTACATATAGAAATGTGATGGTGAATATGCATTTAAGTTTAATGTGGAGTATTCAAGTGGTCTTCATCAATGGAATTTTTTTTGATGTGGGTGATTCCATCTAAATCCTTTTTGAAAAAATCTATATCATTATTTTTTTTATATGTTTATTTCAATGATATTATTCAAGATTATGGTCTGTTTAAAAATTTTTGTCTTACATTTTGAATTTAGAGGATTGGTTGAAAATGGGATTTTTAGATGAAATATGTAGTTAAGACATATATATATATAATGTATATGTATGAAATGTGTTGGAAAAAATTCAATGTGTCCATAAAATTGAAATAAATTATTTTAGAAAGCGGTGTGGTCTTGTTTGTGCTCTTTTAAATTAGTTTGATGTGTTGAATTTTCATTGTATGAGAGTATGACCTCTCTATGGTGATGGTACTTATTTGACAACAATTAAACTATTATTTGATTCCCATTGTGATTCTTTTATCGGACCACTAGAAATTTGTATGGTCACTTATATATTTTCCAATGAATATTGGAATGTGCATATGTCCACGAGGTGTACGTATAGATAAGGACATGCATATAAATGGTAGTTCCGTAAAAATCTAGGCCGTGGTAGCTATGTTTTTCTAAATACCCTATCCCCATTTTTTTCTCTCTCCACTCTACCCTCAAACGATTTTTCTAAAAACTCATAACATATTAAAAATAGATTCATAGTTTCCAAACAACTTCAAATATTCTTTTCCTATTTTATATGTAATACTTATCCCATTATGTAACATAAGAGACCAGTTTGGTAGTTCTATTCTTGTACACTCATTTGTTACCTTAGAAGAAGTATTTGGATATAAATCTTAATTTTTCTTGAAATTGATGAGGGCGTCAAATGATAAGTCCTGGTTAGTTTTAGATAATTAATAATGGGAAATATGACTAGAGGGTGGACAGTTATTTTAAAATTTAAATACAAAAAAATTAGTGTTTATAAAATTATAAGCTGTAAAGAGCATAGTGTTCTATAGTCGAGTTGTCACATAAATTAAAAATAAAAAAACATGATTTATAACTGTTCATATTTGATAGATCATATTAAATTCCTCAATATTATCCAATCCTTTTAGAGATTGGTACCTACTAAAATCCTATTTTTTAAGTGTGTGATAAACTTGTGTACATAAACATCATTTTAAAAACCCTAGAGGAACAACCTTGTATCAATACATGAGACAAACCTAGCCTATATACCTAAATTTGTATAAAGAGTCACAAACATGAATTACCTTTTGGTGGTGGAATTACCAGTGAATAGAAATACATTATTTTTATGTGTAAAATCATAATCTATACAAGAAGAATTACGAATGGAATGAAAATGATTAAAAAAATAAATCAAGTACATAAAAAGTTATCATAAGATTAGAAATGTAGAGGATGTTGAATCTTGAAGATATTTTTTCACATGAATAGAAATATATTGAATTTTATGTCCTTAATTGATCATGAAAAGAGTTCATAAGTTGCACTAGTTTGTGAACAATTGAGACTACCAATAAGGTAAAAGATGTATCACATTGAATTTATATTCTAAATGATCTGCACTGGTATATGTTTTTATTCTTCAAAAATATCTTGTGTATCCTTAAATAAAATATCCCCTAGAATGTTGTCCTTATCCAATATGTAAATGACACTTTTTGTTTCATAATAACAATATAATATGATTCTTACCTTTGATTGTAATATCCTTGATGAAAAACACAGAACAAAATACCTTTATAAATATTCATTAAATATTAATATAAGGAAATTATGTTTTTAAGTTTATAAAATATAAAAAATTCCCAACTATAAAACAATTGAAATAAAATTATTATCCTATAAATTTTACATGCAGAAAAATTATTTAAAATCAAATCATCTAATGAATTTCAACGTAAACGAATTTTGTAGAATAAAATAATTTTCAAATGTATTACATACCTTGGAATATTAATTTGATATTAAATAATAAAATAATTAATTATGAATTATTTTAATAACATCAATTATAATAAATGAATAAAATATTTAAAAACCAAAATTTAAATAATAGTGGCCCATTTTAGTACTGTTGAAAACATAGAGTAGTGTATGATGACCTTCCACTAAATAAAGAGAGTGGTGGATCATGAGGTACCTCAAAAAATAAAGAGTGGTGACTAACAATTAGTGGGAAAACAAAACATATGGTACCGTATCAATCTCCAAAAAAATTAGACAACAAAAAAAACTTACTAACCATTATTGGGAAAACAAAGCATATGGTACCATATCAATCTCCAAAAAAAAGACGACAAAAACAAAACTTATTTTATACAATTATGAAATAAAATGTTTCCAGAGATGAAATAAAAAATTTGTTACTATTGGATGCCCAAATGTTAAGCATGAACTACGATTGGAAATTACCAATGACGAATCAATGAAATAAATGATAACCAACATAAATAAATAAGAGAATAAATAAACATATAATATTGACTATTAAAATAGTAAAAATCTACTGTAGAAAACAAGAAGAAGGATAATATGTACTCTTGGTGATTAATGAAGCATATGTCATTACTCTGTATAGTAAGAACAAATAAATAGTTTAAAAAGATGACCCAGAATTGATGCAAAATGGTGAATAAAATAAATCATTGTTGATAGGTATCAGTGGTTCATGACTCACCGTTATAGACATCCATGGGTGACTCATAGAAAATTGTCATAGAACTAGAGGTAAAAAATGAAAAAATTGGATCAATAGAAACAAAAAATGATAATAGATTGATCGAGTAGTTGATTCTAATGGGTTGTAAAAACGACTCATAATTGACGTCCATTGGTGACTTGACTCTCTGTTTATTTCCAATGGTGACACATCACTCCTTGCTGGTTCCAACAGTGATGTCTTACTCACCATCGAGAAACCATCATAGAATAAATATTTGAACCAGGAATATGTGGATCTTTTAAATGCTGTAAGAAATTTTTTGAAGAAAATATTAAACACCAATTAAAAAGAAGAAAAGATAACTGTTGAAATTGAATGAACAATATGATAAGATGATGTAGACACCATGTGATGCAGTGCTGTAAGATCAATTTGATTCAAAATCATGAATTGAAGTAAAAGAGACCCATTTAGATAGATATTTATGAACTATAAAAATGAGTTCATAACTGATAATATGAATGAAATTGAAATAGTGAATTATAGGACTTAAAATATTAGTGAAGGACAAAAGAAATATATCAAAAAATATTCATTGATCAGATACAATAGGTGAGCATGTATCTGAGTTTATAAAGATAGACTTACTTTGAACCAAATTCCATAACCCACATTGAATTGATGATATGTTGAGTGGCTGATATATCAATAATCCCATGATGATCTTTATTTTGAGATGGATACTAGTGACTAGAACCATTTTACACCTTTCCTACAGACACACCTATTTCCTAGTGGGGTACCTACCACAACTTGTGTGTTGGTTGGAATATTTTTCATGTTAAAATTATTTTTCTCATAATATTATTTTTTTCAGTGATTATTGATAAATTTTACTACAAAAAACATCATTCTGGAAGACTTTTTTGGGATGGTTGCATGCTGATTTTGTTAAAACCTCATGGTGTTTTTCATACATCATTTTTTAAGATAATTATTATTAATATTTGTGAATTCAAAAAACAATTCATTTAAACAAAAGATGTTTTTTCAAAACTGACTTGATGGGTGATACTTTATCTATTTAGGAATATTTGGATGCAAACAAGATTTTTTCCATGCATTGTTTTGGAAATATTTAATGAAATTTCAAGATTAAAATAATTTTTTTGTATTATTTCGATCTATAATTACATGTGATAATTTTTTGAATCATTAATGGACAAATAATCCAGATTGTGAAACCATCCTTGATTAAATATTTTAAATAGAAATTATTTTCCTACCAAATTGTGATCAACTAAAATTTACGAAAACTTTTTTTTATGTTAAATGAAATAAGTAATAGAGATCTTTTTGACAACCAACCATAAAATTCTTGTTGTATCATTGATAATTTTTAATTTTCTCCATGATTAATTTTTTATATTCATATATTAAGTATAGTAAAATTTTTAAGTGGATGAATTTGATGTGATTATAATCTTATAGATTTGGTACATTCATTTTTAATATACAATCTAGATACATTTTGAGTAAAACTATTACTTTATTGATTGATTTTAAATAAGTGTTAGATATTGAATTAAAATTAATATCTATATATTAATGGAGAGTTTTGTGTTGAAATTCTATGCGTTATTTAATACATTATTTTATAAATACATTGGTATCAAAATAGTATTTTCTTATGTTTATGTTTAACATGTTCCATGCTTTAATGAATGATTACATTGAAATCTTCCATTGCTGAATTGATTTTTCGAAATGGGGTTTAATAATTTAATATATTTTAAATTCCTTTTCTAATGATTCATTATTTAAACAAAACAATCATCCATGGAATAATTTATTGTTGAAAACATTTAATACTATTTAGTTTCTTCATCCATGTTATATTATGTTGCCAAGGAGTTTTTGATGGCGGTGATTGATCGGGTTGAAGTTGAATCATATATGCCTAAGTCAAGTCTATGATTCAATTATTTGAATCAATTTCACTAGTATCAAATGAGTATGAGTAGACTCTTTTTTTTACTACCTTGCACTAGATATTTATAGGTTGATATTATAGTCACTACCAATGATGAATATCACCTCAGATAAACTTGGGGTCTTCATCCAACCATCATGAAGCCCAATAGAAGAGCACTCACCCACTACAATTTTTAGGTCCAATATCCCCCTAGTTTTACCCTTACTGTGTAGTGGCCATTGGTGACCATGAATGAGGAACTATCCCACTACCACTAGGGATTTCCTGATCCTTTCCATCACTACAATGTCCATTTTCAAATTTAGAATGTAAAACAATTAACTAGTTTGGTTTGGAAAATCTAAAAAATAATTTGAGATATATTAGAAGATATGTGATGTATTTTGAATATCTTGAATATATATTTTGATATGATTGATGAAATACCCAATAATCCCAATCTAGGTCATCCAGTTGCGCAACAATTCTAGCTAGCAGTAGGCCGAGTTGTAGAAGACTGGTCGGGATAGGTCTTGTTTACAGGGGGTCAAGTATTTGGAGGCCAGCAGTGGGGGTCAGCACAAACCAATTTTTCTATATGGAGATACACAAGAAGGGGGAGGCCACTATGATCGGTCATGGGGTGGGGGAACAAAATCTTTTTTTTAAAAACCCTTTCCTTTTTTCACTACATAACATCATGTAACACATCATGTTTTTTTTCATTGGTTGGTAGTAAGAGTGGCCTCCCCACATGCCATCGTTATTTCTATTAATATTTTATTAATTATAAAAACTATCCAAAATATATGTATTGGGGTTGAAATTTTACTAATAAATCAATAATAACATGGAATTAACTTCCACCTTTAAGTAAATATTCTAGCAACCAAATTCCAACAAGATAATTGGTTTAATATAAAATTCTATCATTGACTACCTTCAGTTAACACTATAACATATATTAATATATGTTCATAAAATTAAACAAAAAAAATTGTTTTGATCTTTATTCCAAAATTAATTTGTTCACATCTCATTCATTTGATATTGGATTGGATCATCATCTACAATGAACACTAGTAAAGAAGTTAATAAAACATAATTTCTCTATGCTTATAAATTTCAAGAAATCTCTATGATACATATTATTGGTTTTACGGTATGTACTGAAAGAATATGGGTTATAGATTCATTATTTTTCATTCAATAAATATATATATGTCATATATAGTGATTCATAGTCTGGTATGAATTCCAAGGATAACATATGAAGAAATTAAGCTTGAAAATAAAATTGAAAATTGCCTCATTCAATTTGAAAACACATTCGAGAAGAGATCATCACCGGTGACAGATTCTTAGAAGAATAAAAGCCAAATATCTCTAAATCATCCTCACGTTCATTAAATGTATATTATAATATAAATTTTTCCTCTTTGACAAATAGATTATAGATTAGTAGAAGCATTTTATGTATTTATGATCATTTCTACATCCATCCTTTAATCTGTGAAGTAGAACACTGATCGGTTTATCAGATAGATATATTCTCTATATAAAATAGATGAGATATGAGAGGGGGGATCTCACATTTTTGTATTTAATAGTACCCAACATGATTGAATTTTCTGACATATATAATAAGGTTAAAAATACCTAGAAATGGATCGCCAACCCCATGATATACATTAGCCACTAAATAATTTGTAAGTGACTTTTCATGACAAAATAAAAATATCATAAAGATAATTTATATTTTTATCAATTAATTTTGATATAAAAAATATTATATGTATTAAAATAGAGCCTTTAAATTTACTCTTCATTTACAAAAATATTCTAAAATCACAATTATTAAAATAATATTTTTTCACTAAATTTTTTCTCTTGTATTCGCACAATATCCAATGAATACAATCAATTAAAAAGTTATATACCAAATATTATAAATTTTAAATATATGAATTTATTTATCGAATATAAATAATTAATATTTTGTCATCTCCCGAACACCATGATGGGGCTTACCATGTCCCATATTATTATTCATTGGAATATTCCATTTTTTTAATTTCTAATCGTGTTACCCTTTATAACCTTATCTAGATAGCAATGAATATTATTCATAGACCACCATTAGATTTTAGAATCTTATTAAGGCCAACATAGAGATAAATAAATTATGTAGATATGAAAATCTCTGATGATCACATGTCAGGTAATATAATCTCATTATCTCATGATATATCATAAATAAGAATGCCAATTAATGTCATCACCCTTTAGAAATTTATTATTGATTGTCCACAATAGATGTACATACCTTATTTTACCATGGCCTTGAATTTAGTTAAGGTATTGACATCCTAATCAACTGGGACCAAGATACAAGTTTCTTTTGGATGTGATAAATTCTATCTTGATTATCCATCAAATCTCATACCACCAATGATTCACCAATTAATCCTACATCACTATAATAAAAAATGTATAGATTAGGTATTTCATCAATTTATTTAATCAAATGTTAAAAATTTATAACAAACTCAAGTCATGATGCCAATATTCATGTGGCATCCTACTCCGCGAGCCACTAAAATGCTTCAACGTGTCAGTTGGATACATGGCCTCAAGTGTGTATCCACACAAGCCATGACAACTATAAGAAAGGTTATAAAGGTGTCAATTTTGTAATTTCCCAGCCCTAGTTACACATCGTCAGTTCATTATTACATAACATTGGCATGATCAAAAGAGATCATGTCTCTAAAGACTGATTAGTTTAGTATCCTTGGATGTAATATATACATACATAAGTTTTACATTACATAATGAAATAATAAAATAACAAAATTTTGTCCCCAATTAACACCCTTATATCCTATAGACTATCCCTTTAGTTCATCCATAAAATACTTCTCCACATAATGGTAAAAATAAAACATAGAAATGGGTTTGAGGAGATGCACAGTAAGAATTCCAATGTAGCAGAAAATTACCTAAACAAGCATAAACATTTAAGGTAATGTATAAGAATAAAACACAATCCTTTTAAACATAAACATCAACATAACATGGAAATGATAAATCAAATAATTTCATTTACTTATTCACATGGATATTCTATTAGTCGAATAATCACATGCAATATAAATAGCCAATTTCATAATGATGGAATGCATAATGCCATACATCATAACCACATAGTCAAAGCCTCATTCCAAGAATAAAAATAATATTTTGTCAAGTAATTCTTCCAAGACTCTAATTTGTCTCTTTATACCTACCAAAGCATCGAGGAGAAATAGAAGTCTCCACCTATCACTTACTTAGTATAATGCATTCCTTACATGAAAATGTTGAAACATAAAATAAAAATTCGTATTAAAAATATAATACGAATTGTCAGTACTTTAACCATAAAACATGAATGGTATAAAAATAACTCTTACATAGTCAAAAATATCACATAACCTTTAATACAATATTTAAGATTGTATAATAATAAATCAACTTCATACAACTGTAAAATCTATCAAAGGATGTTGACATATATGAAATCAAAACTGTTTGAGAGAAATATCTCCTTATATTTTGAAATAATATAAAAGTCTCATAATTATAAAACAAAAAATATATGTTGAAATATTCTTATAATCTTTTAAGGGATTATTCGATGGTTTTATAAGGGTTGAAAATAGGTGCACCCATCGTGTAAGACAAAAAAACATTCTCACCTTAATTTGACGAAAAGTTCAAAAAGAACCTTATTTGGAAAATGATGGAATGATTCCTTTGAAAACATTTTATATAAAGTAAAACAATTGTATAAATGAATTTAACACATATTCTAATAAATAGTAAAAAAACTTTGAAATACATTTTTAAGAAACACAGATGTGGATGATAAAGAAGCCTAAGTAGATAATTATGCTTAAAGAACCCTGGATAAATAAAGAGATTGTAAAATTTTCCCTTACCTTGTAATTTTCATTTATCAAGGGTACACTAACCTTTTGTATAATAGTTAAATAATTTTTATTAAATTATAAAAGTACAACATACATAACTATGACATCATATGTGATCTTATAATATTTATTTCATAATAATATATTAGTTGTATCATTGTTTGGGGTAATAACTGATTCATTTTAGTTTATATGTTTTGTTATGTACGTAATGTTTTTTATGGATAGGATGTATTTGATTCATATAAATAATGGTACTATTTTCTTAAACATTAATTTTTAATCATAAAATGAAATTAATTCTTGATTTGTTACGATGGGGAATGAATTTCATCGCGTTCGTGGAGACGGTAATCCGTACATATGCACCAGAAATAATTACATTATATAGATGGTTGAATCATATGTAATTGAATGATATATCATATATAAATAGAAAATAAAATTTTATATTTATTATTTAAATCAATTATAATCATTATTATTCTCATCCAAATATTTATGTGTTGAATAAAAAACTAATCCACGACATGGAGACGGTAAGTCGTACGTATGGACGTATGTTTAATTTTTCATTAATAGGATGGATATAATAATGAATATGGTTATACCATATTTATAATAATATAATAATATGTATAAGGTACTGGAGATATTATTTGGGTTAGGAAACAACTAATAAAGAGGAAGTGGAAAAAGAAAATAACATTAAAAGAAGTGGTGAAATAATTACCTCTTCTTTAGGTGCATCCTTTTTATCTAATAAAATGGGATCTTTAGGTTGTCTTTATGATCATGGTAAGGCCTCTAGGTTGAATTTCAGGTAGTTGGGAGGATATTTTAGCAGATTTTGGCCAAGCCAAATGGATTTGGAGGTTTGAAATTAAGATAAGGGGATGTACCCTTTTATAAGAGAGATGTTGGTCACTTTAGGATAACCATGAAATATTTTTTTATTATACAATAATATTCAGATTATAATGGCTCCAAAAGGATTTATTTCGAGGATAAGGAGGGTAGGGGTCTAAAACCTCTCAACCAAATTTTTTTAGACATGTTTATCTCACCATATTATCCTTATCAATTAGATTTAAATCTTACCTAAATAGTTTAGCATTTACCATATATTGTTCTATTATTATAATAAATGGTTAATAAAAATAGTATAAAAAGACAATATAACCCCAAGTGGATCATTATTAATATATATAACCTTATATAAGTCCATTTTCCAATCCTTATATTTTTAAGAATATAATATCCATTAATGATATAGTATTTGTTTTAAAAAATTATTTATGTCAATTTCGACAGTATTTGGTATTTTCTTTTTGTGAAAGTCATATCAACTTTATCACTTTGAACATAATTTATTTAATCAATCCATACAAATCATATTGACCTAGAAAATTATTTTAATTCATCAGAAGTATCAATTTAAATATAATTTGATATTTATAATATCTATTATTTTAATCATTTGTTAATAAGGTAATTGCGACATCATCATTGTGTCATAAATAAATTTAATTCATTATTGTCAGAAAATTATAAATAAAATACCCTTCTGTATGAAATATATTTATATTTCTAATGAATATTTATAATCAAATTTATCTAATGTATAACCCTATATTAAAATTGGTTTCGTTATTAATCATTCAATTTAACACTTTTAACTCTTCTTTAAATAAAATTATAATAAATGTCCTAATCTAATCCAAGTGGACCAAGAGGAACATATTTTATTCCTAAGGTTGAATTTGGTCGGAATACACATATCAAATAATTAGGACATGTTTTTGTGAAATTATAATTTCTTTTTTATCAATAATTACCCTATTTACTTTTACTCATGGTATATAAAATTCAAAAGTTACTATTCACCAAATATTCTTTTCATCCTATTGAACTAAATTTTATGTATTGATTTCAACAGTGTCTCTCAAATTTTAAAAATTTTGTTCATTGATATAGTACAATTATGTTTTATGAAAATATTCAAATTTGCCTAGAAGATGGGTTAAAGATAGTAAAAATTTCAATAAAATTTTATATATCTAATATTATTGTAAAATAACTCAAATAAATTACATTGAACTAATATAGGTATTATGTGTCTATTTTGACTTAAAATAAATTAAAATAAATTTAATAATTATTTAAATAAAAAGTCGGTTTTAAACAATAACACAATGTTTTCCACTATTCATCAAAAAAATGAGTGTTTTTTAAAAAATAACAATAATTCATCATAAGATAATTTTGATATTTAGAATCCAAAAATGATTTCCATTTTCAAAAATAAAAATTATTATATTTCAAAAAATGGGTATTACTACTCATAATGGAAAATTTGATTGGTCATGGTGTGCTAGAACTCGATGTTGCGTACAACGCAAGCTATTGTATTAATCAAAGGTAAACATACCGTGGAAGTTTGGGGTGTTACATTATTCTCTCCTTCCAATAATTATGTCCTCAATATTTCTAGAGTATTACTGCAAAAAAATATTATGGTGGTTCATCATCATATGATCCTTAGGTTCGCACATTTCCTCTTCCATCTTATGGTTTATCTATAGAACTTTCACTAGACGAGTTGTCCGGTTTCAGAACAGTTGTTCTTTGGTATCAAGAATTCTGATAGGCTCTTTGAAAAATGGAAGGTCGGGCTCCAATTCTATTTATTCATAGGTGAGTATATGCATTGGTTTAGGCATGTGTTTTCTCAACACTGATATGTGTAACACATCTTGAACTTTAGAGAGACTTGGTGGTATTTCCAAATAGTAAGCTACAACACCAATTAGTTCTAGAATGTAGAAATGTCCAATGAATATGGGACTCAATTTAACCTTCTTATCGAATCATATGACATCCTTCCAGGGATATACCTTCAAGAAAACATGATCTACTAATTGAAATTCTAAATCCTTCCTTTGGTTATTGAAATATATTCTTTGCCTACATTGAGTTCCTTTGATGTGGGTTTGGAAAATCATAACATTTTCCATTGTTTCCTTAACATGTTCTGGGCCAATGAGTTTTCTTTCACCAACATCATCACAAAAGGTTGGTTTGAAACATCTATTTCCATATAATGTTTCATATGGTGCAATATGAATACTTTAATGGAAGCAATTATTATTTTAAAATTCAACCAAATGTAAATATCTATCCCACTATCCTTAAAAGTCTAGCGATAAAGATCTCAACATTCCTTCTATGTTTTGAATTTTTTGTTCTGATTGTCCAATAGTTTGATGGTGGTAGGCAGTGCCCAAAATAAGTCTAGTATCTAAGGCCTTCTAAAACTAATCCAAAATTGTTATTTAAAATGGGGATTAAAATCAGAAACAATTTACTAGGGAACTAAATGATATCTTAAAACATCATTAATATATAGTATTTCTAAACATTCAAGTGATAGATCGTTGATTATTGAAAGAAAATGTGCTGACTAAATAAGACGATCAACAGTGACCCATATTTCATCATTCATTTTAGGATTCTTTGGTTGCCCCATGAGAAAGTCCTTCGTAATATCATCCCATTTTTACTCAGTTATGCTAATAGGTTTCATAACTCCTCTAGGATGTTTTCTTCCATCCTTAACATGTTGAAAAATGATACATCATGACACATAATCAGCAATCTACCTCTTCATGTTGTCCCACAAAAAATGATCCTTCAAATCACTATACATCTTAGTGCTATGAGGGTGTATAGTAAAATTGGAGAAATAAGAATCATCCATCAATTTCTTTTATAGATTACGTATGTTAGGAACACAAACTATCATCACAAATTTCAAAATCCCATCTTCATATATAATGTCACTCAATCTCTCATCATTCACAGCGTTAATTTTCTTTTGAAAATCCTTATCATGAGTTGGAGAACTTTTTTATCATATCTACTCAAGAGGGCTTGGAAACCATTTGAAAATGTATTGATGTTTTACCTTCCATGATTATTTCCATATCCATTTTTACTAGATCCATGTTCATAGGATCCCTTTCAAAACTAATCGTGTTCAGAACATCATGATCATTTCTTCTCAAAGCATCTCCCACTTTATTTAACTTCTTCGGGTGGTAGTGTATTGAGTAATCATAATCCTTGAGTAGTTCAATCCATATCCTTTGCCTAATTTTTAATTATTTATATGATAAAATATACTTCAAACTCTTGTGATTTTTACAAGTCTCAAATTTTTTACCATAGATATAGTGTATCCATATCTTCAAAAAAAAAGATTATAGTTGACAACTCAAGATCCTTAGTATGATTGTTTTGTTCATGAATTTTTAGCTGTTGTGATGCATATGCAATAACACTATCATTTTTCATAATTAAACAACCATCTCCTTTCATGAAGAGTCACTATAAATAAAAAACACAACATTCCCCGATGGTAGAGTCAAGATAGAATCATTGAATAATCATCAAATCAGTTCTTCAAAACATTCTTAAAACTCTTTTGTCCAAACAAGATTATCCCCTTTATGTGTGATCTTGGTTAAGGGTTAGCCAATCAGGAAAAATCATGGATGAAACTCTGATAATAACCTAATGAACCAATACTAATGCGTACCTCAGTTATACTCATCGGTGGTGGCCATTATTGTATTTCTCTTTTCTTAGAAGGATCAAATGAAATTCCATCCTTAGAGATAATATATCCAAGAAAATAAATCTCATGAAGCCGGAATTCACTCATGCTAAACATCCCATATAATTCATTTCTTCTAAGTGTCATTATAATAGTGCGCAAGTTATTTTCATGATTTTTATAGCTTTTTTAGCATACCAAGATATCATTAATAAATACCACAACGATGTCATCAAGATATTACTTGAAAACATTATTCATTAGATCCACGATAACAAAGGGTTTTTTGGTTAGTCCAGAGGACATTACTATAAACCCATAACCCCATACCTAGTAAGAAATTCTATCTTTGAAATTTCTTCCTTCTTCACAGAAAACTGATGATATCCATATCAAAGGTCAATATTTGAAAAATATTGAGCTCCATGATGTTGATCGAATAAATCATCAATGTGAGGTAGAGGATATTTGTTTTTATTGTTATAGCATTGATCTCCCTGTAGTCAATGCACAAACTCAAATATCTATCTTTCTTCATAACAAAAAGAACATGGGCTCCCCAAAGATAAACACTAGGGAAAATAAAACATTTATTACTAAATTAATCTAATTGTTTATTTATTTTCACTAATTCTATTGTGGTCATTCTATAAGTGGCATTCGATAAGGGCCTTGAACCATGAATTATATCAATGGAAAAATCAATTTCTCGTTCCGGAGGATGTCCAAGTAAATCCTCTGGAAACACATCTATATATTCTTTCATAATTTGTGCGTCTTCTATATGAACATTATTTTCCTCATCCATAGTTATTTAATTATCATCTTACTCAATAATTGAATACAGTATATCTACTAGGGGGATCTAGATTAGAATTAGACGGGGACGTTTCTACTCTAAAGATAAGGTAATCCTTATCATCATCAAAAATTATAACCTCTTTCTTCTTACAACTAATTTCCACATCATGGTCCGAAATCCAATCCATTCCAAGGATTATATCAAATTTAATCATGGGTATGATGATGAGATCAGTAGATAAAGAACATTTATATGCCCTAATGGGGAATGATTCAGAAAACATTTTTTCAATGATACTTCGCTTATGAGTTTTTACTGAAACCTTTCTTGTTAAATAAAATTGGAAATATCTAACTTTCATAGAAAACTAGGAAGATATGAATCAATGTGATGATCCAGAATCAAATAAATCATTCGCTAAACATGAGGAAACCATTAAATTACATGCCACCATGTCATTTAGAGCTTGAACCTCAGTAGTAGTGATCGCATATTATTTTCCTTGCTCCCATGGACTTTTCTAGGGTATAATTCCTTGGTGAATAGAGAATTAATTTTCCTAATTACCCCTTTCTCTATAATTTTATCATTCAACATTGACACCCTATTTTTCCCATTACAATCACGAGCATGGTGGCCTTTTTCACCACACTTGTACTAGACTCACATTCCCTACAAGCAAGTACCGAGGTGTTTCTTCCCACATTTACTATAGGATAGAAATTAAACTTTCATATTCCTCCCCACATTTCCATTTCAAGAGTGTTAAGTAGATCTCTTATTTTATTTCATTTCATTAAAGTCTTAAGACTAGGAGAATTATTTTTCTGTCTTTATAGCACATGAGACTATATCCTTGTATGAAGAGAAGGATTGTGAGACTAATTATTGATGAAGACATGGTTTTAACCAATTATGTAATAAATAAATATTACTCCTTGGGTTACATATATAATTTTATACATGCATTTATAACATTGTAAAGTTAGCCTCATACTTTGTGACATTCTCATCAGCCTTTTTCCTCAGACTCTGAAATTTTCTTTCCATATATGCTCAATGGTCACGAGGAAATTATTTTTCAATGAAAATTTCTTTAAACTCCATACATTCCATATTTGATACTTCTTTATCCTCTTTTTTGTTTTGAATTAATGACCACCATTGATCTGTATCTCCTGTGTGGAAATAAACTTCCATGTCAAGTTTTCCCCTTTCACTGCACCACAAAGCATGAAATATTTTATCAAAGAAGCTTATCTATTTCTCAGCTACAAATATATTTCTAGTCCCATTGAATGTTAGTGGTTTCTACCTCTTGAAGTAGTCTAACATTGATCCTCCACATTGTGGTTCAGGGTGCTCCATACGGGTAAGGTTATTATTCATAAGCCGAATGAGTTGTCCCACTATGGTTATAAGCTATTCAGAACAAGTTGTATCACTAGATAAACTATAATTATCTTGAATAGGAGGGAAATACATACATTTATTATGTGCATTGATACAGTTTTCATTCCTTCTACTATGCGCCATTTCTATTCAAGGAAATACACTAGATTTGTTTATGAATCATAATACATAATTCCAAAATTGAGAATCACTTAACATAAAATGAATAGTTTATGGATATAGTCCATAATCATAAAAATGTTTTATTTGAGATATTATACACTCATAAATATTTCATAATGGTTTTTAAGGAATATTTGAATTATCCTAAGAATATTTCCCCGGAGTGTCGTAACCAAGAGAGCAGCAAGACCCATTGTTGTGTACCAGGAAACCCGAGGACAAGCCCAAAACTCCATGTAAGAGTTTTCACTCCTAGGTACATCTGTTCCAGTGCCACCTCTACCTACTCATATCCAGACATGGATTCATTTCTTGGAAAATACACAAAATCTCTACATTACCAAAATTCTAGGAAGTTCTTCTATACTAATCCTCAATGTCTATCTTAGGGTAATGATCTCCAATCATAGTTCTTCTATAGATAGATTCCAAGGTTTGTGATAAACTCACTATGATAAAAAAATATAATGCCTCGACCCTAGTTACATATAGCCAGTGTATTATTAGATATCATTAGCATGATCACAAAGGAACAAGTCTTAATAAATATATTAGTTTAGTATCCTTGTAAATACATGATACAAACGCAAGTTTCACAATAAATAAGAAAAAAAAATCTACCCTTTGAACACACTTATATCTGTTAGTCTATACCTGCAAGTTGACCATAAAATACTTGTTCATATCCTGGTAAAATGTAAATATAGAAATGGGTGAGCCTAGATGCTTAGTAAGGATAACAATATAGAGGAAACTTTCATAAATAAGAATAATCATTTACAGAAATGTATAAGACTAAAACTGAAGCCTTTTTAATCATAAACTTCAGTATAACATGAAAAAGGTAAATCAAATAATTTAATTTACTTATTCACATAGATATTCTACTAGATGAATAATCACATGAGATATTAATATCCAATTCCATAATGATTGAATGCATAATGCTGGAAATTATAACAACATAGTCAAGGCATCATGCCAAGACTACATATAATATTTATTCAAGGACTTGTTCCTAGAATCTAGATTGTCTCATGAGACCTATAGATACATCAGGGATTTATATTGGGATCCACCTGTCACTTAATACTTCCAATGCATTCCTCATATGAAAAGGTTGAAACATAAAATAGACATTCGTATTAAAACTAGCAAACAAAATGTTAATGCTTTTACCACAAACTGTGAATGGTATAAAAATAACACATCCATAATCAAAAATATAAAATAACCTTCCATAAGATATGGAATATAGTATCATAATAAATCAACATCAAACAAGTGTAAAATCCATCAAAATATGTCAACATAGATGACATCAAAACTGTTGGAGAGAAATATATTTTTCTATTTTGAAATCATATAAAATACATGTAATTATAAACGAATAAATTTATTTTGAAATATTATTATAATCTTTCATGTTAATATCTAAAGGTTTTATATTAAAGTAAAATAGCCGCACCCACCATATATGTTAAAAAACATTCCAACATTAATTTTTCAAAAAGGTCAGAATGTTTGTAGTTTGGAAAATGGAAAAAAAATTCTATTCAAAAAATTTTATATAAACTAAGCACAGGGTATAAATTAATTTAACCCAAATTATATGAAATAGTAAAAAAAATTCAAATACATTTTTAATAAACACTAATGTGGATGATAAAGAAGTCTCAGTAGATAATTACGTACAAACAACCATGGATAAATAAATAGATTGTAAAATTTACTCATACCTTGTACTTTACCTTAATTTAATGTAATTTTTCCTCCTGTATAATAATAAATTGTTTTTATTAAATTATAAAATAACCACATAAATAAATATGATATCATATATTATCTTATAATATTGCTTTGTTAATAATATTTTTGTAGTATCATTGTTTCTGGTCATAACTAATTCATTTTACTTTATATTTGTTTTATGTAAGTCATGTTTTTTATGGGTAGGATGTATTTTATTTATATACATAATGATTTTTTTTTCTTAAACATTATTTTTTAATCATAAAATAAAATTTATTCTTGAATGGTTATGATGGGGAATTAATCTCATTGCATTCGTGGAGACGGTAATCTGTACGTACACATGAGAGACAATACAATTGTAGTGATGGTGGAATTGTATGTAATTGGATGTTATATCAAATATAAAAAGTCATTAACATGTTATATTTATTATTTACATCAATTATACTCATTATTATACCTGTCCATATAATGATGTGTTGAATAATGAACTACACAACGACGTGGAGACGGTAAGTCGTACATACACACATATGGTGACTTTGTCATTCATAGGATGGATGGAATAATGAATATGGTTGTAACTTATTTATAATAACTTCAAAATATTTAGAAGTTATTGGGGTAATTATTTCTATATAGAAACAACTAAGAATGTGTATGTTCCATAAGAAAATAACATTAATTGAGGTGATGGAATAATTACCTCTTTTTCAGGTGCTTCTTTTTGATTGGATGAAAAGGGAACTTGAGGATGGAATTCTAATGAAGGTAAGGCCTCCTAGTTTATTTAAGAGTTTTTTGGAGGATATTCGAGAAGAGGTTGGCCGAGACAAATTTCTTTGAATGTGTCAAATTAAGAAAAGGGTATGTACCCTATTATAAGAAAGGTGAGGCCCACTTTGGGAAAACATTGAAATATTATTTTATTATAAAATAATATTCATCTTATAATGGATCCAAAAGGAATTATTTAAATGATAAAGTGGGGTTGGGACGAAAAACTCTAAACCAATTGGTTTTATACTGGTTTAGGTCACCATATTAACCTTATATTCTAGTTTTAACTCTTAGTTAAATAGTTTAAGTTTTACCATGTATTCTTGTATTATTATAATAAATTGATAATAAACATATTTAAAAAAAGCCAATAGGACCGAAAGTGGTTCATTATAAAGATATATAACCTTATTTATGTTCTTTTCCCAAACATTATATTTTTAGGAATATAATATCAATTAATGATATAGTATTTTTTTTAAAACTCATTTATGTCAATTTTTGCACTATTTGGTATTTTGTTTTTGTGAAATTCATAACAAAATTATCACTTCAAAAAATATATATAATCAACCCTAACATGTCATACTAACCGATAAAATTAGTTTAGTTCATCAGAAGTCGAATTTTACTTTTATTTGGATATTTATAATATCAATTATTTAAATCATTCATTAATAAGGGTATTACATCATCATAATTATTTCATGAATAAATTTAATTATTTAAAGTATAAAAATTATAAATAAAATAAATTTATGTATTAAATATTTTTATCTTTCTAATGAATATTTAAGTAGACTTTATCTTATTTATATCCCTATATTAAGAATGGTTGTGTAATTAAACATATAATTTAACACTTTTAACTATTCTTTAAATAAAATAATAATAACTCTCTTATTCTAATACATGTGGACCAAAAGGATCATATTTTATTCCTATGGTTGATTTTGGTATAAACACACTTATCCAATAGAATTAGGACATGTTTTATAATAATTATAAGATAATTTTTTCCTTTAATTACTTTATTTACTTTTAACGGTGGTATATAAAATTCAATGGTTACTATTCACCAAAAATTATTTCCATCCAATTGAACCAAATTTTACTTACTGATGTCAAAAATATCTCTAGAATTTTTGAAATTCAATTAATAGATGTGGTGACATTACATTTTATGTAAATTTCCAAATGTTCCTAGAAGGTGGGTAAAAGAAGGTAAAAAGTTCAATAAAATTTTATATATCTAATATTATTGTAAATTTAATCCAGTGAATTACAATGTACTAATATATATATTATGTGCCTATATTGACTTAAAATAAATTTAAATAAAATAAATAATTTTTTAAATAAAATGTCGATTTTAAACAATAACATAGTGTTTTTCACTATTCATAAATATTCAAATAATTCACCCTAAACTAATTTTGATAATTCAAATCCAAAAATGAAATCCATTTTGAAAAACAAAATTTATAATGTTTCAGAAAGTGGGTATTACTATTCCTAATAGCTTGTTTAATTGGTCGTGGTGTGCTAGAACTCAAAGATGCGTACATCACATGCTATTGTATTAATCAATGGAAAACATATCATTGAAGATTGGGGTGTTACAAAAGTAGGGATACTACACCCTTTGAATTTTCATATATGTATAGAACAATCACATGTGAATGTAAATTTGAAGAACATAAATGATAAAGTAACAGATTAAAAAATAGACCACCCATAAAGATCTAATATAAAAACCATGAATAAACATAATGAGCCATAATAAAGAAGTAAACATACAAAAAGTTATTCATATAGCTAGAAAATACTAAGAAAAGAACAAATGGGAAAAAATAATTATTGGAAGAATGATAACATACTGAAACCCCATCTCTGTGAAAATACTATGAACATAATGAGTAACATTAAAGAGGCACAATCTAGGGTCCTATCCTAAAACCATGATATCTATTGCAGTACCAATCGGTGGCCTGAATCAATTGTGTAATACTCAATAGGTCACCCCCAATATTTCTATAATTCTAATCTAGTCATTAAATATAAATTAAATATGTGTGCAGGTAATATCAATGTAATGATGTAATGAAAAATAAACCATGTCAATATCAAGTTCCACAAGGGATGCTTAACCAACTATACCTGCATTGGCCTAAGACGGATGAATTAACTATATAAAATTAGTGTTAAAAACAAATAAAACTACAATGAGTGTTAACTCAAAACTAAAAGTATCCATGTAAAACTACCATCTTTAGAATATGTGGTTATTTCAATTGATAATACTATATGGGACAATAATATAATGTACATCACTTGAGAAGAATAAGTGTCACACAACTAGCCAAGCAGTCGACCAAGTCATAGGAATGTCTAACATATTGATCATGAGAATTATACGATGCTCACATCCTTAACAACTCTCTACTAATCACACGACCACCATAAAACCTAGGGGTTTCATTTCACTACAAAGAGATACGCCTATGTCAAATAGGGCTCGAAAGAATCCTCTCTATATGAACTCACCAGCCTCATTTAACAATTATTTTACTTCGAATATCACTATTTCAATAGGATAGAATTATAATATAATGAATCTACCTGAAAACCAAGATCATAAAAAATGTTACTAGGCGCATCACCTATCCTCAATATCTAAAATAATAGATGAAGTTAATAATGAACCCTGGAAAACTCTAATATTCCCACCCAAGGAAATTATCGAAGAAACACATGAACTAACACATACATGAGGTTCGTAGATAAAAATTCAAATTAAATGGATTTATTTATTCCATTATATAGATTTGAATTTTTTATAAACATTTTATTGGTTCATAAATAAAATTTTGTGTGCATGTTCTAAATAAATTGTACTAAGAATGGAATTTAGAAAACATATCATAGCACATAAATAAAATTATCATAATTTATTTTTAAAATTTTATTTCTAGATCCAAAAATTCTCACCTCTTTCATAGTTAAATAATATGTTAATCCCAATATATAGTGGAAAACATCCATTGTGTTTTATCTAGAATTATTGTTCATTTATGGCTCGCATATATAGGTGTTAAAAATAACCAAATGTTTATATTTTTTTATACTAGATAGGAATTGTAAAATTCCACCATATATTTATTCATAAGACCATATTATTAATTGATGAAACATTAAAAACCCACCCCTTTTACCATAATTAAACCCCAATGGGGTTTAGTACCAACACATAAAAAAATAAATGTGACTTATAGGGGTCCAATAATTTCATCATGTGTTCAGGTACATGAGATGTCATTCCATATTATTGGAGACGAAACACTGTAAATTACAATTGGATTCTAATTTTACTACAACCCATTATAGTCATTTTTTAAAAATTCACATCAGACCATTAGAAAGGTTATCTCATTAAATGTAATCTATAACATACCTAAGTGGGTTTATATAGGAATATTATGATTCATTTATACTGGTCATCATTCCCATGTTATGAAGGTCCATGACTCTATAATTATCAATCAACGCAGCAATTAAATGAAATCTATTTTCTGTAAGAGAAAATATTTATCATTTATAAAAATATCATGGTTCATTTAGATGACTCTCGGAATCCCTTTTCATAAAATTACTTACCTTTATATGATGCAATTATTATTGTTTTCAAATATAGAAATTTATAATATCATTTCATATCTGTAATGTATTTGAACAATGTTAATTATAATGTTAAATTGATGATATGTAGGAAAACACCAACTAGTTTGATGCATACACTTTACATAACCTACCACATGTCATAACTATAATGATTTATGATATCACATAGAAATAAATACTAATAAAATACTCATAAATAAACTAATCACTGTATCTAGTTATACATGATGATAATCACAAAACAACAGAATATAGATAAGCATTCTATATAATCAAAAAACTGGGTATATAGTTAATCATGGGAAATAATCACCTAAATAGAGTTCCAAGATAAACATGACACATAATCACACAAATCATTCCTAATAAGTATTAGGGATTCATGTAATGAAATTTACAAGTAATGGAATATATATCAAATGTGATTCCATATGTTTCTATAATTATTAATTTAATAATACATCCTTAAAATTTTGGGCCAAGAGAAAAAAATCATATATCAAATTCGAGTAGATAGGTATATCATTCAGTCATGGGGAAATAATAATCAACTATAACAATATGTATCATGAAAAACAGTCTCATCATTAGAAACTTTAGCATTCCCCCATGGGTGGGTTGTTGATTGCCAAACACGGTTTTTCTAAAAAGTGTCGATACATTCCTAATATAATGTATACCAACCCAAATAGTGACACAAAAGGAAAAGGAAGCACTGATACCACTTTGTGGCATCCTGAACCAGGATCCAATAAAATGGTTCCTTGAGCGAGTTAGCCACATGGCCTCTAGCATGCCTTCCTATATATAAATGAATGCTGACTAGTAGTGGGGATCTAATGGTGGAACATTGGGGATATTATACCATCTATATTAGTATATTTGTTAATAAAAAGTAAAAGTGAATCATAATGAATGGATGATTAATTACAAACTAAAAAATAATAATAAACAGACCACCTAGAAACTATTAATAAAATAAATCATTCATGATCATGCTAAGGAATAATACAAAAAGTGAATATAAAATAGATTATATATATATATATCATAACATGATTTAAAAAACAATTGTCCCAACTTTTGAAAACAACATGAGTAAATCATTAACTCTTAGATCCATGACATGTCCTTATCCATAATTAGTAACATCAAAGAGGCACAATATGCGGTCCAAAAATGATACTAGGAGATCTGTCTATGTACCAATCGATGGCCCAGATACATTGTGAGTAACTCTCAAACGGTCACCAACAATGATGTATAATTCTAATCGAGTATCTCAATATTACTTGAATCCTTTTATAAAAAATATCAATATAATGTAGTAATGAAAAATAATCCATGTTGAGCTCATGTTACATATGGACCCTTGGACAACAATATATTCATCATCCTAATCCAGATGTATAAATCATATAATAGTTGAATCTAAAATATAAAAAAAATGTATACTAAGGAATAACTACATAGATCGAGTAACCATGAAAAACTACCATCTTCAGCATATAATTGTTATATCTTGTGTTAGTATTTCGTTTAATAAATATATGGATTATCAGGCCTACACGGGCCAAATATATGAACTATCATTCCAATATTCCCTATTGACCCAAGGCTAATGCCCACAGAATCCTCCTCATGTAAAAGGAACTCATCCATGTGATCTAGGAATAATATAGTCCTATAATGGGCTAGGAAACCAAGGCCTACATCTGGGGAATCCAAATCATATAATATATAATAGGTTCATTAGATTCATACTGCAATATCCCTTATTGCTGACATGTCACATATTCCATCATTAGTTCTATATGATAATTTCCATGGTTAGTTCTATAGTGAAATGTTCATGGTCGAAGAAATTGACTGAAACCCATATATAGTCGCATGGTTGGAGTGAACGGTTTTCACAAACCATGAACTATCTATGTGCATCCCTTTTCTATTAAAAAAATCGTTCACTATAAGGCCATATGCTTTTATGAATCATCTATTATTGTAATATAAATCTCGAGTATTTATCCTCATCCAAAAATAAATCTTTTAAGTGTTAAAAATTTTATAATTAAAATTTAAAGAAAAAATTTATAAATAATTAGTCCAATAATATGATTTCATTCATGTTAGAATCAGATAAATTAATGAAACTAAGAAAGTCCCTAGAAATATGGATTATTTCTCTAATGAATATCACACCAAATTAAATAAGGGAAATTAAAATAAGTGGAATTGGGACTCAAATACCTACCTGCAGGGGTAAAATGAACTTGAAGGAACATTATTCAGCTCCCAAATGAGGGGAATACCTCCATTCATATAAAAGAGGGAGAGGGGAGCTTTACCAGCATGTGGGGCATGGTATATGAGAGAAAAAAGGATCGTAATTACTAGAGGGGATAAGAGTAAATTCTACACTTTTTAATGGAATATTTTTTTGATCACACAATTATCAAAACCATTTTCATATCATGCATCTTTATTTATCAACGATATACATACCCATATAGTTCATCCACATGGTAAGATAACCCATGCCCAAACCATGCAATCTTCACTTTCTCACCACCTCACATTGCATGTTTAGGATAATGGCTTAAAAACATCGTGAATTCGGTTTATTTCACCTCATCAATTTACTATAGATTTTCTTATATTTATTAGACATTAGGTTCATAGTTTTGTAAATAGAGTAACATGCCTATAGGGGCACACAATTAACGTACACTAGTTTCACTAACCATGTGAAAACTATGAACCTCTTTTTTCCCTTCCATAAACCAGGCTCTCTAAACAATTATACCTACAAGATGAATTTAAACTTATATGACGCTTATCAAGACACTATCCTCATCCAAAAATACCTCCCAGGTGTTCCTTCATTCTAAAATAAATTTTGATTCTTAAATTTCAAATTGATTCATCCACGAAATGAAAATTCATAATATTTTGGATTCTTTATGCCCATCCAAAACAATTGATGTTACAACAATTGTTTAATGACTAAAACAACCAATGCCACAAGAACCCTATGGTGTTATTAATGGAAGTTTTATTCTTTAGACACATATATATATATATATATTAATTTATATGATGCTATGTTTTTGGGTTTTTACAGTTTTATTAAACTAGAGTACTTTATATTTGGCTAAGTATGGATATTAGTCGTCATTAATTAATTGGTCTAACCCACTCAATATCAACACCCTTGTGGAATCCAAAATATATTGTTTCTGAACTCAAGAACCACACTATGGTGTGGGCATACGGGAAGGGGAAGTGTGCATGTGACCACCCATGCGAGGTGCCACATGTGTGTATGAAGGAATGTAATAGGATACTAGGTTATAAATGGGTGTTTAACCTCTCCTATTCAGGGAAACATGAGATATAGTATGTCAGAAAAACATTTAGTATCACTTGAATAACTGGTAGTGGAACATCATGGTTAATATACCATTTAGGGTTATGAGAGGAATTCTTATGTGGAATTTGAAAACACCGTGTATTGTTCACTCATCAACTAAAGGCTCAGAAATTACGTGCCTACCAATTAAAATGGAAATTTGCTGATTGTGTTCATTCTATATCTATATTAATTTCCACATAAATAAACTCATAACTAATAAAAATCAAACCATTACAACTAACAATGTCAACATTACATTATTGAATCTTGATTTAACCTTGAAATTTTCAATGAAATCTCACTTCATAATTTTATTTTGTTCTGTTTTCTATATTGATCATTGTGCAACGAGATGGTGCACTTGGTAGTATATTTATACATCATGGGTACTTGGAATACCATGATATAGTTCACCCATGCTCGATCCATTATTATAGGTCCATTCAATTGATCAAGTGATCGTGAGCATAGGAATTTGAAAAAATAGCCTAGATGAGTAACATTAGATGCACTTGATGTTTCCCAAACTAGGTGTGTTAAAATTTAGATGATATTTTTGAGGAAGTGTTACTCTATGGTGAATAAAAAAATTTAAAATTAAAATATAAATGAAAAACACATAAGTATTTAAAGTTGTTTCTCATGGTTTTCCTACATCAATGTCGGAAGGGGTCAGTTCTATTTATTCTCTCTAGATAAAACATTGGAGGATAATACAATTAGATGTAGGGGATTTTTTGGATTAATAAATTAATATATTTGACCATATATTGTAGATCAATTATTTCTAGTAGTCAATGGGTTATATTGGGGTGGTTCATAATCACATGAAAAACAATTTTTTCCTCATATTTTCCCAAGGTGATGGCTTGGTTGGTAAACAACTAAAAAAGAAAATCCTACAAATATTGGAATCCCCTTAAACACATCTTCAATATATTTCTACCAAAATTGGGAGTTTCCCAAGAAAATATCTATATAATGATAAAATTTGGGAAGAATATAGAACCACCAATTCGTTGCATTAATATAGCTTCTCTTTCAAAATAACCTACACCATTATTCATTCCGCATTATCATTTTTTTAGTTTTCACAACATTTAACCATGTTTCATACAACACATTATATATCCATTGGTATTACACATCGATGTTTTTAGATATTGAATAAAATTAAGGTTTTTGATTAGATGAATAAAACTCTAACAATAAAAATGGAGAATATAATTCTTTTAACTCTATCATAACTCCTATAAAATTTCATCATATATAACATCTCTTTATTGCCATCGCCTTTTGAAATATACCCTAATTAAGTTGTTAACAAGGAAACAATCTTCTAATGTTGTGATTTACATGAAACCTCCCCCCCCCCTTGAATATACATCAATATCCATTAGACGATTTTAAAATGATAATTTATAGGATTATATAAGAATATACTTAGAATTCTAAATAGATGATACATATCTATACTAGTACAAACTATGGAACACAAAAAACATCTAACTGCTGACTGATAAATTTTTTTCCCATTTATGCTTTCTCTTATTCTATTGAAGGAATCTGAATTTTCATGTGAAAAGAATGAATTTCATGTGGAGTAATAACAATTTTCACCTATCTCATGTTGATCCTTCTAATAACCTTCTCAATGTACCACTCTGGATATTTAAAAATCGTATGATTCCTCCGGTCAGGAGTAATTACCATTCCATGAATCTGAGTATCGTCACTCATGTCCTTTATTTAAAAATTATTTTAAAATTTATTCTTCAAACTATTAATATTTATGAAATACCTTCCAATAATATTCATATCATCATCATATATAAATATGATAACTAATTCTCCATCAGAAAATTGATTGATGAAAATGGTGAGATTAGAAGTCATTTCATTGTCCTATTCGTTATCCTTGAATAAGTCGAATATAATATACAAATTAAATGGTTCTTATTTAAAACCATATAAACATATAATTTGTTTATATACAAAATTTTTAATGACTTTCACATAAAATCATTCTAGTTGCTCCATGAAAATATCATCATTAATATCATCATGTAAGAAGATAATTATTACATCTAGTTGTAAATCTTCCAGGTTTAGACTAGCCACCATTCCATGAAAATCTCTGATTAAATACATTTTAACCCCATTATAAAAATATTCATCGAATTTAATACCATTATTTTCATTTAATCCATTTTCAAACATTCTGGATTTGTTGTGTGATTGTATGATAAAATCATCCCTTTTCATTCTATACACCCACTTGTTTTTGAGTTCCCTCTTTTCATGTGGTAACTCCCCAAAATCATATGTATGGTCCTAGTTAAAGAATATAAAATCCCATTTCCTGTAATTTTTCCATTTCATATTCTATAGGATCCTAATCACATAATCATAATTTTTTGGCTCTCCCACATTATGGATTGTCATGAACTCAACTGGTGAGTCATTATGACTCATTTTTATTTCTCTGGTGGATCTCCTCAACTTCACATTGGGGGGAATATCTTCTTGAATATCATATGATGTAGGAATACCAACAGATCATGAAATATTACTTGGTTGTGATGTATGATCAATTTCACAAATATCTCTCAAATTGGTTGTAATTAATGGTGGTGATACAGGTTCCAGACAAATGGGAATTTCCTCAAACTAGAACTACTCTATATTTTTTTCTTCTAAAAATAATAAATATTCTAATCCTCAATAATAACCAAATATCTTCATCTAATGATCCTCCTACATATAGGATACTAGATTAAGAATCCAAACTCATCAAGAGCATATCTAAAAAAGAAACACTTCTTTACTTTTCCATCCATATTCTCCTACTCATGTTTTGGGATGGGAACAAATGACCTAAAGAAAATTACAATCAATATTCTTTGTTTCAAATACATTTACCAATCCATACCATTTTTGGAACATCATAGTTCAGTGTAATTAATTGGGAAATCTTCATAATAACATTTTTTTTCCTCATTATATCTCCCTAAATAGTTTTTTGGTAGCCTTGTATTTGAGATCATACACATGACTCTCTCACAAATTTTGTTGTTCATCCTATTAGTTATAGTGTAATCCTGAGCCATCTATTTTTGTGAAATTTCCAAAATAATGAAGAAACCCCTATAGTAATTCTCAAATGGATAATGGTACTCTCATTTTCTGTCTTATCACACACACCTTATCTATTTTCGTATTTCTCTTTCCACCTTCATAAGAGACCTATTAAAAACAACATGAATATGATATTTTGTTTTCAATGAAAAAATTTGAACATTTCTATAATGATCATCTTTTAAGGTATCAAAATAAATAGTACCTTTCATCGAATTATTTCTCATATTGTAGAGATTGGTGTGAATGAAATCTAAATCATTTTCTTTCATAGATATTAAATATACATGTAATGAAGATCTATTTTTTTCCATGGTGAATTAAACACACATATCAAAATATGTAACTTTTAATCTTGGATATATATAATTCTTAGAGAGAATTTTGATTCCTCACTATCTCATGTGATCAAGACACCTAGGACAAAAATCTGTAAAAAAATCTATACTATCATTATTGAATTAACCAACACATGGCGTGACATCTATAAAATATTATAAAATAACTTTTATTCATTTTTAATTTACAAATATAACTATTGTAAGTTAATTTTCCCATCAAAAAAGGTACTTACATATCCATCATCGTCAAGAATTATAATAGATAATATACTGAGGAAAATATTTATAACATTCCTCACATCCTTGAACAATAACTTGCATCTAATAATACTCTCTAAAAAATATTAGCAAAACCTTTTATTTTCAATTCATCTCATTTCCATTCATTACATGTCTAAATATCCCTGATGTGTAATTTTTGAATATATATCTTCTAGTAGTGAAAATGAAGCAGTTTCCAAAATTATTCACCCATGTCGAGTCTTGTATTGTATGACATGCATTATTATATTATTAAATAGTAATGATCTCTTTGTTGACAATTAAATCAAAATTATTTTGGGTCTTACCTTCCATATTTCTCTACAATAGCTTCAGCCTTCTACACACCTAGATGAGGTTTCTGGGTTTACCACAATGGTGGAACCCCATTTCATTTCTCAGTTAGTATTTCAATAACATCCACACTTACAAATATTTCTCATAGGGTTCTCTTCTACGGTTTGTCAACTAAAATTTATGCTTCCCATATCATTCAATAATAATATCCATTGATTCATGTTTACATCCATTAAACATTATTTAATTATCCTCATTCAACATTTTTTCTTTCATCATTTATATTGTGCGGTTTCCATCTAGAGTTTAATTGCTAACCGACATAACTAATGAGTCCCATATCATTAGTAAATAACTCAACACAAAAAAGTTATTTTAACTCATCATCAATGTTCATTTTCATGAAATTTACCCAATTAAAATTACCTGGAAACACTCTCATGTGCTTTAATTCATTGGTTCCTTCATTGTACATATTTTTGAAAAGTCATCGTATCAGGATATATTTGTTCATTGTATTTTTCCTTACATAAAACTATTCAATTTTTATCCATAAAACGAATGTATCATGTTATTTAGTAAATTTATGGATGAAAATCGTGTTGATCCACTCACTAATTTTTGTTGTTCAATATTGGTTGAGCATGACCCAATCCACATTATCTTGCTGGGTACTAGATAATTTGTACTAATAATATTGAATACTTGTTAAAGAATTACCAAAATTCAGTAAAATTGGTTTTTTGGTATCCACTATTGTGTTCCACAAATCATTAGAAGAAGAACTATCCCCCATTCCCATATGTATTAATTGAAAGGGTTGATTTTAATCATATTATCAGTTTTATTATCCACCGATTTAGTGAAAATATTTAAAATCTACTAACAAGGATGCGTCCATACTAGTTGAAATAGATGGAAATGACTCCTGGATAACTAAAAATAGACTTTTATTTGATATGATATGTTGAAATTTTTCAATGGTCTAGATCAACCACAAAGGAGGTGTCGACCTGCTCACAAAGTAGTTTCCAAAAAACAATTCAAAATGTCACCACTAGTGTGAAGAGTACTGTATTTTCCAAAAATGTGGTAATTTAGTATTGTTGAGTTGACCAAAATATTTATTGCCTCTAACAACATTATTTTAGATCAATTTTTTATGATTTTTATACAATTATAATTGTCTATGTATGATTTTTTTTTCAATCTAGCCTAATATTTTTTCCAACACATTAATTTTTTGGTGACATAAAAAATCCTATACATCCTCACCATTTTGACAATGGTGTCTCTAACACCACTTTTTTTTGGAATCATAACTCATTTTCATGGAAATAAAATCAAAAACAAGAGAAAAATGAATAACATATAAGGATTTGACATGGTTTTGAAAGATCTTGATATGCCTATCAGGGAAGGGGTTGGGTTATATTTTTTCCCACCATATGAAACATTTTAGGATTATAAAAAAAAATTATTATCGTTTTTAATTACATATTCATTGGATTTTATATCATTTAATAAATAATATTTATGTTGCGATATCAGGCTTAGAATGGGGTGGTTAACCAATTGATGAATAACTTATTTTTCATAGTCTACATCCACAGTGATGACTAGGTTGGTTGTTGAATATATAAGAAATGAATACTAACATATTAATCCCTTGAAACAAATCCTTTGCTGACTTCTACCAGAATTTGGAGTGGCCTTACATCTATTATATTTATAGAATAATAAAAGATCGAGTAAATGGTTACATTTTAAATCAGATTATGTGGGATTAAAATATGAATTAATAATAAATTAATATAATTATGGGGCTTCCAAATTCTAGATATAGAAATATTAATTTAAAAGAATAGTTCAATCATTGCACTAGATATCCACCTTTTATTAATATTTGTAGAGGAAGAGAATGAGATTGATTTCTCGGCATGATATAGAGAAATAATGGAGAGAGTGGATGTTTCCCCGTCATTGACATAGTTATTCTCAAAATGAAAGAGAGGACACTATAAATATTTAATCGAAATTTAAATCATCTACATTCGAAAGATTAAAATTGGATAATTACTACAAATTTATTAAAATATGGAGAACTACTGCCATATCTGATATTTTGAGATAAATAAATAATGACCATCCCTCAATGAAATGTGATGAAATTGGAGGGTTATTATTTAATAGTAAATGGATTCAAATGTCATTTTCGAAGGAATATGACTTTGCATATAATGAAGATATTGAAAAGTGATATTGATTTTCCACAACCCCTCATGGAAAGAGATTCTCTAGGTGATATTCATATAAGAACAATAAAAATGTAAATGGAGATTCAAATGAAACAAAACAACACTTAGTGAAACTCTTCCAAAAGGTAATATATTTCTCTGGAATATGTTCCAATTTATTCCCTTCATAAGTGGTGAGGATAAATTGGATTTGTTAGGGAAGTGATCCCATGGAGATAGTGAATTTGGCCTAAACTATTATAAGGTAAGTTTGACTAATAAAGTTCTACCTACCCTATACCCCACAATTAGATAACATGGTGCTTTTTCTGTACTAAAAAATAATAGTTTCATTCTCGTTAGACAATAATTTAGTGGTGGACCATGTAAAAACTCATCTGTACTTATAATTTCATTACATTACATTTTTTGCAGTATAATCAGAAAAAGTTGGTCAGATTTTTAAAAGTAAAATTCATATAAAATATTAGTTAGGTTATTGGAATAACACAAACACTAAGGTTAAAAAAAATGTACCCTTAAAATTATCATCAAAAGATATTTTATGGCAGGAAAAACACTAACAAGTATATATAGCCTAATTCACCCCCCTCTCTTAGGGTATATAATCCTCTTTTGTTTCTAACAATTATTATTCTATAATAGGTTTCTTTTACTAGATTTTTTTCTATGAATATGTGGATTTTATTGTTGATATTAAAGATTCAATTCTCTATAATATCATGTTTTGTCCTAGAAAAAGGAAAAACATACAAGAAGAAATAGAATTTTATTTGTATTTCCCAAATGTTGATGTTTCGACATAATTATTGAGATTAGGATGTAGGATACCAACAACATTAAAATATAGGAATGAATGATTTATACTATGATAAAATTTAATCAGTCAATGTTTATAGGTGAATGAGTAAAGAACATGATATTATAGTTGATTTTAGAAACAATAAGGATGATGAGATTACAAGGACGCTAAATGTGGAGTATGTACACTTATTAGAGGACTTTGATATTTTTTTAAGAGAATAAACTTATTTTATAAGAGAATAAAAAAACTCAATATATTTGGATCCATGTGATAGTAATTGAGGTTAACTAGTTAAAAGTACCAAAACAAATGTATATAAATGCTGATATTTACTTATGGGAAAATAATGACGACAATGATTAATAGTTGGAGAATAAGTTCATAATGGTTTAAAAACAAATATAATTTCTCGGGAATTAATTTTTACTCAACAGTGGTTCAAAATTTGAAATATATGAATGATGCACTCACTACTCACCTGAAATATTTGGTCGATGAAAATCAAAATAAGTAATGAAAAAATGTATATTGCATAACTTTTATTGCTCAAATGAAATGTAGAACGAAGGAGAAAAATAAAATGCATTACAAAGTGATTATAAAATTTTAAAGATGGCATGTCTATATAGAGTAATCTCATAGAATAAATCACGAATGGAATTTAATAAAATGGAAAAAAATTCAACAAATGGATGAATAGTTGAACATAGCCGAAATGCAGTTGGATACAATGGTTAAGAAAAAACATAATCATTCATTACATTTGATTTATGATCACAATTAATGAATTTATGATGAAATAAAGTGTAATATTAAATATTTTATGAAAATTATGAAAAATATCCATGACTCAAGGGCCACACTCTTTCATAAATTTATTCATTTATTATAATAGAACACCATTATCGATTGAGAAGGAGGCCATGGAAAATTAGAAGAAGGGAGAAAAACACTAAGGTATTTGAAGCCGGTCTAAAAATATCAATATAAAGGGTTCTTGGGATCTAAAGAATAATTAAATAAGTTTTGTAAACATGTACTATTTTTTTGGAATTCATGATTACATTTCAATTCTTTGAGGCTTTTGGATATATTTCACGTTTTGGAGTTAGTAAAATGATAAATAAAATTAAACCACAATATACAATGTACTTTTTTAATTCCATTTATTCTTACCATAATTAAAACACCCTATGATGAAATTTTGGAATATTATTAGTCAAAATTTAAAATTTAAAAAAACATGAACACAACGATAAACTAGTATAATTGAAAATAATTTCAAAACCAAAACTTGGAATATATCCATGTTGATACTTGTAAGAAGAGATACTAAAAATTTGAATCTAGAACATTGACCTACAGAGAGACAATAAACTATCTTGGGTTCATGGAAAGGAATTAAATGATTAAAAAACTATAAATTCTAATGTGGAAAGGGAATTATTACTAAAGTCTAGTATTGAGGATTCTAATAATTTGTCCTAGGATAGATTATCTTGAATTAATGTTTGGATCAATTAATACTTACTTACTTTGAAAGTAGTAATCCATTGTTTAAAAATTTACCATGGAAGACATGGTTTTAACATGGGTTGTGTAGAAGTGAACAATTCTAAATGAGTGGTTAAGGAATCAGATTCCATTAAAATTTTTGTAGACATGAAAGTGGAATCCACATTTAATGGCAAATTGAAAATGGTGGTCATTGGTGACTCACCATTCTATTTAACTTGAAGATTGTTGAAGGTAACCCTCTCCCATTATTCCTTAAATGTTGTAACATGTTTTAAGATATGTTGGAATCATGGTTGTACATAATCAGTGGATTAATTATGCTGAAAAGAAAAGAAAATTATTCTATAAGTGTATCAGTTTTTAAGGATTGAAATTGAATATATATTATAGTATTTGAATTATTTTAGATGTAGTTTTTTATCCTAATTATATTTGTATGGTTTAATTGGATTATCGAAATTTATAGAGAAAGAACTAATTGAGTTTCAGACTTTCACATATAGATAGATCTAAATCAATCCACTAGATCAAGATGAATCTACATTGATAGAGATGTTTACATATTATGCATTTTTTGACATCAATCCTTTTAAAGGAGGATGATTATTATATGATATAATAATTAATATAGTTTTAACCTATCATGGTATGTCCAAATAAATATTATATAGTTTTATCAACATTCAAATTCACTTGATTATCTGATATTGTTACAATAAATGTTTCTAAGATATGTTTTTAGGATTTTTTATGTAATAGATTAGGAAGTTTACTTTATCAGCATGTGAAGTCCCAAAAACCAAAGGGAATATAAAATATAATATTATTAAATCAATGGGGGAATGGAGTTCATATTAAAAATATTATTTAAGAATCATCCTTGAATGATGGAATAAGTTATATCCAATATTAAATAGAAGAAAAATGAATTATTTTTATGTTTTAAAAAAGTGAAAAAATTAACGATTTAATGATTTTTCATTTAACATTTTTAATTTAAATCATTTTTACTAAAATGTTTGGTGAATTATATGTTCATAATATGTGTTAATAATATTGAATATTGAGGTTTCTATGATCATATTTTTCATAGTGAGTTACATTTATAGCCTTCTAGGTGTTATTTAAGAATTCTGATCCCTACACTAAGCCCAACTCAATTGGATTAGCGAATTTTTTGACATTTGAGATGCTATGTGGTAATTATTCTCACTATGTTTATTATGGTGTTGATATTTTTATGATTGAAAAAATAGATTAAGGAGACTTATATGTTATGTATTTTGATTTTTTTTTAAAATCAATTAGAGTTATTTTAAAATTAGTAATAATGAATTTTGGTAGAAATTTGTACACATATACAATTAAATTTCAATAACTAAGGTAGATTTTTTCAACGTAATTTAGAAGTTTATGGGGAGTGAAAGAACCATTAATAATCAATTTTATTTCATTGAAAATAATGGAGAGATTGAAAATGGTGTTGGTTTTAAGGTATTCTTATTAAATAAATATAAGTGGTGATTGTTAAACCTAGAAGAGGTCGGAGTCAATTTATTGATTGTATGTTTTATATTGGTCGTGTTGATAATAAAAAGCATGGAATTGTCAGAAATTTTTGGAGGATTTCAGACAATATCATTTGATGTGTAAGTGTTGACATTATAACAAGTGTGTTTACAATATGTGTTTTTTGATACTTATTTGAAGGTGAAACTGTCATGGTTATGATTGGTGTACTTGAGGAGGTAATATATAAATATATAAATATATATAAATGTATTCTTAAATGAATAAGTAAAATATATATATAAGTACTATATTTGTTTGATCTCATGTCATATAACTTGAGAAGTTATGATTTTTCTATGTATGGATATGATAATTCATTAAAAAATTGGTCTTGTCCAGAAATGTCAAACACCCAATTACTTAGATTCACATAATAAATATTATGAATTTGGGTGAGAAGATTAAAACAACTTTAAAGAATATATCAAAATATGGGGTTTCCAAATTATAGATATTGAAACATTAATAAAAAATAATTGGTTTAGTAGTATAGTGGATCATTATTATTAAGTAATATTTTTAGAATAAGGTAAATAGATGGAGTTATTTTCAGGATAGATAGAATACCTATTATGATAAGAAGATGATCGTTTTTAGACATACATACATATAAAAGAAATGATATGTTGTTACAATCTAATAATGTTCGCGAAAATGATATACATATCAAATATTGAATGATGATATTTAAAACCGAAGAAACAAAAGAGTGAAATCCAATACCACATCCATGATTTTGAATGAAAGAATTAAAGATTCTTCCCACCTGAAATATGAAGAAATTCTAGTGTTATTATTCCCCACTGTTGGTGGTAAGGTGGTAAGGGATTATTGGGGGGAGGGGAAGGATATGTGTACAATTCTCTAGGTAATATGGGTTTACTACAACTTATTTTTATTGATTTGTGTTCCAATGTTATAGATGTAATCAACTATATATATATTCATGTGTTATACTGGAAAGAGAAAGGGATAAAAAATCATTCTGGAATGAAAAATAGTTGGATTCTTTTGAATATTTTTCCAAAGGATAATAAGATCCCATAAAATCTCCCGGAAAGAGATGTTCAAGGTGACTTTCAAAGAAAAATTAAGCATAATGTAGATATTCAAAAGGCACCTATCTAAACACTGTGAAACTCTTGAAAATATGTGATATTATTCTTTATCATGGATTCCAATTTTTTTGCATCTAATATTGTGACAAAATGAAGTATATGTGAAAGATGTTATCAGGGTGAGATAGTGAATCTAAACCAAACAATTGTGATGGAATTAGGGTAACACACCATAATTTTATGGTAAGTATATTTTAAAATTAACTTATTTTATATCTAATGTTGCACGAAACACTGAGTTTAGAACCACAATATACGATAAATATTTTTATTTAAAATCACACCATTACAAACTAAATTTTAAATTGTATATTATGAATAGAAATAAAGAAAAATATTAATATCCTAATAAATATAAATAAATTGAAAATATTCCTTGAATATAGCAACCAAATTTTATGTATTTTCATTTTAAATGTTCAAAAATACATAGTCTAAAAATATGAGTTTTAGTACTCTTTATGAATGAATATTATAAATTATTTCATGAAGTCTTAGAAAATTTATTTGATAAAAAAACATCGTTTTTCCAATAATTACATGAAAATTTTATTAGGGTAAAATTGTTAAAATTTTATGAAAAGATAAATTTTTTGGTGAATAGTAAAATAATAAGGTTTTTTTAAAAAAGTATGGTGTATTTTGTGATATAAGAAAATGTTATTATGATATAAAAATTAGTTAAACATATGGAATAACTAATTTTTGATATTATAATATCAATATTTTACAATATTGTTTCAAAATAAATAAATTATAAATTATTTCATTATAATTATAAAAATCATTTTCAGTGTCGATGCATCGCCAGTGCATCATTGGAAAAGTAAGATTTGGTGATTTATATATAATAATTGAGTTATAAATATACTATAAAATATTTTTTAATAAATATTATATATTTATAATTAATTAAATTAATATTTTCTAATTTTATAGATATATAACATGAATTTTACTAGAATGATAATGAAATTCATGACTAGGTAAATATAAGTCAAATAAATAAATTAAATAAGTTCTCTTCTATAGGATATGAGTCGATAAACAGAATGAAAGAATATAAAAGATTTTATTTTACCAAATTCATTTATTTTTATTATTATAATTTATTTTAAAATTTTCATTAAGAAATAATTACCTTTAATGATTATTCACCATTGATACAATGCTTGTGCAAAAAGAAGAAATAATGCTAAAGTGATTTTAATTTAAATTATAATAATCATTATATGAAACCAAAATTCATATGAATATTAATTAGTGAGTATTTTAAGAATATAATAATTCTTTTTCTAATTTTTTAACTTTATGATCCACATGGTTGATATTAATTCCCTTATAAAATTGTATTTAAAAGAATGTCAAACAGCTCACACTATGGTTCTTAATTGTATAACCTTTGAATATATGTTTTATAAATGATATGTCGGACATAAGTAGTTATTTTAAATATAATAAATTTATATTAGTCATTGAAATATATTTTCAATTTTTAGTGGATATATGAAAACCATAAAGACATGTACATCAATGATGCAGAAATTAATAAATTAATAAAAAATTAGGTAAATTATTTTAAAATATTAAATTAACATAATTGGGAATTTCAAGGTGATCCAAAAAGTATGTATATAAATATGAAATTTATTGGATATAACAAAATAATTTTATATAATTTTACGCTTTTTTATGTTTCTAATGTCATATTAATGAATAATAGAAAATTTGAAAACAATGGTATTTTGTGAATATAATATTGTGTTATTTTTTAAAAAAATAAAAAAAATATAAAATAAGACCAAATGGGATAATACATAGTTTATATATTCATCTCATATGCTTCATAGTACATTTTTTTATATGGCCCTAAAATAGCCTTAATTTTATTTTAATATTTTATGAAACTCCTTAAATACCCAATACCTCCATTATAAAGGGGCACCCATTCCTTCCCTGATTTTCAACACCTTTAGCCTCTTATATAAACCGATCCTTACCCATTTATATTTAAATAATCCCTATTAATCTATTTTAGGTTCCTTTCTTCCATGAAAGTCCAACCGTAGATACCTTATGAAGAGATCTAAAAGATGTACAACAATGAATATTTAATTTTTTTACCAACCGATTCAAGTACATTTCATCATCTACTTCCACTTCATTAATTTTTTCAATGATAAAGTAATAAATATATAATTACATATTTGATGATATGTTAATATGATTATGATACAACCATATTCTACCATTTATCGATCCTCTTAAAAATGAAACCAACGCACGTATGTCCGTACGACTTACCATCTCCACGTAGTGATGTTATTTTTTTACGTTCACCATTCAAAAATGATTCAAAGAATTTATTTAATGATTAACTATTATATTAATTAATTTTATTTTATTTTTAAAATTTTATATCTATAAAATATGAAATAGAACAAAGAGTTTTAAGAAAAAACAATAATGAGAAAATTGTAATTAACTACCAAAATAGTGAAATTAATTAAATATTATTAATTAATGATTGGTTAAATATCATAATGGCATAATTTGGAGTATATTTAATGTAAATATTATTCTATAATAATTTAATAATATTTTTTAAAACCATTATACAAGAGGTTTGGAATCATTTGGTGCAAATAATACCCAATGTAAAAGAACTATTTTCCTAATTTCTATACCTTGGGTTAAAATTCTACTCCATTAATTATATCATGTTTCTATTATGTGTGAAATTATTTTGGATTACATATTTTTTATTTATAATTTATTTTTGTTGATTAATAGCTGATACACACAATCAATAAATTTTATTAACATTCACATCCATGAGATGATGTTGTTAGGGTATTTCTTTTAAAAATAGTATTACAAATGCATAAATTTTAAAAAAATTAAAGAAATTATTTTTTAAATTATACTACATTAGATTATTTACCCCTAATAATGATATAATATTTTTATAAGCATCGTTTAAAAAATTACAAGGTTATTTTGGAATAAAATGTTTTCTTTTATGATTTCTACAACTTTTTAGGAAAAGTTATTTCAAAGTAAACAAGGATATTTTCCTAAAATAAAATTAGTGACCTCATAAAATTATCAACGTAAATATCCTCTGTTTAATAATATTATTTTTTCGATTGATATTTTATGATACCATAAATATATTTTATTGAATATTTTATGGTCATATTTATAGGATGGACTATTTTGATACCATTCACCATATTACATTAGATAGTTTCTTATTCTGAAAAGTTATTAAAATTAAAAAATATTGTTTTAATATGAATATATATATCTTTTATTTTTATCCCATTTCATATGATTAATTAATTAGAATTAGTAAGTTATTATAGGGGCTCACTATATCCCCTCGATGCATCGGTAGGTCTCATGATACAGACTAGTTTGGGTATTGGATAACGTCTTTACCGTTTATGTATGGTGTCTTGGTTGAATCCTTGATTGTATATTTATGATGTCCCTTAATATGAATTACCACATTATGGAATTAGTTATTGATAATTTCTATGATTATTAAATTATAATAATATCAAGGTCTAAGTTTCATTATCATTTGATAATTTACATTGAATCATTAAATTATAATTTATTTCTCTAATATTATTCTCAATATTTTGTTTTAATGGCATTTGTTTTTAGTTATTCACCTTAACATATTGTTTATACTTATTTAAGATATCTTCTTTTGTTTAGTTATCCTTATCGAGCATCTGAGATCTCTACTTTCTTATATTTTATTTTTTATATGATGCACCGATTTATATAAGGGTTGAAATGCATTGATAACCTAAGAGGATATGGTTGTTTATAATAGAGTAAATATTTTTTATTTTAGTTCAATTTATAATGTAAATTTTTTTATGGATATAGTTTTTCCAAAACATATAAAATAATTGGTCTTTTGGGATGCGATCAATAGTACATAGTAATAATGTAATAACGTAACCACAAAAATTGAGATACTAGGGTAGAGGTTGTTGCAGTTGTTAATGGAGTATGTTTAGTAGAAACCATGGGAACTAGATTTTGAAAAAAATATTATAGAATATAACCCTATGGATCACTTTGTGGATAATTATATGTTTATGGAAACATCCTATAAATATAGTAATTGACATGGAAGACCTTGTATAAACATAAGGTCCCATATAATGACTTATTAATACTTTTTATATTATTATGTATGTAAATATGTTTATTATAGTTTGATTATTACAAAAAAAATTCGTTTTAGTTAATTGTGAGAACCATAATGAGTAGGATTAAAATTTAATGTGATTGAAAATGACTTAAATAAGTATTTCACTAATGGTATTATGGAGAGAAGAATCCTGAAAAGTATAATGTTTTTATTATTTTGGAAGAATGTATGTTTTAATTAACCGATTATTTATAAGAACCATCATAGGTTTATGAGTTTAAAGATGATCATATGTTAAATTATCAATGACCCTTTGGAGGTTTTATGTTATGGGATTTAACCAAGAATTAAATAATTAGGGAATCAATATTGGAAAGAAAACCCACTGGTTTAGTATGTAAAATTTTATTTAAAAAATATTTTCATTACATTATTTGGAACTAATTTTAATGTTAATAATAACCCTTAGGTATTACATGATAGTTAATTTCATGGTAATTATGGGTTATTATATATTTGGGAATGAAAAATTAAATGTATGATATAACCTCTTAAGTGAAAAATAATATTCCAATTTTGAGTATGTAAAGGATATTTAAGAGGTTTTATATCATTTTTAATATATCATTATAAAAAAAGACAACATACATGTCGAGAGACAAAATCTCCCTTATGGAAAGGTTGTAAGGCTTGTACCCATAACCAATGAGACATAAGGGTGGAGCACCTACAATTGACACACATAAATTCTTTTTATGTATGACATTTTAGTTTTATGAAATTATTTTTATGGATGAATGATAAGTTCTTTATTTAGAAAAGAATATGATTAAGGTAAACAGGGTATTATGGAATTTTATTTGAGTAAAAATTGTTGAATTTCCTTTTGTATGAATATTAAATTTCAAGTTAGAAATGTGGTGAATCATGTTATTAATGGAAATACTGAAGCTATATTGTATATTAAATGTTTAGTGAATGCACATTTTTGGAGATAAATATTAATTTTATCTTAGAATACTATGTGATCAGTTCCTTATACATTTTTTGGGTTTGATACCTGTGCTTGAATATATTTTATTAGATTTAATGATTATTATCTATGGAATGATCTATGTTAAATTTGAGTATTAACGTTGAATTTTTGAATTTTTATGTAGTTTTACTCACATGATATTTCACCCGTTTTATGAATTATCTGAACATATTAGTTTTTGGATAATATTTATACATAGGAAAAATATATTTTTATTATTTTGTGAAATTCATGATCCATATATGATTACTCTATTATGTCAGGAATTAAAAATAATACTAATCATTTTGAGAAAATGTTGCACATGTAGTACAAATTTATTTAATGTTGAAAATTTATAATCCATGTAAGTATATTTCCTTATATTTTTAATCTTGGTATGAAGACAATTCCTCAACTGTTGGAAAATTATTGTGTAACAAAATCATTGTATGTTTAATTTTCCTAATGAGAAATTAATGGTCTATTAAACAATAACTAATTTAGGATTTTGTGATGATTAACCTTTTATTGACCATATTATCTATCACTATATATCAAAACATGATAGATATATTTCTCTTTGATGTATAGGTTTTCACTAACTACTAATGTAAACTATTAAGAAGATAATTTTTATTGTGACTATCATTTTTTCATTTCCATATTTTTAAAAGTTTATTTTATATGTCCTGTTAACAATGTTGATTTCCCACAAAGGAATTTTAAAATATCATCTTTCGATTTTCAAAGTGATATTTCAAACTGCAAAGATCCAATTTATTGAAGGATTAGAGAATTTGACCACACAATATATTATGGAATGTAGAAGGTATGAATATGGATAAGAATGAAATATAAAAATTCTACTCAATATAAATAAATTAGATAATTATTAGAATATAATAACATATCATTCTGCAATGTAATTTTAAAACATCATAAAAATTCTTTCTTCAAAAATGATTTTTATTTCTCGTTATTAATGAAAATTATAATAAATTTTATTGTGTTTTAGGGAAATTTACTTGATAAAATGAACTTCATTGTTTAAACCAACATCAAAAAGTTATCATCTTGAAGAATTTTGATAATTTTCTAAAAAATATAAATTTTTTGAATGGTAAAAAATACATTTTTTTCAAACATGGTATCTTTTTTTTATTTCACAAAGATATAATTATGATATAATAATTTATCAATATTATGGACTGAATAATTTATGGTATTATAATATATATTTTACAAAATTAAATCATAAAATATAAAATACAAATTGTTTCATGATAATTATAAAAATCATTTTCAGTGTCGATACAGCTCAAAATCAACATTGGAAAAAAAATATTTTTGATGATTATATATAATAATCTAGGAATGAAATGTATTTTGATGAATTATTAATTAAATAATATTTATTTTTTATTATTTTTATAGATACATTCTAATTAATAGTTATTTAACATTAATATTATCCAATTTATTGTCCAATTCATCTGTACGACAACAAAAGTAAAATAATGAAATTAAATATGTTTTCTTGACATAGACAATTTTTAAATATTAATAATTAATTAATATAAAAAATTAATAGGAGCCTGAACAATTCAGTTTTATTATTGTTATTTATTATTAATTTTTTAATTGAAATGATTACCTTTAATGATTTTGCAACACTAACATGGTGCTTTGCAAGGAGAAGAAAAATTAAAAAATATTTTTTATTAAACATTTAAGAATCATTATATGGCCATAAATTTTGGCTAAATAATAATATATGAGTATTTTTCGACTATAATAATGTATTTTTCTATTTTGGGACCTTTGAAATCAACATGGTTGACTTTATGTCGCTTATAATATTGAATTTAAAAGAATGTCAAACTTTTCACACATTCGTTTTTAATGAATAACATTCAATTATACGATTTTTTAGAATATATGTTAGTAAATAAGTATTCATTTGAATTTTACCAAATTTATATTTATCATTGATTTTTTTTTGAATTTTTAGTGTAGATGTTTTACATTAATATCTTCTAGAATAATGATGCAATTATTACTAAATGAATAAAAAATTAATTAACTGATATTAAAAATATTAAAATAAATATAATTTTATATTTTCAAGTTGATCTAATAATTATACTGAAAAATATAGAATTTATAAGATATAATATTATTATTTATTCAAAATTGACATTTTTTGATATTTTTAAATTTATAATAATGAAAAATATTAAATTTGATGGTAATTATTTTTTATGAAAATAATATTTTAATAAATAATTTAATAAAATAAATATAAAATAAAAATTAAGGGGATACAATGTGGGGATTTTGTGACCACATATTATTTATATTCCACTTGTATGTATTTTTTCCAATAATAGCATTAATAATATTTTAATATTTCATTAAATTCCTTAAATACCCCTCACCTCATTTATAAAATGGAACTCATTACTTCACATAATTTCACAAACATGACCCTCCTATCTCAACAAATACAAATCCATTTATCTTCCCAACATCAATAACCTAGTTTTTATGGTTGTAGTCTTCCAAAAAATCCAACCTTATATCTCTTATGAAGAGATCTGAAGGAAGAGTGTCGAGGAAGAGGTCATTGTTTTTTCAAACTCATTCAAGTTCATTTATTCTTCTACCTCCTCTTCATGTGTTGTTTCTAGGATAAATAATTATGTCTAGATTCATCTAAATGATATCATTTTATATGATTATGGAATAACCATATTTTACCTTTCATCCTACCTACGAAAATTAAAAGCATCACACGAGCGTAAGTACGAATTACCATATCCATGTAGCTGTGTAATTTGTTTTGTATGTTAAATAATAAAAAATAATTATAAAACTGTATTTAATTATTAAATAATATATTTATTAAATTAATTTTATTATTTCAACTTTGTATTTATACCTTATGGAAGATAATTGGGACTCTTAAAACAAAAAAATCATAAGAAACAATGTAATGAACACCCAAAATTGTGAAATGAATAATATATTAATAATAAATGAGTGGTAAAATATTATAAGTAAATAATATATTATAAAATAAATATTAATATGATTATGCTATTATTATATAATATTTTTTTAAACCAATATTCTTGAGGTTATGACACATATGATGGAAATCAGAACTAATGTAAGAAAATTCGTAGCCCAATTTTCATACTTTTGGGTTAAAATTCTTCTACACTGATTATATCATGTTATGGTTATGTGTGAAATTATTTTTTATTAACATATATTTTATTTAATATCTATTTATATGGATTTATAATTTATATAAATAATTGATTCATTTGATTAACTCCCACATCTATGATTTGATATTTGTAAGGGGCTATCTTTTTAAAAATACTCTATTAAATGTTACTTTTCAAAAAAACCAAAATAAATATTTTTTAAGATTTATATGGAATGAAATTATTTTAGAATTTTCATGAAATATTATTTTTTTTGAAGCCTCCTTTACAATATTACAAGGATATTTTTTTAAAAAAGCTTTCTTTTATGATTATACAAATTTTTAAGAATACAGGTTTTCAATGTATGAAATGGATACATTACTAAAAAATATAAAAGATATTATTAACTTATATATGTAAAAATACTTTTCTTAATCTTATGTTTCATTGATTTTGATATCGTATGATACCATTAACCATATTTAATTTAATTTTTAATGATCATTATAATTGGTGTTGTTATATTTTGATACCATTCACCATATTAATTTTTGTGGTTTTTGATTACTAAAAGATAAAAAATATCATATGTTTGTTTCAATATGAATATATATGTTGATTATGTGTCAACCCATTCATATATGGATTGAATTGTACATATTAATTGATGAGTGGTTCTTGCTCTAACCTCTCGATGCATCTTTTTGTCTCAGGAGAAATACATTTTTGGGTATTAGATAATGTCTTACCTATTTATGTATGGTTTCTTGGAGAAAGACTTGACAATATGTTTATGATGTATCACATTTTTAATTCCCACATTATGAGCTCATTTATCGATAATCCATTTGATTATTAAATTATTATAATATCCTTGGTTATGTATTTTCATCATGTGTTTATTTATATGGAATCATTTTATTATCATTAATTCAAACCATATTAGGATAAAGAATATGATTTAATGGAATGTTATTTTAGTTTTTGACAATTAATTTCGTTTCATACTCCACTATATACATACCCTTACTGAGAATTTATGACCACCCATTTATTATGTGTTATTTATCCTATGATGACATGATGTATATTAAGATAGACATTAAGATATAATCTACGACAATAAGAGATTTTTCAATTGAATTTCTAAGTTTTATTCTATTTCATGATGTAATGTATGATTTATGTTTGTATTTAGTGTTTCCAAAACTACTATACTGTTAGGCACACTGGTATGTGATCCATTTTATTTTTTCCAATATAATAAAATAAAAACCATCTCTGGGATACTGAGGTCAGGGTTGTTACATGTTGATCCAGACAAGTGTGTTGAAGGATAAACACCACATGTATGGATATTAGTGATTTGTGAACCAAATCACTTTTCGAATAATGTTTTTGATATTAGACCACATTGATGAACTAAGTAAAAAAAGTGTGAAATTTTTTACCTTTATATTTAGATTATTGGAATTATCATTAGATATAGATTTCAGGATAATCAAAAGAAGAATTGATATAAAATGATGGTCATGTAATCCAATCAATAAAAACACTAAATAGAAATTGAAGTAACCCATAAAATTAGGAGGTCATGATCCAATAGGGTAGGAAGAACATTGAAATGTATCTATAAGCTAATTAATATTAAATATTTTTTCAAATAAGATAATAAATTATATAATCATTTATAAATTTTTATTTAAATATTTTTTATTCATTATTCATTTATTATTACATATTAGTTTTTTTTATTTTTTAAATTTTAATTTTTTGTCTATTTTAATTTAATAAATTTTAATATTTATTTATTTTTACATAAAATTAAAAGAGTAATTTTTATTATTCTTGTTTATATAATTAGTAATTTTTTATAATTTTTACATATTTTTTTCCTTTTTATGAAATTGTTTTTATCAACACTAAACTCAAACATTATCATCATTAACTAGTAATGATAAATTTTAGCCATCTTAGATAAAGCTAACATTGGCCTCATGTCAAGGTAGTCTCTTTCTCGCATAAATGTCCTCCAAACTTAACATTATATAGAAAACCATTTAACAACACTCAATTTTCTGAGGATGGAGAAACAAAGTACCACTAATAAATAGTTATTTTCATTTTAACACTGGTAAAGGATGGTTTATTAGTTTTTTTAATATGGTAAAACTCTTTGGTATCTTTTGAAAGAACCCAATTATAGATAACTTTTCTCAGGTCATTCTTGATGTTATAAAATCAAAACTCTATGACCTCCTCCCAATTTATGGGATGAGAAAAATGATCGAAGGATTTTTTTTATCGATCGTTACTTATTTATATTCTATATTTCTTAGTTCTTAACATATTTTGTTTTTTGTTCTCATTTGATTGAAACCTACTTATAGTTTACTGATTCTTATACTTTATGTCTCAGACATACACTTTGAGTTTTTTTCTTGAGGTATAGTGACACAATTTTATCAATTCCTCAAATATTATTACCAATATTTTTTTTACCATACCCCATCATTGGTATTTTTTGATTCAATTTTTTGTGTCTTGGTTCTCTAATTATAGAGTGGTAGGCATTTGATCCAAATCTGTTTCCTTGTCCTCTTTTTTGGAAAACAAAGTTGCTACATTTATCTCAAAGTTCAAAAAATATTATGGTTTTAATACGAAACCCATATAGAGTTCAAATATTCATGTCTAAAAATGGAAATATAATGGAATATATACATTGTATAATTATGAAAAAATAGATATAATAATAATAAAAAATTAATCATAATTTAATATATTAATTGAAATATACATTAAAAATATCTTTAAATTATAAATAATATAGAAAATATATTTCACCTATTATAATTTCATGAGAATAATACTATAAATCAAATTTTATATAACAATAATAATCTTAAAAATTAACTTAGAGGGAGTGGTGGATTTAAATAAATCAAATCCAATAAAAAACAGTCAGAAAATCTTCCCCTTTTGATTATTTCATAGCATGGGAAAGAGTCCAACATATTTCATCTCTTTTCAAGTGACACAAATGATAATACCATTAAAAAAATAACTTGTAAAAATAATATTGAGGATAATGCAGAGAGAGAATGATAATAAAAAATAAACTGCTTCTCCTACAATAAACAATTAGGTATAGAAAACATTCATCTCATATTAGAGAATTAAACATGAATAAAAAAATATTTTTATATGCACCACTTATTTATTAAAATCCACCATGATAGACCACATCATATATTATAATAGTTGGTTATTATTGGTTTTTGGATTTATTATATTTAATGAGTTCTACAAGTCCATTTTAATGTTTTGGTATCTAATTGTTCTAATACGATCCAATTCCATTCATTAACCAAATAATTATTTATAATATATTGTTAGGTTGGGTATTCTAATTTTACAAATGTAATTACAATAATAAAATTTATGACATTGTTTCAAAAATTACAGAAGAATTGAAACAAAATTTTTTTAAATGTTTTTATAGAGAAATATTATTATACATAATCTAATACATATATTAATATGTTTATTCATCATTAGATGTTTTAACTATTTGATGATGCAATGAAAATTTATGTCAAATATTATGACTGTGTGTGTGTGTGTGTGTATAAAATGGCCTCATAGTATTTTGAGCACATAAATTCTATGTGATTTTATTAAATGTTAATATTATTTGATCAAATAAGATAGATATAACTAATAATTGATATATTTTAATCTTATTAAAAATAAAGTGATGATAGGGTCAAATGTGTCATCATATTTAAAAATGATTGTTCATATGACCCATCTCATATCATATGTTCCTATTTATGTTGTTTTTATTTTAGAATAAATAAACTAGAGGATTTATAAGTACACTTCATAAATCATATAATAGATCAAATTCATAATGGTCAGCCTAAATATAAGTAATAACTAAATGTATATTGTGACTATGATGAAACTACAGTTTATGGATCTTCTAATATGGGTACATGTAGTGTTAATAATTATGATTATTGCATTGATGATTTGATTATAGGTATAAATGATAATTATTATAATACGCATGAAATGAAAATGATAGTTCAATATGAACTTCATGACTATCAAAACCCAATTGAGAAGTTAAAGAGATGTGAAAAGGATCCATTTCATGTTTATATTACCTAATATTATACATTGTCAATTATAATGATGATATATAAATTAAATGATAGAAAAATATAGACTGAAACCAAGAAGAATGAAATTCTGTCTCTCTTGAATGATATGATACTATAAAATGGAGAATATCCATAATAAACATATGATATTAATCAAATTCTATGTTCAATTAATCTTATCATTGAAATATTTCATGCATGTATAAATGACTATACATTGTTTCACAAGGACAATAAACCACATATAAATTCTCAATGTGTGATTCATCTTGATAAAATAAAGAATAATCAAGACCATAAAATTTTTCATAGTACAGTCATGTCATTCCATGGTTTATTATCATATACATAATTTATGAGACTATAATGACATTTACATTGCACATAGATATATGAATTCAAGATGAGAAACTTATTCACCCAATAGACTCTCAATGGAATAAAATTCCTCATGATTATCATGGTCTAAGAAATGAACCGTGATCTTTTTTTTCATCTGCTTCCTTTTGTCTAATAAAGTAAAAATAACTGTATATGAAAAAATGTTGGTCGATTATAAAATTCTTTCTTGGTTATTCATGAAGTAAAAATAATTTATGTTTTCATTTCTTATATTAGGACCAAAATAATAATGTAATGATATTGATTTTTATATGGATATATTAACTGATGATATGAAATTAACATGTGATATTGGTGTTACGTAGTATGTTTCTTTTAGAAAGGAAGATTTCATGTTGAGATTCATATGGAATAGGATGATAATTTAATTTTTTTACATCTGAAAATTTATAAGGATATAAAATTAAAGGAATTATATAGTTTCCAAATTTTGGATGATGTACACACTCAGTCATATTAAATTTATGTATGGTGTCTATCTTTTTCCTCAAAAGTGACTGAATAATAATAAATTATTTTTCAATCTATCAGTACACACTCAGTTTAGTTGATGTATTATCCGAAGACTGTGTTTCTCGGGTGTAATGAAATATTACACTGATGTAAGAAATATTTAACCTTGATAAAATAATTCAATTTGAATTATGAAGAAGATACAACACTATCTACTTTAACTAGTTATCATGAATTTGATAAAATAAATGATACTATGAATATCTTTTTAAAACCAATTTCCACAATCCTGATAAATTTTTTTTTGGAGAAGGTGATAATTTTTTTACATAAGGTACTATAATTTTCGATATAGAATATATTTTCATGATTAAATACATGTAGAATAAAATGTATACGATAGTGTTATTGGAATATTTATAAATTCACCTTGTAAAATAAAGGATGACATTATATAAAGTTTTGACATGATTTTCATGGGGATATGGGAGCCTCTAGTGCCTGTAAAGGGTAATGAAAGAAGTTTCATTCCCAAACTATATACAATCCTTCCAGGAACTATATAAATCAGTTTGGAAACATCTTTCAGAATGTAAAGGTTCTATTGTTATTTTGGTCATATAACCAGAATATCATGTCAGTGAATGATTACAATTTAAATAGCCTGAAATCACATTATTTTAATAATTTTATACAACATTGAATGTCAATAATTTTATGTTTCATTATCCCTAATAAATTCCAACACATATTAACAAAGATGTGTTTATTTATCAAGAATATATATTGAAATGTTATAGTAATAAAAAACTCAACAAATATGGAAACTGAAATTATTTCCATCTTTTGTGAATTAGATATGTTTTTCACATCCTCATTCATTGATATAGTTTCTCACATGGATGAAGAGATTCAGGTATGTGGTCTTGTACATTATAGATGGTTATACTATTTTAATAGGAATTTGAATATTTTGAATGGGTGCATCAAAAATATAATTCAACTGTAAGGTTTTTTACATAGTTATATATGGTTAAGCTAGTTTAATTTCTTACCAAATACCAATATGATATTAATAGTATTAGTCTCCAAAAATCTCATCACAATAGGAACCATACTAGTGAAGGAATTTATGGAACAATTGTTTTCAAAATTAACATTATATTGTGGGAGTAGGGTCACATTTTTGTTATACATAAGATTTTATATGTTTACATATGTTGAAAACAATAATAAAGTTATTATGTATTTGAATTCATCATCAGTTGAAATACCATTATAAAATAAACAGAACTGATTTTTTTTAGAATGGTTCAGAGAACGTATTTTTAGGGGGTCATCAACAAGTCTAAATTTAATTTTAAAATAACTCTAATGGTTAAAGAGGGGACTTAGTATGAATATATTATCTTATAATGGTTATGTAATTAGCAGTTATATTTTCTATAAAATTAATATGATGAACACACTGCTAGGAAAAACAATGGAGTTTCTTTTATGACTGAAGTGACGTTTGTATCGGGAAACAAGGATAGAAATAATTTTTTTGAAAATATGGAATAATTTTTCATCCATAATAAAATATTAGAGATGGATTATAAAACATTCCAAGTTATTATTTTTCAATAAAAATGGGTTGATGATATGAGTACTCTTAAAATCAATTAATTATGGTTCATGAACTCGATTTCAGTAAGGATGAATATTATAAGAACCCATTAATAATTTAATCATAACTAGTAAATGTATGTTATGTACTAGATCCTATAAATAAAAAATCACAAATTGGTTTTTTATTGACCAAAACCATTGTAAGATCTAATGTAAATTCATTTAGGATGGTTCTTTTATTGGGACATTGCAATAATTTATCGATGGACAGAATGTGGATAAGGTATTTTATGTTAGAGGGTACTATATATATGGTATTTAAGTAATCAATTGAAGGGAAGATCCATTACAAAAATTAAAAAAGTTAGGGTTGAGAAGTAGGATAGTGTTTTTTAAATATATGGTGAATTACAATATAATATTTTGTTCTCATTAGTATATTTATGTATTTGGAATAAAATTTTCAACTACTTATATTGAAAATTTATTATCCATAATCCCATTATTCCAATATTAGGGAGTAACACGTTATTTTACATTATTATGCTATCTATCACATAGAATAACATTATAAAAATGTTCAGAATGAATAAATTGTAAACTGTAAACAACCTATGGCTAAGAAAAAACAATAGCATCATAATATGGTAGTCCTAACGAAAATTAATAATTTAATAAACAAGGGCATAAAATTTGAGGTTGGGTGGAATTCACACACCCAACCTATTAACCCCAAGAATTCCAGTTTCAATAGTTACATTGGGGTCAACTCTTGGATGAATATGATGACTTATTTAGAATCATTGAATAATGCTTTAGTTATTTTGAATGAAATAATAATGTAAGGGAATATTATAAAATTATTATATACATTCTAAATTTTACTAAAATATAATTAAATATTGATTTACTTATCAGTATCCATTAAAAACTACAATTATATTAGATGATGATAGAATGAAATTATTATTAAAGTCCATTGGAAAATATTATAGATCTATTTGGACAACTATTATGAATCATAACCTCAGGGATGTTGAAGGGAATGTAAACACCCACCCACCAAATAAATATACATGTGTGATATACCAAGATACATGGAATGTGTTTATTGTTCATAATTAGGATATATCATTTCATGTGTATTTTGATTCTTAATATTTTACATGAAAATACATCTTTTAATAACTTTAATTAATAAATTTTCATTAATTAAATAAAAATTGATGTTCGAAAAGATGAAATATGCATGAAAACAAATGTAAAATTTCCATAATGAAATGATTAATTATGATTCACTCAATAATAATGGTTTTTATTTTAAACCTACTATAATAAATATAAATTTAATGAAAAAACAACATATATATGTTCCTATATTTATATGAATATTGATGAATCAATGTACAATGATACTTCAATCCCTCTTCTTATGATATGTATAGAGAATTGTGCAGCTAAAGAGGGAAAACTAATACATAAAAACACAAAATGGTTACGAAAATAATGTAATTATGGACTAATAACAATTTTTATACATTGATTTGGTATTAAATTACAATCAATTCATATTTTTTTATATTTCATTATTGTTTTTGATAAATAAATCAATATCATTTGTATGCAGTGAATAACTATATCATGTTCCCCTGAATTGATCAGAACAATAGTCTCACATCAGACATGTGGGTTTGGGGGTTTCTCCGTGAATATATCATTAGGAAATAGAGGAACATGTGACACCAATGAGAGTATAAAAATAATGTATGAAAAAATACACACTCCAATTGAAAAGAATTTGTTAGTTTAAATATATCGAATCGTTAATTTGAATGGATTTGGAAAATATAAAATATCTAAAGAACCAAAAAATGAAGAGCCACTCCCCCTATCATTGAGGCTGTACATTCCCCTCAAAGCCCTCCCTTAACAATGCTATCATATTTTCTCATAACAATTTTTTGAAATTGTAATTCAAATAACTACTGATATCTTTCATGTAATAAAATTTTTATGGTGAAATTTATTACCATTTATATATATCAATACCAACTTATCACCTTGTTGATAGTGGTACAATGTAAAATATATAATAATATATTCTACTCAAAAATGACATTTTATTGTTAGGTAATTTTTCAATAATTTAATTTAATGTTTTATAATTAAAAATCCACACATTAATTGTGTATGAAAATTACTCATATATGATTGAATATTAAATCATTTTCTTAAATATAATATTAATTAATCTTATTTTAATCATTATTATTAATTATTATGTTTAATAAATATTATTTAATTTTTAATAATAATTAAATAATAATTTTTGTGTTATGTGTTGTTTATAATCTTATTCTATTATTTTATTTTTATACATCATCACCATTATTCATGTTTGTAGAAAATATTCTCAATAATTTTATCTTTACGAGGATATTGAATTCAATTTTTCACATTAATGAAATTTTTGAAGTACCATAAAATTTCCTATTATATAATGTATTTATCTGTAAATAAAATCAATTTTTGTTTATGTTGCCTTTAGAATTCATGATTGATTTTAAGATAATTAGTTGGATACCATTACATTTGATTGAAATTTCTATATCTACTTTTATGCAGTGATCTCGATTAGTATTATGAAGTATATTTAGATTTCCAATTACCTTTATATAGTTTTTTATTTCATCCTTACATGACTTGTATGTTTTATTTTGTATTCCCTCATAAGTTATAGAAACTGAATATTTCCATTATTTAAAAGCAGCCATACGCTTATGAAATATATGATACTTAATATTTATTTTAATGGATATGTTTTTGGTTTCTACCTCATGACATATGAATGATATTCTGAAGTAAAAAAACATGTATAATTATTCAAATCATTAATAAAGAGACCAATAACACATATTTTATTTTAAAAATAGTTGGTAGAGTTTGATTGGTATAATTGAGTTCTATATCATTCTGAATTATAGATTTACTATATGTTTTTAAAGTAGTCTTAATTGTGTAATATCTTTTATATATATATATATATAATTTTTTATTTTTGATGAATTGTTGAAATTTTTTTATAATTGAATATTTTGAGGATTATATATTTTTAAGCACATAATATATTAAATTATAGGTAATTGTATATTCCTACATTATTCTTTTTTATACTATTTATTATAGTAATGTGTTTTTCTGGAAACACCTATAAGAAGTTTGATCATTGGTGATAAAGATAAGTAGATGTTGGTAGTTTACGTATAAATTGAGACTAAAAAAACATAATTCAATATAACATATGATTATACTGAATGTGATGAATCTTTGAGAAGTCCATTGTTTATTACTACTAAATTTTTAAGGCATTACATTTTTCTCAAATATTTATCAGGAGACATCATCTCTTGAAGGGTCATGTATGACTATTACACAGAAAAATTCATATTAAAAATATTTCAACAATATTATTAGTTTTCATTTCCTATGTATGTTTCTATAATTTATAGTTCACTCAAAGTTTTTCCTCTAACCAAAATCTAGTATTGGTTATGATCAGATGAATAAAAAATAAGCACATTATTTTATGGTTTTTTCTTTGTAAAATGAATTGACAGTTATGGAATGTACTTCGTAAATGGGATATGTTCTTCTTATTCATTTAAATGGTGAAAAGGTTTCGTTAGTCCTTTAATAGACTTGGTTGAGTCTTCACCTAGACAAAAAATCTTATTTTTGTGAGTAACAATGATCTCAAGGATAATATTTTATTTTATAGTAAATGTAGGATCTTTATGATCATAACTAGAAAACATTTATTGGTATTTTTAGTTTTATATTTTACAATAAATATTTTTATATTATTTTCTTGTAATCACACATTTTATCAACTCTCATATTAATAATAGTTTATTTTGATTAAATTTTTTTAATCAGGACTACCTACCCCCATCAAGACTATCATTCCATATATCTTTTGACCCACCCAAACATCATAAATAACATAATAGAGTGGATATTCACATAGACCATGATCCAATATTCAAGAGGCTCATTCCACATAATTATTGGGAAATCAATATCGCCAGACATGATATTATAACTTTTTTATCATGGTCATTTAATGTTGTAAAAGTACATGTACATAAATCGGTATCTAATTTGTAATTTATAATTTATAAAAAATCATTAATATTTAATGAAAAAAGTCTTCAACCATGTAATTTTATTACAGGTACATAAAACTAATGGAAAAGAAAACTTCGAATAAAAACAATATAAATAATCAATAGATAATTTAAATGACCTTCCAAGATTGTCCTTACATTTCTAATTCAACTATCGCATTTACTAACAACAAATGTTCATGATGAATATATTTTCCAAGGTAGTAACATGACCATCAATAATTTTTAAGAAAAAAATTCATTGTGATAATTACCAAAAATACTGGTCTTGAGAATGTAAATTATATTATTAAACATGGATGGTCGAGAGCCTGAGTTTAAAATTTATACATGAGGTGTTTTTTCATAATCTTTTTTTCAATATTTGATCAACTATTTTGATTATAGTCAAATATTATTCATATTTCTTAATTCATATATCAGTAAAATGTGTATGGATAACCCAACATACAAAATTTTTGATTCATAAGTCCTCATTTGACTTATATACAACATGATTCATTGGACAAAAATGTAATTTCAATAAAAGTGGAGTTACTAGCCGCAACATTTAAAATTATAAATATTAATGATTCAATCCAAATAATACCTACAATTCATGTGTAAAACTATACAATTTAATAATATAAAATAAATTTTCATTTCTTTCGGTACATATACATTTTTTGAATGCATTGGTTTCTCATTAAATTGAATTTGGATAATCTAATGATTTAATTTTTGTATTGAATGCATAGATATCCCAAAACTCATCCACATGTGATAAATTTATATTGAATTTTATCATTACGAACAATATAATATATTTTTTGGAACTATCATCTATGAAAATTGATTATTCTACCCTAGTGTTGTACATATTTGTAGTGGTTCACTAACTTCTTAAACCTATGAAAATCCATATTTTTAATAAAATTTACTTCATAATTTATTACATAATGATACACATCATAGAACCCCAAATAATGTGAGGAATAGTGTTTTTTGATGATTAGGTACATAAAATACACATATAAATCATGGAAATAGTGAAATTATTTGAAAAATCTTTATCATTCTCTTAAGTCATAAACCCTCTAAAATTATAGTGACCCCATGGAATCAGTTTTCCTTCCATAGGAGTTCAGGAAGACAGGGATGGTGGTTCCCCCGAATTTCTATTTACCAGAGTTTCCAAGGGAATCAAACACTTTTCCCTTCCGATATAACGTCTTCTAGTGGTACCAACTATCAAGATCTTTTCAGAGGCATCGAAATCAGTCAATGGTTCTTCATCATTCTCTGTGTCACCTAACAAACTCCATGAAGCTATGGTGATTCATTCACATACATTGGTTGAAATGCTTGGTCTAGACTAACCCCTGATGGTTGTTTTTCTAGGATTTCGAATTCCTTTTGGGGGTTACAATGAGTGACAACAATTTTGGTACAAGATCATTTCAATTTTAGTATTCATGTCGTTATATAAAATATTTTTCTAGGGCCAGGTCATGTGAGTCAATTAGGTGTGACAACCTCCCATTCCACATATTCCGATGGACAGCTGATTTCTACAAGGGAATAAATTTTTAGTGCACGAACATGTTGATATGGATTCATTTTATGTATCTTATATTTCAGATTCCTAGTGTATTAAATGGTATTTTCGACTAGATTGACAGTTTATTATGATTTTATGACTTTACAAATCACATCTTACATCCCTAGACTGCACAGATTTGTGTAGAAATGTATTTTTCTATGGTTCTTCCTCTATACATTTGGCTATCAGTGGGTGGTGAGGATGAATTATGGAAACCAATCATATGTGGGGTGGTTTTCTTATTTTTATATTCAAAATATCGATTGGAATTATAAATCCAGATGTCATTTGCGTGGAGGTCTTCATCTATGAGATAACCCGCAAGATGAGATGCTCGGGTGGATGTGTACCCCTCTTTGGAATAATAATATGTTTAGCCTCCATCTAATGTGTAGGTTTCCACATCCTCCCTTATCAAATCCCCACACTTATAGGCCCTTGGATCCCAAGTTTTTTTATCTAAAAATGTTGTCTTCTCTGCCTAAAATCTAAAAATAATAATTGGGATCACAGGGTGTTCAATGGCTACCCACAGGTATCCCTACATTCTCAATGTCACCCTTCTCCTTATGGGATGTAGATTGATGGTAATTAATATTTAATGCCCATAGCTTCCTCCAAACTACAACGACATGGACATAATCTCCCCTGGTCGTTTGTTGGACATATTTCAAGGAGGGGTTTTAGTATGGGGTTTCCCTCACTTGTTTTTACACTGGCAATTCCAACTGGGTGGGATCCATGAAGGTCTATTGTGACTAAGGGTAAACTACTAGCGAATGATGATGATGGTTTTAAAATATATGGAATATGGTAGACTAAAATGAGAAAGTACTTTTCCTTATCCCATGATGGATTGGTTGGGCCTGGAGAATCAAATCTCTCTTTTCGTCCACAATACTTAGAACACAAGGGATGAATTCACATTAAAGCATCGCGAAGGGAAACTTCAGAATATTAGGGAAAGGGAAGTTTGTGCTCTCAATTGTTCAACCCCTCAGTGGGTTCTGGAATAGAAACATTCCAAAAACCATTAGACCTGGGTGGGGGTTCTACCTCACATAGATAGCATTATGTAATTATAGTGAGTCCTATTTTATTCAACCTTATCCAGAATATCTCTAATTATCCTCCCACTCATCGAGGGGACATGCCAATAAAATTGTAAAAGTGAACTTGGATAATCATATTTACATGGGGAGTCAATATATATCATTATTCAAAAACCATACACACTACAAGGAGTACTTCCATGTGAGGATTCAGAGCAACAATCATTCAATAGGGCATAGCCATTCAGATTTTGAATAACGAGAGGGTATAGAAATTTCCATCTGTACTAGGACCCTATAACCCGACATGGGACAACTAACCGAGCGTCCGTGAAAATGTGGAGGCATTCCTTAATGATGTAGGTTGTCAAGAGGGGAAGTTCCAAATATTCTCGATCAGGGATCACATTTCCTTTTTTAATGGTTTTATTTGGATGAAATTGTTAGGGTTCACACTTACCTTTAAAATTTTCATTTGAAAATACAAATTAATGATTGCGTGAGTGTAACCTTGGTACATACATAAACAATGGTTGAGATATAAAGACCAATAAAAATGAAATCAAATAATAGCATAAAATAAATATATAAATCTGAGTTAATAGAAACATCAAAGTAACATAAGAGGGATGAGAATCATAATCATTTCCAAGGAGGCATGATATAACATGATAACATAGTCGAATTATGGTAATGTGAAAACAACATAATACATGACATCATAAACATAATTCAAGCATAACCACCAAGAAATAATATCTTATATTTCTTATGATAACATCCCATGCACGATAAATTTTATCTCTTGATATTAGAACATTACCCAATGCATTGAAGCCCAATTTGAGATCACACATCAGAATCATATCTTGCACATGCATAAGTGTGCCACATAAATCATGTAATAGAAAATTTTCTTTCATCACTTTTAAACCCATGTTTACGAAGTGTTATTTATATGTATGGATATCACAAATACTATAATTATAGGTACATATAGGTGAATACATTTTAGTTTAAATGAGGGTGTGTATTCAATACACAAATATTTGGAATGGAAATTCATAGTATAATTTCAGCAATATAGTAGGGTACATATTTGTTCATCATAGGGAATAATGAGTTTAAAATGGGAATATGATCCCATTTACATCATAAGGTATGTGTTAGGGATGTTTTAGAAGATATAAAAACATGAAAAGTACAAAACAAATTGAATAACATAAATGAGTTTCTTGAATAATGGACAGAAGGAGAGGATTTCTTACCATGCGACGACAATTTTAAAAGCATTATAAGATCTTTTTGAGAGCCTATGGGAACCATGGTAGGGATATAGAGAAAAATGGCTAGAGTAATGTAGTGATATATGTTTTTTAGTGAAGGTAAATGGGAGATCATATGTGTTTATATAGAAAAATATATGGTGGTTCATTATTAATTTGAAAACATAGTTTCTGGAATCTAAAATAAATAATTTCAATGCATAAACTAGCCAAAGTTTTTTCCCATGGTTTCTACCAAAGTGGTTTTGAATTAATAATTTTTTTATGTTTATTAATTGAAAAAATTAAAATAATACCCTTGGTGGGGTGTAAGTGAGTCATGTTCATAATGTTTGGATTTTATGAACAAAAAATATAATATATTTTTTTTATGATTCATTAAGGTTTAATAAAATTAATATAATAGATTCAAAAACCCAATATTTTACAGGAAAATTACACATTTATTTATGAGTATATTTTATTGAATATATGACATCACTTTTGGGACATTATGATGTCATCATATACATTATATATTTACACCATATTTAATTTTTACCTAAAAATATGACAATCTCAAATAAATTATGAAAAATTAACTATTTGATAATTTAAACCTTATAATTTATAAAATTAATATTTATTTAATCATAGAAATCTTTTAATATGAGAATTTACAAGTTTAATTCAAAATTTCAATTTATTGTGAAATTTTGTTTTTTTATATTAAATGTTTTCAAACACTTATATAAATTAAATTTTTTTCATAAATATTATATTATTAGTTATAAGGTATAAATTTTTTTCACTACGATATTTATTTGAAATATGATTTATATCACAAATTTTTTAAGCCACTAAATATAATTTCATTATCAAATCCACATACTTCGCAAAAATACAATTTGTTTCATCGTATCAAAATTTATATTTTATCGAACATATTAATTTATTGACGTAAAATAAATAATATAAAGCATAAATGTAATCATTATTTTATTGAAAATATTAAAAACAAAAAATGTTATTTTTATGTGCTAGATACCTAGACATTTATTGCACTAGAGAATTCTCTATGGTTATGTTGTGTGATTGTGAGGCTATCTAGGGGTGCTTCATTATACATTATTTCAATCATGATATCTACAAGCTTAAAGTTATCCTATAAATGGTTATGATCATACTATATTTGATGGATATCAACATGTTCTTGGTGAAGGGAAATCCATGTGATGTTATCTCCCTTGGGAGGTCTAATAAATGTGCATCATATTGTACAATCTTACTATTCATTGCCATCCCTCATTCCTTTTTTTCCAATTAAATTTTATTATGACCCTTAGTACACAAATTTTTATGATCACTATGTAATGGATATATTACAAGTGGCTATGATTTGTAAATTTCTTTTAAATACTGTATATTGTATAATGTTTAAATGTAACCAAAGTAGTTCATGATTTTTTATTCAACAAACATTATATAATAAAGACTTTATTCAATAAAAATTGTATTTAATTTATAAAATTTTTTTCCATACAAAACATCTATAATGTTTTCTTCCTACAATACATAAATTACTTATTATTTGAAAACTGATTATAAAATATTTAATAAAAGTAAGATGTTTTATTTTATGTTAATATTTAATTTGATTCACTGGTTTTTTTCAAATTTTAATCCCCAATGAACTTTTTCAGTTTATTTCATTGAAATTCTATTTAATATGTTAGAGTTTTAACAATATCAAATCATCTTGTGAAAATAAGGCTTATCATTTAATGTATAGCTCATAATTTGTGTAATTTCAAGAGAAGAGTCTATTTAATGTTATAACATAGTTCATATTACTATATTTATAATTTTTTTTATAATTTTGGATATTCCAACATATTATATTAATGTTGAATTGTAATTTTATTTTTGGATAATACTTGATAGTTATGTTTCTAAAATGTTAATTATTTTCTATATTAAATCCTTCCCTTTATTTAGAAAGGTTATAATTTATTATTTTATTAGTAATATTTAATAACTTATTAGGTATGTGTAGAGTTCACAAATATTTTAATTTTTTTCATCATGTGCTATAATTTTATTTTTTTGAAATCAGTAATAATGATTGTAGAAATATTATGTATACATATTTAAATTTTTAACTATCGCTTATTTTTTGTATTTATATTTATATTTTATTTATATACATGATTATTGGAGGAGTTTTGAGAATCAAAGAATGTATCATGTAATCTTATCTTCTATTTTCCTGAATAATGAATTCAAATTATTATTTATAATGAGGTTTTTATTTTTTTTATGATAGAATCTTCACAAGAATAAATATTGTTGAACAATTCCATATATTCATATAAATGTTCATTGATTCATTACTATTGGATGTTTCATATTGTTTTTTGGGAAACTACTATATTGATTTTGATCATCTGTGATGGAGGGAAGTAGAATTTTGTATTTTTTATATAGATTAATGATGAAGTAGTCAAATTCAATATAGCATGTGATCATATATATTTTTTGATAATTCCTCTGATAAATCCATAAATACAACCAATTTGAAGGTATAATCAATAAGGGGGGATTAGAACCTTCCCAAATAGACTGATGTGGTTCCCTATAGGATATTATTTTTAGATATTCCCTCATGTGATAGTTATAATGTGGAAGGAATAAGATATAAAGGGGAGGGGATTTAACGTTTCAACGACTAGATATTGGCCAAGAGAGAGATTTACCTATTCCAAAAGGAGTAACATCCTTTCTTATTTACTTTTCCTGCTATAATTCCCTCTTCAAAGTAGGTTTAATATAATAATTTATTTCCTTAGAGTGTTCATAACCATTAATTTGTCATTATGATGATCCTCTATGTATCTACTCCCATCATCAGTGGGAAGAACCACCATAAATCACTCATAGATGTTGTCAAATAAATCATTATAATACTTGAATTTATGATCAAGACATCCATTACTGCATTATTGATAATGATTAACTCACTATCCAAGTGAAAAAAACTAACTAGTAGGGGAACCATTCTCTACATGAACTCACCCTCTATGAACAAGAAATTTTCCAAACGGAACAAGAAATTGAGCTTATAGAATTTCTAAAATAAATCTATAGATTAGTAATTTTTTTGAGAATTCCCAAATACACAATGATCATCCTACAGCTTATGTAACAAAAAAGTGCACATCAGACACCCAAGAGCCTACCTACTAGGGATAAAAGCCTTTAGATACAAATTTTATGTCTCATCCTACTAAACATGTCTCTAATTAGTGTATTACACCTAGACACATATAAATACCAATTTCCATTGGCTATGAACCATCAGGTTGGATCCCATGTGCTGAAAACATCTAGTGCATCAATAACATGACTAAAAATCATTTGATTTCATTTTCAAAACTGGGCATGAAAGGCATGGTAATCCACCTGTTCACCACCATTAATGACGATCTACTAGTGATCACCAAGATAAATTTAATGGTGAGAATAATTTAGCATTTTCTGTGGCCATGATATACTGAACTCGTATGATGAATGACATGATGTTCAATAGAAAATCTTCATTGACGACTATATCAATCAATTCAAATACTTGTACCCTCTCCAACTCACTAACCCGAGAAAAAAATACATGGGTTAATTTATTCATGGTATTTATGAACAAATTTTCTATTTCCTCAATATTCATAACCCTATGACACAGATGCAGGAATTCTATTTTTTCCTCAAAGTGTATCCTGGTGTGTATAAGGGGGAGGGACTATCCATTCTTAGTATAAGTCCCTAGTTATAGTTTAACCATGATAGGAGTACCTGGTAGTCATTACAACATCCTGGTATATAGTCCAAGCATTCCCCCTATTCCTCTAGGGAAAAAGGTTATTTTCTCCTTTGGTTATCCTCAGTTAGGGAGAAATCTCACAAGGTAACCTCATAATATATAATGTCTAAATCTTATCTAATGAAGAATGGGAAAAATTTCAAAAAACATACTCTAATTTTTGTGTGTTAAACATTATAATCTGATTAAAAATGTCTCAATTAACACACTTAAGATCTCCTACTAGATGAATATGATGCTCCTAATGACCTAGCTAATGATACTTTACCAGTGGTTGTTCAACATGATACTAATGATCACTTCAGATGAATGAGAGTCAGGTACTAAAATATTATTTCAAACAGTTACCTTAATGTCCTAGACCATAAAAATTATAGATCATAAATTTTTAAGGGTGGATAAGGGACATCCCCATTTTATACATCATGAATAGATGTTCAAAAATGATAATTTTAATTACCAAATACACAATTACCTACTTAGTCAACCTATCCTTACTTCAAGAAATCTTGTTTTTAGTATCAGATATGGTCATTAGATGTGGCCTTGTGGCCACTATCATCAATTACCGTTAACTAGGGGAACCCACACCTTCTCCCCATATACCCTCATTTTGGACATAATGAGTTTGGATTTAATAATTTGGATGTTTTTGAAACACACTTTCAATGACTTGAAATTTAATTCTAATTCCATTATAATGATGTTTTTGGATTGGACCTAATCCCACACACTCTAAGGGGATAACTTCCATGAGATAGCTACCTTGTGCCTACATGAATTGACCAATTCACTTCATGGAGGGTAATTTCCAATGACAGATAGTGTTTCCCACACTACCATGATAGAGGATTCCATGACCCCCTCATAGCCCTAGGGTCTTCAATGACTATTTTGATTATAGAAAATAGTCATTCATTTTACCTCTGGTCTCCCACCACATGCCACCAAGGTGATAATCATGTCTACATAGTACTAGGGTAGGAAACTATTTTGGTATAGCCCTATATATACCCACATTCAAAAAAGAATGAGATTAGACACTAGGTCTGAGACAAAACCCCCAACTGAACAATAATCCCCAAAACTAGTTCCTTTTCCGACATAATGTTACTCATGAAAAAGAAAGATGCAACATTGATCATGTGTATAGAAAATCAGGCACTCAAGAAATTCATCATACGATATATGTTTCCTATTACTATGGTTGATAAATTAATAGATGAATTTCACCGAGATAATATTATTAAATTCATGATCATAAATATTGGTACCATTAAATATATATATGTAATGAGGATTGGTAAAAACAACCTTCCGCACTGAAAATGGGAATTGAAAATATAAGATGATGTAATTCAGCCTCACTAACACCAATTAAACTGTACATTATGTATATAATAATATGTTTTGGCCCCCATGGATAATATGTTTTCATATTTTTCAATGATATTATGATTTGCATCCTTTCATGTACTTCCCATACACATTCGTTGTAATTTTCCATATAGATTTTACATGACCAACAATTCAGTACTGGTAAAAAAATGTGTTCCTTTGAATCTCAAGAAATTGGTTATCATGTACTAATCATATTTAAATATAGGGTTGATATAGTCCCCACTAAAATGTAGGTATTATAATAGTGGTCGTACCCATTAACTACCATGTTTGTCTATGGAATTATCTTCCTCACAACATATAATATAAAATTCATTAAAGGCTATTGAACTCTTCAACAACCCCTCATAGAGGTCATTCTAAAAGAACGTTTAATGTAGAGGACCACATCATAGATAAATTTTAATTTCCTCCAAAATACTCATAACCCTGACCCTATTCTTACATTCCTATATTTCTCCAAATACATTGAGGTTGAGTGTGATGCTTCCAACAGTAGAGTGTGTGTCATCCTCATAAAAGAAAAAATCCCATTACATTCTTGAGTAGGTCCACGGATTTACCTAAATTCTCCGAATAAATTTCAAAATGAATATCATGGACTTGGTATTGGACATACAACATTGGAATCCATACCTAGTGGGAATGAAATGTACTATATTCTATGATAATTAGAGACACAAATACATATTGAAACAACAAATTGTTACCCCTAATCAATAATGTTTTCTCCTAAAATTATTGGGCACCCACCTTAATATAAAATATATGTCATCATAAGAAATATCAACTATTTATTATAACTCTCGGTGAGATTACATTTTAGATTATAACCATTATTAATCTTTTATAAAATGACATGATGAGAATGACATAATAAGGATATCCCGGATGAACCCCATCATAGAATAATTATGCAACAACTGTATTCTAGAAAGTAAACCCCAATAGAGTTTTAACTATCCCATGGGACACTTGTATATAATTTCATGATGTTTATTCCACTATACCACCCACCTAAATTACAAATTGTTTTTAATAATTTCATGCATACCATCATGGGGGACATTTCGGTTGATATCTCAATTACCAATAACTATCTGAAACATTGTATTGGGTGAGAATGCAACAAAAAAACATGAACAATTTTCATAATTCCAAAATATTCCACCAATTAAAAAACACAAACTAGTATCATTATGGTATATTACAACACTTGGCTATTCCAACTGTAATCTTCCATGACCTATCAATATATTTATTAATGGTCTCCCAAAATTTTAGGGATGTGTTTTCATCCTTGTGGTAGTGGACAGACTCTCAAAATATACCCACATTGTTTCTCTCAAACACCCTTTCAAAGATAATGGAGCGGCTGATGTCTTCTTACAAGAAAATATCAGACTCTATGGAATCCAAAAAATAACAATCAGTGATTGGGATCCTTTCATTATGTGTTAATATTAGACTGATATATTCTTATTACGTTTCACCAAGTTTAAAATGGATCTCTCTTACCATACACAAATAGATTTCCTAAAAAACCATCCAAACACTATTGGGAAGCGTTCTATCATAGTTTTGATGGAAATTATCTAATATATTTTTAACTCTTGATTCCTAGGGTGAAATTATGCTACAACATCCCTTGCAAAACTACCATTAAATCCACTCATTTTGAGGTGAATTATTTCTATTGATCATAAACCATTTTTACTTTCCTACCTCTAGATATTTGTGTGCATTTGGTGTGAAATTATTTACTATAATGAAAAAAACCTATTATTAATTAAGCACCACATTTCCCAGTTTCCATAGTCTAAGAATAAATATGAAAATTAGTAATAGTATAAGCGCTCTTTCAATGTGGGTGACAATGAATTCTGGAAACTATACCCTCACTTCCAATAGAAAATCACTCATTACATAAATTTGAAGATTTCGTTTTGGTACTATGGAACCTTCACCATGATACAATGCATTGGCCATGTGACCAACAAGTTGGACCTTTCACATTCGATGGGCATCCATCCAGTCTTTAATATCATCCAACTAAAATAGGAAATTGGAACTGATACCCAATTGTATAATATCCTTACTGATTTTAGTGAGGACATTGTAACTGTGAGGGAGAAAACATAATCCTTATACAAATTATATATTTTGAAAAATAAATTCAATATTCCATGGTTATTAATCGAGTGGAACAGATGTCTACTAGATACCACCAACTGGGAGGGAAACTTCCTTATTTGCGACCAATTCTCTTCCCTAGTTTTTGAGGACATGACTGATCTTCTAGAAGGGGCAGTGACATAGACAAAAATACCAACACTAATATGGTATAATTAAGGAGGGGAAATAGTGAACTAACTCTTATCCTAACAAACTGAGGTGGTCCCCTATTGGTCAATGTAGTGAAACTAGATAATCTACACACACTCATTCAAGGAATGTAGATTATCGTCGATCGACTCATATTCTCATGTGAGCCTTCTTTAATAGTAATATATATATATATAGTTTACACTATAAATATATAATACAAAATTTTCTTCACATCCCAAAAACACATATGACTTCAACACCATTACTACATAGTTTTTTGTCTAAATATTCAATTTGTCATTGATTTCCTCCAGCAAGGCTAGGAAACCAGAATGAAAATTAATATAACCTGCATACCCAAAAATTACACAACATAAAATAATACTTATATATTAAGAGTAAATTCTAATTTCAACATATACAATTTTGATAGGTTTGGATAATATTCAATGGCTGATATTCATTTAATTACTTTAAACATAAGTTATTCATGATAAAAAAATCCAATGGATATTGTTCCATTTTATAGTTTCTAATGATACCTGATTTGGATGTGAAATTTAATTTAAATAATAACATAACAACAAGAAAACGTATAAAAATTATCAACATTAATTAATATTTTGAAAAGAATAAAAAAGTGTGTAGATAAGAAATTAAATACAAACTTCAAGGTCGATACAAAATTCACAGTTCTTCTTTGGTAGCTTTCTCTATCTATGATTATTGTTGTTGTAGTTTCTTCATTCTTTGATTCTATTTGATTATATCTGTACAACAACGATGTCATTGTTGTATGAAATTGGGGATGGATTATATCCTTATTAGATTCTGGGGGTGCATGATATTTATAAAACCATCTAAAACCTTGAAATTGATTCCATATAGTACTAAAGTAAAAAATCTATAATAATACCCAATTAATTTAGTTCAAACATGTATGAGAGACTATAAATAGTGGATGATAATTCACTAGAAACGTGATGATCATTCTACACAGAAAAATAAATCACCATGAATGGTTGAGTGTTCGACACATGAACTACTTTTGGGATAATCTCATTTTAAGTCTAACGTGTTAAAAAAATTTACACGTGGGACTGGTTGATAGAGGCTACATGCAGTGGGTTTTGTCAATCATGGAAACAATAGAGGAGAAAATCATAGATCAGTATTTTGAGATGTAACCAGATCAATGGAAAAGCATAGGGGGTCGGTTGTACAATACCGGTGGAGGATAGGGGGTCATTTATGCAATGATGGAAGAGATGATGGGGTTAGTCATGTGAGGTTTTGAAGTGGGTGGACTATTCTAGGTAGAGAAAATAGAGTTTGAGGGGTTGAGGAAACATAGAAAGGGAAGAGATAAAATATTTTGAAATCCTAGGTGGGAAGATTTGTATGTGAGTGATATTATATCAACATATTTGATTCTAAAAAAATATCATCTTCTTCACTCATATGAATCACAGATTCTATATGTAAGAACACAATGTTCACAAGTCTATAAATTTAACACCAATAAATCCCAAAATAAAGTTATTAAATGATATGAATCATTAGTGATTAGTTTATCTATAAAATCCAATGTGTATCTGTGTTAACTCATGATTTTTACTTCCTTTATCTGGGTGAGTTAGTTAAGAGATTCCATCAATAATTAGGTATAAGGGTGAGTGGAATAAGAGAGTGGTAAGGATATAAATTGTTGAAATGGTATGGGGATTAGGATGTATATATATTCCTTTTCCTCAAGGTGAATCTCACTTTAATAGATTAAATTTAACAAAGTAATACCCTAGTGTGCTTGTCTCCATCATTGTCCATGAAATGAGGACTTCAGGGGGTAGGATAATGCTAGAACCACCTATGGAGGACCTCTTATAGGAAATTGTGGGGGTAATATCGTTCATTATATTAATTTTTCAATTACATTTCTGTGTCTATAGGATTCTCATATAGCATGTTTTGTGCCTCATCATGGCTATTTTAGAAATGAAAAACATCAAAATCTTGGCTTTCTTCTTCCTCGACTGCATGTGATGGATTCATAGAGACCATCCTAGGTAGTAAATAATGGGATAATTTTACGGGGACTATTGTTGGAAGATCCCCATGTCATAGCTCATTAGAGACCTCACATTGATGCAGGAACTCATCTACTATGATTTTTCAAACTCACTAATTTTTGGTCAATGATTATATTATGGGACTAAAAATAATTATCCCACTATAGTAGTGATAAATACAAGATAAAATAAATTGAAAAATGATAAAATATTGTAACTAGATGTATCAGGGACAATATTCCAAAATTAATGTGGTAAACACCCATGGGAAAATAGAAGGATCATTATTGGTAAAAGTTGGTACACTTTCCCTCAAAATTACAAGAAGAGATCCCTCATAAATATATAACTTGAATATGTGGGAAATCCCACAAAAACTTTACCAAACATAAAATACAAAAAAAATTAGATGAATATATGTTGATGGTGATAAAAAAATAAATGGGCATTATCCCGTTTTTATGCTACCTCCTCACCATTCTTCTATATTATACAAGTAGATTTGGTGGAGCTATCCACGAACAACCTATAGAAACTGAACCCCTTTGATAAAGAGTGGGGGTGGTACCATCCTATGACGAAACAAAAAACACAAATCCCACTTAGATATTTTTTTAATATCTAATCCCATCTCCAGAAATAGTCTCTATATATGAAATTTTTTTTCTTATGTCTCTATGAGGCAACAATATGATCTATACTATATAAACTTATCAGATTCCATCACCTTCATTATGAAAAATACCTGATTTTATTTATTATGAATTTATTATATATCTACACATAATTCATCCACAATATGTTGAAAAATGTCATATAATAACCCATTATGTATCATCCTATAATTAAGAGATATATTCATTATAAGGAATACTTAATATCAACAAATAATGGAATCTTCTCATGTCTGTGGCTGAGCACCTCCAATAACCTTCCCATCCAAATTCCCCAACTTAAAAGACATTGAAGCATCAATACACTCTACCTCTATCATGGATAAATCCAAAATATATCGAAACTCAGATATTTGTCTCAGAACTCCTCCTTCAAGAATAAACACATAAAATTTATTAGATTTACATCAATCAAAAATCACCAAAAAAATATGAATCAACATACACATTGATAGTGAAATCCGATCATCCATAACATAATTCAACATATAAGCTATCTTTGTGTCTCTCCACATACAATTCAATGTACCCCAATAATCCCATCCTAGATTCCCCATGTATCAAATATTTTATCCCACAATATGGTAAATGTTTGGTCTAGTGAAAACCATAGATTTCATCATACTCCCAACTATTGATGCATACGATACTAGAGACATATCCATCCTATTTGTATCACTACATTGTCTCATCATTGAAGATAACATTAAATTAATATGATGTAAGGTAGATATTTTTCTTCATACTATTATAATGAAGTGTTTCATGTTTTTACTAGAGTAGTTCTTCAATGATAGACACATATTGTAATTATTTTTTTCTCAAAAAATCTACAACCTATGATTAATTTATTATTTGAGGTCCTCTATATGAAACTCCATATCCAACAGTTCTTTTTTTAGTATTTTATCATTATAGAGTACTGTAACCAACATTTCATCTATATTCAATAGAAGAATGAAAAAATTATTACAACCCAAAACCTTGAAATATACACAAGTATATAAAAAAATAATGTTGTAACCAACGATCTTGATATAGAAATAAAATCTCATGTGCCAACACCTTGGGGATATGTTGAGACAATATATATATTTTTTCAACCTGGAATCCAAATAATATTTCTATTCTTATAAAAAACCTTACAATTGGATCATATAGATCTATTCATCATAACCACCATGGATAAGATTAGTATTTATATCCAACGTCATTATATGTAATCATTATGAGGCACAAATCACCCAAAGTATCCAAAAAGTCATCAGTATAAATACATTATAAAATATTTGCAAAAATCAATACCATTCTTATAAAGATATCCCGTGACAATCATTGTTGCACAATTTCTTTACATTATGTTCTTTACATACCATATGATTTAAAATACCAATTTTTAATAGGTTTCCTTACTTCCATTAGGTATTGGAAAAACATCCCCAATTTTGTTCTTATGTGGGGATTTAATTTTATCTCTCATTGTAACCATCCTTGATGATACATTTTAGACTACGGGTATCCTCTAATAAATAACATTTCTTTATATCCTACATCAATAGGAAGTGAAAAATATTTCTCCTAATGAAATAATATGAATGCCACACTGTTTCTATTTTCAACTTAGATGGACATCAAAGTATAGTCTCAATAAGAACTTGATCATAATGCTCTATTAATTATTTAATGGAAAAGGTGCTTCATTGGATTTTCCATCCACCATTACTATTGTAGTTTTTATGATCCCTTTCTCTATGTATATATGATTTTTAATTTTCATCTTATGTTCTATGATATTTACATCTCTGATAACGATAAGATTTTGGGCAGTGGGGTCCCAAAATTGATACACCTTCACACCATCAGAGTATCCAAATAAGTTGTATTTTTCGGACCTCAAATCAAACAATAATCATTCCTAGTCATTAAATAGTACACCTACAAGAAATAGAAAAGTATGTAACCTATAATAGTCAATGAGTTTACCAGACCACATATTTACTGGCATCTTCATATCAACTACTATTGATGGTGATCCATTGATCACAAATGTGATTGTATTCAATAATTCCCTCACATATAGTTTACAAAATTCATATAGTCTTCAACAGATTCAATATTATATCTAATGGAGTTATATTCATAATCCCTACCAATCCATTCTAAATAGGAGTGTATTCCATCATAAATTTTCACTAGATTCCAACCTATTTATAAATTTATCAAACTGCATGATTTTATATTCTCAACTATTATCATTCTACAAACACTTGATATTTTTTTCTATATTCAGTCTCCGACCTCACATTTATTGTTTTTTAATGACTCCAAAAACATCCTCCTTCCTCATGATTTTGTAAACATAACAACACCATTAATAATCATCAATGAAGAATATAAAGTACATTACTTATCCTCTGGAGAGGACCAGTTCTTGCCAAACTTGGGAATGTATCAATTGTAATATCGCTTTTATTATCGTTGTTGAACTGTTGAATAATCATTAGTTTTTTTCTAAAAACTCAATTCTCAAAAATTTTAGGATACAATTTTAAGCTCAGGTATAATATCTAGATATATGAGAATCCCCATGCCTCATTAGGTCATATTTCCAAGATTCTGATGCCATAATTTCATCAATTCATCAACCATGAAAGTTAATGTAACAACTTTCTCTACATACATATATGTTTGACCCATAGTAATATATAGGTTCATTGATATCTCCTCAAACTTCATCACCAAAATCACACCCATTAAAATTCTAATAAGTCTTTTCTTAGTGTGAGTCTTTCATCTGATGTCATAAAATTATCAGAAAGAAAATATTTTCTTATTCAGAACATATTTGTACTCCTTGTGTGGTTCACACTATGTAATTAGGCATGTAAAATATAATTGTACCATATTTAATGAACATCAATGTGTGATCATTCCTAATGTACGCATGTCCTTGCAGTATTGTTTCATAATTATCAATCCATTACCATAATGATGCCATGTTCCATTTTTATCTCGAGTCGATTATGCATATTTTATTTGTTATTTTGTATACCTCCTATAATTATCAATAATCCACTATCTATTACATCTCTATTCCCCAAAGTACATTGCACATTTGCTTGAGAGATATTTTCAGTATTGTTATTATTCCATAAATCCAACATATCAATCCCCTAATTTCCACAATTGTAACATGTTTAATTATTATTATTATTACTTATTTATTATAACCTCCCATGATTTTAGATCCCACTAGTACCAAGTGAAAACATCCTTCAACACTACATTTATAGTTCCTCTTCATAGTGTGAAGTTTCCTATCTATCCTCCATGATCTTAATTTTAATTTCTTATTTAATAACTGATATTTCCATATCATTAATGAGTATCATATTATTAAGACTTTTTTTAGTGTTGTTGATGATTATTTGATCATAAAAATCTAAAAACTATAATAGAGAATATCTATATGTTCAGTTTCAACAATTTTATAGCCCAAAGTTATGAAATACGTGAATAGGGTATTAATGATGTTGATGAGGTTGGCCACTTACGTTTAGTAATACATTTGAAGAGTATATAGTTTTAACATTAGTGATTTTTTAATAATGAATTTACCAATATATCATTAGAAGACTGTACCTTATTTCTTTTTTCATGTCTTCTATTCAAATGGTTTATAAGACTCCATTTTTAAAATACCAAAAATTATAACACATTAACCCTAGAAACCCAAAGCCATTCAATTAATTTTTTAAATCGGCATGATTTCAAGGAATAAAATCCTAAAAAACCAAATAGTTTTGTAGTTTTGGAAAACCAGATTACAAACATGATACGAATAATTCTATGTGAAGTGAAAATAAAGGATACCATAAGTATAATCTAAGCATCATTGAAACACTTTCAAATGATTTACCTCTATAGCCTAGGAAAGGAAACATTATAAGGGTATGATAAAGTGATCAGTATTGTTAAGTAAATAGGGATAAATAAATAACAGATAAGAAGAAATCATCATGGAAATATAAATAATATATATCACATTCCTTGTAAATAATTGGATAAGTCATAATCAATCTGTAAATCTAAATAACTAAAACACATTCCATTTAATTAATCAACATAGATTAAACACATCCATAGATTTTATCATATGAAAATATAATGGATAATAATAAAAATATAAATATAAATATCTACAAAGGAAATTATTAATTATTAGACTTCATGTATGATGAACATGGAAAATTATACCATCAAGACCTTTCACATGACAGTTTAAAACTACATGTAGACACCAATTTAGAAAGGCCATCTAATTTGTCTCATGAGAACCTATCTATGAATCAAGAGTCTATATAAAGTCCAGGACCCACCATTCATAGCTAGTCCAAATAATTATTCATTTCTATTAATCAATTAAATTAATATACAATATTCTTTATAAGATATTCGTATAAAATAAATAATAAGTATCTATCAATATTTCTCCAGATAATCAAATAAATTTTAATGTAAACAACATAGGTAATAATGGTACATGGTTTAGGAAATAATAACATCCAGCACCTAATAATGTGAGAATCTAAGGAAATTTCCCAGTACAAATAAGTACACTAAAGTGTTTGTTTCTAGATAAATTTGACAATCACAAAAGAGAGTGAGATTTCAAAGATAACTTTTACCACTTCTTATTTTTCAAGGAAAACCTTTTAGTCAAGATAATTCAAATCGAAACATAAAATATAATTAATTAGCTATAAATGAAAATATTAAATGAAAAAAGGGTAGTAAATGAAGAAAAATAATGGTAATTAGTTCATAAAAAATTACATCTCAAGAGAATGTAAATTGAGACGAAATCCCTTATATTGTGATTCATTTTAAATGAACATCCAAAAACATATTTGATTATGTTTTTAATCATGAATTTTACTTATTACCAAAACAAAATTGTATTTATAATATCATATATTAACTTTTTATAATATCTCATTACATATTTTTAACATTATTTCATTATTTTCACTATTTCAGCTGTTAATTGACATGTTTTTTTAATATGATTTGACTTGTTACTTGTTGTTCTTGTTAATTTGATCATGATTTCATCATCTAAAAAATGTAAACTATAATGACCAGATATTTTGAATAATATTTTTTCTTAATTTATGTGTTATTTTATTTTGTACTCAACAAAAATATATCCATTTATTAATGGAGTGAGTATAATTAAAATGAGACCGCTGGGTTTCGACTGTTATATGTCCATTGGTCAATATGAATGTTTGAAACAATACTCCTATAATTATGATTATTATTTATAAATATAAATTATAATGGTTAATTAATATAGATAGAAGATTCAATGGCCGCATCCAGTAGACTCGGGGTTTATGAATCCCATCCGTTAGAGCTTGGGAAGGGGGTAGCATCACTTGTCATTGCTCTGGAAGAAGCACAAGATGAGCTTCAACATATTAATCTTGAACATAATCCCATCCAAGAAATTTCCAAGTTGATAGAAGTCCCCATTCGGGCAAAGATGTCTGAGCTGCCCCCAGATTCTATCACTATTGCACACTGTACTCTTAGAACCTTATTTAGGTATTGTAAGGGGCTACGTAACAAGGCCTTATTTACTTTGTGTAATCCTTTTGTATAAATACATTTTTTATTTCTTATTATGGTAATATTTGTTAAATTAAAATGAAAAAATAAATATATGATGAATTTAAAGAAGTTCAATATTATTGATGGATATTGAAAAAACAATGTATTTTAAAAAATATAAAATATAAATAATTAATAATGTGAAATTATTTTCAAAAAAGGTTCTTCTACAGTTATGAGAAGTAAGAAATATAGATTTTAGTATGTCCAACATAATTTTTGGTGAATATTAAATTATGACTGGAACTATTACCCTTATGATTAGTAATTTGACCAATGGAATATTAACCTCACTGAAGATAGTATAAATATAATGTTGGTATTATGATTGGTAATGTTATATAATACCATAGATAAACAACTGCTTCGGATATTATTATTTAAGTATTAGTATTTTTTTAGATAAATAGTGTTTTTACATAAAAATTAAATACCTCATAATCAGAATATTGTTTTCATAAAATTGATTTCATTTTTGAATTCAAATGATCTATATTAGGTTCTGGTAAATTTATATGATTTTTATAAAATATTTTGTTTTTTCGGTGAGTAGAAAAAATAGAGTTGGGAATTTCGATGTGTTTAATGGAATCATTAATGATGTAATAATGATGTAAAAATTCTAGTCGACTTGTGTAAATTCATATATGTTATGAGGTTTACCAAGTGTCCAATTCCATGTATAAATACCATGGTAAAGTCAATTGTTTTGCAAATACCACTAATGAGATGTCCCTTGGAAATTAATAACATATTCCCTCACTTTTTCTATAAATACCATCCCATTCCTTCATTACATTAATTAAAATTACTCCCCAAAAATCTATGGCCTTTTTACCTCCCAAGGAGTCCTACCAAGGGTCCCCCAATCCCCCAAGGTCCCAACCCTTATGTTTTTGAAGTTACTTATCTATGTAAGGAACCATTGACCCACTTTTTTAGTCAACACTTCTTTTATGTTATGTATTTGAATTTCTGTTTTTATATTTTCGGGTATGATATTATTTATCCCTCTAATTTTACTTTTTAATTACATATAATGACAATCCTTTTTTTCTCTCCAAAATTCATTTTGTGATTTTTAATGTGACGCCATTTGGCGTCCGAATTTTCATAAAAGACATCACATCTTCTATTTTCTATCAAGTTAAATTTTCATGTTGTATTTCATTCAAATATGCATACCATGATAATATTTATATTTTTTTCTATCCAAATAATTTATTATGAGTTTTTTATGAGTTGTTTAACCTTTCTCGATCTTCTTTTAATGTTTTCTAAAACTATGTTATATAGAAGACATGCTTCTGAAATTTCATCTCAAAACCTCTCTCTTTTTCTCTAAATAAATTCTATTATTTTATTTACATACTATAAAAAACTATTTCTTTTATAGTGGTATTAATGAAGACATAAAAATGATATATTTTTTTCTGTAATATACATACATGAAACCCTCATTCTTGTTCCATGTGTTATAAATGATATAACAATCATGTTTTTATGCACTTTTAAAACATCATGATTTTTAAATGAATCCCATTTCATTTATTTTCTATGGGTAATTTATGAAATTTTTCATTATGATATATATAGATCACATGAAAATAAATTTATATTAAGGGTGCGGCCTAGTAGCGCTCATATGCATTGGGTAAATAAATTAATCTCTATAAATGAAAAGTTTTACGATTCCTCTGTGAATATCCTAGGTAATTTTTATGGCACCTTGCGGATGGACCATGGTGATATTCTTAAATTTTTTGTCCACATTTCCATGTTACATTTTATTTTATTATTATTATGATATGCCTCTTTATCCCCATGTTCTTATTGATATCTCTCAAGTCCACTTGTAAACTGTTTCACTTGTTTTCCAAAATATATGCTCATCCATTCCATTGATGTATGACTATAGGTTATGATATGTAATAATTATACTTATGATGAACATTTAAAAAATATTTTCAAGAGGATTAAAATAATTTTTTATGTTTTCAAGTTTTATGTACCTTTTTTCCATGACACTATACATTAAAGATCCTCTTTTTTGTAAAATTAAATGAAACGTTATGCAATAAAAATGCGGGATTCAATATAAAACATGATTTAAATATAATTTTTACATTAAATTTATATTTATTTAGAATAATCCACAATATTTGTAGATATAAAATGAAATTTAGTATTCACAGAGATGGTAGGTAGTATGTACGAATGAATGCAACATCCATTTATTTTTCTTATTAAATGTTTTAAATTAAATTATATCTAAGTGTATTATAATTCAAATAACATATTAATGTCATATATTTCACATATATTTATTACAATTATCCTTGGTACGTTCAATGAATATAGTTAACGGGTCACATCTCTTTGAGGAGGCGACAGTCCACATGTCCACAAACGATGTTATCATATTACAAGAAATTGGAATGGATAAATTTATGGGTTATACCAAAATTAAAATATAATAAATACTTGGGAAATATAAAATAAATTACATATAAAATATAAAACCAAAATTATTTCATCCATTAATGGTGGTAATGTAAGAATTAATGAGATCAGTTCTTGAGGCGGTTGTCTGTTGTACACACTAACGATGAAAAAATATATCATTTGATGAATGTGTTCGAAATTTTAGGGGGAAATAATATCATAAAAATCTCAGTATAGTTAATATAAATATTTTTTTTGATAATTCAAATAAAAAAGTAATTGATGGTGTGAGAAAGTAAGTAAAACAGAACTGATCATCTAAAACAGTTACCTCTGATATCGGTAACACATTTTTGTTTATACCAAAAGACATACCTAGTTGGACTTATTCCAAAACTGAGGATTATAGGAGAAGGGGTGGTATTTTTTAGAGCTATTTTGGTAGGTTTTTGACCATCCATACTTCTTGAGAGGTGGAATGAAGTGGGAGGGGTGTGTTCCTTTTTATAGTAGATGAGGAGTGGCATTATTGTAAATATAAAAAGTTAAAACAATTATTGAGAGATCTCACTCACATAGTGTTCATCGGATAAGGATCTATATTTTATATAAGGGAGGAAATGGTAAAAATATGCCAGAAAATGGCTTTTAGAAAAGATTCAAGGTCATTTTAGCACATCTGTTTAATGTTTATTCCCATGCTAAGATAATTTTTCACTTAATTACTATAATTATTTTTAATTACATTCATTAATATTTTTTTGAAAAAATTTATATCTAATATATTACTAATTATAAATTATTATTATCAAAAATTTGGAATTAGTTTTTCTAAATTCAAATGGGTGAAGTGGCAGAAATTAATATAAATTTAGCTCCACCAATAGAATGACAAATCGAGTTTTTAAGGTAATAATGTTAAAAAGTTTGAGACATTTTTATATCCAATTTCTTTGATAAATTAATATCAATGACATATATCGGATTGTTATTTTATTATTTAACGAATTAATCATTACAAATTATACAATTTAAGACAATAAATTATGAAAATGAAAAATATATTTTCAATTAAAAGTCAGTGTTTTTTAATATTCATCAAAAAATGAAACATCCCAAATAAAAACAAAAAATTCACCCCAAATATAATTATGAAATTAATATTTGAAAAATAATGTTTATATTGACATATAATATTTATTAATTTTTAATTAATTTTTAAAATAGGTTACCCATTAAAAGGACGGATGTCTCCCATTTTTAAATATACAAATTTTAAGCATAAAAATGGATTTATTCTTATATTTGTCTATAAAATTTTTTGGATGAATTTAAATTAATATCTTATTAAAAATATATTATATATGATATTAATATCATTCAATTAATATAAATTAAATTAATTTTTTAATACAAAACACCATTTGTTGTATAAAATTATTTTCGAATAAAAACATTCTCTTTATGCACAATTAAATTATAAATTCGTTTATAATACCAAAAGATTATATAAATATTTTTAAAAAATATTCTAAAAATTAGGTTAATGCATTTTATACATTTCATTATAATTAATATGTATTAATTATTATAATAAATAATAATGTTAATAATATATTGTAATTTTGTAAAACATGGTTTTTCATGTAATATAAGCCATCAAAGAATTACATTGTTTCATGTAATGAAATATATACTCAGTGTTCTGTGTAGTGAAAGAATAACATAGAATTTTATGAAGAGTAAATTAAATTTTGATTTGAAATAAATAGATATTCCATTGAAATTAAATTTCTTATAAATGTTAAATATTATAATGGCATTTGGTGTTACATTCTCCCCACATTTAAAGAGATGATTCCTTACAATTCAATCTTGATCAAAGTAATTGATGGTTTTAAAGTTGAAAACACTATTTTGGAAAAAATAAAACCATAAATAGTTTTAATAAAAAAATATTCTTAGTAATATATAAAACGAAATGTGATGGGTTCCGCAAAATGAAGCATTTTAATAGGAGAACATTACTAAAAACATGACAAGGAATAAAAATATAACCATCACATTCTGATAAATATTGATAGAGAACCTATCCATTAGAATTTATTTTACCATAATTTAATAAAACATGTGTGTGAATAAAGATTACGGACATTATAAAAATGATGATAATATGGCAATGTTTTTTTAAACCCAATTTTCCTAGATTTGAGGAATTATTTCACTATTTAAAAATGTATGGATGTATAATTACTTGATACGTTTCTATTTCATATGCACAATATTATCATTTGGTTGTGACTTGAACTATTTCTACATCACATATTAGCACATGTTACATTATAGGATTAATTAAAACATCAATCTATAAAACCACATCCGAATTTAATGACAAACTAATTCATAAATGTTTATCCTTTCCAAAATTTTATGATACAAAACAATACAGTCAATTCCATGGTTGTTTGTAGAATCCAATTTATTTTGTACATAGGAATCATTCCTTTATAAAAAACATTTTCTCCACATAAGGAATATATTAAGGGTAATTTTTCCCATAGCAAGTGTTTTCTATAGATGTTAATATGCTTACAAATCACTTTTATTATTACCATTCAACATAATAACTCAAAACATTAATGATAAAGTACTACAAAAAATTCTTATATATTTTAGAAATTATATGACGAGAAGATAATAAATAAAATAATTTTACAACATATTTTATAGGTCTAAATATAGAAGCACATAAATCATTCTACTTAGATTACTCAATAACATATTCTTGACCTTAGTCCCATCGCTTGTTCTAAGGTATATTTTCTTAATTCTTGGGTAATTTGTTTTCATAGTACCTCATTTATTTGCAGTTGTTACACTGAATAGAATTACTTTCCTTCTTCCTATATGATTATTTTCCATGTGATCATTTTTTATAAACATATTAAAAACACTCAATCCCTTCAATTATTTCACAGGGTTATTCTTTCCATTGTTTGCACATGTTAGTAAATCCTTCTTTCCCTTCGACATATTATAATCATTTCCTTTTTCATGGTGTTCAAAATCCCTCTTCTTCTTTTTATTCCATTATATGACATAGAACATGTAGAATTAATTAATTGTCTTGATAGTATATAAAACTTTTTCATCATATGAAGAAAGGGTTCGAGACACAAACTCCCTTCAGAGACTAGGCTTACTCCCTTCAAATAAATCATAAATTATTAATTTTGTGTTCTGTATGAAATATGTTACACAACAGTATAATATTGTAAATATATTTTTACAATTTTAAACACATTAATTATCCTTTAACATTTAACAATGTAACATTCCATTCATCTCATTTTTTTACACATGAAAGAAAAATTTATCAAAAAATGTCTCCTTAAAAGTTCCCCATTCTATACGTCCTATTTCATATTCCTCTATTATTTTCTAGATCAATGACCACCATTGATCCACATAACAATTTAGAAATTAAACAAAAAGTGTAACCATTTCCTTTTCACCATATGCCATGGAAAAAAGTACATTCTATAGAGACATAATCTATTACTTAAATACAATTTTATTAGTAGCCTCACTAAATTATAGGGGGATCTATCTCATAATGTGGCAATGAATCAAATGATATCATTGTGGAATATGGTTCTCCATTTAGGAATGTTTATTTATTATAACATGATTAATTTTACATAATATACCCATTACTTGTTAAGTTCCAATACTATATACATAGATATGATCAGTTGGGAAACCTCTACATTATCCATCAGTATTGATACTCTTATTCCATCAATATGACATTTCTAAAGAATGGAATACACTAGATTGAATCATAAAATTATGAACTTCGTGTAGTTAGAAATATGTTGTAACATATATCATAAATTGAATAAATTATGCATGGATAATCTCATAACCATAAACTTGGTTTCTTTGGAGATATCATTACATTCAAATTCTTCATATTTTTTTGTAAAGAAAATGAAAATTACCATAAATTTATCCATCAAGAGTTTCAAACCTATTGTGTAGTAAGGATAATTTTTATGTACCAAGATACAATTGAGTCGGTCCAGAAAAAGATTTTTGGAGTTGGTACCCCTAGGTACATCTTTTCCAGAACCACGTCCACTTGTAGTTTCCATACAAGGATGTATTTATGGCAACACCCACATAATATCTAACTTATCAAAATTCTAGGATTTCCTTCTATACTTATCCTCAATTTCTACCTTATTCTTATCTTCCCTAATCAATGATTACTCAAATCTAGTTTCCAAAGTTTCTACTTATCAATATTTGATAACAACTATAATTCCTTGACCCAAAATCCCATAGATGGTGCATTATATTATTACATTGGCATGATAACAAGAAATAAAATCATGAAGGACCAAATATTTTATTAGTTTTATAAAAATAGATTACTTATATGATACCAATATTAGACCAGGAAAATAAAATAGATCATAACATAATTAAAATATTAGTATCCATGAAACTCATTCATTGGATTCTGGTTCATAACCTATGAAATAAAATATAATAAATGTGATCTAAAATTCATAGTAAGGTATGTAAAGAGGAATAAATAATGAATAAGTAAAAATATATCAACATGGAAAAGTAAATATCTGAGAACACATGACATTTAAATAACTGGATAAAAAATAATCAATTTGTAAATGTAAATAACTAAAACACACTCCATTTAATATATAAAACGAGAATGAAATGTATACATAGATTTTATCATATAGAAATATAATGGAAGAAAACAATAATAAATAAAATAATTAAGAAGTAAATGATTAATTATTGAAGTTAGTATCTTAGGAACATCAAAACCTATTGCTCAAATACCTTTCATATGATGGTTTAAAACTACAAGTAGAAACTCATTTAATAGAGAAAATGTATTTGTCTCATGATAAAATATAAATTCATATAAGGGATATTCAATGTATGGGCCCCACACATCACTGCCCGTCGAAATAATTATTCATATCGGTTAATTTATTTAATTAAAAAACAGTATGACTTATCAAACAATTGAATTGAATAACGAATAAAGATTTATCAATATTTCATCAGATAATAAAATAGGGGGAAATGTAAAAAATAGAAAATAATTTTTTTTGTTGTTTAGGAAAAAATAACATCCATAACCTAATAATATAAATATTTAAGGAAACATATAATGATAAATTATTAGAATAATATTATTATTTTAAATGAAATTTAACAAACACAAAATACAGTGTGATTGCAAATAAAACCTTTACATGTTGTAATATTTTTTCTATATCTCTTGGGTATGATATTTAAAATTGAAACATAATATACCCATAATTATGAGGTCATAATGTTTTTAAATTAAAATGTGGTAGTATATACTGAACATTACAGTGAATTGGTTCATTACAACAAATAAGTCTCAATGGAATGTAAATTGATATGGAATATCTTAACATGAATTTATTTTTTTGTTCATATATTAAAATAATTTACAATGGTTTTAATAATGTTATTAAATTATAAAAAATCATAATAATATTTTTAATTTTATATATTAACCTTTTATAAAATCTAATTACCCATTTGTTAAAAATAATTAATTAATTTTTTATTTCTCCTTTATTTTGAATTAATCTCCATGTTCTGGTCTTTTGACCAGAACTCACCCCTTAAAAATTAATTAATTATTTTCACTATTACGGATGTTAATTTCCTAGTTTGTTGAGTATGTTTTGACTGGTTACTTGTTGTTCCTATTATTTAGATAATGATTTCATTATATAAAAAAATGTGTACCATGATGTAAATTTCGTATATATTAAACTTATATGTATTAATAGTAATCCATCAAACTTGTAGATAAGACATTAAATGCACCGCTTATTGATATGGTAGGTCTTACGTATTAATGAACACTACATATATATCATTGTCATATTAAAAGAATGAAACATAAAGGATTAATATTTTTATGATAACTCTATTATCATATTTATTATATATATGTCACATAATTTTATTTAAATAATTCTTAAAACATTCTATTTTAGCACGAAAAAATCATATCACATTGAGGATATTGTAGTCCACACATTGACCAATGTTGTTATCTTATTCCAGCAAATGGAAAACATAATGTTTTGTTTCATAAAATGATCATAAAATAATAAATTCATCATAAATATCATATATTTTATATAAATACATAATTATTACAACCTTAAAGAGAGGTAATTAATGAATGAACACTATTGGTTCAGAGACGGTTATCCATCGTACACACGAATGATGATTTTGTGTCCCATTTGATGGATGTGAGTGAAAGTGTAGGTAAAAATATAACTAAAAATATCATTATATTTAAGACACTGAGGTTATTATATAATCATTATATAAAAATAATTGAATTGGTAGATAAGTAAATCGAAAAAATTGATTGCCGAAGAACTTTGCCTCTTATTTGGGTAACTCCATTGGCTCAATTCCAAAACACATTCTTGGGTTTCCTTATTCCAAAATTAATAATATAGGATAATGGGTGGTATGTTGGGGGACTATTTGGGAAGGGTTTGAAAAATCCATATGTCATGAGAGGTGTGATTAAGTTGGTGGGGTGTGTTCCTTTTTATATTTGATGAGTAGTGGGATTCTAGTAAATATAAAAGGTATACACTATTTAGAGTTCTCCATTACTAAATTTTCCACCAATAATGGTCCATATTCAATAAAATAGAGGATATGGACTAAATAAGGGCATAAAATGGGGGTTTTTATACATTTCGAGGCCATTTTGGCCCTTATGTATACGTTTTAGTCCCATGTGAAGACATTTTTTCTGCTAATCACTGTAATTAATTTTATTTTCATTAAATAAGATATTTATTCAAATATTATGATGAAATTATTTGACAATATATTATCCTTAATCAAAAAATGGAATCCAATTTTACAAATACCAATAATATAAGTGGTATAAATTGATTTAAATGTAATATGGAAGACGAGATGACATAGTGTGTTTTTAATCAAAAATTGTTCAAAAATTTGAGATGTTTTTATATCCAATATCGACACGAAATTTATTTTAATGGACTATGATGGATTAATTTTTGTATACATTAACTAATTAAATATTAAAAAAATTAAAATATAATTTTGAAATAAAAATTATATGGATGAAAATGAATTTTTTAATTAAAATCTAGTATTGTTCTCTATTCATAAAACATGAAACTTCACATAAAAATCCAAAAAATTCAACCAATGATTATTTGGAAATTACTCTCTCAAAAATGATTCTTATTTTGACTAATAAAATTTATAATAGTGCCAAAATATAGTATTAAAATATGTGCTCCATTAAAAAGCATTAACATTTCCTTTTAAGAAAAATAAACTTTTTATGCAAAAAATAGATTCATTATAATTTTATGAATATAAAACCATTTGGATGAATGGAAAAATTATTTTATTAGATACATATTTTTAAAACTAGTCCATTATGATAGAACAGACTACCCCACCATAACCTGGTCGGTGGGTCCTGGACCTCCAGGTACCACCGGTTTCCCTGAAGACATAAGGTCCCCACCCTAGGGCCCACATACATGCCCAAACGAGTAATATGACAAATTAATATCCTCACATGCCAAATAAATTTCATTATAGTTTGATAATTCATCACTCGCACAAATCATGGATAAATTTTAAAATATTAACCCATCATGATCACTACTTCAAGACATACATGCTTAACTAGGGAGGTCTAATTAGGTAGGATACCAAAAATATAGGTTCACCTTATGTACATGAGTCAGATCATTTATTAATTTAACCCATTATCATTTTACAGTGTTTCATTCACCCCCCCCCCAGAACACACCATCCTCACTGTGTACCCTACATCTCAACCCAAGCACTACCATTATTCATAAGGTTAGGTTATTGCATAAATACCAATGAATCAGTTGGTCCTCACTAATAGCACCAACCAACCTCATTAACATGGTCTTCGGGTCCTTCCCCTAGAGGTGCCAACATTTTCCATGAAAACAAATGGTCCCCACTATAATTCCCACATATACATTCTTGAACGGGTCTTCTCACTACAGATTGTACCAACAGTTCAACATATGTTCTTTCTAGAATGATTTTTCTTCAACAACGCACACCCTAGGAGACTTCCCAGAAGGTCACCAATCCTGATCCATACTCCAACACAAGATTTCATAATTGTAGAGTTCTAATCAGGTAGGCTCTCAAAAAGAATGTTTCACCTTTTGTACATGAGTCATATCATTTATTCATTTTACCTTATAGAATTATGGGACGTTACATAATATATATATATTTATATATATTACATTAATATCATTCACTTAATAGAAATTATTTAAATTTTTTTAGGAAAAGTTAATTTCAATTCATAAAATAGTTATCTTATAAAAACATTTCATATACATTAAATTTGATTCTAAATTAATTTATAATAAAATATAATTATATAAACATATGTCAATAGAAATTTACAATCCTAGTTAATCCTTTATATAAATTTAATTATAATGACTAATTGATAATTACCATACTAAATAATAGTACTAATAGTATATTGTATATTGGTAAAACATGTTCTTGTGTGTATTTCAAGCCATCATAGAATGTCATTTTTGGTGAAATGAAAGTTATTCTCGTTGTTCTGTGTATTTTAAGTTAAACATAGTGTTTCATATAGCATAAGCGTTACTCAATGTTGTGTATAAAGAAATATATAATTTAAATTTAATTTATTATATAAGAAAAGTTATTTAAATTTGTGGGGTGTTACATGGATGTTGGGAATATAATTCTCATCTATGTCATTACATATCTCCAATATCACACAATTTTCTCTTTTGACAATTTCTAGTAGACAATTATCCTTCTGTATCACTAACTGTATATTCATTTTCCAGAATGAAAAATTATTCCCATTGAATTTATCAATATTTAATTTATCTGCCATTTCACATTCCATAATTCTATATCCTTGAAATCTTCACAATTTTGTTTTTAGTAATTTTAATAATTTATTTATGATTTAAATGATCAATCATCGTCACATTCATAGAGATTACTAAAATTTATTAAATTTATTAATACAAGAAAGAGGGAATAAGACAGTTCATAAACATTGATATGATTCCACTTATATTTAATTAAAATGATTTTCCAATTGGTATAGTAATAATTATAAAAAAATATAAAGTGAAAAATTATTAAATAATTAAACCATTTGTTACATAGAAGAACCCACAAAAATGAAAGGTCTGAAACCCACCTAAAAATAGAAGGATCAATATAGGTAAATTTTGGTACTGACCCCCTAAAAATTACAAAGAGACACCACTGGTAAATATATCTCTTAAATATGCGGGAAACACATTTCAAAAACTACAACACTTATCATACTCAAAATGGGATATTATAATATTTTTAAGGACATGATAGAATCAATAGAGGAGATCCCCTTTTATTGGCTTCTAACTCCCCATTCCTTATCCTCTATGCCGGTGTATTTGGTGTAGCAAGCCACCAACCACCAACCCTAGCCTGCCCCCTTTGAAATATGGTGGTGGAGTAACAATCCTTTAATGAATCTTATGAAATAAATGACCCTTTTTAGTATGTCTTGTGGGCCAACATGGTAATGGTATCCCTCATCAGATATCATTTATTATATCTTACCTAGGACGTCTAGGGTGAAAATGTCCACTTGGATAATGGAAATGAAAACTATTAGCGAGGAAGCACAAAAAAGTGTATATTTTTTACAACATTGGTCCAGGAGAACCAAGAACTATTAGGCATGTCGATGGTATTGAGGGCCACCATGATCCCCATGAAATTGATGTGGGGTGGAGGATTCCTTGTTCTCCAAAGAAATACACTTGAAGTGTCAAAGAAATGGAGTCATCGATTGATCACTCCATGATCTCATTGAAATAAATGATCAATTAAAATGAGTTAGTGGTGAAGAAGGGTATTAGAATGTGGAAATAGGGATACATGTAATTATGTGAAAATATGATTTGGGGTTTTGTTTTTAATTTTTCAATATTAATGTTTCTAGTTAGTTAATCACCAACACATGAAGAAATGTTAAACAGGTCAACCTATTTTGACCTTTTTCCATCCTTATTTCAATCCAAAAATAGTAAAAATAAATATTAAGTATGGTATGTATGGATTGATAGTGTGTTAGTGGGAAATAGTTATAGCCACATAGAGATGAAGTCCCCACGATGTGGATGTGCTATGGGTTATGTAGGTTTCATCCCATTCATTTTTTCATTATCAATGTAGGATCTAATCATACACTCTACCCACCCCATTATAATTGCAATATTTCTTTGGGAAATTATTTTTTCTCCAGGATTGTTTTTTATAAAAATTAATAATTTAATATATATATATATATATAATTATAAATTTAAAAAAGAATAACATATATCACAAAATTACATCAATGATTGATCAAAATGAATATATGTATTTTATAAAATTACATTTTAGTAATATATATATATATATATATTAAATATTGGTAAATAATATATAAAATATATTTTTTTTATGTAAAATAGCAGCCATACAGATTGGAAATCGAAAAAAGGGTAGAAAAACATCAATGGAAATTAATAACCACAAAATTGAGAACGACCATCACACCCAATGAATCACCTAATAAAGAACCAACTGATTCTCCTATCTACTAGTGAATGAAAAAAAGATAGATGGAAAATGTCCAATAATGACTCCTCTTCACATTCAAACCACACTATTGTAAAGATTCACCTAGATATAAAATGTTTTGACTAACAACAAGGATGTAGGATTCCAATAGAATATAACATCATTTCAATTCATGAGAAAATATCAAAATAAATATCAGTTTGGCCTTATTATTCAGAAGAATCCAATTTGTAGTAATTATAATGACCTAAAACAATATTGCTGAAATTTTCCTTATTATGTTTATTTAATATAGTATAGGTCACCAAAACCCACATAGAAAACATAATAAAAAAATCATAAATGATGAATTAATTAAATAAGGAAAATTTCTAAATGTAAATGACCCTATATCAATGAAATTGTAACTTGACCTTTGGTATAGTAATATGACCCTTATGATTAGTAAATTGGACTAACAAACAGAAACTAGACCCCTGGATGTATAAATAAAATATTAGGCATCTTATAATTGAAGGTATGATAAAATTATGATGTTTTATAATTAAGTAAATTTGTTAAAAATTAATATTTAAGTGTTGAAAATATTTTACATCGCAAATATTTAATTCCATTTTTTTAATTAATAAATTTAATTTAAAAGAAAATTAATTTTCATAGAACTTATAAATATATAAGTTTTTATTATTATGATTTTTTTATAATTTCATGATACTTTATTTAATTTTTTAGAGTGTTATAAAATTAGTTACAATTTTAAAAACTGTATTTTCCATGTAAGTGATATATTTAATTAAAAATTAAATATATCTTTTTTTGAAAATTATTTTCATAAAATGGAGTAATGTTTTGAATTATACAAATCAATAATGTGTTTGGATTAATTTTTTTTTATTTTTATAAAATACATTAATTATTTGTGAGTAGTAAAATTCGTCAAATTAGGATAAATGATATATACATGAATTATGGAGTCATAGATGATATATGGATGATATAAAAACACATATTTCTATATCACATGAAATTATTACATTATATAGTTGTAAAAATATACATTTCTGCATATCTGGAAGAAAATAATAAAATAATGAATAAAATAATGAGAAATAACCCCTCTCCTCAACTATAAACACCACCCTTCACCACCTCTTCTCATCACACCTTCCAAGATTTGAGCCATGTCAATTGTCTATCAAATTCTCTTCCCAAGTACCTACCCCTTTTCCAAAGCTATATGTCTTAAAAAAAGACAAAAAACATCCCCTTAATTAGTATCTCAGGGAGTGGTATTCAAGTGGTAAAATCCTATTCTTTTTCCTCTTAATTTCATTTCAAGATCCTTTCTTTCATTATTATTTCAAAACCTTCACTCATCCAAATAGAATGATGAATCCAATACCAGAAATATAAAATAATGTTATTAGTATAATATAATAACACATCATCAATCCCCTTCTCCTCCACCTTTTATTTGAAAAATGGAAATGTTGTTCGGGACGAGTTGTTTCATTGCCTTTAAGGACGTCAAGTCTTCATTTTCGTTACTATTTTAGACTCTATTAATGATACAATTTTTTTGGTTGAAATAAATTATAAAATTTATCTTATAACACTATATATGCTCTAGATATAAATTTTTTACATAATACTAAATGATAAAATAAAATGAATTTGTTTTTATCTAAAACTGATTAAATTAATATAAATGAATATCATTAACATGTTATCGAATGATTAATTCTCATACAATATAAAAAAATGAGATTCATATAACCTTTTATTTTTTTCTTTCATTAATAAAATATAGTTATAATTTTAGAGAATTATACCCACTTTACAAGAATATAATTACTCATAAACAATAGATACGAACAAGGGAACTAAGAAAATGATTGCTCCTGAATAATTCAATTAAACTCTATAACTCATAAATAATGTTATAAATTAAATTAAAAAAATTATATTAAAAAAATAAATATTCAAATCTTTAGGAATTAATTAATTAATGTATTTAAATTGATTATCTTGGACTTTTGGTCTTGTGAAGAATGCATTCGGACATAAGGTATGGGTTAATCCCCAAACATCCATTTTTCATTTGGGATTATGCATTCGCACCCTTTACCCCAGAAAAATTATTAATTATTACTATATATTCCTCATAAATTATTTTTTAACTTTCTAAATATGTTTACAAATAATAATACTTATTTCATTAATGGGGAGAGACATGTTTTAAAATGATGTTTCTCAATTCTTCATGATAATCATGCCCGAGTAAAGGGAACATCCTGACTTATTACCCATTTTAATGTGACGTATATAATATTTTTTGACCTACTATTTGTTTATGAAATAATTGATTTTACAATAGAAAACAATATTTTAGTTAATTTCTAGTTTTAAGAAAATAATTATCCAAAATAACTCTTCTTTTCAATGTAAAAACTGAATTTCTCTCAAAAATTCATTGATGATTTTATAAGAGTATTTTCATCTATTTAAGAATCCTTGTTTATTATTATGTATAATTTGGATTAATATTTTATGAAATAATATAACGTATTTTATTTAATTGTTTATGACTAGTTTGACTATGGATTTTATATCTTGATATCACTCACCCTATTACTCTGAATGGTTACTAATTATGTTTACTGATTGGGGAAAGTTAATTACATTTCATATTTCAGTTCAATTATGAATGTATATGTTGACTATGTTCCACCCCTTTATATGATGAATGTATTAGACTTATTAACTATTTGGGGGGGCCAATATAGCCTCTTATTACATAACTAGGTCTCATTAGACAAATTAGTTTGGGTATGGGATAACGTTATACCCGATTATGTATCGTGTCTTGGAAGAATTCTTCATGATATGTTTATAATGTAAAAAATTATGAATTCCATAATTATGAAATTAGTATTTGATATTATAGATGATTATTCAACTAGTAGAACATCCATTGGTATGTTTCATTTTAATATGATTATTTATATGATATTATTTATTCATTTTTTATTCCTACCATATTATGCTCATGTTTTTGTTTAAATAGAAATAATTATAGTTATTAACCATGCATTATGGATTTATTTTTTAGCGTACTATGAATTCATACTCTTAATGATTATCATTGCTCAGTCCTTTCTTGTGATTATTGTCCCTATGATGCCAAGATTAATTTAATGAATGATGTGACAAGATAATCAAGATGAATAAGAGTACATCAAATGGATTCTATATGATGTATTTAATTTTAGGTTGTAATGTCAATCATATTTATATTTTTTTTTTCAGTGTTACAAAACTATTTTTTCATTCGGGAAGTGTCTTCCATGTTTATATTCCAATGTAATAATGTAAGGAACATGCTCTAAGCTACTGGGGTTAGGGTCCTTATAGTTGGTATTAATGTAAGTTTAGTAGAGACATTTGAAACTATATTTAGAAAACATAGATTAGGGGGAAAACCCCTAATATATACTTTGAGTATATTCATACAAGAATATCCTGGAATTTTATTAGGGTCTATATTTAGTGTATCTTCCTAGAAATACATCCTTGTATAGATAATACAAGTGGATGTTGTTTTGGAATTTATATACCTAGGTGTAACAACTCTTATAAGGTGTCCTGGGCCTGACTCGTGGTAACCAGGTATTTGAACATCGGCCATACAGTGCACCTGGTATGATACAATTGAGATATATTCTAAGGATAATTCAAATTTTCTTTACAATTCATTATGATGTATTTAAAAGAAAATATGTCCCCAAGGAAACCATGATTATGATTATGAGAATAACTATGCATATAATTTCAATTTATGTAAATTATTTTGATAGTATTTATATTATACATATTGATTAATAACCTAATATAGTGTATAGCACTATTTAGAAACAGATCCTAGTTGAAGGAATTGAAAATTTTCAATGCATGTATCCTATATATGGATTTCCCTCCCATGTAAGATAATGATGCTAGTATTAGAGTTACAACAATTGCTGAGCAACATATAACTATAATATGATAACTAACTCTAGTTATAGGAAATAAAAATCCCTATATAGAGCATCTTGTTTCACACGTTGAGGAGAAATGATATATATCATTATGTGAAAACAACATCCACCATTTAATGGGACTATGAACACATTTGTAGTAGATCAGTGGAAAAGTTACATAGAGATGTTATGTATCACATTGAGATATAATGAAAGGGATTCATATGTTATGGAATTTTATTGTCTTTCAAGAGATCCATGTAACACCCAAATCATCTATAATATGCTTCCTTTAAAATTATTCAATAGCTTGTGCAACATGAAATATCGAGTTCGAGTGCACCATGACCATTCAAACTATCAATTAAAAAAGATGTTTTGAATATTATTATCTATATTATGAAATTTATATATTCTATCTTCAAAAATAGTAATAATTTTTCAATTCAGAATATCAAAATTATCTTAGGGAAAAATTTTTGTAGTTTTCTGGATTTTTTATTATTATTGAAGAATAGTAAAAAATACTACATTATTCTTAAAAACCCCAAATATTAATTTAAATAAATATTTACATTTTATTTAATTTCATGTAACAATGGATAAATTATAAATATATTAGTTCAATTAAGATCATTGGAATCATTTTTTTAATATAATTATTTATAAAAATATTATTTAACTGCTGAACATCTCTTTTACCCACATTTTAAGCACAAATGCAATTGTGCATTAAACATAAATTTTCCTCTTCTCTGAATTGAATTTTGAGAAATGAACATAAATGGCTATAACCAATATAAAAAATTTGGTCTAATAAGATCAAAATAACTTTTTGTAATTATTAACTTTTTAAATTTATTTACCACGGTTATAGGTAAATAGGGTAATTGAAGGTAATAGTAATATTATAATACAATAATATAACCTTAACCATACTCATAATTTCATTGGTAAGTGTCTTTAGACCAAAATAAACCATATTTTAATATTATTAACTTTTTTATGCCACTTGATTTAGATTATGACATTTCTAATGTTTTATTTAAAGAAGCATTACAAATGTCATATTTAAATTTTAATATCAAATCCATTTTTAATATAGGTTTATAAAAAAGATAAATTCTACAATAATTATTAATTATAATGAAAAAATAATTGTATATAAAATTGAATATTTTTATAATTTTTGGAAATAAATGATTAATTTAAATTTGACACTATAATGATACAGTAATTGACTTACTTAAGGAAGAATGAATTAAATGATATTTAAGGTATTAAAATAAATATAATTTGAGTGAATTAATAAAATAGAATAATTTTATTGATAACATAGACATGTTAGTGACATAAGGGAAGTATTTTTTGAAGTTATCATGTTGGTTTTATATTTTTTTAAAATGAAAATTTCAAATAGTATCAAAATTGAAATAAAAAATTCTTTAAAATTACTAATATTTAATTAAAATTTATAAAATTCATAAAAATATCATGTACATAAAAATGACTAGTATAGAGATAAATATTTCATAAATGATCCAATTTGGGTTCATTTAAAATTTTATAATTACTATATTAACCCTATAGTATAAAAATACAAGACGGTACAATAAGCGTTAAACTGTTTAAATAATGGTTAAACCAAAAAGAAAATGTTATTTTCGTGACGTAAACATTTATAAAAATCATTAGATGATTATTTAGACCCATATTAATATTATACTATAAATAAATCACTTTGTATCTACTTTAAAACGAAAATCAATTTATAAAAAATTAATATTTTAAGATCTCCCAAATGTTCCCCTCAATTCTCTTATAAAATGAAACTTCTCCTTATTTTTAATTCACACATCCAAATCCATTTGGAACGTCCAAAAACTACCCAATTATTATCCCAACATTCATCACTTCATCCTAGGTGACATATATTGGGCCTAATGAAATCCTATGGAGTACTTTGTACAATCCAAAATGAGTCTCCTGAAAAAGAGGTAATTATTTTTTCACCTCTTTCAATGATTGTTTCTTCATCTACTTCCTCTTTATATTTTGTTTCAACATCAATACAATAAATAATGTATAATAAAAAACTGAGATGTTATTATAATCATGTCATAACCATATTACTCATTTCATCCATCATATGAATAACAATATCACAATGTGTGCATACGTACAACTTACCTTCTCCACACTATAGTGTAATTTATTATCCAACACTAAATTATTTCGATGGGTATAATCATTATAATAATGGATATAAACAATTAATATAACATGATAATTATTTTTTATCATTAATCTACCATCCAATTTTGTACCATTTAACCATTAAAGGAACGATATCATCCCTCGTTCGTAGGTACGACCTATGGTTTCCACAACATTATGGGATTAATTCTCTACATTAACCGTTGTAGAATGATTATAAAATTTTTATGATGAGTAAAAACAATAATTATGAACTTTATTTTATTCTGTATTTGAAAAAAAACATATCCTGTTCATAAAAAGCATTTCTTACATGATAGAACATGAATTGGAAAACGAATCAGTTAACACCCGAAATAATGGTAATACTAAAATATTATTTCCCAAAATGATATAAGAGGATAATATATGATATAATAAATATTAATATGTTATTTTTATAATTAAATAACATTATTTAACCAGTAAACATGAGACCAACTCACCCTCTACTAATTAAAGACATAAGGTAATGGTTAATTTCACAATCTCATTATTATCCGAAACTGTTTATGTGAAACTATTAACAGGGTCATATTTATTATCCATGTCCATGAATCTTGAAAATTCATTAAAATGGAATATATTTATAGTCTTATTTAAGTAAATTTGTAACTGAGACAAAATTTGATTTTTTTAATGATGTATTCTTCTAAATCATTCAAAATAATATCCATGCTTTGAAAATGGTTATATGGATTTCTTTATATGGACATTAATGTTTTAAAATGATAATTCCATTGAAAATTTTTAAAGAGGTATGGGACACCTTGATTTTAAAAATATATTTTATATGTATTATTTTTTAAATTACAAGACTCTAAATTTTTTCAGAGTAAAAAAGGGATATTTCTCTTAACGTTTTTTATTTATTTTATTAGATTATGTTCCATCTATGTAAACATCCATTGTTCGATTTTATGATTAATTGAGGTTTTTTTCTTATGATTCAATATACCATATATTATTGAATTTTTTTTTGATATGTTTGGTTGTGGATGTTCTATTTTGATACTGTTTATTGATTACGATTTACATATAAAAATTTTTATGCTAGTTTTAATACAAATGTTTATGATATATTTTACCCCTTTCATAAAAGTAATGAATTGGACATAGTATGTGATGGGTGTGACCCACTATAGCCCCTCAATGAATTGGTAGGTATCAATAGACAAAATAGTCTCTTGGAACATGGTCAGGATGGTACGGTAATGGCATTGGCACGATTCCTTGATGGTATGGTTATGAAGTCCGAGATTATGCATTTCATAATTATGAGTTAAGTTATTGATATTTCATGTGATTATTCAACTATTAGAATATAAATGTGAAAATTTAAATGAAATTATTTCATTTATTCATGACATATTGTTGTAAATATTATGTTTGAAAGTATTTTGTTTTTTATACATTTCCTTAAATGTTTATTCTTTTGTATGATGGCTTCTATTCTATTGTTTATCCTTACTAATCATCTGAGATAACCAATTTCTTTTGTAACATTTTCCCAAACATGGGAATAAATATATTATTATTTATTTTCATGGATAATCTATGATATATAAGAGTTTTAAAAGGAGAAAATATGTTATTTTTCCTTTTCATGTTGTAATATAAAATATATGTTTGTATCTAGTATTTACAAGGATACTAAACTAATCAGTCCTTTGGGATTTAATTTTATTTTGATCGTTCCAATGTAATAAAATCATGCATCGACTCAAGTTAGTTGGTTTTGGGGAGTCAAAATGTAGATCATTGGTTTTAATTAATTCAAAACAAAAATGATAAGGAATAAATAACAAACATGTACGGTAGATAATTTGAAGAACATTTCTATAATAATATCTTTCCTCAGCAACCGTGAAAGGATATGGGAAGGTAGTTTTTGAGTCTGAGTAAAAAAGGGGATGATAATGTTTCAAATTATGAAGCTAAAATTACAAGTGTATCATGTAATGTTATATACTACATATATAACACATGGAGTAATATTGATTGATTAATTTATGGTTTAAAACCATTCCTCCAATAGGCACTGGTCTGCCAAACTTTCTCATCATATGAAGATACGGTATAATGTTCTCTCAATATTGAAATGGAATTCTATAATTCATATGACTCTAAAGGAAGTCATTAGAATAAGAGGGATGTTTAACACTCTAAATAAAGAAATAATTAAATTGGGAAGAAGGTTTGGTTTTACATTATAACCTATAGTAGTTGTGGGAATAAACACCCAAGTACATGCCTGAAGGGAATGTGTGTTTATTATATATGTGGAGAAAAATGACACCAAGTCCATGATTTCAAGGGAATGAATGAATCTAAAAAATTTCAATTTTATAATTTTAAATTGATTGGATAATAATAATAATAATGTCTTAGACATCATAGAAACATTCCCTAAAGAAGGCCAATGGAGCATTTCCATGCTTATACAATCATATATTCAAAGGTTGAAATTCCTAATGAAGTGATGGTAAATAATTTAATAATTGCTTCAAATTTATCCAATAATTTTTTTTGAGATCATCGAATTAGTTTATATCTCTCCAATTTTCTAAGAAAATTATACGTTTACAATTTGATTTAGTAAAAAAAAATTAGTCAAATCTCCTAAGGTAAGTATCATTAGAACCAAGATGTGACGATCAGTCCCTTTAATAAAAAATAAACGTGTTTCAGTTGCTGAAACCATCATCATACCAATGATTAAATTAGATATAATTTTTATTACAGATGGAACTGAAAATTATTATGTAAAAATATATTTCAAGTAGAATGAAGTTACAATTTTTGAGAATGACGTAGAATCCCTTATCATCAAGGAAGAAACCTCATCATCTGATTATTATATAGATACACCAACAAATAGCTCTATTAATTTATATTCTTTGGGAGTAAGGGAATTTTCCATCTATGGGTGAGGAATGAAATCATCAAATTATCCATGTACCTACTGTACAAGAGTATTTTGACGTATTTCAAAATGATTTACCAAGACATCATTCTAAGAGGGAAATTGTGTTTTCTATTGACTTAATTCTTGGTGCAAGGCATATATCAAAGAATCCATATATAATGGTCATAGAGGAATTAGTGGATCTGAATAAACAAATAGAGGAGTTATGTAGTTAGGGGTTTCATCTCCCAATGTTTTCACTATGGAGAGATCATATTCTTTTTATTAAGAATAAATATGGGTCTACGAGTTTTCTCATTGACCATAGGGAGATCAATGCTATTATAATAATGAACAAGTTTAATATTCTTCATATTCATGATTTATTTTATCAACTTCAAGGAACCCAATAATTATTAATGATTTATCCTTGATATGGCTATCATAAATTATCTTTTAAGAAAGAAGATATTACAAAGGCATCATTTCAAACCATGTATGAGCATTATGAATTAATTGTAATTATTTTGGACACACTAATTCACCCTCTATTTTCAAGGATATATTGAATACAATTTTAAAGTAATATATTGATGACTTTTTTGAGGTATTTATTGATGATATCATGGTATAATCTAAAAATTATGAAGATTAAGAGAATCACTTGGGCATAGTTATGAATAATCTTAGAGGAAATGAGTTATATGGGATATTTAGAATGTGTGAAGTCCTGCATAAAATAGGATAATTTTTTGGATTTATTTTCTCTATCGATGGAATTTTTTTCATCATGTGATGGTAAAGGAAGGAAAGGAATGGTATAAAGAAATGAACATAAATGTGGTATGTAGTTTCATTGGTCTAGTAAGGTACTATCAGTGTTTAGTTTATAATTTTTCCATGTTATCTAACCCGTTAACCAAGATTACATAAAAGGGGTCCAGTTCGTATGAAGAACTGATTGTCAAAAATGTTATGAAGAATTCGATATGATATTAGTGAATTCCCTAATATTTAATCTGACATTGTAAAGTCACAGATATAGGATTTATGAGAATAAATCAAATAATGGACTTGGTTGTATCCTTATGCATAATGATAGAGTTATTTCCTATGTAGCAAGGCGGTTAAAAACTAATGAATAGTACTATCCGACTCATGATCACAAGTTAGCAACTGTAATATTTTATATGATGATATATAGAAAATATATCCCTAGTGAAAGATATGATATATATACAGATCATAAGTGTTTGAAATATATATTCTCATATAAATAAATAAGCATGAGGAAATGTCGATGGATCTAGGTACCTAAGCATTATGATTGTTACATGCACTACCACCCAATGAAGGAAAATTTGTTAGTATATGCATTGAAAATGAAGGATCATGGTGTTGTAAACTAAATGTGGATTAAAGATGAAAAATTTGTACATGTAACTAGTTAATAAGGATATGTGAATTATAATATTAGGAGAAACATCACTACTTTTTCAATTTTCTTCCCACCCATACATATTGGATATAATTAAAATTTATCAAAATGTTGAGGAGAATCTGCAAAAGAAAATTAAAACTATGATTAATTGGATGTTTCCAAACTTTATCTGTGATGATGGAATTATGAAATTTTTGAGCAGTTTATGTGTTCGTTCTATACACAAGCAAAAAAGTGAGTTTTTAGATGATTCCAATTTTTTTAATTTCAGTTTACACCACAGGAGCACTAATATATATAATGGTTTGAATGAATATTTCTGTTGGGATAACATTAATCAGGAAAATGATGATATGTATCAAGTTGGTTAGTCTATTGATAGTTGAAGGATGAGAAAAAAATGATATAAGAGTCACAAAACCTCTACATATTCTTACTTGGAAATGGAATGACATCACCCTGTATTTTTTCAATAGATTTTTAAAAAATCTAATAATGAATGATGAAACATGGGTAATTATTGATTGACTTGTGAAATATCCATATTTCCATCTTAATATGGGAGGATTTACTACTTTGGTGCCTAGAACGACTCCATATTAATGAAGTTGTAAGACATCATGGAGAACCTTTTTCAATTTTTTATGATCATGATCTACAATTTACATCAATATTATGGAATATACGTCAGAAATCATTAGATACCATGCTTTATTTGAGTAGTACATGTCACCCTCAAACTATTGGGATGTCGGAAAGGAGGATCTGAACTTTTCAAGACATGTTTAGATCATAATAATTTTATTTTCAAGGTATATGGGATCAATATTTAACCTTGGTATATTTTTTCTATAATAATAGTATCCATTCAATTATTAAAATGGACCTATATGAATAATTGTATGGAAGGAGATGTCATACAACAAAAAGTTGGGATGAAGTTAGTGAAAGGAATCTAGTAGGCCCAGAGCATGTGGAGGAAACCTATAGGCCTAGAGAATGTGGATGAATCAAAAGAAATGGTAATGACTATTCAAACCCATATAATATAATATCCAGGTTGGAAGAATATATATACAGATAACTGAAGCAATGATTTGGAATTTCAAGTGGGAGATCACAATTTCGTAGAGGTATCTCTATAGAAGGGTGTTATATGGTTAGTGATTAAAGGGAAACCAAGACACAAGAATATTGGTCCTTTTAAAACATTGGATGAATTGGAGCAATATATTAACATATGGAAAAAATCCTAGCCTTGCTAAGGTACACAATTGTTTTCACATATCCATGTTACGAAAGTACATGTAAGAACCAGAAAATGTACTCACATCTAATGTAATTGAATTGGAACTTGACTTATATTACTATGAATTTCCTAGGAGGATTATAGATAGTAAAGAATAGATGTTGAGGAATTATATTATTAAGAAGTTGAAGATACTTTGAAAGGATCATAAAATTGAAGAGGCAGAGTGGGAGCCAGAGGATCTTATGTTGATGAACTACCCAAATATTTCTTTGGGGTGATAATCTTGAAATTTTGAGGATGAAATTTTTGTAGGAGGGGTGAATGTGATGACCCAAAACTCTATCAATGAAATTTCATTTATTATTTTTATTTCACGTATTATAGATCACATAAAATCATGTATATAATGTAATAAAATATCATAATGGTAGAATGAATGAAATAATAGGTATTTCTAGAAGTGAAGGAACTAGTATAAATAAAATAGTAACTAGAACATATTAATAGTAATATAAACCTTATGAATAGTTATTTGGAATAATTAATAGTAAAATAATCAATGGATTTATAAGTAAAGTTTATAGAATCTAAAAAATGATGGAATGATAAAATTATATCATGGTATAAGTAAGTAAAAATTATCAAAATTAATATTTATGTATTGGTTTTTTGTAATTAATAAATATATGATTACAATTTTGAAAAAAATAAAACTATTTAAAATAAATTTCATTTTCATAAAATGCATTCATAAATCAATATTCAGATTTCTTAGGATTTTTTTATAATTTAAAGATACCTTAGTTAATTTTTTAGTGTTATAAAATCAAATATAATTTTAAAAATTATATTTTTTAAGTAAATACTGAATTTATTTAAATATTAAATTTTACATATTTGTAAAATTATTTTATTTAAATTTAATTAATTTTTTAATTCTACATGTTGAAAATTGGTTTGGGTTAGTTTTTTATATTTGTCTAAAATACCTAAATTTTGGTGAATAGTAAAATGCGATAACATAGGATAAATGTTAAATACATGAATTATGTAGTCATATATGATGTATGCATGATGTAATTATCCTTGATTATAAATCACATGAACCTATTAATTTATTTATTCAAAATAATCAACCCTACTTCTTTACTTGAACAAAATAATAAAATAAAGAATAAAATAATGAGATATCACCTCGCTCCTCCACTATAAATACCACCCCTCAATACATCTTTTTCTCACACCATACAAGAATTGTTCATTGTCAAATAACTACCCAATTGTATTCCCATATCCCTCCTCCAAGACCAATAGATCTTGTCCTTAACAAAATACCAAAACTCATCCCCCTTAAGGAGGTTCTCAGGGAGGAGTATTCATGATATTATATCCTTTCCTATTTCCTTTTAATTTTTTTTCATGTTCTTTTCTTCTATTACTATTTTACCAACTATCCAAATAAAAATATCATGATGACACTAGTAGCATAAATATTATGTAATGTTATTATGATAATGGGATAATCAAGAAAAAAATCCTCTTCTCCTCACCCTTTTATTCGAAAAATGGAAACGTTGTCTTTGAGGTGTTGTTTCATCGCCCTCAAGAACAATAAGTTTTCATTTTTCATTCAGAATCTTAAAGGATGTTCATGAATACATTTAAATCATTGAAACAGAATTTAAAATTTATATTATAATACATTATATGTTATGTATGAAACATATTTACACAATACTAAATTATAAAAAAATGAGTTCGTTGTGATAAAAAACTGCTTAAATTAATTTAAATGAATTTCATTAACATGTTATCTAAGGATTTTTCATCATAGTATATGACAAAATGATATATATAACCATATATAATCTTTTATTTTCATTAATAACTTATAATTCTAATTATTGAGAATTATACTCATTTTACATGAACATTATTAATCATAAACAAGCAAATCGATCAAGGAAATCATTAAAATGAAGGCTCATAATTGATGAAATTAAACTCCATAAATCATTAATAAGTCCATAAATGAAATTCGTTAAATTATTTTAAATCATATACATATATAAAAGTTTATTAATTAATTAATTAATTAACTAATTTTATTATCAAGGACATTAATGTCATTTGGAGAACACTTTCGGACATATGGTAAGGGTTTCTCCCCAAACATCAATTTTTTATTCGGGGTTACACTGTCATTATATTTACCCCAATGATATTATCAATTACTCTTATTTACTAATAATAATTTTTATCTGAATCTTCTATATATGTGTACAAATCATAAACCTTATTTATTTGAGGGGGAGTCGCATGTTTTCTAACGATCTTTCTCAATTCATCATGATAAGAAAGCCCGGTTAAAGAGAACATCCAGATTTATTACCTATTTTCAAGTGCACTGTATAAACTATTTTAATCCACCATAATTTTTATAAAATAATAAATTTTATTTGGGAAATTTATCTTACATTATTTCAGGTTTATGCAATGAATTTTCCAAAATAACACTTATTCTCGGTATGAAAAAGTATTTCTCTCAAAATTCATCGATGATTTTATATGAGTATTTTAATTTATTTCAATGATGTTATTGATTCTTATATTTTATTAGGATTAATATTTTGTGATATAATATCCTATATTTTATTTAATGGTTTATTATTGTTTCTATTTCGAATGTTCTATGTTGATACCATTAACCATATTCCCCAAAATGGATAGTGGTTATGTTTACTGGTTGGGGAATGTTATTTACATTTCATATGTTAGTTCCAACATGAATGTATTTTTTTGATTATGTTTAACCCCTTTCATATCATTGTGTAGACTATGTTGTCGGGTTGGGGGTCATATATCCCCTCGGTGCATCAATTGGTCTCCTGAGGCAAACTACTTTTGGTATGGGCTAACGTCTTCCCTAATCATGTAATGTGTCTTGGTCAAAGCCTTGATGGTATGTTTATGATTTAACTCATTATGCATTCCCTTTTTATAAAATTGGTATTTGATATTCCATGTGACTATTTGAATAGTATAATTTACATTAGTAATTATCATTTTCATGTGATTATTTACATGGTATTATTAATATAGTTTTTATTCCTTCAATAATATGCTCAACTTTTGGTTTTAATAGAAAGGATTTTAATATGTTCAATTTTCTGTATGGTATATTTTATATCTACCAATGAATTATTACCCATAAGATGTATCAAAGATCACCATTTTCTTAATTTTATTTTACCCATGATTCCAATATGAATTTTATGAATGACACGCACAGATAATATTAAAGAACAAGAGTGCTTCTAAATGAGTATCTGTTTTGTATTTAATTTTATGTTTTAATGTAGAAAATATGTAGGTATCTTATTTTCAAAGTCTATAAAATATTTCATCCTTTAGGATGTGTCTTACTTGTTTATATGCCAATTTAATAATGTAAGGCACTGATTTTGGTCTACTGGGGTTGTGGTCCTTACAGTAAAGGAACCATGGGAAAAAGCAAAAGAAAATACAATATTATCCTAAGAAACTAAAAATATTCACCCTCTATTATTCCCGAGAATATATGAATCCATGTTAACAATAAAAATAGACATGTGGGTAGTCATAAACAATCAATGTAATCATGAACTACAAAGGATTAAGGATTATATGAATTCCAAATTGAAAACCATTTATTTTCTCATGAAACCAAAATGTAATTTTTCTAGTTCACTTAGTTGAAAATAAAATACTTCGGATGATCTCTGATTATCCATGAACTCAAACACAATTATTTAATATTATTAATGAACTTAATTAAATCCCACTTATCCGTAATAGATGATATATCGATATTATGACCAATGATCTTTTGGTAAGACTCACTCCTTGAAGCCCAGACACCCCTAGTACTTAGGAAACTCAACATCTCATTTGAACAATAATATATTTTTTATAGGAAAAAAGAGAAAACAAGGTTAGTAGATGAATTCCATGAAATCAAAAAAAAATATTTAAATTGTAGAAATCTAGAAGAGATCAAACACTAGAAGAAATAATTTTTAAGTGGGACATAAAACTACCAAATATCATTCCATGTCTGGGTAACCCTAGGTCACAGAGCATCCAGAGCAATCTAGCATCCTTACATAACAAAAAAAGAAATTGAGATCTCCCAAATCGATAGTAATAAATTGAAATTTTAAATTATATCTCTCAATATATGTATTTATATATATGTATGTATGTATGTATGTATGTATAGATATATGGATGGATTGATTCATGTATGTACCTATGTATGTATGTATTTATGTATGTATGTATATAAATATTATTACTCATAAAAATGAACATATATAGGAATCAACCAAAATATAAAACCAAAATATGTTCTGAAAACTAATATATATATATATATATATATGTATGTATGTATGTATGTATGTTTGTATTATTGCACACACAAGAACATGATTTCACCGACACACAAACACCCACAAACGTGTTTGTGTAATTATATAAGTACATATGTATATAATGTGTGTAGTTAAATAAAGTAAAGTTATACAGAAAAACAAAAATATATATTTATACATTTGAATGTATTTTTTTATGTACATGTATCCATAGATTCCAAAATAAATACTATATAAACTTCTACATGTAAATATATATTTATAAGAATACATATACACACTTATATAATTTCAATTTATATACATATACACACATAAATATATATTTTTACTTATATTATCTTAAAATGTATTTGTATCATATAAAAAATAATACAAACACACACACATTAAATTAATTAATAATATATTAAAACATACAATATATGTATAGGTTATACATCATGTACTTAATACCATTATGTACTTTAATATTTTTATACTATATATATGTACATTATTTCTGTATATGTATATATAACCAAATTTTTTATTTTAATAAATATTATATATATGTCCACATATTATATATATATATAATTTATTATATTTAATTTATTTTTGAATAATATGTATCAATAAATAAAATTACAATAAATTTCAATTTCAACTCACTCACTCTGTGTATACATACATACATATATATATATATACTAACTATCACTCACTTTATCACTTTATATATACATGTATGTATGTATGTATATATGTACGTAATTATTTATATATGTATATATATATATATTATTACAAAAACATGAGAATATATATATAAATGAATTAATCGACTTCTAAACGAACAATATGTTCTTGAAACCTAGTTTTATTGATTTATATATGTTTGTATTCAATCATGTATGTGTGTGTATATGTTATTAGACACACCCTGGTGTGTGTTTCATTAATTATGTACATATGTATATTGTGTTTGTGGGTAAAGTATATAAATTTACATACACACAAAAATATATATTCAAACCTTAAAATTTGTATGTGTGTGTGGGCACATGCATGCATATAAGATATATTAAAATATACATGTAAACACATATTTATATGCATAAATATAAATATATAAATAATGTAAATTTATGGACATATACACTCATATGTATATATATATATATATTAAAACATATATTACTTTAATATGTATCTGTATCATGTAAAATGTTATATAAACACACACATAGACATTTAATGAATCAATATTATATTAAAATGTACTTTATATGTGTAGTGTATAGATTTTTTACTTTTTCAATGTGTACTTTATAATTTATAATTTTTATGTTTTTTTTGTGTTGTAATATTTTTATCCTTTATATGTATACATTATATATGCTAATATTATATTTTATAAGTGTTATCATAAAATATATAATTTATATAATGTAAATATATAAAAATGATCATTTTTTCGTATTTCCTGATGTGTATAAATTTTTTAAAGCATATTTTAAAACAATATTTGAAAAATATGATTATAAAATGGATTAATGTTAATAAAATGAAAAAAATTTATGAATATGACATCAAATACCTATTTAATGTTTCAAAAAATAATGGAATGTCTGTTTTTGAAATATTTATTTACAATGTTGTTACTCAAGAAACAAAATTCATTGATTAATGGAAAGAACACCTGACCTACTACGGAATTGATAAGGGCAATAAATACTGAACTAAATATAGGTAATAAATAAATGTAGCTATTCTTGAGAATATCTATAATGTTTATATATCATTTGAAATTTGTTCATATGTTTATAGGGACATAGATCATATTTTAAAAATGTAAACAAGAAATGACAATGAGCTTTGAGTTTCAATTTTTTGACACTAGGTCCCACAATACACCCAAAGAGAGAGTGTGGGGGGGTTAAATTTGGATGTCAAAAACATACTCCTTTCTCAAATTCGAATATATATTGTTCTCTCATTTTCAATGACACACTGAATTTGTCACGATTATCACACAAGTGGAACTATGTATTGATTATAATTTTTTGGAAAAGCTCACTACTCATACAAGTTCCATAATATCTTCCTCTTTTTATGCACTAATGTAATGCCGTGACCCCAGAAGCTCAAGGTTGGTGCGTTACTTTTTTACATTGGCATGACTAAAATGAATGAAATCTCGAAGGACCATTTTCTTTAGTAGACTTTAACAAACTAGATACATACATGGAAACCATTTTACAATGGGGAAGGTAATAAAATACAATACATAAAAAAACTAATAAAATTATTCCAAGAGAACTCAATAAATGGTCTCATCCTCATAATCAATTGAAGGTAAATAAATGAATGCTCTAAGCTCTAATGCTCAGTAAGGGTTAAAAATAGGGAAATCAGGAATCAATAATAACTAAATCATAAATAATTGTTATAGTCTATATGGAATGGTGAATAAATAAAAAACACAAGCCATTAATAAACTGTGAATGAAATTACATCCATAGATTTTATCAAAATGAAAACCTCATATATATTAATAACTGAATAATGAATAATCATAATGATGGTTATTTGGATGACTTGTATCTGACACATGAACCACTATACCATCGAGACAGTTTAAGTCTGTGGGTAGAAACCTATCTTATTTTTGGAAACAAAATCGAATGTTTTAACGCAAACTGACTTGACTCATGAGACCCATCGATGCATCAAGGGGATATAGCAGGCCCCACCAATCACTATCTATCCAAATCATTCATAATAACATGATTTGATACAAGAAAATATTTCTTTTAAATATTTGTATTGAGTATTGGATATAGATTCTTTAATATGGTCATAGTTAAAAAACATTCCAAATAACCACTATATTTAAAAGGGTATACAGCTTGAGACAATAGTCATATCGATGAAATGAGAATATGGATATATAATATAATTACAATTTTAAATGATTAATGATCTTAAATGGGTAGTGGATACACCACATAACAATAATTAGGTGCATAATACCAAGTAAATGACAATGAAATGGAAATTGAAACAAATTCTATTACCACATTTTAATCAATCAAGTCATTTGAAAAAAAATTAATAACCACCAAATTAATCACATAATAACATGAATATAAAGAGAATCATGATAATATATATCAAATTGATGTACAAAATAGACTACATGAATGAAATAAGTGGAAAACAATAGAAATATTCTGGAATTAAAAGTGAGATTAAAACCCCCTTACAAAAAACACATCATTAGATTGAGGAACAATCAATGAAATAATAATGTTTGAAAAACATAAATGCACACAATAAAAGTAGATATATAGTTTAAAACAATCATAGGTTGTTCAAACATATTCTGGGAAAGACAAAACCAATGACCTTGATGTTTAACTCAATGAATGAAAAATGAGTTAAGATATCCATTAACTTGGTTTCCACATCATTAAAAATTGTTCAAACTTCATGTAGTATGGTTTGAATAGTGTTATTATATTATTACAGAACAAAACTAATGTTTATAATACCAAAAATAAGTTTCATATTGAATTTTCCACCCATTTATTAACAATATTTTATTTTTCCCATTGTTCTTGGTGTGTTCTTCTCATGGTTTCAAAGGTCAGTTTATTATGGTAGTCCTTATAAAAATAATTAATAATTAATAATTGATAACATATATATTTAGTTCATTTTAAGCCATTACATGTAATTTTTTACTTCCCGTGATTTTGGTTTAGTGAAATTAAAATGCATCATCCACAAAGGCGGTTATTTAACACACCAGAGATAATGATTTTGTTATTTATGAATAGAAGAAGAATATAATTGATTTTGTTATGAATATACCGTAAAAAATCAATATTATAGTATATATAGGATACTGTAGTTTCCAGTAATCATTGGATAATAGTTATGGATAAGTTAGAAGTTAAAAATAATTTGACAGAGAAGAAGAAAGAATCTTACCTTTTGAAAATATCCCTTTTAAAAACTCATTAAATATTTTGGAAGTGGTATTTCAGTTAATCCATAAGCCCAAGAATGTGTTAAGGGATATAAATATGGAATTTGGTAGAGTTTTTCCTAACATTAAGTATCATGGTGATTAATATTTGTGAAATAAAGAGTCTCATTTTATAAGTGAGGTGGAGGCTAACTTAGGAATTACCAAAATTATCAAATTATAATAAATATTTTATAGGTTTAAAGAAATAAAAAAGGCCTAAATCTATAGGGTATTAAATTTTAGAATTAATATAATCATTTTGGCCCTTGTTCAATAATTTTTTGTATTATTACATAATTTAATAAAATATTTTATTCACGAATAACAATTCTTTCAAAATAAAAACAATTCATAAATAAGACTTTAAGCACATAAAAAAAGATTTAAAATCGAATAAAAATTTATATTATATCATATTAATTCCACATTTAAAAATGGAATCTATGAATTAGCTAAAAAATATAATATTATATTTATTATATCATTTTTAATAATATTGTTTTATTTATTCATTAATTAAATTAATACTCCATCATCTCTATGGAAGACATTATGGTATTTTTTTGTTTAAAAATTAAAAATAAAATTCAAGGAGAAATATATTATTATTAAGTTTCTAAATAATACTATTATATTATAAAACTCAAGGAAAACATATATTAAAAATTTTATAAAAAATATTATAGAGTGAACACAGTGTCATACATTTAAATAAAATATTCTAAATGTCCTAAAGTGATTCATGGGGGTAAAATGTTTCCCCCAAAAGATTAAAAAATATCTAATAGTCTAAAATAACATATATTATATGTTTTATCCAAAATATTTTTCATTTAATAATTCGTATAATTTTTTTTAAACATTTTTTTTAATCTTTATTCTTGCACAAGCACAGCAAGAGTGTCTCAGTAGCATTAATTTTTATTATATTATATATAAAATTTAAAAATAAATTACTATAATAAAAATAAATAAATTAGGTTAAAAATAATATTCTAAATTCTTTAATTATGTATATTCACTCTAATACATAACAAGACATCTTCTTAAATATGTTATTTTGTATTTTCTTTCAATGCACAAACATTGCACATATATTTGGACAATACTCATGTTATATAACACTAAAATTATAAATTAACAATATAATACAAAAAAATATATAATAAATATTAAATAATTCATGAAAATAATTTTTATCATTCAATTATTTTATATAAGATTCAAATTTTGACTTTGTCTGTACTACGCATGCACTCCGTCAATATTGACAATGATTTTCATACCTATCATGAAAAAAAATCTTGTCAAGTTATATATTAATTAGGTACAATATTCCACATTTAATATATTTATTTAGTTATTAAATAGGTTAATATATATATATATATCATAATAATTTCATCGCGGTGTAATAAAAAATGGCATATTTTTTAAAAACATTATTTCACTACTATTCAAAAAAAATTAATCTATTTCATCAAAATCCAAAAAATTCATCCAAACAATTTTTTGATGTGAAGAATATAATAATGAATGCCATTTAATAAAAATAAATTTATAAATATGAGAGATATAATTTTTTATTAAAATCATCCTTTACTCATAAATACCAATTTTAATATTATAACTAATATTATAACACTTTGAAAAATAACCAGGGTGTCATAAAATTATCTTATAATCATTGGAAAACAAAATATTGATTCATGGAACAATTTTATGGAAAAAAATTATCTTTTAATTTAATCTATTAATTATAAAATTATAATACAATATGTATTTCTCATATAAATACCAACACTTAATTATTAATTTTTAATATATTCACTCTCACTCATATGGTGCCTAAATTATATTTATTCATACATGGGTAGGGTTACTATTTATAAGGGTACTGAACTATTCATAATGGACATGAACTATTAAAAAGGGAACATTACTATTTATAAAGGTACATGACTATTCATCAGGGAGAAGTTACTATTCATAAGGATTCATTACTATTCATAAGTGCCAATGTACTATTTATATGGGTAAATTACTATTCATAAGGGTCAAGTTACTATTCATAAGGGTATATTACTATTTAAAAGTGTGATGTTACTATTCGTAAGGGTACATTACTATTTACCAGAAATTAAGTTGATCTTATCTGCCTGCAAATATCTTACTGAACGTAACTGTGTGTGTCTGTTTTTAGAAATTAAAATCAGAAAAGCGGTAAAATTATGTTTAATTGATAGGTTCTAAGTATCTCCAATAAAAAGTTTTATTTCATAGAGACTCACTGTTTCATGTATTAGAAGTTATCTAATGAATTTAATTTATTCATACCACATAATATTGGGGTGTTAAAGAAATTTCTATAGGGTTACATAAAGAGATAGTTTCAACATGAAGGTTGTTCTCACAAGGATAATTATATAATATATAACACTATATTGAAAAAGGAATTCTCTACGATGTTATGATATTCAAAAACTGATTATTACAAAAAAAATTAGTAAATCATTAATTTTTATCCAGTTATTCAATTAAATACAATAAAGAAACTACTTCACTCATTGAAATATAGATTTTCAATGATCTCTAAGATTATTATATTCTCTATCTTTCTTCATGATATTATCTCAAATTTCACTATCTTTTTCTTCATATATCTACTATACAATTATTCTATCAAATGAGGAAAATTTTGATATTTAATTTTCATAATAAAAAACCTCAAAGAGAATGCTCTTCCTAAAAAAGCATCCATTAAAATTGTTTAGTTTTTAAATTTTGATATCATGATGAAAATATGAATGCTGCATCTCATCGGTTTCTCTATCATTTATCTCCCACTACTAGAATCATTATACCATTGTATCAGGATTATTACTTTATTTTTGTCTCCATGTAAAATCATTCGTAATTTTCACTACCATTCAAATTTTATTCATGTTCTAATCACAGAACCACATAATTTTTACTCATGGAACAATAGTATGGTGTTATTCAAATCTTGATAAGTTATTTTCTTCATAGAAACAAATACCTTCATTAGTGAATCTTATATAACTATATTTATTCTTCTTAACATGTCAAAACATTAATATTAATAATTTATACATTGGTTCAAGAAACCAATTTCATTTGGAATATATCTCATGAAACACTAAAAATATATAGATTAATCTGACATTCTAGATAGCATTAACAAACATAGATCTAAGAAGACTTATATATTCTTATATAAATATGCATTCACATCGTGATATTTATACATACACTATAATTTTTCATGAAATTAAAAAAATACATAAATTTTATAACATTCCTTATCTAGTAATCTGTAACATTGAAAACATTAATCACTTATAAGTGAAAAAAATTACAACATTATAGCCTTTTTATATAATATTATCCCACTATGGATTTTTTCCAATCCATCCGTGTATAGGAGAAATGTTATAGGTTACGCAATGGAAAAAAATTTCCCATTCCCAATGAAAATATTTAATTAGTTTCTTTAGGTTAATCTATTGAAACTGATGTATGGTTCTAAAAAATATTTATAGAGAGGGCTCATTTGTAATGTAAATTACAAATAATTTATATAGGTGAATAATCATCTTGTCATTAAATTCATTTATCATTGCCAAATTAATTGAGAAATCCTATCATATTATCATTTCATTATATGATCCATGTGAAGAATCACTATAGCATAGATACACAAGTGTTCTGAAAACATTTTGACATCATTTTAGAATTATTGGGTACTAGCATGACTAATTTTTACAACTTACATCATCTTTCATTGATCAAGAATACAACAACATTGATATATGAATTATTTTTTTAATTCTCTCAGATAATAGAGGGGGAGGAGGAAGATTGGGGGTCTTTGTACTTGATATAGTTTTTTAGGATGTTATTTCAAGGATTTGAGAGTGTTATCTCTAGTGAATGATGAGAACAACAATGGTCATACTTATAAAATATATAATCAGATTTATAAATCTAGGATAGCAATATGTTTTCGAACACGTCCCTTAACAAATTTCTTAATCCTTATCAATCCCATGTTGAATTGTGATAATATCTCATCGACATACACAATATCTATCCATAAAGTAAATTTAAATTTAAATTAATTTATTTATCAGTTATATAAATGAAATGCAACATATCATTTCAACCAACCCCTTTAAATTGGTATGTTATTCCTCCTCATAATTTATCAATCATTGAATGATGAATATTTATTTATATAAATAATATCAATAATTTATTACTCAATAAATAAATTACAAATGATGAACAATATAACATGAATAAAAAAATTTCAAATATCTTATGAATAATATCTATTCTAATATTAAATTAAAAAACTATTTATCCCTCGTTATGTTTACACTTTTTGTGTGACCCTATATTACCATTTCTCCATCCCATTAGGCCAATATTTCCTAATGTAGCATCCCTTCATAGATAACTTGAAAATATAAGTCGGATTGGTTTCATCCTGGCCTCAAGAGCACATCCTCAGATTCAAAAGGCTACTGACTAAAATAATTGGTATAATAATGGTACAGCAGGGGAAATACTCTAATTATTAGGGTAAAAAATTGGTTGATCAATGATAACATAAAACAGAAAAATAATTATAATAATGGAACATTAGCAGTAAAATTAATTAGACAATTTAATAATTCCAATAATGTATAGACAACCATACATGAACATGCTGAGTCATAATAAAAGTAGTCAATAATAATGTAGGTAATTCATTCAATAGGTCTAGTCTTGAAAAAGAATAAATAAATAAAATACATCATCTCCTATTGGTATCCCCACTACAAGATCGTCACCAAAATCCCATATAATGTCCTAGTCCAAGAGGGAAATATAAAGGAACCACAATCAATGTCCAAACCTACAGCCATGAGGTCTGTTCGGGTACCCAATGGTGGATTGAATAATGTGTGAGTAAAACTAAATATGCCACCACCAACAGTGAGGAAGTAAATTAAACCTAAAATATGTTGTCTCAGGTTCCTAAAGGACACATATCCAACTCTTCTTATTTTATCCTACACCAGAAATATTTCTAAACATTATAAATTAAATATATATATGATTAAAACAGAATACATGAGTTATATAACCTTGGTTTCCATGTATAACATTATAAGGGCGTCTCAGAAATTAATGAGTGAATCATACACATTATCTTAACTGGAAACACCGTCAGGGTCACAAAATCATAATAGTCATAAAGGACCCAAGATAAACCCAAGGCATCAAGGTGTGATGATGATCATTCATATAATAATTTCATCTATCCTATAATATCGTATAAGTAATTATTTATGAGAACCAAATTATCACCTAATACATGATATCTTTCTAACTAAACTATGATCCCATTCATGATATTCCATATAAAGAACCCATGTATCACCCATGGGTTAACATATTCCATATACCATATTATCTTGTCCAAGATATTCCATATAAGGAATTCATGCATTGTTCAAGGAAAAATATAAATCCATTTATCCATTGATCTCATACAAGTAATTCAATTTAAAAAACCAAATTTTCTAACAAGGATCTATATAATTTTATTTAACCTATGATACAAACCATGGATTTCTATATTAGTAATCCATGTATCCCTCAAGGTATAGTATAATATGTATCCATGTTGCATTTAATAACAACATATAGAAATGATTGATATCTATGAAAATTCATAGATTATAATGATTAATTTATTTATTGAATTTCAAACACAAATTGTTTAATTCAATGAGATTGGTTTACCATAATATTCAAGCATAATGTAATTGATCCAGGCCTATTTTTTCAAAAATAGAAATTCAATACATGTTATTTATTATTTCACTAAAAATGATAATAAAGATCAAGAGTAGTATTTAATATATTTAAAATTCCACATATCAATTAATAAAATTACTCTCAAATGTCAAAACAAATCCATGTGAATATACAGGACACTTATAAATTCAAATTGTTTAATTCCGTGTACAACTATTATCTAATTTAATGTGTTAGAATTCCTATAATTAATTTCAATTTTTAGAGGAAACAAAAAAAGAATCAGGTTCATGACACAACCATATATTTTTTAATCGTAGTAGAATTTATCAGGAAATACTTTGACCAATTTATTTATTAGTAAGATTTTTCACACATCCCTTGTTGACCTTTGCTTTGAGTTGAAATGACAGAAAATAGGGAAATTTAAAAAACCCTAAAATTTTGGAATATTATATCACATGATGATTTTAGACAGTAGAGTGAGAAAAAAATATATACAAATTAAGGGGAGGAATTGACTTACCTTTATGAATCTAGAAAATCAGATGGTGATGGAAATTGACTGTGAAGGGTGGAAGTCCACCAATGGGAGAGGGAGGAAGAGGAAGGCCTGAATGAAGAGACGATGGGGGTGTGAGGGAGGAAATTCGGTAGATCCGCGTTAAATATTAGAGGGTAAATTGAAGTATTTTCCCTTTTTAAGAGGCACTTGTTTAGGAAGAATGATTAGTAAAAACATGAAAAAAACATGTGTCTCTCAATAACTAAGAGCCACACCCTGCATGGTTTGTACTCATAGTATGACTATCTATATAAAAACCATGTCTGAGGAAATGCCACAATCCTCCCATTCCTTGTACAGTTACATTGAAAAGATATAAAAATCGTGTTTCAACCATGAAACTTCCTCAGTGGTTCTACATCGTTCTATTTGGCTCCTTAGTGCCACCACATGGTTTGAGAAAATTGTGATCCTTCGCAAAACTAATTGTGTGGTTGTGTGTCTTAGGTAGTACTAACAATGAACCTGGTGATTCTTATCTTGAAACTAATATTTTCAAGGCCAATTATTTCAAAATGCATCTGAATAGCCGAGACACCTTTTAGAAATTTTACCGTGACTAAAAAATAATTCTTTTAAGTGTTCAAACTCTTAAAATTCCATTCTGATGGTTTATAAAATGTTTTTCCCATCCCCTAAATGAAATGTTCAAAATCCTTTGTAAATTTTCATCCCATGAAATATACATGATATTACTACCTCCCCAAATATAATATCTCATCCGTGAGAATTATTTGGGGGGGAGGGTATCATGCATCCCTTGTGGTAGTGAATTCTCATTAAATGGATATTTTAGTTTCTGAATTCCCAATAAACCTTTGAGGAATGCTTATGGACACAATTCCTTAAGGACCATAACTAATGAAAAAACATTCTATCAAGGATAAAACATCAATATGATTTTTACATGAGGACATCTAATCTGATATATTATCACATTGTCATCTATTTCATTATATGTCTTTTTGAAGTCCACACTATAGGTCTCAGCTAAAATATAAAATTTTGGGTCACTATACTTGCGCCGTAAGAATATCTTAATAAAACACCCATCAGCTTCCTAACGACACTCTTAGCACATTTCTAAATTATTAAATTTGATAACAGATCAAGAAACTAAAAAACATTACACACTAACTCTAGACCTTGATTTTATTAAAATGGTTGAATACCTATCAAATGAGTATAACATAGTCACACTATATTTTCCTTGAAAAGCCCCACTAGATAGTCAAACAGACCACCCCTTTTCTATATGGCATTTAAAATGCAGTCCTCATTGAATACAACATATAATAAAAGTGAATTCTAGTCAATCCACCATTGGACACCTATTTTGGAAAAAACCCAACTTTAACAGCCAACACTTGAAGAACCCAATATCAATGTCTTTACTCCAAGGAACCTCAAAATCACATTGAGAATGCTATCTAATTCTCGTATTCAGCTTTCGGTGAAATATCCATGAATATTTTTCATTTGTATTTTCATATCATATCATGAACATTGGTTTCTACATGATCCTGCATTGTTGAATAATCACACTCTAAACACCTCAACAAGGCCCGAATGATAGTCTAGGGTAGCCTTATAAGCACACAACTAGGGTTTAAGGATATCATCCAACGTGGTCCATAAATCATAATTTATATGTGAAAGGTTAGTAAATATCCAAAAACATCTACTTATCAAGAACAACGGCTGAGTCTAAAAAAAGAATATTTATTGGTTTTCAAGTCGATGAATTTGTTGTTTTCTATGAGTCTATCCAAGGTCTTATTACTCAGGAATAAATGAATCAATAAGGATTTTTATCACCTATATAGTCAAAAAAATTTAGTAAAATAAATCATAATTTACCCATAATTACATTATTTCATTTTGTGACATTGTAAATGTGCCAAAATGACAACCCAATGTCAAGGCTCAAGGTCTTGCAACCCTTATCACATGAGCGTATCCTTCTAGTGATTTATGTTCCAATTTCAACCTTAGGAACGTACTGGATGTCACACCAAAAAATGGTTTCCAAGATAGCATCTCACGTGCTCATTTCATCCCCATAAATAAAAATAGATATGGATTTGATCTAAATCATTATTCAATAATAAAAAATATCATTTATCACTCATTACTTCTTCAGAGAACGGTTAACATTGAATTTTAAAATATGAAATTATGATGAGACTCACTAACCTCAAATGAACAAAGGTGTAATCCCCATGGCATGGGATACTTTATATCATTCCTCAAGCACAACCCCCAATTATTTCCTCCCTGAAACCATAAAACTATTCTTAGTTAGATCAACGTATAGAGAACGTTCTCCTACTATACTCTAGAAAATATCTCGATATAGTCCATGTTAACCTTTAAACGTCAAATATGCTGAGAATTTATTTATTTTCATTCATTTATCCCTCTAATAAATTCTCACATAAAATAATAGGAGTTAATTTTCTTTTAACAACTCTTAAAACCATGTCTCTAGAAAATTCATGTCAAGGATCAAACATGAGTTAATCAACTCATGTTATCCTATTTATATTAACATTATCCCTCCACACCAGAGAAATGATTATTAATTTACCTAATTCCATAGGTATTTATGATCAAAATAATTTCATTTTAAAACATTCATCATCAACCCACACCTGAATTCTCATTAGTGTTTCTTATAAACCATTTACCATGAACATGTGGTGTGAACTAAACTTATCAAACATTGGATGTTAATATACTATAACACCCAGTTCAGGATATTACTATCTCTCCCATGATTAATACATAAAAAATGGAAATATAACTATTTTATAAGGAAAATTAATTCATAACATACAAATATCCCTCTTCGAAAAGCTCATAAAATTTATTAACCACAAGAAATGGTCTAATTTATCAAACGACCACCAACATCATGTCATCATTTTAAATAAAATAGAGTTTAAACTACAAAAACAGAAGTCAACTATCCCAGAAACCTAATTATTCCTACAAATATGATCTAATATCATTATCCATTCTCCTTTAGTGGTTCCTTAAATCCACAGAAATCACTATGACTACATTGAAAAACCATAGAACCTTATATTCATCGGTCTCAAAATTATCTTAAATCCATGATCATAAACTCTAAATGCATGAGGAAAACTCAAAAATACCCATATCCTAGGATTCTATTAATCAAAAATAATTTCATAGTCCCAGTAGTGCCGAAGCAAAAACTAAGAGCCTCTTTGTCTACCCACATAAGAATAATGTCTCATGCACAAGATTCATAATTTGCATAATGGACTAAACTACATGGAATTAAAAATACATGTAAACTCACTTCATAGGTAATACTAGAAGTATATAAAAATATCATTGAACTTTATGAGTCAAAACATTTCAACATATGCATAATGGTATTGCATTTCTAGAATCTCCCTTCTAATCATAGATTCTCTCGAAGCATTGTCATTGGGGAAATCACTAGAAGTAAAACCTGGAATAAAAGGATAATGTGCATAAAATCACTTGGTATTCAGATACGGAAACATCCCCTCAAGGTCCAACTTGTTATAAAACCTCTTGACTACTAGGGGAGTTGTCACATGAACTAAGAGTCCTACTCGGGTCAAATGGTACCAGAACAACACCCCTTTCTTAGAAACTCAACACATGAATTAAAAATTATTTTAACAATAATGTAAGAACCAAAATGGGATAAACCCATCCTTTTCATGAGGAATTGAGTTTGAAATTATATTCATAACAAATATATAACTAGGATATACTTTATAACATTTATGTCCAAATAAATGAATGACGGACACTAAAACCCACTGGCTACATCCACATCCCCATTCAAGGTAACTCTTGACGTACCATTCGAAACTAACCCTTACTCAAGGGTCTAAGATATTATCACCAATAAAAGGGTTAATTTAATATTTTTTATCCATTCACATATATTATTTTCATTGTGTAAGAACAAATATATGAACATTAAATTACCTATTATAGGGGAAGCTATAAACTGAACTTTATTTAGCTAAAACCACATAGATCTTAGGGAATGTTATGTAAAAACTACATTTAAAACCTTTATTTATTTATCCATATAACCTATCCTCAATTAATGGTTAATGAAATTGTCACCCATAAGATATAAAATAAAAGTGGCATTTTGTTTTAACTGGAATTTTATTTAATTTATACTTCATATCAATACATCTATAAAGTAGAAAAATGGACATTTATTATTTAAGAGGAATCAACTATATAATATTCCACTATATATTTATCTTAAGATCCTTATCTTTGGATACTAAAACATTAAATAAACATCCATATTTACCATAATCATACCCCGTTGGGGTATGTACTAAGGGACATAATGATATAGGTTTCCTATAAGGGTCCTTTAATTCAAACATGGGTCGAGTTATATCTAAATCCATTCTGAATTTATTGTCTCCACAAGATATAAATTATAATTTTCATCCCATTTAAGTGTACAAATGTAATAATTGATTTATTTTGATTTTAAAACACCCTTAGTGGGTTGGTCTCATAAGAATACCAATATTAGACCGAAATACTTGGGTTAATTCATCAAAAATAGTATTTAGTTGTATTGGTTGTCATTCCTATGTTATGAATGTACAATACTTATGAGCTCCAATGAAACACCATTTAACCAACATGAATTTTATTAGTGCATTATAAATTTATAAGTTTAATATTAAAAATTATATTAGTGATATGATTTAATATTACTATGTTATAAATGCATACTCTTTATAAGTTTCAATTGGTACTTCTTGTAATTGTAACCATAAATTTACATCGAGTTTCAGAATGTAAGAGGTCATATATGATGAATCAATTATATATATCATCATTACAAATTTATAAAGTCACACCCAATAAAATTAAAATTTAAATCTATGCCCTCAAAGTCAACTAACATTTCAACCAATGTTACTAATGTTACATGTCTTAAACCTATCATAATTGGTTTTTTAAGGTGTTGATATATGGGAAAATGTCATTTAGTTTGATGCTGAAACATTAATAACAAATTTTTCATCTCATCTTCACTATAGTAAATGCTAGAAAAATTAAATTATATCTATCCAAAGTATTTAAATCACATGTCAATGAGTATAGTTAAACATGTAAATCTACATTATAAGAACTGAATACTGAAATAAAATGCCAGAAATCACAATATCATGGAATATAAATTATCATTCAAATAACATGTGAATACTATAATCATGGAATGATGCTTGAACACCCCTTTTCTCATTCTATGATGGGACAAGAGTGAAATACCATAAATTAGTAAGTGAAATAATCTTGCATTAATCACTCAAGGATAAATAATAATCAAATGTAATGATGAACCTCTGGAATAATTGTCCCATCCCAATTCAACATGATCTTCCCTGATGAGAGGGTTGGCCCTTCCCAGACATAATATATTTACCAAGTACCAGAAAATTCCTTGTCTCCAATCTAAAATTCCTAAATAGTAATACAATGGAAACAAATGAATATAGAATATTAAATTATACCATATTTAGCATGTTCTCTTGATAATAGTAGCTAGACTGATTTCCACATGACTTTAGGCATGCATCTCAATATTCTAATGGCTTCCGAATAGAAAAAACTGTGTACTGATGGTATAATAGTATATTATACAATTGTTATCAACGTATCATAGTGGTAGATAATCGTAAAAAAATAATAAAAAATGTGGTATAATAATGTAACAATATAATTAATCATAGATAGATAATCTAGAATTACCAATAATGTCTAACCAATATACATGAACATGCTGAGTCATAATAATGGAAATTAAATATACAACAAGTAAAACATATTATAGGTCTAGATAGAAAAACTTATAAATAAATAAACAAAAGACCTTTTATCCTATATGAATATTGAGTATATGCTCAATCCCCAACTTCCATATCACATCCCAGTCAAAAACATTTAATGTAGGGAAGTACAATCCTTGTCCTAACCTATATCCATTAAGTTTGTCTGCGTACCTAATGCTAGTCAGAGAAGGGTTTTAGTAAAAATCAATAGTCCACGACAAATTGTATCCAATGATAATCTATTATCTAAATATAAAATGATTTAATATATAATTATATCAATAATAATATATTAATGTCGTAGTAAACTATGTATTCATGGGTTCATAGTGGAAACTCGTCGAACAGTATGAGATTTTTCCTATGCCTGAAATTTATCTGAACATATTTCATCATGTATAGATTTTTTATATAGATATCTATCTATGTTTGTGTATGTGTGAGTATAGGTGATAACATGAGGAATATAAAATTTTTTCCCATGTATAATATCAAAAGGGGGTCCCATAACATAAATTTAGGTCATCAACCCATGCATCCAAGCAAGGTAACATTTTCCTAGTCATAAAAGTATTACAATCAAAATGGACCCAAGGTGATCCAAGGTCATCCATGTGTAACTATGAACTGTAATATAGTAATTTCAACTATCCATTGATCCCATCCCATTCATTCAACAACATTTCCCATGTATCTCTATGGTCCTGAGATGTATCCAATTAACCTACGAGAACTTCTAAGACTATATAAGGATCCATGATTTCACCCATTTCATAACATAATTCATTTATCCTATTAACAAATCCATGAAATTCCATATAAATAACCTAGGTTTCACTTAAATCTTAACATAATTCTATTTAATCTATGACCCCATTGATAGAACACTGTATATAGAAACCAAGTGTCACTCAGGTATTAACATAATTCCATTTATCCTATGAGATCATTTAAAGCATTCCATATTTGGAAGACATTTGAAAAAAGGAGTATTCAAATATGTAGGCATAACACATTTAATAACTACCAATTCCCCTTGAAAAATATCCATACAACATTACAAATCAGGACGATTCATTTCATTAATCAATTTCAAATTAAAATTAATTCATTCATTTTTTTTGTTCCTCAATAATATTAAATCACAATTAATGAGATCAAGGTCTATGTTGGTTATCCAAATGATTTTTCAATTAATTAAATTCCATTTATCATTTTACCCATACTGTTAAAAATATTCATGTGTCATAATTACTCTGTTTCAAATTTCACATATCCATTTATCATATAACTCTTAATTGATAAAATGTAGCATGAAACTATGAATTACACATATAAATTCCATAATATAAATTATGGAATCCCACTAAATTGTGGTGAGGTAAACACACCAAAAGTGTGGTTTAATTACAAAGGAGAATTTTAGAGGTCATGGGAATATAATAAATGCACTAAAATTGGGTGGTTTGAGTACATGTATGAACCCACCAATGATTTTATTTAATGTGCAATTAATATCTATTTTTTGTTTTATAATTTTACATTTAAGAGGTGAAATGTTGAAGATATGTCTTTTAGAATAATTATGTATCTTATAAACATGCAATAAAATAAGGAAAAATCCCTAGTCCACCTAAATAATTCATATGATGCTCCACCTGTCCGTTTTCAACATTTTATTTGATCTGAAACATTAGAAAACAGAATAATAAACAAACACCTAAAAAATAGGGCATATTTTCCCACATTATGATAATATATAATATTTAAATATTAATAGTGAAAATAATCCATAGGAGGTGTAGAAAATACTCTAGTCTTCCAACACATCATATGATGATGAAAATAGACCAAGAACAATAGATATCCACCAATGGATGAGTTATGAAGAGGATGGTGTGTGTGGATGGGTACTGAGAGATGTGGGGTGTAAATTGTGTAAAAAAAATTATATCTGGAGAGGAAATAGTAATTTTACACAATTTTAAGAGTTTCATTGTTAGGCCACATAGTATGTTAGAATGTGTTCCCCCTATGTGGATTCCAATGTCTAAGAGCCACACGTTTCATAGTTTATGCACAAAGATTGACAAACCATGAAAAAACCATTCCCCTACCACTATCTCACTACCCCCCATGCTATGTATTGTTTCAACGCACATTTATGAAAATTATGTTCAATCCATGTTACATACATAGTGGGTTTTCACCATTTCCCATGGTTCCCTAGATCTTACACATTGTTTGAGAATACCCATCTACTCTATAGAAAAGAACTCATGGTTGTGATTCATGGTTAATACTAACCATGGGGCAGTCATGTACCAGCTTCTGTCTCTCCCAAAATTGATCATTTTTAGACCAATGCTGTAGAAACTCATATGATCACCTGAGACACCTATCAAGACTTTATCCCTACATAAAGATAATAATTATATGTGTTACAAATCTCTAAATTCCATTTTGATGAACATTATAATGTTTTCTCAATCCACTAAATGAAAAGCTCAATATCCATTGGAAATTTTCAACTGTTTCAAAATATAGTTTGTTAAACCCAAATTCAGTGATTAATGTCTACTATCACATTATGGAACCCATAGATAAGGGATTAAATGTCCCAATGAAAAAAATTCCTATGAACAGTCAATATGTAATATAATCCTTTTGTCTTGATGTTTCAAATAAAGATGAATTTATAGTAATTTTATCAAACCTAGGCACTCAATATTACTTTATTTGACATTTTGAAAATAAACTTGTGGATAAATATTCAGTCATAATGAATTCATAAAATAATTATATATTCATAAAATTCCAAAAGCTATAAAATTTCATTAACTTAGAAGGAAAAAATTAGTTATTAAATTACTTAATAATTTCATGCCACTCAGGACACATGTACAATACCCTTCCTAATTACAAGAATATATCATGATGGGTTTTCAACACATCAATTTAAATTAATAATGACATGAATTAAAAATAATCTCATATCTAAGGGCCAAAAAACATCTCCAATGATAAGAGTACCCAATGAATCATATAACATGTTGAATTTCTATAAGAGGGTCTATACTCATAACCTTATCTCTAAGAGGATACCAATGGAAATCTTCCTAAGAGAAGTATCGATGTCTTATGAGACACCAAGAAAATATTAATTAAATAATATATGTCCCATCAGATGATATCATCTATCCAAAGAATATATATTTAGGAATATTTTCAAAACATATCAAGGTTCCCATTAAAGTGTATAAATACTATAACATCTCTATACAAAAAATTCTATATATGAATTAGCAAATTAAATATTTAAAATATTTATAATCATCATGTGATGTGAAATTTGATAATATTAATGCCTCTAACATATATGTAATGATAAAGTTAAAATGTATTTAGTTATAGGGAACCAACTCCTAAATGAATCCCACATCCGCAAGGATGACTTGATAATGTATTTCAGCCTACTAGCTCTCACATTATGTTAACACATTCACTGCTATATGGATTCAGAAAATGGATCTACCATATTATCTTCTATGGAATATCTACTTACTATGACCTCAAACATTTGGGAATAATCCGACAATTGGTTAATATTATAATGTGTATTCATTGTTTGTTGATGAATCATTTTCACTTCGATAGGTCCACTACTGTAGTATTATATAACAATAATGTTATACAGTCCTTTCCAATAGGTACCACGTCGCACTCCTAGGAAATGTTTCATATCCACATTTTTTCATTTGTTGTATCAAAAGATCAAATATACTAAAACCTTACTGTAGAATTGGTGACCATCGACTAATTCAATCTCTTCTATCGCACAAGTCCTCCATTGAAATACAAGACATATCATGATTACAATTTTATATTGTTTTCAGCTATTTCTAATTAATAATTTTTATATAAACTCATAAATAGATATTTATCTCCTCTATAAACTATGAACATATCTGTATTACACATCAAATACATTAGAAAAGCCCTAACAACATTCACATGTTGGTCTCCTAGGCATGTTTCATATCACCTGACCACTCTCAAGGCATGTAAAACATCAATACTGATACATAGAACACCATTCATGATGGAACATATCGTATATATCTATGGTTCACTACCCATACTCTCTATATCCTCTTATTTCAATGGATATATTTTCTAAAAGTTATTTATAAGACATGTCACTATAGTTTATCCCATTTTGGATTGATCAATAGTAAATCTCATATATATATATATATATATATCTAGTTAATGTATATACCATTTCTTAATCTAAGCATACTCTTTGATCTATCATGAATGATCTAGATCTGAATAATTTTGGATATTTCACCTATCTTTTTCACAGAGAATCAATGGTTCAACTATGTATTTACTTATTGTATGACATGTAAATATTTTTGTATAAGTTATATATCGTTGACATATACAGGTAGGAAAATGATTTCACTCCCACTAAATTAAATTTAAACAAATTTCTCATATTCATTATTAATGAAAAAATTTCTCTTATGTCCTCATCAAAATGAATTTTCCATGACATGTATTCTTGATATAACCCAAATATGGATCTATATAACTTTTTTTTCCTTCTTGGGATTCAATAGAGTCACAAACCCTTATGATTATTCCATATATAAATTTTTCATTTGGGTCTTTTTTTGTAATGTTTTTTTGACATCAATTTTCAAAATATCATAGTCATATTATGTTATTATAGTATGTATAATGTTGATGAATCTAAACATCATAATTTGAAAAAGGATTAATTATAGTCCTTGCCTTGACATTTCATAAACACTTTAGTCACTTGTTGTTATTTTAAGTACGAATATTACAATACTAGTCTAGAATATTCTTGAATACCCATTTTCACCCAATGGGACATACATCAACTGGATGATATACCAGTATTATGTCATGGTTCTGATACGTGGAATCTATATCAGAAGTTATGGATTCACATCATTTTGAAACTTACGGGAAACTTTTTCCTTATTATAGGCATGTGTTTCATTATTATCAAATAATAACGAGTAACCATAATAATTTACTAGAGAAACATGACTCTCTAGTTCTATATCCATACTGGTGATCTTACAAAATACATGTGTCTTCAAAACTTCCTCTTCCATGATACCATAGAGAATATGTTCTTGTGCCAAGTCCTGCATATCCCAAGGCTCGAATCCATCAAATTAAATATAAATCCCACTACATATTATATATATGTACTACCTCCCATTGAATATGGTCATTATTACCACAATCTTCTAGTAAAATATATTTATTTCAGTATCAGAGACTATTGTGCTTCCATGGCAAGCCTGGTCCCCATGAAGCAGAGTATACGATACAGTATATGGTGAGAGTTATTATAATGGTTTGTACCCCATCCAATCTGGTGGCTTCATTGGTAGCTAGTATTATTTATGTATTAGGGAACTAGTTAACTATTTTCATGTAGACATATGATGAGATCACACCCTCGTGGTCTAACATCCAATGTCTATTTCTTGAGGAGTATTATCCCATATGCTTATTATAATTTTTAATTTAGCATCTTATTTCACTACAAAATGTTCGTATTGTAGTTTTTAATTATTTTTTGAGTTTCATAAACAATACAAGGTACTCCATTGATATGTTATGAGATAGAATCTTCCTAGTGATGATGTTTGACCAGGGCCTCTATAGAGACATTTGAGCCAGTGTGATCTCTTTATACATTTCATCATATGATGGATTGCTAGAGTGGGGTCTAGTAACAAAGATAATTCTAGAATAAGACTACAGATAACTTGATACAGTGGTTGTAAATATATGGAACATTCATCTATAATAGGTAGAAGACATTAGATATCGAGGTTTTAAGAGATTATCCATTCTTCTTCCAAGCCACAGAGGCATGGATCTGTAGCTCATGGATCACATAGAGTTTATAGTCAGGCTAGATTGGGGGATTATATATTTTCAATGGATGAGGTCACTTATCTTGTAATTTTCCAAACAATCATTTTGAGAAGTATTGGAATACGGTGGATGGATATTGATGACAGAGGCATCACTTTGAAAGTAGATCCCCTAAATGTTGGTAGTAATACCCTCTAGGAGGTAATTATAAATAGTTTTAGGATCCACTATATAGGGAGGAGTAGTTGGTGGGGGACAATTTTGTAATATCTAACCTCTACCACAACTAGGGGGCCCATCTCAGGCTCTCGGAACTGGCAGTCAAGGTTGTCGGTAGTTGAAGTCAATGGAGGGTTATGACCATGATACTTATGAGATTAATTGTGGTATGATATATGTTTATTATAATATTTTCAATGTACCAGTAGATTAAGGTGTGAGTGATAAATTCATATCCTTGTTCTTGGTGTAGGATATTGAGCTTCCAATTGATTCTACAGGCCAGCAATTGTAACTATAGGAATCTACGAGTAATGCCTCTTCCCTATAACATAGCTACTAATAATGTGTTTTCTCGTTTGGTGGAGATATTTTATAATTAGACATCATAATAATGTACAATGTATTATTCATGAAATGATTTTATATAGATGGTTGGGAAATAGGAACTTGGCTCGTAAAATTGCAAAATGATTTATTCTCCATTTGGGAGTTTGACCACTTTTGTCTTTGGTGAATGAACAATAGCACATCTCGATTCTTATTTTCCTCACTTATTATTCATCGTATTCTTCTCCATATTAATATTCTCTAATAGTTTTTAATTTTTCTACTAGTTCTCATTTTATATATAAATTATCTATTCTATGAGATATTTCTAGTGTGGAGCCTATCATTTAGTCTAGCCTCCAGTTCCTCCCAACCACCAGGGCATCCTTTCATTTTGTGTTTTACTAATATCAATAGACAAAGGAATTCATTGAAGTCATGTAATGTGTATTGAATATTATAATCCCCTCCAGATCTCATATGATGCATCATGCAATCTTGTATCTATTCTGAGGTGGTTTACTACCAGTTGTCATCTTACTCTGACGATATACAACTCAACGTGACATCAACACCAACTCAACGTGTTTTCTTAGAGGATGGGCATTATATTCTTTTTTCTTGGTGGTTCCTTTCAAATAACACCATAAAAACATCATCTAGATGATAGGGTAAACACTTTTTAAAAAAATGAGTGCGCTACAGGTTATAGATACTCTTTTAAAAAAGGAGATAAACAAAAGCATGACCTGATATATATATATATATATATATAGTTTACTGAATAGACGCACACTCATAAATATATAGAATATATAAATATATATATTAGTATAATTAAAATTAAATAGTGAATAAAATAATAAATTTTAACATGTAAATTAAATACCAATCCATAAAATAGTATTACACATCGATCATATGTGGTTTGATAAAATTATTGGATAATGGATTAATGATAAAATAATTGATGTAATTATGAGATTTCTATTGTTTATCTTAATATAAAATAAATTACATTTTATTTTAATATTTAATAAATTGATGTACATAAAATTGAATAGGGGGATATACAGATTAATAATTCAAAAAAAGGAATCTCTATAAATGTTGGATAAGAAGGAAATAGTGTAACAAACAATTTTACAAGTGTATATAAAATTTATGATGGGTGGAAAATCAATTATTTTGGTCCTTTGTTCCATGAATGAACAAATAAGAAACTAAATTATATTTCATGAAATGAACACAATAAAAATGGAAATTTATGGGAGAACTAAAAAATGGTATACAATGTATTCATTTTCATTAATGATGAAAGTCAAATCTATGATAGTTCCCCCATTTTCAAAAGGATAACTGAATGATTGAATTACCAATTTTCTAACAAGAATATATATAATGTAGTGGGAGAGTGAAAATTTTCATTAAATAGTTTAGAAATTTTGTAACATAATAATAAAATTTGAGTATTACAAATTCAAAATGAACATCGATTCTTTATTTAATGATTAGACTTTAAAATTGTACATAATATAAAATATATAAAAATAATTTAGGTAAAACATTAAAAGTACAAATAATGTTTGAAAATAAAATATAAAATGGTGAATTATTTATTTTCAGTAATATATTTAATTTTTATTAAAGGTTAAACTCATTAGTTTCCAACATAAAACACAATGAATAGTATTTTTTCCTAAAATCCAAAAAGAAAACTGTTAAAAAACAAATATAAATTTTAATACAATTTACAGAATTCTATGCCTTGATTATTCCGATTTCCAAAAACTGTAACAACTAGATCCATGCAAGAACATCAATGAAAATCCAGAATGTTGTAACATCCTCATTTGGATCATTTCCAATGAAATTGATTCATCGAACACTACTAAATTAGAATAATGTGATCATACCGTTACATGAATTAAATCCATTTCAACAAAAATATGTCTTTAAATTACAGGGAAAAAAATTCAACTGTGATGAAAATAGTAAAACAACTATGTTAAAAAGGAATAAATATTTATAACAGAAACACAGTATAAAGAACATAACTCAATGACATAGAATCACTAGAAACCCTAAAATTTACCTCATTCATTTACTATATCATCAACTATTGATACATAAACATATCCAAGATAGATTCATAATGGGAAAAAAATTTAGTTGAGGTAGTTTGACTGTAAAAAATGATGGAATATAAAAAAAACCTTTTTTGTGACATTGTTTATAACATTAAAATAGATAAAATATGTGTAAATTTTTTTTGGAAGACATACAAAATGAAATAAATGTTCAGAAAATTTAGGGATAATTTTTTTCATTATTATATCAATGACCATTCTATTTGTATTGTTTTTAAAAACTATACATTCTCTAAACTAGATGATCTTCATTTTAATAAAAAATTAAAAATGATAAGTATGTTTTAAAATAAAAAATATAATTTATACTAATTCATTTTAGAGTATATTTCAATTATAATGTAGGTTAAAACTATTAATTTCAAATTGAAAACTCAACGAATAGTATTGCTAATGTAATATCAAAAATAAAAAGAATTTAAAAACTGAATAATCATTTTTATAATGTATACCAAATGAATAAACTAAATCAAGTTTATTAGTAATAAAATTTATCCGTAAAACACTACATAAATTGCATAATGATATCATATTATGACATGATAGAACCCCATATCAACATATATCTTTCATGAACTTGTTTTAAATAATGAATCTAATTAATAATATATGTAAGAAAATGCATGAAAAAAATGTATTTACATAATAAATGAATTATCAAGAACATACCTCAATGAAATATATAATAATGAATAAACTATGAAATTAACATCAATTATTTCCTATAAAAAATATATAGTTTATACATGTTCAAATCCAATGTAGAATGTAAAAAATTCCATGTATGAGATTGAATATAAAAAATAATGGAATATGATGGAACCCATAATTGATCATCTTAAAATTTTTCATTTAATATTTCATATGTTTGGGGAACTATGTGAAAAATAAAAATGTTGGTTCCATGGAAATGAATATTGAGTTGGGATTGTGGAAATAAAGGAGATACACATTGTTCACCTCAACATAGAATTTTATTCTTAGTGGTGAGTACTTCCTTAAAAAAATATGGCCTCCACCAGCCATTATAGACAACAAACCCAATGGCCTAGGAGGGACTGGAGTCATCCACTCCTTGTGATGGTTATCCTAAGAATTCTAGTCGATATAAAAGTTGTGAATAGATCCCATAAGAAGCAAACGAGACCGTTTATAGGCCCCCTGGAGGGCGATCCCATAAGAAATCCTAGTTTGAGCCATAAACTCAGTAGGCTGAAACCCAAGTGGATGTGATGCGTGATGTAAAGGTGTTAACCTAATTGTCATCTCCATAAAGTAGAAACCACATCCTTTATTATTTACCGAAGGTAGGTAATATGAATCCTTCGATGTGGAAATATATTTTTTTTTTCAGGGATTAAATCTGGACTGTTCGATCATGCCTCCCAATGATTAGTGATGTCCGATCATTTCTTACATTGATCCCGACCATCCACTTTGATCCCATGACTTGTAAAATCAAAATCAGTTTGATTCCATTTTTATCAAATTCAAATTTATCTCACATATCACAAGACCTTCTTCTTCAACCTCTAACTCAACTGTCACCCTACTGCATCACTGGTATGACTTGGCAACTCAATGATTCCACTCAACTGATAACATGGTGATCAACATAACTACCATCTCCAATACCTATATAATATATGAGTGAGTATGAGATGTCAAGAACTAGTAATCATGAGACCCTATCATGAGCACATGTAGCCTATCATATGATATCCCATCAGATCTTGAACCCATCACTTGATTATCCTTTTATCATGCGACCGAAGCGAAGAAAATCATTTAATTCATCAAGAGAATCATAACAATGTCGATTCCTTCCACCTACCAAATTATTATTCATATGAATTAAATCAAATTTATAATATTTCCAAACATAATCGGTGAAAAAAGAATCATCACGTGATCATGTTAAATTATAATGTCATTAGGATAAGCCGGCCGTGTGATGAAAGCCCCATGAGAGTCTCCACCACCACTAGCAGTGAACATGATATTCATATCATGTAAAGAATCATCGAACTAGACATCCCAAGAACTATAAATACCTTGTTCCCATAAATAGTAACACATGAAGGTTTGGAGGAAGAAGACCTCCGAAAATGAATTAGGTTTGTCAAATTAAGTCATCGTCCACATCCATAGAAGATCATCTACAGATAAATAAGGGGCCTCTGGCATGAGAATCATCCACAAGATGTCGTCGTAACAGCCCATCACGTGGTATTTGTTAGATAATTTTATCTCAGAAATGGATAATATCATGTGCATAACTTATAAATACTGACCCACTATTAATAAAAAATATCCTTTTTGAAAACCTCGCATGATCCATCAAAATACCCCTCTAGATTACAGATTTCATGAGTCATAGAACCTCATGCGATGTATCACTATAGACCATGGGACATAAATCATAATCAATGTATCACCCCCCAGTTTATTATATGTAACAATTTATTAATTATTTTTATGTATATAAAGTATAAAGGTGATGTATGGGAGAGTATGGATAACTTTTTGAGATTTTTAGGGATTTTCTTCGGGTGCACTAGTGGTTCATGGTTTCAGAAAACCATGAGACAATTACTAGAAACTATGAATAGTTATACATAGGCTAATGGTATGGTGCACAAGAATAGCTTAGTTTTTAAAAACATGTATAAGACTAAGATAGACCATATAGAGTGGTTAAAATGATTAATAGAGATCTTTGGCATGGTCGGTGCTCATTTTAGAAGCTGTGTGAGGAAATAGTTCAAGTAATTTCATAGGATAGAAGATGGATCATGATTAGTACATAGATTATCTAACAATGTGACTAAACCATTCACAGGTCAAAAACACCTCTTTAAAATGTGGATCTCATTAGGTTTTCTCTCGAACCCATTCTTTATACGCCTAAAATGGCCCTAACTCATGATTTGGGTCTCTCAAAAGAGGAAGAACCTCTCACATGGGAGTTGTAAGTGATCCGAATCCATTCCTTGGTATGTTGAAGCTCGATTCTTATGGTATGAATTCTTTCTTCAATGTTCTTATTGCATTTTCTTATATCTACATCACCCCATCTCTCTCATTTTCATATATCTATATCCACTATGGGTGAATCTATGTTTTTTGATTCCAAATATGATTATTTTTGGCTTAGTTAGTGTTAAGGGGGGATATCTATGGCGAGGTCATTGATATTCAACCTGTTTTTGTGACATCTTTCATTTTTTTATCGTTTTCATCCAAATTATTGAGTTAGGTGTCTTCACCCCCAAATCCTCTTTATAGAATTAATTATCTTAGTGTCAAATTGATTTAATTTCAAGAAATTGATATTGCAATTATGGTAAAAATAATGTTATAAATCCAGATTAGAGACTAATTATGTTTTTTGGAGAAAATGTGGTATTTGGTTATGAAATGTGATTTTATAAAGGATTTTAAATTGATAATCTTAAAATAATTTATTAAATTCGATTACGTGAAAAAATATTTCGATAAAAATATAGTTTTATTGAAATGGTTTTGGAATTTAAATGGTTTTTATGGAGAATGTATTGTCAATAAAAAGGTTATTTTATTGAAAAGGTTTTGGCTTTGTTTTTGTCTATAACTATGGGGTGTGTTCATATTAAATTATATTAAATGGTTGAAATATGACCTTGTGCTTACTGATAAAGGTGTAATAGAAAATGGGATATAATTACCCTATGATGTCATGTTACATTGATGTGAACCCTCTCATGAGTTTGGAATAGTCATAACAAATGATGCATGATTGGTAGTGTGAATTTGTTGAATTGTTTTGTTTTTACAAATAGATCTTGTGAAATGGTTTTTAAGTCATTGTATGGTTCTTTCATGAAAATACATTTCCATGGAATTCTAGTTTATATAGAACATATTTATTATTTGTTATAACCTATTTTTAGATGTTGTTTATATTTGATTAAATATCTTTTTAGAAGTTGGTTTATATAACATTTTCTAAATCTTCTATCCTTGTGGTGTGAGAAGGGATGTAGTTGGGAAAAACCTTCTATATTTTAGTACTCATCAACTCTTTGGGACTTTGGTTCTTTTTCAGATGTTATCTTACAAGACATGGGAAAAGGTAAAGTATCATAATTATTTATCACTACTTCGTTATACTTGGGTTTTTTGATGAAGTTGGATCATGAATCTTTTTAAATATAGAGTATTGCATTTGTCTTCGATTATTTTTATCATTTGTTATGTTTTTTAATTTGGTATTTTAGTGATCTAGTTTCGTACATGATTTTAGTAATTTTTTGATAAAGAACGTTTTTTTTCTTTCATTGTTATCATGCATCATATAGTAGATATTTGGTTTGGTTTTATTTGGTTAATTGTTTTATTCTTAAAGGAAAAATAATCCACTACATGTAATGAATCCATTTGAAATTTATTTCCAGCCTTTTTCATCTTAGGGATGTCTCTTAAGTCCAACTAACGTCTCAATGACCTCTAAATCAAATGAGAGTAAGAGAGATGTTACAAATTTTATCAGATTTGTACCGTCCAAAATCTATTTGATAAAAGTGTTCATTATTTTCTTAATCAAGGATTTTATAGTCATTCATGTCTATTCCATATGATAGGCTACTAGAAAGAAGTAGTGTTTTTTGGACTCGAAATATAAGGCCCCAGCCTTAAACCTTACTTATTCTTGAGTTATTACAAGATTACACATTGAGGATCTTTTCAGGTTTAGAGTTTTAGAGAATTAGACCATGAAACTTGCATTACATTCCACATTTAAACAAAGTGGTTACATAAAAGATAGTATTCATTCTTCCCATCAATGGAAACATATTTAAAATGAAACATGGATTCTTTCTTGACACATCCTTGACACTATCATCACATCATGTACCTTTCCCTTGACCTGTGAAAAACATTTCAAAAACTTGGGATGAGCATAAAAGGCTCAGTAAGGGTTATAAAAATATGGAAAGGAAACATGAGTTCATATATACATAAGAATGAAATCATACTTTACCCATAAAACATAGGCATATCAAATCATGAATAAATCATAGAAAACATAAGACATGAAGCTAACATGAGGCATTCATAACATTCTTACGTGGGGAGTAACCCTCTTGGTTACGTTTGGAATACCCATCATAGTATATTCCCTAAATCTCTTCGGAGAAACCTTAACGTTTCACTCCTTCGCGTTACCCAATGCATTGGAGAGCTATATCGGGCTCACCCGCCCTTAGTTTATCACGGAACCACCCGTTCTTCATAACAATGCCCAAGAACCATAACATAATAGTATCACATAAACATGAATAAATGAATCATAACATTTCCACATTTCAATCACAATATAACATTTTAGGATATTGAAATAATGAATCCATTCAAAAAGCTACCATTTCCAAAACCATTTAAAACATTTTATAAAGAGATTTTTGAATCAAAGTGTCCCATACCACCTTGAAGCTTTTAACATTTTAAACCATTAATATCCATATAAATAAATCCTTAAAAACCATTGTGAAAACATGGATATTAATAAGAACAAATAATTAAAACATTTAAAACGATATTTTGGTTAAAGGGGTTTTACCAAAATTAGAGACACTAGAATACAATAATCGAGGAATAATATTTAGTCAGATCTTTATAATATCATGAGAATAAAAGGATTCATGATATAATACTCCAAAGGACAGTATATACACCATATAAGAGTGAATTGGTGCATAACAACAATGAACCCTCAATAGAAATGTCAAATGTGATGAAATCCCTTATAAAGAAGGTATCCTTAAATTAAGGACATATCAATCTCAAAAATATGTGTGACAAATATAAATACACCCAATATAAGTGGATATTAAGTGTAAAACAATAAAAGGTCATTCACACATATTCAATGGATGATATATTCAATGACTACATGTTGAACCCAAAGAAATTGAAATTGGGTTAAAAAGTTCCCTTGACAGCCTAACGGCATCACATCAAAATGAGTTGATGAGAGATAAAAAGAGTATCTCATCACATGGACATAAAATTTACATCAATAAGGATATATGAGAACATATCCCAACATAACAATATGTAAATTAAAAGACCCAACAAAAGAAGTCTTTTAAAAAAGAGGAGGGTGAAAGGTTCCCTTACCGACTTGGGTATCCTTCAAAACATACACCCCATTAAAGAAGGAAAATATATCATTGATGTAAATACTCATAAATGAAAGTATATTAAACAAAGAGTAGAGTAATGGGAAGTACATACACCACTCAATGAAATTTTTGGCAAATGTAGCATAAATCTCACGGGAATAAAAGTGAGATGAAAAATCCCTTACGAAAACTCGGCAGCCTAACAGCACAACATAAAAATTCCGAATATGGATTGATGAGATCAAATAGGGTATCCCATCACATTACAATAAAATTTACAGAAAGATGAATATAAAAGAACATCCCCCAACATTACAAATAGGAGCTTAAAAGAAGTGAAATAAAGGAGAGTACATAAAAAGAAAGAGAGAGGTTAGATCTCTTACGAAAGTTCGGCAGCCTAACGGCACCACTCAAAACATCCAAAATGGATTGATGAGAGAGAATAGGGTCTCTCATCACATGAACATAAAAATTACAGTAAGTGTAATATAAAAGATCATTCCAATAACAAGAAAGATGAGCTTTAAAAGGAATGACATAAAAGTGTGTACTTGAAAAGAAAGAGAGGAGTATGATCCCTTACCTCGGGTCCGACTTGACTCGATCGTTCTTTAATATCCTGAATAATAAACTTGAGTTAATTTATACTTCCTTAAGAAAAATTTTCAAGTTCATTATTCCTTTTATATCACTTATTACAATGTCATAATCATTATGTAATCATTTAAGTTAATAATATTTGTTTTGCCGATGTTTGGTTCCTAAGTCGAAAGTGGACTTCTTACAATTACATGTTGTTCGTGTGGCCAAATGTTTATTATATCCAAAATTGTATTCATGATGTAGATATCATATATTTCATATATATCCAGTACATTCATTAATTTATAACGTTACATAATCATTTAGAGCTAAGAAATGAAATGCACTGTTCATGGAGACGGTAAGCCGTACGTACGCATGAACGCTACTTTCATTTCTATTTTGTATTTTATATAATGGAATAATAATGATATAAAGGTATATTATAATTCCAGTATAATATCATATATAATATCATAGTTCCATCCTTTATACGTCCCACATATGGTATTTAACGAATCAAATCACTTTGAGGGGGCGGTAGTCCGCACTTCCTTAAATGAAGATATCGCGTATACCCATAATGGATGCCATAAAGGTAAGACAAAAATGAAAAATACAGAGGAATAAGGAAAACATAAACATATTATATATCATATATAAAAATAGTTACATCCTAATGGCCACCTTTTAAGGTGTTAAATGAGTATTGAATAATCATCGTTTCGGGAGGCAGAATTTCACCATCCACGGAAACCGTATGTTCTTTAACCATTTGATGTAGTTGTGTGAGAGTGTAACTCGAGTAAATATTATAACAACATCCTAGTATATTTAAGATACTGGTTTTGTTACAAAAGAAATAAATAAAAAGAGTTTAGGGGGTTGGAGAAGAAAAATAAAACAAATGAACATGAGAGAATGAATTACCTTTAAAAGTGTAACTCCTTTTGATTTTAGCCTAAAGGCTTCCTTTGAAATGATTCTGCCCAAAGGGAATCATCTAGGATGAGGAGAGGTATGTGGAGAGAGTAAATGGGCAGGGGTTGGCTGAGCCAAAGGCTTTAGGAGAGTGTTAAATGAGGTAGAGGTGGGGGCCTTTTATAAGAGGAGAGGAGGGGCACTTTTGGAAAGTAAAGAAATATTACTTTATTTGAAAATGTGTTTCGGTTTCAAAAGGTTCCACGTTTATATAATTAGTGGATAAGGTGATAATGCTTCTAAATACACTCATCCAATAAGTTTTGGACATGTGTAGTTCATAGATTTTACATTATCTTTCCATTTTATTTAAATCGTCAAATAATGATGTCATCGCTGCATCATTATTATATCATAAATAATTTAATTTATTTAATGTCTAAAAATTATAAAACAAATACTATGATGTAGGAAATCCTTTTAGCTTTCCAATGACTATTTATAATCAAAATTTGGACTTATTTAACCCCACTTAAAAATTGTTTTAGTAGAACATATCATGTTTGTGTCATTTTTACTTTTGCATTATATAAAAAGTTATTTATGTCATTTCCCAACCAATGTGGATCCATGGGGTCCCCAAGTTGGCCCATGGATTTTTTTGGTCGGCCATGACTCACCCAATAGGTGTAGGACAAGTGTCATGGTGTTTTCACATTCTTATAATATCATTTTTACCTTAAATTACACTAATTACCACTAATCGCGATTAAAAACTTAATAAGTTACTATTCACCAAAAAATTATTTTCATCTCATTGAACAACATTTTTCATACTAATGACAACCATGTATGTCGGATTTTTAAAATTCAATACACATTAGTGGTAACCTTTCATTTAACTGAAAAATCAGTTTGCTTGATTACCACTTAGTGGTTTCACTATTCATCAAAAATTGAAGTTTTTCAGAAAATTACCAAAAATTTACCCTAAGATATATTTGATATTACGAACTCAAAAATGAATTCCATTTTACAAAATTCACAACATATAAGTTTCATTAATTAATTTAATAATAAATTCCCGATGTCATGACAAATAGCGTGTTTTTATGAAACAATAAGTATCAAAAGATTGGCACTAGTTTAAGTCCGATTTCAAAGTGAAATTAATTCCAACGACCACTATTGGATTTAATGGTAAAAATATTTTCTAATTTCACTATAAAAACAATTCAAAATATTATCTAATCATATAAATAAATTAGTTTAAAAAGATGTTTTGAATTAGAACACAACATTTTACACTATTCATTAAAAAATGAACTTTATCGGAAAAATACCAAAAAATTACACAAAGTAAAATTTGATGTCCCGATTCTTAATAAGAGTTTTATTTGGTACAAAAGAATGTATAAGAGTGATCAAAACTATATTTAATGATGGTTCTCCATCAAAAGGCGACAAGTGATCCTTTAGTGAAAACTAGGGCATATACGCCTAAAATTGAATTCATTCCATATTTTAAGCCTTTAGATTTTATTGGATAAATGTAAAAACATTTAAAAAACATATATAATCATATTTTAGTTATTTCTATCCATTCCCGCCATTACAACGGCTACATGTTATTTAAAATTTATTATTAGAGTGCAACATAAGATTCCGAAGAAACTCGTTGTTGCGTGTTGGGTACGCCATCGAGCATAGCATCCCCTTTAAAGTCATATCAATATTTTATTCACAAATATGGATAAATTTGAAAATGTCATATTCTTTATTTACCTGGGGTGTTACATCCTTCCCTCCTTTTGGGAATTTCGTCCTCACAATTTTTAAAAAAATTGAGCTCGGAAACATCCTTGAACGACCCACATCGGCACAAGAGTCGGTAGAACAATCACTTCAAAATAAAGAAAGATAATCACAGAGGTCACCCGAGTTAACCCATATTAGGATTCCAAGTATGAAAATATGGACATGGAGGAAAAAACAAAGGGTCATGTTCTGATGGAGAGTGATAGAAAACATGTTTAGGAGAAAGATAACCACGAGAAAATCACAAACTTGTGATGGGTTAAACGGTATTCGATTCCCCAGTAGGAAAAGTAAATAGACAACATTTTTGTTTTAAGTTACTTTTTATTGAGGAATTTATTCATAAGGAAACATAATCACTTATCATTTTGACTTTCAACTTTTACTAGATTCCTTAATCAAACTCATATTTTTTCCAAAAGATGAGTATTAAGGGAGACTTGTTCGCATTAAGAGTACTATAATCAACTTCTAGAGAATCACCTAATCCTCAAAAGAGAACTATATACTTCCCATTTCATTAGGCTTTAACCAAAACCAAACCAAAAGGTTAGTACAAGATCAGATAATCCAGCAAAGGATAACCCTTTATAAAAAGAAAATCTATTCTTAACCTCCAAAATTTGTCCAACAAAACCCAAAGTTCAACGAGGACCATTCTATAATCAATTTGTCCATAAAATTATTCAAAGTAAACCAAACTACTATTGAAACCCAAATATTTGAAGGATTTAGTCACATAGTCTTCCAAGTTAAATCGTAACATTTATCTCCAGACAACATCAGTTTCTCCTCAAGTCTCGTATTGAAAAGTAATTAACCTAATCACATATCCTCTATGATAGGTTAATAATTTTCATAAATAACCCAAAATCAACTTACTCTTAATTCATAAAATCATATAACTAAAAATAATCAGTCAAACTAACCAGGGACTTCACGTAGTCCAGTGGTAGGCGATAAATATCAGTCGCACATTGGTTGTGGGTTCGATTCCCGCAGCTTTGTCCGACGCGACGGGATGTCACACGGTCTACGTGTTGTCCTTTTTCCAAAACTATATAATTCTTAAAACATTTCCCAAAATGAGATAAAATCTTCAAAGATGATCATAACATATTTTAACCTCAAGTTTATCTCATGCCTTTCATTTTCCATCATAACATATAGTAACCCATAATTACCCCAAAAGTAAGGATCATATAAACCCAATGGTTCTTTATAACTATGTCCACAAAAGAAAATATAACTATTACTTGAATAAAATTTTCCTATATTAAACATCAGGGTTACACATAATATAAAAAGACTTTTAATGTAACCCCATCATCAAAAGAGACTTAATACTCTTAAGAATTTCACCATAACTCTTGAAGCCCTTATATGTTGACATCTTATTCATTCAACATTCTTCATGATCCATTATCCATTCCTTTCCAACTTATTCCGAAATACCTCTTTCCTACAAACAAAATCATGAATCATATCCTATGATTCCAAAATAGCAAAACAATAGTCATGAAATAGTACATACCTTTGATTGGTCATTATCAGTTTCTTCATCCTCAATCGGAATGGAATTAGGTATTGGTAAACGAATATTGGTACGCTCTTGGTGACCCCATTCACGAAACTTCTTCATAGGAAATGTGTTTGCATAATGACCATGCACACCACATTTAAAACATTCAATTGATCCCTCAGAAAGAACTTCTTTCCCTTTCCTCGAGTCAACTGGATGCTTCCTTTTTCCGTGGAAGGTTCTTGCGTTATGACCTTCATTTCCACATCTATAGCATATTTCTGTCCCTTCGAAACATTTTCCTAGGTGTTTCTTTCCACATCTTTGACACATAGGTTTTTGAACACACTTACCTTTATGATTATTACTTGTACTTCCGTAGGGATTTGTTTCTTGCATATATGATGTCTTAAAGAAATCTCCAAGGTTTAGGTGGTCAATCATGACTCCAGATAGTTGGTTCAGGATAATCACAAGAGTTATCATTGCAGCTCCCATATCATTCAGTTTCTTGCTCAAAACACTGTCACAGTTTCCTTCACATCCACTGTTAATTTGGTGCCTGCTAGATCCAGCCATTTACGAAAACCAAAAAGGTCAGTGTGAGTATATCAACAAAACCATCATGTACTAATGAGTAAGATAAACAATAAGATATACTTACTCATTCAATTTATCTAAAACTAAGACTCTTGTCTGAAATCCTAACCATTATGGTAATGTCAGTTATGCTTAAAGAATACCCTAACCTCTAAAGTTATCTAAACCGACCTCTGATACCAACTATAATGCCCCAGCCTTAAACCTTACTTAATCTTGAGTTATTACAAGATTACACATTGAGGATCTTTTCAGGTTTAGAGTTTTAGAGAATTAGACCATGAAACTTGCATTACATTCCACATTTAAACAAAGTGGTTACATAAAAGATAGTATTCATTCTTCCCATCAACGGAAACATATTTAAAATGAAACATGGATTCTTTCTTGACACATCCTTGACACTATCATCACATCATGTACCTTTCCCTTGACCTGCGAAAAACATTTCAAAAACTTGGGATGAGCATAAAAGGCTCAGTAAGGGTTATAAAAATATGGAAAGGAAACATGAGTTCATATATACATAAGAATGAAATCATACTTTACCCATAAAACATAGGCATATCAAATTATGAATAAATCATAGAAAACATAAGACATAAAGGTAACTTGAGGCATTCATAACATTCTTATGTGGGGAGTAACCCTCTTGGTTACGTTTGGAATACCCATCACAGTATATTCCCTAAATCTCTTCGGAGAAACCTTAACGTTTCACTCCTTCGCGTTACCCAATGCATTGGAGAGCTATATCGGGCTCACCCGCCCTTAGTTTATCACGGAACCACCCGTTCTTCATAACAATGCCCAAGAACCATAACATAATCGTATCACATAAACATGAATAAAGGAAACATAACATTTCTACATTTCAATCACAATATAACATTTTAGGATATTGAAATAATGAACCCATTCAAAAAGAAACTATTTCCAAAACCATTTAAAACATTTAATAAAGAGATTTTTGAATCAAAGTGTCCCATACCACCTTGAAGCTTTTAACATTTTAAACCATTAATATCCATATAAATAAATCCTTAAAAACCATTTTGAAAACATGGATATTAATAAGAACAAATAATTAAAACATTTAAAATGATATTTTGGTTAAATGTGTTTTACCAAAATTAGAGACACTTGAATACAATAATCGAGGAATAATATTTAGTCAGAACTTTATAATATCATGAGAATAAAAAGAATCATGATATAATAATCCAAAGGACAGTATATACACCATATAAGAGTGAATTGGTGCATAACAACAATGAACCCTCAATAGAAATGTCAAAAGTGATGAAATCCCTTATAAAGAAGGTATCCTTAAATTAAGGACAAATCAATCTCAAAAATATGTGTGACAAATATAAATACACCCAATATAAGTGGATATTAAGTGTAAAACAATAAAAGGTCATTCACACATATTCAATGGATGATATATTCAATGACTACATGTTGAACCCAAAGAAATCGAAATTGGGTTAAAAAGTTCCCTTGACAGCCTAACGGCATCACATCAAAATGAGTTGATGAGAGATAAAAAGAGTATCTCATCACTTGGACATAAAATTTACATCAATAAGTATATATGAGAACATATCCCAACATAACAATATGTAAATTAAAAGACCCAACAAAAGAAGTCTTTTAAAAAAGAGGAGGGTGAAAGGTTCCCTTACCGACTTGGGTATCATTCAAAACATACACCCCATGAAAGAAGGACAATAGATCATTGATGTAAATACTCATAAATGAAATTATATTACACAAAGAGTAGAATAATGGGCAGTACATACACCACTCAATGTAATTTGTGGCAAATGTAGCATAAATCTCACGGGAATAAAAGTGAGATGAAAAATCCCTTACGAAACTCGACAGCCTAACAGTGCCACATAAAACTTCCGAATATGGATTGATGAGATCAAATAGGGTATCCCATCACATTAAAATAAAATTTACAGAAAGATTAATATAAAAGAACATCCCCCAACATTACAAAGAGGAGCTTAAAATAAGTGACATAAAGGAGAGTACTTAAAAAGAAAGAGAGAGGTTAGATATCTTACGAAAGTTCGGCAGCCTAACGACGCCACTCAAAACTTCCAAAATGGATTGATGAGAGAGAATAGGGTCTCTCATCACATGAACATAAAAATTACAGTAAGTTTAATATAAAAGATCATCCCAATAACAAGAAATATGAGCTTTAAAAGGAATGACATAAAAGTGTGTACTTGAAAAGAAAGAGAGGAGTAGGATCCCTTACCTCGGGTCCGACTTGACTCGATCGTTCTTTAATATCCTGAATAATAAACTTGAGTTAATTTATACTTCCTTACGAACATTTTTCAAGTTCATTATTCCTTTTATATCACTTATTACCATGTCATAAACATTATGTAATCATTTAAGTTAATAATATTTGTTTTGCCGATGTTTGGTTCCTAAGTCGAAAGTGGACTTCTTACAATTACATGTTGTTCGTGTGGCCAAATGTTTATTATATCCAGAATTGTATTCATGATTTAGATATCATATATTTCATATATATACAGTACATTCATTAATTTATAACGTTACATAATCATTTAGAGGTAAGAAATGAAATGCAACGTTCATGGAGACGGTAAGCCATATGTACGCATGAACGCTACATTCATTTCTATTTTGTATTTTATATAATGGAATAATAAGGATATAAAGATATATTATAATTCCAGTATAATAACATATATAATATCATAGTTCCATCCTTTATACGTCCCACATATGGTATTTAACGAATCAAATCACTTTGAGGGGGCGGTAGACCGCACTTCCTTAAATGAAGATATCGCGTATACCCATAATGGAAGCCATAAAGGTAAGACAAAAATGAAAAATACAGAAAAATAAGGAAAACATAAACATATTATAAATCATATATAAAAATAGTGACATCCTAATGGCCACCTTTGAAGGTGCTAAATGAGTATTGAATAATCATCGTTTCAGGAGGCAGAATTTCACCATCCACGGAAACCGTATGTTCTTTAACCATTTGATGTAGTTGTGTGAGAGTGTAGCCCGAATAAATCTTATAACAACATCCTAGTATATTTAAGATACTGGTGTTGTTACAAAAGAAATAAATAAAAAGAGTTTAGGGGGTTGGAGAAGCAAAATTAAACAAATGAACATGAGAGAATGAATTACCTTTAAAAGTGTAACTCCTTTTGATTTGAGCTTAAAGGCTTCCTTTGAAAAGATTATGCCCAAAGGGAATCCTCTAGGATGAGGAGAGGTATGTGGAGAGAGTAAATGGGCAGGGTTTGGCTGAGCCAAAGGCTTGAGGAGAGTGTTAAATGAGGTAGATGTGGGGGCCTTTTATAAGAGGAGAGGAGGGTCACTTTTGGAAAGTAAAGAAATATTACTTTATTTGAAAATGTGTTTCGGTTTCAAAAGGTCCCACATTTATATAATTAGTGGATAAGGTGATAAGGCTTCTAAATACACTCATCCAATAAGTTTTGGACATGTTAAGTTCATATATGTTACATTATCTTTCCATTTTATTTAAATCGTCAAATAATGATGTCATCGCTGCATCATTATTATGTCATAAATAATTTAATTTATTTAATGTCTAAAAATTATAAAAAAAATACTATGATGTAGGAAATCTTTTTATCTTTCCAATGACAATTTATAATCAAAATTTGGACTTATGTAACCCCAACATAAAAATTGTTTTAGTAGAACATATCATGTTTGTGTCATTTTTACTTTTACATTAAATAAAAATTTATTTATGTCATTTCCCAACCAAAGTGGATCCATGGGGTCCCCAAGTTGGCCCATGGCTTGTTTTGGTCGGCCATGACTCACCCAATAGGTTTAGGACAAGTTTCATGGTGTTTTCACATTCTTATAATATCATTTTTACCTTAAATTACACTAATTACCACTAATTGCGATTAAAAACTTAATGAGTTACTATTCACCAAAAAATTATTTTCATCCCATTGAACCACATTTTTCATACTAATGACAACCATTTATGTCGGATTTTCAAAATTCAATACACATTAGTGGTAACCTTTCATTTAACTGAAAAATCAGTTTGCTTGATTACCACTTAGTTGTTTCACTATTCATCAAAAATTGAAGTTTTTCAGAAAATTACCAAAAATTCACCCTAAGCTATATTTGTTATTACGAACTCAAAAATGAAGTCCATTTTAAAAAATTCACAACATATAAGTGGCATTAATTAATTTAATAATTAATTCCCGCTGTCATGACAAATAGCGTGTTTTTATGAAACAATAAGTATCAAAAGATTGGCACTAGTTTAAGTCCGATTTCAAAGTGAAATTAATTCCAACGACCACTATTGGATTTAATGGTAAAAATATTTTCTAATTTCACTATAAAAACAATTCAAAATATTATCTAATCATATAAATAAATTAGTTTAAAAAGATGTTTTGAATTAGAACACAACATTTTACACTATTCATTAAAAAATGAACTTTATCGGAAAAATACCAAAAAAATTACACAAAGTAAAATTTGATGTCCCGATTCTTAATAAGAGTTTTATTTGGTCCAAAAGAATGTATAAGAGTGATCAAAACTATATTTAATTATGGTTTGCCATCAAAAGGCGACAAGTGAACCTTTAGTGAAAACTCGGGCATATACGCCTAAAATTGAATTCTTTCCATATTTTAAGCCTTTAGCTTTTATTGGATAAATGTAAAAACATTTAAAAAACATATATAATCATATTTTAGTTATTTCTATCCATTCCCGCCATTACAACGGCTACATGTTATTTAAACTTTATTATTAGAGTGCAACGTAAGATTCCGAAGAAACTCGTTGTTGCGTGTTGGGTACGCCATCGAGCATAGCATCCCCTTTAAAGTCATATCAATATTTTATTCACAAATATTGATAAATATGAAAATGTCATATTCTTTATTTACCTGGGGTGTTACATCCTTCCCCCCTTTTGGGAATTTCGTCCTTACAATTTTAAAAAAAATTGAGCTCGGAAACATCCTTGAACGTCCCACATCGGCACAAGAGTCGGTAGAACAATCACTTCAAAATAAAGAAAGATAAGAACAGAGGTCACCCGAGTTAACCCATACTAGGATTCCAAGTATGAAAATATGGACATGGAGGAAAAAACAAAGGGTCATGTTCTGATGGAGAGTGATAGAAAACATGATTAGGAGAAAGATAACCACGAGAAAATCACAAACTTGTGATGGGTTAAACGATATTAGATTCCCCAGTAGGAAAAGTTAATAGACAACATTTTTGTTTTAAGTTACTTTTTATTGAGGAATTTAATCATAAGGAAACATAATCACTTATCATGTTGACTTTCAACTTTTACTAGATTCCTTAATCAAACTCATATTTTTTCCAAAAGATGAGTATTTAGGGAGACTTGTTCGCATTAAGAGTACTATAATCAACTTCTAGAGAATCACCTAATCCACAAAAGAGAACTATATACTTCCCATTTCCTTAGGCTTTAACAAAAACCAAACCAAAAGGTTAGTACAAGATCAGATAATCCAGAAAAGGATAACCCTTTATAAAAAGAAAATCTATTCTTAACCTCCAAAATTTGTCCAACAAAACCCAAAGTTCAACAAGGACCATTCTATAATCAATTTGTCCATAAAATTCTTCAAAGTAAACCAAACTAAGATTGAAACCCAAATATTTGAAGGATTTAGTCACATAGTCTTCCAAGTTAAATCGTAACATTTATCTCCAAACAACATCAGTTTCTCCTAAAGTCTCGTATTGAAAAGTAATTAACCTAATCACATATCCTCTATGATAGGTTAATAATTTTCATAAATAACCCAAAATCAACTTACTCTTAATTCCTAAAATCATATAACTAAAAATAATCAGTCAAACTAACCAGGGACTTCACATAGTCCAGTGGTAGGCGATAAATATCAGTCACACATTGGTTGTGGGTTTGATTCCCGCAGCTTTGCCCGACGCGACGGGATGTCACACGGTCTACGTGTTGTCCTTTTTCCAAAACTATATAATTCTTAAAACATTTACCAAAATGAGATAAAATCTTCAAAGATGATCATAACATATTTTAACCTCAAGTTTATCTCATGCCTTTCATTTTCCATCATAACATATAGTAACCCATAATTACCCCAAAAGTAAGGATCATATAAACCCAATGGTTCTTTATAACTATGTCACCAAAAGAATATATAACTATTACTTGAATAAAATTTTCTTATATTAAACATCAGGGTTATACATAATATAAAAAGTCTTTTAATGTAACCCCATCATCAAAAGAGACTTAATACTCTTAATAATTTCACCATAACTCTTGAAGCCCTTATATGTTGACATCTTATTCATTCAACATTCTTCATGATCCATTATCCATTCCTTTCCAACTTATTCCGAAATACCTCTTTCCTACAAACAAAATCATGAATCATATCCTATGATTCCAAAATAGGAAAACAATAGTCATGAAATAGTACATACCTTTGATTGGTCATTATTAGTTTCTTCATCCTCAATCGGAATGGCATTAGGTATTGGTAAACGAATATTGGTACGCTCTTGGTGACCCCATTCACAAAACTTTTTCATAGGACATGTGTTTTCATAATGACCATGCAGACCACATTTAAAACATTAAATTGATCCCTCAGAAAGAACTTCTTTCCCTTTCCTTGAGTCAACTGAATGATTCCTTTTTCCGTGGAAGGTTCTTGCTTTATGACCTTCATTTCCACATCTATAGCATATTTCTGTCCCTTCGAAACATTTTCCTAGGTGTTTCTTTCCACATCTTTGACACATAGGTTTTTGAACACACTTACCTTTATGATTATTACCTGTACATCCGTAGGGATTTGTTTCTTGCATATATGATGTCTTAGAGAAATCTCCAAGGTTTAGGTGGTCAATCATGACTCCAGATAGTTGGTTCAGGATAATCACAAGAGTTCTCATTGCAGCTCCCATATCATTCAATTTCTTACTCAAAACACTGTCACAGTTTCCTTCACATCCACTGTTAATTTGGTGCCTGCTAAATCCAGCCATTTACTAAAACCAAAAAGGTCAGTGTGAGTATATCAACAAAACCATCATGTACTAATGAGTAAGATAAACAATAAGATATACTTACTCATTCAATTTATCTAAAACTAAGACTCTTGTCTGAAATCCTATCCATTATGGTAATGTCAGTTATGCTTAAAGAATACCCTAACTTCTAAAGTTATCTAAACCGACCTCTGATACCAACTATAAGGCCCCAGCCTTAAACCTTACTTAATCTTGAGTTATTACAATATTACAAATTGATGATCTTTTCAGGTTTAGAGTTTTAGAGAATTAGACCATGAAACTTGCATTACATTCCACATTTAAACAAAGTGGTTACATAAAAGATAGTATTCATTCTTCCCATCAACGGAAACATATTTAAAATGAAACATGGATTCTTTCTTGACACATCCTTGACACTATCATCACATCATGTACCTTTCCCTTGACCTGTGAAAAACATTTCAAAAACTTGGGATGAGCATAAAAGGCTCAGTAAGGGTTATAAAAATATGGAAAGGAAACATGAGTTCATATATACATAAGAATGAAATCATACTTTACCCATAAAACATAGGCATATCAAATCATGAATAAATCATAGAAAACATAAGACATAAAGGTAACTTGAGGCATTCATAACATTCTTATGTGGGGAGTAACCCTCTTGGTTACGTTTGGAATACCCATCATAGTATATTCCCTAAATCTCTTCGGAGAAACCTTAACGTTTCACTCCTTCGCGTTACCCAATGCATTGGAGAGCTATATCGGGCTCACACGCCCTTAGTTTATCACGGAACCACCCGTTCTTCAGAACAATGCCCAAGATCCATAACATAATCGTATCACATAAACATGAATAAAGGAAACATAACATTTCCACATTTCAATCACAATATAACATTTTAGGATATTGAAATAATGAATCCATTCAAAAAGAAACTATTTCCAAAACCATTTAAAACATTTAATAAAGAGATTTTTGAATCAAAGTGTCCCATACCAACTTGAAGCTTTTAACATTTTAAACCATTAATATCCATATAAATAAATCCTTAAAAACCATTTTGAAAACATGGATATTAATAAGAACAAATAATTAAAGCATTTAAAACGATATTTTGGTTAAAGGTGTTTTACCAAAATTAGAGACACTTGAATACAATAATCGAGGAATAATATTTAGTCAGAACTTTATAATATCATGAGAATAAAAAGATTCATGATATAATACTCCAAAGGACAGTATATACACCATATAAGAGTGAATTGGTGCATAACAACAATGAACCCTCAATAGAAATGTCAAATGTGATGAAATCCCTTATAAAGAAGGTATCCTTAAATTAAGGACAAATCAATCTCAAAAATATGTGTGACAAATATAAATACACCCAATATAAGTGGATATTAAGTGTAAAACAATAAAATGTCATTCACACATATTCAATGGATGATATATTCAATGACTACATGTTGAACCCAAAGAAATCGAAATTGGGTTAAAAAGTTCCCTTGACAGCCTAACGGCATCACATCAAAATGAGTTGATGAGAGATAAAAAGAGTATATCATCACTTGGACATAAAATTTACATCAATAAGGATATATTAGAACATATCCCAACAAAAAAATATGTAAATTAAAAGACCCAACAAAAGAAGTCTTTTAAAAAAGAGGAGGGTGAAAGGTTCCCTTACCGACTTGGGTATCTTTCAAAACATACACCCCATGAAAGAAGGACAATAGATCATTGATGTAAATACTCATAAATGAAATTATATTACACAAAGAGTAGAATAATGGGCATTACATACACCACTCAATGGAATTTGTGGCAAATGTAGCATAAATCTCACGGGAATAAAAGTGAGATGAAAAATCCCTTATGAAAACTCGGCAGCCTAACAGTGCCACATAAAACGTCCGAATATGGATTGATGAGATCAAATAGGGTATCCCATCACATTAAAATAAAATTTACAGAAAGAGGAATATAAAATAACATCCCCCAACATTACAAAGAGGAGCATAAAATAAGTGACATAAAGGAGAGTACTTAAAAAGAAAGAGAGAGGTTAGATCTCTTACGAAAGTTCGGCAGCCTAACGGCGCCACTCAAAACTTCCAAAATGGATTGATGAGAGAGAATAGGGTCTCTCATCACATGAACATAAAAATTAAAGTAAGTGTAATATAAAAGATCATCCCAATAACAAGAAATATGAGCTTTAAAAGGAATGACATAAAAGTGTGTACTTGAAAAGAAAGAGAGGAGTAGGATCCCTTACCTCGGGTCCGACTTGACTCGATCGTTCTTTAATATACTGAATAATAAACTTGAGTTAATTTATACTTCCTTAAGAACATTTTTCATGTTCATTATTCCTTTTATATCACTTATTACCATGTCATAAACATTATGTAATCATTTAAGTTAATAATATTTGTTTTGCCGATGTTTGGTTCCTAAGTCGAAAGTGGACTTCTTACAATTACATGTTGTTCATGTGACCAAATGTTTATTATATCCAGAATTGTATTCATGATTTAGATATCATATATTTCATATATATCCAGTACATTAATTAATTTATAACATTACATAATCATTTAGAGGTAAGAAATGAAATGCACCGTTCATGGAGACGGTAAGCCGTACGTACGCATGAACGCTACTTTCATTTCTATTTTGTATTTTATATAATGAAATAATAATGATATAAAAGTATATTATAATTCCAGTATAATATCATATATAATATCATAGTTCCATCCTTTATACGTCCCACATATGGTATTTAACGAATCAAATCACTTTGAGGGGGCGGTAGTCCGCACTTCCTTAAATGAAGATATCGCGTATACCCATAATGGAAGCCATAAAGGTAAGACAAAAATGAAAAATACATAAGCATAAGGAAAACATAAACATATTATATATCATATATAAAAATAGTGACATCCTAATGGCCACCTTTTAAGGTGTTAAATGAGTATTGAACAATCATCGTTTCGGGAGACAGAATTTCACCATCCACAGAAACTGTATGTTCTTTAACCATTTGATGTAGTTGTGTGAGAGTGTAGCTCGAATAAATCTTATAACAATATCCTAGTATATTGAATATACTGTTGTTGTTACAGAAGAAATAAATAAAAAGAGTTTAGGGGGTTGAAGAAACAAAATAAAACAAATGAACATGAGAGAATGAATTACCTTTAAAAGTGTAACTCCTTTTGATTTGAGCCTAAAGGCTTACTTTGAAAGGATTCTTCCCAAAGGGAATCCTCTAGGATTAGTAGAGGGATGTGGAGAGAGTAAATGGGCAGGGGTTGGCCTAGCCAAAGGCTTTAGGAGAGTGTTAAATGAGGTAGAGGTGGGGGCCTTTTATAAGAGGAGAGGAGGGGCACTTTTGGAAAGTAAAGAAATATTACTTTATTTGAAAATGTGTTTCGGTTTCAAAAGGTCCCACATTGATATAATTCGTGGATAAGGTGATAAGTCTTCTAAATCCACTCATCCAAAAAATTTTGGACATGTTTAGTTCATAGATTTTACATTATCTATCCATTTTATTTAAATCGTCAAATAATGATGTCATCGCTGCATCATTATTATGTCATAAATAATTTAATTTATTTAATGTCTAAAAATTATAAAAAAAAATACTATGATGTAGGAAATCTTTTTATATTTCCAATGACTATTTATAATCAAAATTTGGACTTGTGTAACCCCACTTAAAAATTGATTTAGTAGAACATATCATGTTTGTGTCATTTTTACTTTTACATTAAATAAAAAGTTATTTATGTCATTTCCCAACCAAAGTGGATCCATGGGGTCCCCAAGTTGGCCCATGGCTTGTCTTGGTCGGACATGACTCATCCAATAGGTGTAGGACAAGTGTCATGGTGTTTTCACATTATTATAATATCATTTTTACATTAAATTACACTAATTACCACTAATCGCGATTAAAAACTTAATAAGTTACTATTCACCAAAAAATTATTTTCATCCCATTGAACCACATTTTTCATACTAATGACAACCATGTATAGAAGATTTTCAAAATTCAATACAAATTAGTGGTAAACTATCATTTAACTGAAAAATCAGTTTGCTTGATTACCACATAGTGGTTTCACTATTCATCAAAAATTGAAGTTTTTCAGAAAATTACCAAAAATTCACCCTAAGCTATATTTGATATTACGAACTCAAAAATGAAGTCCATTTTACAAAATTCACAACATATATGTTGAATTAATTAATTTAATAATTAATTCCCGCTGTCATGACAAATAGCGTGTTTTTATGAAATAATAAGTATCAAAAGATTGGCACTAGTTTAAGTCCGATTTCAAAGTGAAATTAATTCCAACGACCACTATTGGATTTAATGGTAAAAATATTTTCTAATTTCACTTTAAAAACAATTCAAAATATTATCTAATCATATAAATAAATTAGTTTAAAAAGATGTTTTGAAATAGAACACAACATTTTACACTATTCATTAAAAAATGAACTTTATCGGAAAAATACCAAAAAATTACACAAAGTAAAATTTGATGTCCCGATTCTTAATAAGAGTTTTATTTGGTCCAAAAGAATGTATAAGAGTGATCAAAACTATATTTAATGATGGTTCTCCATCAAAAGGCGACAAGTGAACCTTTAGTGAAAACTAGGGCATATATGCCTAAAATTGAATTCCTTCCATATTTTAAGCCTTTATCTTTTATTGGATAAATGTAAAAACATTTAAAAAACATATATAATCATTTTTAGTTATTTCTATCCATTCCCGCCATTACAACGGCTACATGTTATTTAAAATTTATTATTAGAGTGCAACGTAAGATTCTGAAGAAACTCGTTGTTGCGTGTTGGGTACGCCATCGAGCATAGCGTCCCCTTTAAAGTCATATCAATATTTTATTCACAAATATGGATTAATATGAAAATGTCATATTCTTTATTTACCTGGGGTGTTACACGAAATGTAGAGAATAAAAATATATAGCTAATCCTTTTATGCTAAAATTCATGTTACCATGGATTTGGGTACATAAGTGTTTTGGAAAAATATTATAGGATTTTTATATCTCTTATTCATGTGCTTAGCCATTGAGACAATCATTTTAGGAATTAGAGACATGACGTACCACTAGAAATTCATAATTTATTTATAGTACTGATTTTTGATTTGGTTCACAAGTGTTAGTTTATGAGAAAAAAAGTCAAAGTTGTTTTCAAATAATTTTTTCAGAAATAGATAATGATTATGGTATTTTAAAAATAGTGGATTCTCAAAAAAAAGTAATGATTTTTTGAAAAATGGGTCCACATGTAAAATGATGATTTGGATAGAAATGTTCTGATAATTAATGAGTTTGATTTGGAAATTCTATGAATTCACTTGGAAGGGAGTGAGGCATTCAGTTTTTATTGTTGTTATAGAAAATAGCACTCGGTAGGCATCGTGGAAACTAATAAGATGATGATTTAGAGAATTTGGATACACCTGATCCATAGTTGAACCAACAAATGGTTCATAATAGATTCCAAACATTTCAAGCTATCAAAATTGGTAACTTGAGGGACGATCCAAGACAAGTGGATCATTCCAACCGGTTCTAGAAATAAAATCAACCCATCTTCTAGGGTGACACATAACCAAAAATACTTGAGGACTTTCTGAATGGGATGTATTATATTTTTGATATCATTTGGACACTAGTAGTGCTAATAGTCAACATAGGATCATATATTCTCACACATATTTCATAAAAGTGGTGGGATTTATCTGTGCAGGATAAAATTGGGTCAATGCCTTAGTTGGGAGGATTTTGATGAATTGTTTAACAAACAATTCTGTCCTCACACATTCACGATCAAAATAATTATGAAATTATTTATCCTCAAGCAGTAGAATTCCCCTATCATAGATTATGCTGCTAAATTCATGAATTTAGTTTTCCTTCCTCCAAAAAATATAGCTAGAGAATCCTTGAAAGAAAGAATATTTGAATCGGGGCTAAGACCTGAGTTTCGCTTGATGATTTTCATGCTATGTATTACTGACTATAAAGATATGTCCAATATAAATATGGTTGTAGAAAGGTACATCTTAGTATATATGGGAGGAGGAAGTATGTTGATACTCATTGGAAATAGTGGTAACTCTAACGATGGGAGTAGGTGGTAGAGATACAACTACCTCTAGGGTTGGAATGAGAATCTGAATCAGAAAACTAGATTGGTGTATCATCCTTCAATTCCCATGATAAAAACAAGATGTTTCCAATGTGATTTATTCCAACAAATGGAATGACAGTGTACTGCACCACCATGATAATTTCATAATTGTAACAAGATGGGTCATATTAAGTGCTATTGTTGTACATATCTAAGGTTAGGTTCATGAGACACTTCTTCGGTTCACAGGTGTCATGTGATTTGATAGGACAAGGGAAGCTGAATCAATCTCTTTAGTAGTGTAGAGCTAGCCATTGATTTTCTAGGAATATCATGATTCCTCAGTAAAGGAAATCTCCGAAAGAAATTAAGGGGAAAAGTGAAAAAATGAAGAAAATATATGGAGATGAGAAGGTGATTTTAGATGATCTTGATGAACCATCTATTGTAAGAGGTATGATTATTTTTAATTCTACCCTTATGCATGTGTTTTTTAATACTGGTGCATCAAATTCCATCATTTCTTATCATGTTGTTTTTTTATAATTTTAAAACATGAGATGATTTAATATAATAAAAACTTTAAAATCCTCATAGACTTGAATATATTTGATTTAATCCTAGGTATGGATTGGATTATTGGGATCAAGGCCTTGATTGAATGTTATATAAGAAAATTTTGTTTGAAGAATGGTGATGGCATCAGGCATCTATTTAAAGGGGACAGGGTTGTAAAGGTAGGTGAAATGGGCTTGTTGGGACCAGTAGTGGGAATGATATCTTACAATTTGGTAGTGTTTACTTTGGCATGAATGGACAAGATCGAGAATAGAAGTTTCCCAAAAATGATGGATCATTTTCCAGACATGTTTGCTAAAAATATATATGGGTCACCATCGGTAAGGGAAGTAGAGTTTATGATTGATTCCCACTTGAGGAAAAATCATATTTCTAATATGCCATATTAAATAGCACCAATAAATTTATGGTCATAAAAGGCATAGTTTGAAGAGATGAAAAGTAAGGGGTTTCATTTTTCCAAAAATGTTTTTATCGGTTAGCACTGGTCCTTTTTGTGATAATATATTATGGAACTATAAGGATGTGGGTGGATTATTGTAAGATTAAAAAAAATTATGATAAAGAATAGGTATCCACATACACACAATGATGATCTATTTGATCAATTAATGGGAGTTCAATGGTTCCCTAAAATTAACCTACAATCAGGATATCATTAATTGTGAGTTTTGACGTAGGATATTCCAAAAACAAATTTCATAAGAAGATATGTCCAATCTAAATATTTGATAATTCCTTTTGGTGTTATGAATGAACATTTTGCCTTTATTTAATTGGTGAATTAGATATTTATTCTATATTTGGATTCTTTTTTTGTTGTGTTTGTGGATGACATATTGGTGTATTAAAGAAAAATGGATGAGGATGAGAAACACTTGGTGACCATGTTGGGAATCTCAAGAATGCATATTTATAATGAAAAATTATACAATTATGATTTTTGGATAGAAGAGGTATGATTTCTAGGCCATATAATTTATAAAATAGGTGTTTCATTATATTTAGAGAATATCGAATAGGTTTTTTTAGTAAATACTAAATATTGCATTTGAGATACAATGTTTTACTTGTATAGAAAATTATTAGTGACCCTTTGTTCATGAATTTTCATGACTTGATTCTCCTATGAAAGTTTTTACAAAGAAGAATATTCCATTCCAATTGAGTGAGGACTGTCAGATATCATTTCAAGAGCTGAAATATCATCTTACATCTTCCTCAATCATGGTTTTTCCAAAATCATGAAAATGGTACATGGTGTATTGTGAAGCTTTCAGATCTGGGATGGGGTGTGTTATCATGCAAGGAGACAATGTTGTTTCTTAGGGATCATGATAGTTATGTGTTCATGAGTATAACTACCCACCACATGATTTGGGGTTAGTTGAAGTTGTCCATGCTTGGAATATATGGTGTCATTATCAATTTGGTTTAAAATATTCTATGTTTGCGGATCATATGAGCTTGAAAAATATTTTATCACAAAGATATTTGAATCTGATGCAAAGATGATCGATGAAGTATCTCAAAATATTTCAATTTGAGTTGATTTATATTCTTGGAAAAAGAAATTTATTGGAAGATTCATTATGCATAAAGTCATACACTAATTTAGAAAAAGAGGATTTAGATGAGTGGGATCTGATTTCATTCCTAACCAAAATGCATGTGTATTGCGAAGGTGATGGTGATTTTGTGGGATTATTTTCACTTAGTCTTGATCATGATTTGGTAAATATGGATAGAGAAGAACAAACATCTGATGCATAATATGTGGATATGATTTCAAAACTCAATGGTTCCATGAACATTGAGGGATAAAAGTTATATTGGGCTTCAGTTTTGTGGATTAGAAATTAGATTTTCATACTTATGGATTTTAAAGACAATCATCTTCATGATTACCATAATTATAGATTCCTTATTAATTTTGGAATACATAAAATTTATAAGTCACAGAAGGAACAATTTTGGTGGAGTTAGATGAAAATCAATGTGGTAGAGTTTGTTTTGTGGTGATTAAGGTGTCATCATGTTAAGGAAGAACATCAGTGACTAGTAGATATGTTATAGTACTTACTTATTATAGTGTGTAAATGAGGTTTATTACTAGTTTGTGTGGCTTCAAGGGTTTTGGGTGTTTATTTTCCAGGTTTTTTCTTGTCATGCTTCAGATGGGGTTCAGAGCATGAGGCCGCCACTTCAGCATGGCGCGTGGAGTGGAACATTGATAGTGTATGGACATAGTGTAAGATGTAATAGGAGTATCATCCTCAGACGAATATACAATCTGATTAGATGATAATGATAGTGGAATACATGTTGTGGTTATTTGTAATAGATTTTAGTAGATCATGAGAAGATCACATACCTTTTTGGAGTTCACGTATAACAATGCCTATCTTGCCTCAATACATGTGGATCCCTTTTAAGCATTATATGGGAATCCTTTTTGTTCTCCACTTGTTTGGGTGGAATCATCTGAGACATCATTGTGTGGACCGAGCCTTTTCAACGAAACAATGGATAATATTCAATTCATTTGAAAGAAATTGGAGACATCTTAGAGTTATCAAAAATTCTAGGTGGATCATCGTTGGTGGCCATTTTCATTCACAATTAGTGATCATGCATTCCTAAGGATCTCTCAAAGCCTTATACATTGTCATTTTGGGAAGCATAGAATGTTATGTTTTCCATATATAATCCATTTTGAGATACCTAAATGGGTTGGAGAGGTCGAGTAAAGGTTTACATTTCCACCATGATTTTCTGTGGTGAAAAATGTGCTCCATTTATCATAGTTTAAAATGTATCACCCTGATCCTCACCATGTGATTAGGTGGGATCATGTTGACCTAGTTTTAGATGTTTTGTTGTTTTATATCCCAATGTGGATTATGGGAAATCAAGATAAATTCTTATGTTGAAAAAACATCATCCAAGTTCTCGTATTTTGGGAACATGGTCAGATTTAAGGGGATACTTGTGAACATGGGATGAAAATGAAAGATCAATGGCTAGAACTCTTTTAGATAAAAAATGGATTTCTACATTCGGTGGAAAGAATGGTCAATAGTGGGGAGGAAGTACCACCCCTAGATTCTGGTATGTAACCCTTTAATTATTCTTTTCGTGTATATAAATTATACTGGTGATATTTTGGAGAGTATGGAGAACTTATTGAGAGTGTTTGGGGCCTTTTCATTAGGTTCACAGGAGGTGTATGGTTTGTGAAAATCATGTCACGGTTATAGGAAATTGTGAACAATGAGATATGGGATAAAGGGGAGGTGCACGTGCTATGAAAGATCTTTACAAGAAGTGTGGAAGCCAACTAGAAACCATTCTGAGTGGTAAAAATGTTGAATAAAGAGCTTTTCTATGGTCGGTGCAAGGATTAGAAGATGTCAGAACCAACCTTGGGAGGTATTTCTTAAGACATAATGAGCACGGTTAGTGCATAGTTTATCTTATGGTGTGACTAAAATGTGCGCAAGTCAAAACCACATCATTATAAAGCATATCTCGCACACTTTTCTCTATCAACCATTATATTGCACTAAAACATCCTTAATCTAGGTATTTTGGTCTCCCATTGGCCAGAGAACCTCTCCCAAGATAATTGGAAGCGATCTGAAGCCATTCCATTGTGGTTTGAAGCCTGCTTCTAGTGGTAAGACTTCATTCTTCATCATTATTGATTCATTCACTAAGATATACTTCAGACTATCTCTCTAGGATTCTTATAATTATGCCTGTTTGGGAATATCTAAGGTGTTTTTTTGAAAAATTGTTATTTTTGGCATGTTTAATTTTAATGGAGGAGATCAATGGAGGGTTCATGAAGATCCGATCTATTTTTGTGATGCCTTTTGTGTCATTTATCGTTTTGTTCCAAAACAGTTATGGTAGGTGGCCTCAATGTCAACTCCAATTTCCAAAATTTATTGGATTAGTTTGAAATTGAATTAATTTCATGAAATTGATTGTAAAATTTATGTGAAAATGATGTTTTAAATTTTCTTTAGTTATGATAAATTGTTTTGGGGGAAATAGTGTAATTGTGGTATTTGGTTGTGAAATGTGCTTGGAAAAATGTTATTAAAATGATGATTTCAAAATAATTTCTTGGTTTTTATTATAGGAAAACGTTTTTAAATAAAATATTTGGTTTATAGAAATGGTTTTGGCATTCAAATGGTTTTTATGGACAAATATTTTCATTAAAAAATTTAATTTATTGGGAAGTCTTTGGAAAGGTTTTTGGGCATACATAGTGTGTGTGTTCATATTATATTTATGAGGGTTTGTTGAAATATGACATTGTACTCAGTGATGATGGTGTAATGGCATAGGGTAAATAATTACATTATGGAGACATGGTAGATCGATGAGAATTTTCTCATGAGTATGGAACTATCGTAATGAAGCATGCATGGTCGGTAGTGTGAATATGTGGAATGGATTATTTATTCCAAAGGGGACATGTGAAATGATTTTATAGAATTGTTTGGTTGTTTCTTGAAAATATGTTTTGAGGGAAATTTGTTTGATATAGAACTTGTTTATATTTGGTTATTGACTATCTTATATGTTTTTTTATTTGGTTATATAATTTATTTTAATTTTTTTTATTTACACTATTTGATGTAAATGTTACTAACTCTTCTTTCCCGGTGGAATGAGAAAGGAATTCATTGGGAAAAATCTACTGAGTTTATGTACTCACTCATACTTTGGAACATTGGTTCTTTTTTGGATTTCATCTACTGAGACATGGGAAAAGGTAAAGTATAACACATCTTTAGCACTACATAGTGATACATAGTATATTTGATGTTGTTTTAGCATGGATCTTGTGAAGCATGGAGCCAACTTTTTGTCTTGGAGTCTTATTATCACTACTTCTACTATTTACTTTGGTATTATAGTTATCCTCTATGGTACTTGATTTTGGTATTCTTTTGATAATGAAATGATGTGTTTTTTTCATTGTATTCGGGCATCATATGGTGTTTTTCTGGATTGGTTTTATTTGGAAAGCTGTTTTATTCTTTAAGGAAAAAACATCCCCCAAATTCATTGAAGCCCTTCATTAGTTTTTTGCCTTTGGCATATTGGGGACTTCGCTTAATGACTTGTAACGCCTCACCAACCTCTCAAGATAATTAGAGTAAGAGGTATGTTACACTCACGATGGTACATGATGACACACACATGCATACATGCACCTTGAAACATCTCAATGTCTCATATTTTTAATGATAAAATACAACCTACTAGTTATGGACAGAGTGTACAATACCCCACAAGTCCCTAATTATGTGAAGGACACGATAAAAGTGTGAATCCCATGATCAAGGGTGGGTCTATATTATTTATACTAATTCCTTGTTTATCAATACTGCACAAAAAGGATTCTTCCACGTTTGTTTGAAAGTCCCTCACGTGATCCCTTGATGATCATGCGGTGTATGGGTAATGTTTTAATAAATGAATCATTCACACCGGGAGCCAAGGTAAAATACCCCGATCTCATGAATACAACGAACACCTTTTCCTTGATGTGACCACATGTGTCCTTGGGAGTAACCATATTGTCCTTTAAACATCCAATGTGGTCACTTAGTGCGATGTAAGAGTCTATTGAAATTCAATTTGATGAAGTTGTCCAAACCACACATACAAAAGATATTCATGATAGAAATGCACTCAATCAAACTCCTGATCATATGGGATGTAACCCTTGGCCTTTAAAATCACGATGGATATCCCCAACAAAAACTCTCCAAGAATATGAAATATCCATCAATCCTCTAATAGATGACCATATGTACCCCCTATAATGTATCCCTAGTAGTCTTCATAATTTGAGATTACTACATGCGGCCATGTAAGTGGATACCATAAAACAATGCATTCTCACAAACACCCACTTCACATATAGAAGAAAGAGATGACATGCATCCCATAAGTGAGGTACCCTGTTTATGCCACGTATACCCTCACCTCTATGTATGACCTCAATAAAGAAGACCCACATGTTGTCTAAGAATCCATCAAATGGCCCCTTAAAGGCCATACGAGTAACGATACATTCCTAAGGATTCATCAAGTGACTCATGATGTCTTTTCAAATTCATGGATGATTCACCTCGATCATGGAGAAGGCCATATAATATTCTGGTTGACCTCATGACAGATGATCAACATTTCATTATTTTTATGTGACAGTTTGAAGGCAAGCTGAGTTTTTTTTGTGATCACCCACTCGAATTTGTGCATTGTCACAAGACAAACTCTAGACAAGTCAAGTCGATCTCATGACAATATATTTAAATTTTAGGCATGATCTTGATATTTTCTATAAGAAATTAAACATTGAAATGGGAAAGTCTGAAGAATGGTCAAGTTGATCATCTGATATCACATAATCATGTATACTTAGATCATGAGAACTTACCCTAACATGTCTGCTCGGACTATGAGGAAGAACAAAAAACACATCAATTAATAAGGAAGCCACCCTCAGATGTGTTTCACATGTCATATTGATGTCCCAACATATTTGGAAGACAATCAAGACGTTTCTAGTAGACAACCAGGACATTTTAGATAGATCTCTTAGGATAGGTTAACCTCATCGGGTTGACCCCCTCGAGCTCATGCCAGGTGGAACCCAGTTAGAAACCTTTGGCTGCATCCCTCACTTCTAAGGTAAGATTTCTTGATGATATAGGGATAAAAACTCATGTGACCCCACTAATATCATTCTCTCAGGTATACCATCATGTCTATCATCACCTCTCTTTACTCTATCAGAAGATAATGAATGTGTATTCCAATATGAATCCTTAGCGAATAAGCCCCGATCACCGGCATAATATAATATGTCCCCAATAATTGGTCACCTCAGTTTGTAAGACCCAGTCAAAGGAAATATATAATAGTATAAGCCTTTGAGAATTATGAACCTTGAGGATAACCATAATTTCCTTGAGTGTGATCATATTCTTTACCCCATCATTGGGTTAAGGGATAACAGAACTATGAGAATTTATATTCCTATCATATTTAAGATTAGTAGGATTCCATTCTAATGCCTAAGCGCAAATGGGAATCCACTTCTATGTATGTACATTAATGTACCATGTATTCCTGACATAAAATATTATATTCAACCATTTTGTAGTAATTCATCCTCATCCATCAACAGATGAGAAGAGGGAACCCAAAAAATCATCGTTTTATGAATAAGCCCCAATCAGGAACTCAAGAACCTCAAACCCATCATTGTGTTGGGGGTGAAATTTAACTAAGAAAATTATAATTCATGTAATAACCATGATGTATAAGACACATTGCTAATGCTCAAGCTCTATAATTAAACATCCATTGGGTTGTCCCAGTACAAAATTACCACATCCATATACAATGATGTTGATCTTTTTCTACCCCTTTTTCCCATACTAAGCATAGCTCACGTGGTCTTAGGGAGATGCAATGAACACCATATTACCATACTGAATCTCCACTATACAGGGATGTCATAGTATGCATCCCTCATTAAGTGGAATGATGCAAACCTCAACCATATGACGATATCTACCTAGGGGGAAATCCTAAGTGCATGATCAAACTACGATGACTCTGATTCCTATCAGAACCTGGATAGGTATGATGTATCATTGAGACTCGATCTCAAATAGAAATCATCCAACTACCCAAACAGAATTTGTTTCCACATGAAATTAAACAGTAATGGGTCTAACAAACTACATGGGTTTTGATTACTACAATAAATAAGATATGTAGGACACCTCATAATGGATAAATCCCATCATCAAAATACATACCACAACCTTACATGGATGATAATTCAAAATCACTTGGTAATAAGGCATCAACACTTAAGAAGATTCCCATTACTAGATAATGATTGAGAATATTGGGTATACATAAATGGATTCACTACATAGACCATAGTCTTTTTCACATGAAATAGAATTAACCCATGATTTTTTAGGGTAAATAGTCTCATATAGTGATTTGTAAGATATTCAAAACATATAATAAATTTATAAGAGAGTAATATGTTAAGAAAAAATTCCCCCAAAGGGTGTGATCATCCCAACATCTCATCCTCACGATCAAGGCAAGTCCCAATGAATCAGCTTTCCTGATAACTCGGATGACTGTCAGCCTTTGGAAATTAGGTCTATACCCAGCTACAGATGAGGTTTCCATTGAGAGTTTCTATTAAGAGTGAAAATGATAACCTGATGATCATGTATTTTTACAACATACCCCTCCAACACATAGCCAACAATCTATCCAAACCTAACCCTCTTTCATGAGGGTTCTTGGTAGCACCTTGAACACTAAAAAAATGGTGAACCGAATGTGAATTCCTTTAACTATTCCATTCCGTATATAGTTAAATAATAATAGGTTTTCTAATGACTATTTTCCCAGTTTATGATGTTCTCATGGTACAAAAAAATAGTTAATCCAACATGATTCCTTTAATTGTACTAATCCTCAAAAAAATAATGGGCCTCCTCTTTATCCTTTAACAGTGAAAGTAATTGATTGAACATGTACTCTTATATAAGATGATACACTGATAAGGTGTTTTATTCCTTCGTTGGGGCATTTAAAATTCCATGAAATTGAAATCAAATCATCAAATGTTCCAATGTATTCTGAGTTGTATAGACCAGGAATTTTAGCCTTGGGGCCCCAATGTACGCTATCAGTAACACACCACTTATAATACCAGTTTTTGAACATCATTCACCTGGAGTACCACATCTAAAAATACATCCTTACTCTAAAATAGACTCATGAAATAATTTAGGAAATGAATTATCATAATTTATATTTCCCATGATAGACCGCAAGAGAAGTGTCCCTTGTTGTCACATTCTACCACTCTAGAATCCAATCCCTAGAGCATAACAATGCATACATTCCCATCCTCAAGGAGGTGGATGAGGATAGTCAGTATGAGTTCTCAATCACCCAATAGCTCCATAAGAGGGATCCCATATATTCTGGTCATCAAAATTGACATATTACCATGATTCCACAATGATCTATATGAGTTGTTGTGATTGAACCAACTATTAAGGTTGGGGCACCTAGTAGAAGAGCTTGCATGGGGTATCAAAACAATATAGCCTCATTTTATGCTTATATCCATTCTATAGACAATTTATACGAGGACCATCAGTTTATCCTGACTACAGAAAAAATATAATCCTTATCCACCACTAAACAAGAGCTTATGACTTCATCACAGCTAGCCTTGGTGACTGTGGAATCACAGGGACTACTCCATCCTGTAGGGCTATGGGAATTTTCACCATAATTTACCCTAGGATCATATTTATCATGGGTAGTAACCCATAAAATGATATCACCGGAACCAAACCCTAAAAGGATATTGTGGACCCCACACTCTCAAATGATTTAATTGTAACTGACCCCTCAAACACTCTCATGGGAACCGAACCCTCAAATAGTTTCATGGGAAATTACTCCTCAAATGGTATCATGGTTACTAACCCCTAAAATGGTATTGTTGCCACTGACCCATCAAATAGTAAACTGGGCACCGACCTACCAAACACGACACATTATCTAGGAGTATCCCTAGCCCATTTCTGTATTATAGAATATGATTTCAATCAAACCTAAAGGGATCCCATAATATCCAGTTGAGCACAATCCTAAAGAGTAAAAACATACCATCATGTATTAATTCTATTCATGGATTTATATCCTACCTTCTTCTACTTTCATAGGAGTATAAATTCCTAACATTATCTTTTGTCATTTACATAAGGTGTTGTTGACTATGTTAGTTTCTCATAAGATAATTATAATGGATGACATGGATAGTGGTAGTATTGGATTCAGTCTCTAGGGTCCACTTCAGAACTCTAATCATCACCCACTCACCCTACATCCTCTAGTGAAGTGGGTGTATTCATGGATCCTTCTAGTTATCCCCTGGAAGATGACAATGTAATTTATTCATTAGAATAGATTGATAAAATCCAACAATAGTATTGTGATCTCCATGAGATATTATTAAGGAAACTCATGAGATTTATACCATGGTATGATGTAACCATGTCAACATATATAATCCTAGTTTGTATTAATGTGCCCTAGCCCATAGGGCTAGTGGAATTTTCATATTTTTCATCCCAACATTGTGATAAATCCAAACATTGTTCCACCTTATCCCATCCCACATAGATGAGGCTATTTTCAAATTTCCCAGACCCCCATCCATTTGGGCTAGGGTAATATCAATATATTCCACCTCCTCAATGAGGATATTATGGATGTAATCTACTATTATATGTCACCAAAAATCATTCAGGTGTGTTAGGATATATTAATAAATGGGAAGAATCTAGTTTATCCAAGACACCCAATGTGTAAGAACCTGCCCCCATACCAATAAGGACAGGGAATCTCTACCATAGAATCATGACCCATCCATGCACCCAAGCCAATCATCTCACAAATAACATGAAGGAGTAGAATCCTGGTTGCCAATTTCATAAAGATAGAAAATGAAAAGTATATTCCTTCCAAGACAAACATGTTCTCTGGTATTTAAAATATGCCATAGAGAATGGTTTGATATATATCATGACAATGATAAGTCCATGTGTTGAAATAATTGTAGTCTAGTACCATCATGTTCCCTACCATCAACATATAAGGCACACAATTAGAGGATAGTTTTCCTTTAAATATTGTCTTCAAGGGCCTATAGTCATGGGTATATTGGAAGTACCAACAATTGAATACCAACTCTAGTGATCTAGTCACATTGAATAGGATGCACTACCTCTGCGGTGGATAATGAGCCACATACATCATAGGAAAAAGAATACATCTCTCGATACAAAATTGAAAAATTATATTCCATCCAATCAAAAAATGATCCCATGCATTTCAAATATTACATGGAGAATATTTTGATAAAACATACAATAATAAGGTTGTAGAATGAGGTATGGTGGGTAGTATAAGAAAATCATAGTCCCTACCAATGACTTCTCGGGAATGAAATTGATGGCTTCTTTTCCTTTGAATGTTGGTAGGAGGGATCGGTATGCGCATCCAGGATAAAATTGAAATATCAAAAAATAATGAATTTTGAATAAGAGTAGTCCAAGATCCTTATAAATAGAAACTCCCTAGATTGTTTTTCCATAATCCTTAATTTAAGACATTAGAAAACATAGATTATATCCTTACCATAAGATATTAAATAGCATTACTTATTTCCATTCCAAAATTCATTAAACTGTATTGATATTGGCCTTGCTGAATGATGATAAACTGTATGGATCATGTCCTTACTACAAGATTTTATACTGCATGTCCCACATCCTTATGAAAATATGTTAAACTAAATTAGTTTCATAGAACTATATATGGATTGATTTTCATTTTCAATGAGATACATTGGGATTCCTAGATTCTATATCCTTACGAGCCACCTATATTCACATCCTTATCCAAAGATGAAAAACTACATGGTGCATTTCCTGGTCACATTAAAATACACAGTACACCATTTCAATCTCAGGGTTATGTCATTGGCATCATGTGGAAATTTTACTTTCTAAATTCACCACTAATATAGTTAGGTCCCCATAAACTATGATTTCGGTGTAAATAAAATATTTTCAAAAGCATAGTGTTGTGGACCCGATAGAGAATACTCATACCTATTCAAATTTAAACAATGGTTGCAAACGTATCCATGTGTTGGAAGAAAACCATAGCACCATGAATGACATATTTCAACATGTCCTCATGCAACATAGAGGACATGAGTAAGCGTAAATTCTCACCTCAATAAATGGCATAGACAAACATATCCTGGATGACGAGACAATATAAGAATAAATTCTTGTAGTTACCCTATTGGAATTACAGTGTGTTGTGACAATATCAGAGGTGTATCTGTTTATATATTCTTGTTATGTGGTAGGGATAGACGTATAGTTATATTACTGCATCCCAGGAAACTCAACACTCTGATCATTATGAACAAGCTTTTTCTCTAGACAAGGTATTTATTCCAGATCCCATCCAGGAGTATTATCATTATATTTTGATAAAGGATGAGGCATTAGACTAGGATCATACATTGGTTCCAATTGATTCTCACTAGGTGGGAGTGAAAAATGCCTCGGGATAGGGGCACATGCCTATCAAATAATTTCAGTGACAAACACCAATGTCCTAGGATTGGGCATACATCCCGGTCCTAACCAGGTCTCACCATATGAGAGTGGAATATTCCTTGTTATCGAATCATATCAATGATAAAATAATATCATTTTCATACTATAGAATATTCTCAAGAGTGGGAATATAATCTCGCATTACCAATGACCTAACCACATGATGATAAACTATATAGAGTCACCCATAACATAAAGACATTAAACTACACGATATCCATCGTCCAAAGTAAATAATGTTAAATTGTAAAAATCTTTCTTGATTACATGATGGTAAACATTAAAAATTAATACTAACCATGTGAAGATAAAATATATGGAGTTATTCATATTCGTATGATTTCAAACTGGATGGCTCCTTAAGAAAAATGTATGGCTTGATTCTGTCTCTCATATTATATGTAGTGATTCATAATCCTATACTCATGGGACTAACTATTGGAATAACTTTTTTTCACATTAGGTAGATCAATGTTCTTACCGTAATAAATTAAACTATAATGAACATGACTTTACGAAATGATGTTAAACTGAAAGGAAAATGTCATTATCAATTGGAATTAGTCAACACAGATCCACAACATATCATTACATTCATGTTGGGTAATCCATCATCCTTAATGAAATATATTAAAATGTATGGCTATCATCCATATTGGAAGACATTAACTTGTATGGGTATCATTCTAACCCCATGACATAAAACTGCATGGCCCATCAAGAACTAGATACAGCTTAATTCTCACATTTTAGTGGGATATGTATGGATTCCATGATCCTATATATTGTTCCAAACACAATATGATACATGATACCACTTTTATATGATCAAATTCTAATTTCCTATGACAAGGACCCTTTCTTCTAATTTTTTCTCACATTAATCATGGCTCACATAAATTTAGGAAATGTAGAAAGGGCTTCCCCGTAAGAACAAGGAATACAATTAGATGATAGGTCCTTCATGATCTTTAATTCAAGCCCATAAAAAGAACACCATGAGTCCTAGTTGAATTCTATTAAAATGTATTGTTTCCATCTTTAACATATGATATAAAACTACACGGATCAATAACAACCATATTCATTCATGTTATGTCAACTCCATCCATACCGCATGACGTTAAACTTCATAGTTCATCAAGAATGATGTGTGGCTTAATTATCATTTTCATGAGATATGTATCAATGTCAATACTTCTATACATTGTCCCAAAAAAACATCACCACTTTTTCACATCAATACATCTTCATATTTTCCACATGATAGTAAACTACATGGTTCCTTAAGAACTATGTGTAGCTTGATTCCTATCATTACAGGAGGTGTACTGATGCATATTGTTCATCCATCCTAGTCCAAGATAAATCCATAAATATAAATAATTCCCTAATCTCCATAAATCCTAGACATGTGAATAGAGAGTTTCTCATTCAAGAAATATGTGGCACTTTATTCCTATCCTCAGAAGATACATAGCGATGCACAAATTTTCGAATTTGATCCTAGTCACAATACATCAATAAAATTATAACCCTCTTTTTATATATAAGTCATACCTATGCCAGGAACATATTTAAGATCAATGTGTGGCTTCATTCCCATCACTATGGGATACGTACTGAAACCCATAATTCCATTCGTGGGCCCAGCTACAATACCATAATTTCATGTTAGATGATCAACTTCCCACCACATGATGTTAAATTCCAAGTATATTCAGAACTACATGTTGTTTGATTCTAATTTTGATTAGATACATAGTGAAACCCATGGAATTCCCTTAGGACCAACCGCAACATTTCCTTCCATTCATGTCGATTCCTACGTCCTTATCGCATGACGAAAAAATGCACATAAGTATGTCCAAACTGCATGACATTGAATTAGAAGAAAAATTTCATGGTCACATGACATAAAAACGGAACAATAAACATGTACATAATGCATGATGATAAACTCCAAAAAATATCTCTTTACAGAATGACATTAAACTAAATGGAGAATGCCCCCCACAACATGATGATAAATGGTTCAGGCCATCACCCCCATCATCCCTTATCAAAGGACCACAATAGGCTTATATTAGTCACCAGAGTACAAGATTCTTATACTAAAATTTAAAATCACCACAATCCATGTTCCACACTTCGTGGATTGAGTAACTAAGATTTCTACAAGACTTATTATCCATTTGAAAAGAAAAGATATCTCTTGTTTTTTCCATGCTATTGATGAATAAGGGATCAAGACCCACCAACCGACGACATATTGGTCTTACATAAAGGGATATCTAATCCCTTTGAGCCTAGAGATACCGATGTAGAACCTAACCTGTCAATTTGTTATGGTAAATAACCAAAATTGCATCCCCATATCCAGAATCATTACTTGAGAAACTTGATGGTGGTGACCAAAATTTTTATATCCCAATCATAAGTATGTTGGAATGATCTTTTCCCTGGGTATCTTGATTAGTTTCAATTGTAACATCTCCTATATTAGGTCCACGTGAGTCATTAAATTAAACGCCTTTCACATTATTCAAAGATAAACGAACATAGACACTAGAATATTATGGTCCAAATAACATGACCTTATAATTCCAATTAAATAGATAAAAATATTTTCTGGTTGAAAATTGACAAAGGGAATCCTAAGAAAAAGTCAATTCTCTTCTTGATAATATATTCACCTCTAGAGTTTTGGAAATATTAGGGCACAAATAAAAGGCCTAAACCATGCAGGTTCAACTCTATATCACATGTAAAATCCATTCAATGCTCGCTTGACCCCTTAGTCCAATAAAATGATCGAGTGACATATTTTCACATTACCTTATCATGATAATACATTCATCAGGTGGTGAAAAAAAATTATGGTTCATGTACCCTTATTACATCATAAATTTTACCTAAATCACACATCTTGATTTAAAGATCCTTCGGCGACCACATACTATTCATTTATATTGAAAATGATAATGGATCTATCATTTTTGCTATTCTATTTCATTATAAGGGATCAAGACACGCCAATAGGACTCATCATGTATATAAAAGGAGGGAATTCCAATCCCTAAGAGAATGACATCATCACAGCAGATCATAGAATCCTCATTGTGCTTTTAGATATCCATTATATGACTACCATATAGCTTCCCATTGACCTGATCACTTTATATTATCATATAAAATCTCCATAGAGGAATATCCAAGTAGATATGATATACTCCCCATTGCATCAACATGTTTTTTACCTTTTCTCAAGGATGGAAGGTAAAACATCATTCTCAAAACATCGATGGACCAAACCTCGTGATTGAAAACTATACTGTGTAGAGCTTGAGGTTACCAATATAAGAGTTGGATCACCCTTAGGTTCTATAAGCCATCCCGGATAGCCTCCATCAATACCCAAATTCATCATTTAGATATTTTAGTCTTCAAAAATCATTCATATCCCTTGGAAATAGTATAAATCAGCTTTTCGTGGACATGCTAGCAATGAAAAAGGGATCAGATCCACCAACTAAATAAATATTCTTCTTGAAAGAAAGTATCTTTAATACCTATGTTCCTCATTGACATCGAGATAGAACATGAAACCTCATAGTGTAATGGGACATACCCTACATGTCTACCCCATTACAAATAATTTGGATTGGACTTTTGGATTTTGATGTATATCACCCACATCCCATCTATCATGGAAGGCTTCGATTCCCTAGTATTTCAACCTTAACAAATATTACTTCCATTAATCGTCCATAACCCATGTAAAAGAGTGGAGATAATATTTTCTTCCATTCAACCAGTACATAGATTATTTATCCCATCAACTAACGAAATCTCATCCTTACAAGAAAGGAACATCAATCCCAATGAGCCCTAGAAATACATTGGTAGAACTCAACACCCCATACTATTTTCAGTAATCTCTGGTCTGCCTGCCTCATATTAAATATTCACAAAGGTTAAATATCAAACACCATAAAATACATCACACCAATGGTCCATGCTCAATGGCCCTAAACTGCAGTGCACGAAATGTCTGAGTTAAATGACCTAAAACTACAACACAATGATGGTACATCATACATGGATTTAATGCAACAAGAGACATGATACTAACCATGATGAAGACCCAATAATTAAATCCATGGAAAATTAAATTCCTTAATAACTTGACTTAAACATTATATCATCTAGAAAATATTGAGAACCTATTAAACAGAAAAGGCACAAAACCTATCATTTTGAAAACCTGTAAGAAGGTGTCATGAGAAAAATCCAAATCCATTGTCACTCAGTCTCCCAGTACATGATGATTAGGAAAACAATAGAAAAAGACAAAGATATAAAAATCATGTGGACCACACCATATAGAATTATAAAATAGACATACATTCTCTCTATCTCCCTTGAATTAGGAAAAATTTAGAGCATTGCACCTTTGGAAAGGATACTGCACCAAATTTATCCTTGTCAAGAAGATGATCTAAACATTACTGGGGAAGGTTCATCAATGAAGAAACTCATTTTTGTGGGAATTCATGAACTATAACAATGAATAACCTAATGGAGTCTAAGAAATCAAATCTATATGATTGTATCTATATGGAACTACACATAATGTGTGGGTAATGTGGAAGAACCACGCAACGTCTCCAATCATACATGAATCTCTACCCATGATTTCATCTAAAAATGGTTTCATTCCCCCTCCAACGTATGAGATAAATCTATGTATGTACATTCATCATCGAATTCATCATCATCGAACTAATCCTCTCTATGCATGAGTTTGATCTATGTAGTGGTGTTTTTCAGAACTACATCATTCTTGATTCCCATCCACATGGGATATGTAGAGACTTCCATGAACCTTACATTGGATCCAGCCACAATTCCCATTCACCCAATACCTATACTATTTTTAAATTCATATAAATCCAATTTTAGGGTGACCATACCCTAGGGAAAACACACTTGATTCAAATGATTCAATAAGGCACTTATGATTAAAAGTCTTTAGAGGATAATTCCTCAAAGGTCCTCAGTGAGAATCTCAGGAAAAATCTTCTCATGAAGATTAGTGTCATGTATCATCAAATATTCAGATATGTGGAAGAGTATCTATGATTATCTGAAAATTATATGTTTTTTTTTCATGAATCTCATTCTAAAGGGGGTATTTTTGGAACACATAATTGTGCATCTTACACCTTTTCATTAAATATTTCTGATGTTTAGGTAACTATGTTACAATAAAAATATAGATTACATGTAACTAAATCGTGAGATTGGTATTGTGGATATAAATGTGACAGACTTTGGTACTCACCAAATAATTTTATTTTTAGTGGTGATTACTACATTAAACAAAAATTAAGGACTCCACCAGTTGGCCAGACCAACTTAACCATAGGACCATGGGGGACCACGTCCAGTAGGAGTTATCCTGGGCTATCTAGTGGACCATCAAGGGGATGAAAAATCATGTAGGAAGTGATTGTGACCATATATAGGATGCCTGGTGCATGAACCCACTGGAACACTTAGTCTGAACTAGAGTTCGGTGGGCTGAGGCCTGGGTGGAGGTGTTGCATGTAATAAGGGTGGTGACCTCATTTTTAGCTCGATGGAGTAGAAACCATTTCCTAGATTATATACCATACGGTGGTAGTGTCATGGTATCAATTTATGATGGGATTTTATCATTGTAATCAAATCTGGACTCTCCGATCATGCCTCACAATGATTTATTCTGTCAAATCATGCCTTCCAAATATCCCATCCATCTTCTTCAATGTTGAGAGTCGAAATCTTAAAATCAGCTAGATCCCAAGATTTTAAAATTTAAATCGATCTCACAGAGTTTAAGACCTCTATATTCAACAACTTTATCAACATTCTCTTTGTTGTATCACTGGTTTGACATCACCAATCGATGATGCTGCTCGCACGATCACTCAATGATCAACATCACTGCCATCATTCATACTCCAATGATATCTGAGTGGATATGAGACATCCAAAACAAACATCATTGAGATCCAATAATTAATTCCACTGGACTACCATAATATCCCCAGTCATAACTTGAAACCATCACATTATCATCATTTTATCATGTTATCGATGTAAATGAAATCACTAAATTCTTTACGATAAGTTTAACAATTGCGAGCCGTTGAACCTCCAAAATGATTTTTCATCGAAATTAAAACATATTTATTAAATTTATTAGGAATAAACTGGGGTATCATAAGATAAAATGAAATGATCATGTGATGAGTAAAATGACGTCTTGTGATGATTGTCTTCCCAGATTCTCCACTCCATCAACTGGTGCATGCGTCATCCATACAGCATAAAACACATTGAAATTGGCCTCCCATGGCTTATAAATACCCAATTATTTTAAATATAAACACATATGGGGGCTGGAGAGCTCCTAAAATGAATAAGGGAGGTGAAAAAAATTCACCATCCATCACCAGAGAGGATCCCCTCTAGGTAAATCAGTGGCGTCTCTCATTAGAATCTCTTGTGGGATGTTGTTGTGATAGAACATGGTTTGATCATTATATGATCATGTCATTTCAATAATGAAAAATATCATGAGAATATCAAATAAAAATGGATTTTTCATTCATCCATTATCTGTTTTGTGAAAACCTTCAATGATTGCTCGTATGATCCCCCACCCCACTACCATAATATAATATGTTTCCAAAAATACGTAATTCTCAGTGTGTAATCCCAAATCAAAGTGAATCCATCATAGTATAATCCCCTAAGAATTAATAACCATTATGAAAACCACAATGTATATAAGTTTCAACATCCACCTTAACTTATCAGAAGGTTAAGGGATAACTAAAATATGAATACTAAGATTCATGTCATATCTGGGATACTTAGGAGGCATCATTAAGGCCCGATCTCTGATGGGTATCCACTTCGGTGTATGATATTTCATGTCCCAAGTATTCATGACTTATGGGATTTAATTCCCATATAGTTCTTCCATTATCCTCGTCGATCAGTGGATGAGAAGTGGGCTCATCCATATGCATCATTTTATGTATAATCCCCAATCATACTGTCACATACCTCAAACCGATCAGTGGGTTGGGGGTTGTTATTAAACTATGAGAACATAGATTCATGCAATAACTAGGATATATAGGCTACCTTCGTATGGCCTGATGTCTATATTAAAACATCCCAAGGGCTATCCCATTACACTAGTACCACATCCAATGTTGATTATATTGATCATTTATATCCCCTTATCCCACATCTGGTATAGATCAAGTGGGATTTGGTAGTTGAAATGGACACCTTATTAGCATACCAATCTCCATCATCTAGGGTGGCCCATGTATGTAATCCCCGATAAGTGGAATTATGTAAACATCCCTCATCTGAGGATATCTTCCTAGGGCCAATCCCAATGGAATGATCAAACTATGATGAATCTAATTCCTACAATAACCATGATACATAGGATGTCTCCTTGAGACTCAATCTCAAATATCCAGCATCCAACTACCCGTAGATTAGTTCATTTAGAATGATATTAATCTACATGGGTCTAATGAACTATGTTTGTTTTGATTTCTAGAATAACTAAGATATGTAGGATGCCTTACAATGGATCTATCCCCTTTTATAAATGTTAATAACATCCACATGTGGAAGAAAATTACGAAGCACTTGGTTATACGGTTTCAAAACATAAGCATACGACCATTGCTAGAAAATAATGGAGAACCATAGATATATATAATTGGATTCACTAATGAGACCCCAATTATTTATGCTGAATGATAACTATCCCATGATCATTTTTATGGGTAACTGACCCTATATAAGGATTATGAAGATGGTCAAAAACATATCTTAAATATATAATAGGGTACGGGAGTAGGCAACAGTCCCCCCCCAAATACAGTGCGATGAGACCAACATACCATAATCTGGACCAATGAGATTCCCAAAGAGTTATCAAGCCTGAAAACCCATATGATTATAGACATTTGTACTACAGGTTGGTACCCAACCACTGATGTATGAACCATCAAAAGTTTTCTTTATGATAAACAATGGTAACCTGGTGTTCATGGTTATGTACAACACAAATACCCCCCCCCCCAAACAATCAACCTTCATCCAAACCAAACACACGTCAATGAGGGTTCTCGGTATCACCTCAAACCTCAACGAATCGATATATCAAAGGAAATTTTAAATGCATTTAGTTTAAATTGAGGTTGGATAAAATATCATATATTGATTTTTAGAAGTTGAAAAATTGAAAGATGAAAAAATGGTAAATGAAAGGGGCAATATTTTATTATCTAGTTTTGAATGTCTTAAAAAATAGTGCATATAAAATATAAAAAATTAAAAAAAACTCCCCCAAAAATTATAATTAGTATTTTAATTTCATCCAAGACATTTAAAATTGTGATTGTAATCACACTAAATTTATACATGTGTATTTTTAATAGAATGTCACCGATCATCTCTACTAAATAGATCACCAAACTATATATTTCATAAAAATGATCTTTGGACTTCATCGGTATAGTGGAACATTCACATGGAAACTATTAATTAATTCATAAATAATAATGTTAACATTATTAGAAAAAACTATCTAGTAATTTAATGGAAAATTTATTCAATAGGTATTAATTATTAATGATAAAAACATGATAATGAACATAAATCAATTAAAAACATTTAATAAATTCACCTTGTTTTGAATTTATCCATACTTATTTTCCTCAATAACATGCTATACTATGATATCCCTAAACATAGGCTCATACATACATCTTGATCAGAGTAGATGGCCTATGAAATGAAAATATCATTCAAAGAAACGCAAATTTAAAACCCTCACTATCATAAATATGAATTTATCTTATTCATATAGAATATGAAAAGGGTAAAAGTACATACTTATATACCACATGAAATCTATATAAGTTATCAAATTCCATGAATCATTAAAACATTTAAAATCAACAATATAAACATAATGTTTTAATGGATTGAGGATTTGAGAAGATCTAGAATACACAATCAACACAGGGAAAAGACCAAAAAATAATGTGACTCAAAAATCATTTAATTAACTGAAATGGGTCATGGATTATAAAAATTACGGGGTGGTGTCAGAGGAGGGGGTGATGAGGTGGGGAGGAGTAGAGATCGCAACATTGGGGATGTATTAGAGGATAATGAGAGGTGGAGGTGAAGGGAGTGACCAAGGAAAGGGAGAAGGTATAGTAGGACTCCTAGGTGGAGGAGGAGGCATAGGTAGAGACCTAGGTTGAGTAGGAGACATTGGTGGAAAAGATGAAGGAATAAGATATGGAGACCAATTCGAAGGTGTAAGAAACATTTGACGAAGATGTGACGTTGATGGTGGGGATCCAGGTAGTGGTGGAGGTGGAGATGTAGACATAGGTGGATGAGTCATAGACGAAGACCAGGGTGGAGGGGGAGATGATGATGGAAGAGATGAAGGTTGAAGATATGGAGTTGAAGTTGGAGGTATTGGTGAAGTCAGAGGATTTAGTGAAGGGTAATTTGGCATTGACTTATTTTTCGAATAGGAAGCATATGTCGGTGGAGGGGTTTCGGGTGATTGGGCATATAGGTAGCAGTGAGGGGATATAGGGATGCATTGAGAGGAAAATGGTAATAGAGGAATCAATTCAGAAGGACCTAACAGGTAGATGTTGGAGTTTTTTAGAGGACACACTTTTATGAAAAGTCACATTACTTATTATAGATAATCGATATATATGAATATATTAAAATATTAAAAATATAACGCACATTAATGAATAAATATGTACCAAAACCTTTAAGAATAAATAAGACATTAATATTTTCTAAATTATTAGATATTATTCATTTTTATATTTATATTTAATTTATATTTTTATTTCTATTTATAAATAATATATATATATATATATAATTTATTCATTTCTCATAATAATATTTTTATTAATAAATTTATTAATAATTTTTTAACTTATTAATTCTTAATAAATTATTATAAATTATTATATTTTATTCATTTTTATTAGTAAATATCTATTTAATAATTTGTGTAATATATTTAAAAGTTAAAATTTTTTTATTTTATTTTCCCAATTAAATCGTTTTTTAAAATAATATGTTTTTTTGATTTATTGTAGTATATAAATATTTGGGGTTCAATTATAAGCATGAATGAGATAGTGGGTTGGGCTATGTATAGCCCTACAGGGGGTCATGGATGAGTTGTGTAGGAGCCAACATGTGTGGGTTGTCTGTGTAGAGGTGTATGAAAGTGAAAATCCCCTGCTTCCATGGAATGCCATGTTTGTGGGGAACCTAAGCTTATATAGCACGAAACTGAAAAATAAGATGTCTGGTGTGTGATGTGTCTTATAGGGAACCCTTTATCAACATTAGACAAAAGTTCTCATAAATGTATCCTTTATGAGAATCACATAAAAAGTGCAGCAAAGGGTAGCATTTATTGGCATGTAAAAAACCAGTGATAAATAAAACCCTTTATCAATGATTTTATATATCGATAATAAATACCCATCTAATCAGTGATTTTATATGGAACCTACAATGTCTAAAAATTATTATTATGGGATTTTTAGTACTGTAATGTCATCTAAACTTATTCCCCCCCATAAAAATATGAAACATGGAAACTAGGGATATAAAAATATGTTACCCCAATATTCAATAAATAATAAAGAATAATTAACAAATTTTTTCAATGAATAACCATAAAAATAATTAGAATGATTCATCAAAACAATCATTATACCCCTTTAAATACTAAATATAAAAAAATAGTCAGGATCAATAGAAAAAACTCATTCTAAAATAATGAAAACAATTGTAAGAAAAAATAAAATAATAATTCTATAGAAAATAAATTTACGTAAAACCCCCCTTAAAAAATTCCTTTGAAAAAGATATAAATGAATATTCACCAACTAAAATCCTTCTTTATAGTATATTTAACTATAAGGACCCATGAATCATATAAAAATAATATTTTAACAATAATGAATGAATTAAAAGAGTGAATAATTGATTTATTATGGTAATAAAATATAAATGTTATGTATTTGATAAAAATAAAATATATATTCTCCTTAAACTAAGAATAAATATAAATGATATCTAGAGAATTAAAAATAATGAAGGCCTCTGGGTCGTTGGATGGAAACAAATATGTATAGTTTCATCTTATGAAATAATAAAGAAGTCAAATGAATGTCAAAAAAGCGATAGTACATGTCAATTGATTAAAAAATAAACACATTATCATAATGATTATTTAAATCAACACATTCTATTATGTCAAGGAGATTAAACTTCATCTTGGGACTTCAACAACCTTTGGATTGGGGGAGGGGGAAACAGTTCCTCCATATTCATCTTCTCCCATTTTTTTATCTTATGATATCCTTCATAATTTTTCTAATGATTCTAATATTATATACAAATTGTTTATTCTAAGAGATATTGATAGTATGACACATATCATTTGGTCTAGCTTCTCATTCCTCCCTATTATTGAAGCATCCAACCCTTATACGTTTTCCCAGTATTTATCGACATAAGTGTGTGGTGACCTGAGGTAATTAATTTCAAACAAGCATGTTGTGTTTGATCTCATATGAGGTAGTGCACAACACTGACCACACAACCAAAAAACATATATGGTATAATTTGGTTTCAATGGAAAATAATGTTGCTGGAATGATTGTAAAACAACCCACAGTAACTTAATATTCACGATGTCCATGAAATTAGTGGTGCATCCATCCTCTTGTATATTATACAACTCACATATGTGATATGGGTCACTACTCCCCATAGATCACGAACCATGAGTTCATTAGTATGGATCTTCTGGTTCCCCTACTTTAATGGATGAAATCAACCTTCTAGACAAAACTCCACGTTGGGGTGCGAAAGCCCCTCCTATAAAAAAAATTTTATTAGAAGCTCGCATCAGCTAAGGAGGTGCACCAAATAAACAACATGTATTGGTGATTCGTTTTGAGACCAATTATTACTAATTAATTAGATTCATATCATGTTGAATTGTGATAACTACTCAGTGAATAACACTTTTCATTAACATGACCACTCGACCCTAAATTGGGGAAAGAGATACTTTATTACTAATGAACATTCCAACAGATTTAGTTTCAATATATATCTAGATGATTTCATTGAATGACTATTTCGAACCTTGTCTGCCTGAAATATGAATGAGGAAACAAACGAGGTGGATGAAAATTGTAACTATTTATCCAAATATGTCCCCTATGTCCCACCTTAAGGACAATGTGATTTTCAAGTGTTGGGAAGTGTTAGGTACCCAAGATAGTGGTCCAGTTGGGGTGGTTGGGGGGAATATGTTTTTGGAGTAAATTTAATATGTTCGATTCCAATGTCGAATTAGGGAAATGATTATATATAGAGGATTTGGAAGGAGAAGCCTGTAAGGGATAATAAACAAAGGGTTTTGGTTTCATCTTGTACCTTTGGACACATGTGGCTTCGGTGAGAGAGAAGGATTGCCTCATGATTCTTTTTATCCCCTATTATTCTTCTACATCACTCATACCATATAATTTTTCTACTAGTGCTCACTTGATATAAATTTTTTTAATTACCACCACATTGGCATCACCTGTCATAATCATTCCAATTATTATAAAAACTCGATAAAAATATGAAATTTATAAAAAAAATATTAGAGGAAATAGATAAAATAGCTTATCCCCTTTATAAAATAGTTCGCGCATTGATCATAAAAATAAAAATTAAATAAATACAACCTACATTACAAATATATTTAAATCAAGAGATGCTTTAACTTTATCTCTATGAATTAAAAAAATCACAAAAAATAGAATTTTTTAAAGACTATATTCATATATTTTGAGGATCCACTATATGATACAACATTGATGTTCTTGTCTATTTTTCCAATAAAATATAAAATAAAAATATTTTTACGTACTCATATGCTTTTGGGTATATCAGTGTTAGAAATAATAGATTTATGTAACCAAGACATATTATTTTGAATATGAATACTTGTCTTAAAATTTGATATTTGTTTAACATCCATGCCCAACACTAAAAATTTTATGAACATTTAAATAATTGTCCTTTAAATAATGTTCATAAATACAACAATGAAAACATAAAATATAGTAAAAATTTTACAACTCAAAATTCAAAAAAATGTTTTATCCTCTAGAATAAAATAATATTAATTAACCACCTTATAAGAATAATTTTCTAAATTAGATGTAGTATATTGTAATGATTGCACTACTTGATTCTGATCCATTAAAAATAGCCTTATATTTTTATTGAATTTCTCAACATCATAATTAGATATTGATTCATTACTTTAATCCTCTTATTTAGTACATGTATCTATCATAGATTTCTTTCCTCTACATTTGTAATTGAAATTTATAAGATATATTTTTGGTTTTTTTAGTTATGTTAGTTATATTATTTCCTTGTTAATTTCATTCATAACACATTTCCTTTCTGTATTTTACATCCTTCCTAAAATAATTCTCCTCTTATAAAACAAATGAAACTTTTACCAATTCATATAAGTCTATCATACGAATCTACACTACAAGAATATTTATTAGATGAATCAAATTATTTTTCATTTTCATTTCTTGTTGAAACCTTATGAAAAGAAATTTATTTCTTGGATGAATTATGATAATAAAAAATGTTCTCATATAGTCTTAGTGCATCATGATATTAAAATTTATGTTCGTTATATTTAGGTTAATAATTGGTGTTTACTAATTAATTAATGTAGGTATTCCACAACATATAGAATGTATAACTCCGCAAATTTTAAATCATGATTATAGTCAAAAATATCAATTATCCATGATGCATCATAATTTGTTATCTCTAGAAGTCTTCCATTCATCTGTGTGATATTCTATCCACCATACAATCTGAATGTTTTTTACAATTTTTTGGTATTATACCAATGTTTGATGACATTATTAGTTCATTTATAAGTAATAAAAATTATTTCCCACTTTTCATAAAATATAAGATCCCAAGAAACTCTAATAAATTCATCAGACCCTAATCAATAAATAATAGTTTACATTGATGATGTATTTGAATCATATATGGCTTCATGAATAATATTCCATAATTCAGTTTCATTTGTAAGAATCTTATAAAGATTAGAAACATTGAAAGAATATTCCAAACATGGATTATTAAAATATCTAATCCTACTATATTTTAAGAACCATAATCATCACCATCAATATAAGGAGCTACAATAATAGATAAACCTTCTCTCATATCCTCCATAATAATATATCCTTGTCTTATTGGGTATTTCTCTCTAGATTATTAAGAATAGAATGATATATATATATAAATAGTATCTTATGATACCAACTATTTTCCTAAGATGTCATTGTAAAAGACTCATGGGGGGAATTGTGTTCTTTAAGTAATTTCATCTAATTTAAGGTATACACTTTGGAGATGATTAAAGAACCGTCATTTTCTCATTTTTATTTATTGATACAGTAGAAATAATATAAATGACAAGAGACGAAAAAATAATATTTATGTAGTAGTATATGGATATAAAACCTTCCCCTAGTACACTCCACCAACACATAGTTTAGTGTTTTCTATTTTACTTAGAACATTTCCTTTGGATCTCATAGCTATGAACATACATCTAGAACATACTATAAGTATTTTTATTGAGAATTTACATTATTTCAATTGGGAACTCAAAACTATTTACAAGTATTTGATACATTACCATAAATATATAAAATAATTTAACACATAATCCTCAACATAGTGTAATAAGTTTCAACTTCACTGATGTCTAAGTCTATCTATTTTTCTATTTGAGGAGAAATTTATGTATTGTACATTTTGTAAAAAAAAATTACATAGTAACAAACACCCAATAATTTGGATTAGATAGACACTCCTATATAGAAATTTTTTTCAAGTTGTAGAATCTATGAATTATTTATCACATTACAATGACATTAAATGAGTACATTAATAATATTTTTCCTCCTTCATTTCATTTTCATGATCATCCAATCGTAAATTAATAGAGAATAATGATAAAATAGAATTTTTTTAGTTCTAAACTATATATTAATTTTAAACAAGAGTTTATAAAAAGCCTTATGCATTATTCTATATGATTTTTATCAACCTAAAAACAAATGTATTATAGAATTATTACTTCTAGCCATCATACCTTCTCTTTTTTTTTGTTAATTAAAAATTATTTAATCAATAAAAATATCTAAATGTATCCATCTTAAAAATAATTTTATTTAATTATTTTATTCATTGAGGATTCAAAATATTTCTATAGTAATTAGTATTGTATTATTTGAATAATCACTTAGATCTTATAATAATTAAGGGCCTGAAAATATTAAAAAGTTGAAAAAAACCTTCATTCCCAAATTTTCTTCACGATTTCTTTACTTTATATTTTCCAAAATACAATAGTGATATTCAAATTTGAATAAAATAAATGTTTCCTATAATAGTGTAATTTATAAAATCCAAATATCTTAATGTTATTGTAATTATGGAATTTCCAATAAACAGATAAAGTGTTCTATATAATTTGACTATATGTCATATCTTTTGATAGAATTATAAAATATTTATTATTGTATAAAATATCATCCATTAGAATGAACTATAACTTCTAAACATTTTATATCATATATTTTGACTTTGTAAAATATTTATACATGAAATGATCTTCATGAATTCTTCTTTTATCCCCAATAATGAATTTTGTGTATCTCTAACTTTTTTCTCGAGCTGCATATGTGAAGGAAACCTCTTTTTGAGTCACAAACAATGTCATTCATTTTTTGGTTTCATAGAGCTATCTTCTAGTTTATAATATATGGATAATTTTTTACATTTTAGATTCATAGTCATTAAAAATTTTATTAATCATTTAATTATAGGATCGATAAATTTATTTAATATAAATAATAATTCACTTACCACAATCGATTTTCAAATGAATTAAATAGTTGACTAAAAACCTGAATGTTTTTTACACTCATAAAGGGGATGTAGAAGGTGTGTGTTACCATGATCCACTGAGTATAAGAGGATTAATATTTATTGGGTGTTATACCATCAAAACCCGACCACCATTTTACTTATTCGAAAGAATGTTTTAATAAATGGAGATTGAATATCATCAAATAATAAATAAATATTATGAAAGGAATTTTACTCTTAAAATTAATAGACAATAATTTTTCATGTTATATATTAATTAATTGTGGTATAATTCATTGGACAATAATTTATTACATTTTTTATTAAATGATGGAAAATTTACTATATTCTCCCACATCTTCCATACTAATTAATGAGAATGAATTTTATTTCCCTCTTTAGAAATAAATATTATTCACAAATAAAATTGGTATTTTTTATAAATATTGTGTATTACCTTCAATGTATCACAATTTATCATGTATGATAAATTAAAATATGAATAAACATTGTCGACATTGTTCAGTCTCTATATGAACAAACCTTAGCTGCGTGGATAATTCCTTAGTTCCAAAAAATAATTTTCAATTAACTATTGATTACACATAAACTGAAGATAGAAATAGTTAAATATATATAGTTTCAAATATAATTATATATATTCAACAATTATAGAAAGTAAAACATAATTCCATACATATTACAGGAACCTTTATTATAAATTGATTCATACCTTTAGTCAAATGATCTGCAATCATCAATTCAATGATGATTTTCTAAATGAACTCTGTTTTGTATTTAACACATTACCTAGTGTCTATGTACTTAATGTTAATGTACCTACATGAACTCCAAACTTTTTTATTCATAGGAAGAAATAAAGAAGCGGAATTATGAAAATATATAATCAAAATACTTGAAATAGAATCCACAAAATTATGGTTAAAAATGGAACCCATAAGTTATACATCATGATAAGTGGAATAAAACCATGAAATGAACTCAACTTCTATAGTAGAAGTTACTACTGTTTTTGAAACATATCCACAACAAAACACTACTACCCATCATAAAGACACATCCTAAAGTTGATTTTCATAAATCTACACTACCATAAAAGGAATCATATGAGTATCCAATAAATTTTAAATTATTATTTTTTATATATAATCATGTATTCATTATTCCCCTTAAGTTATCTTAATACCTTTTTCACAGACTTCCAGTTTCCTATACCTTCATGACTCTAATATCACTCCAACATTCTTAGTATAAATTAAATGGCAATAATAATCCAGACCTAAGAATATATTAAACTACCAATAGTGTAAGAAATAGAGATGGATTCAATTTTTTTTGACACAAAATCATTTGTAGGGATTTGGTGATGTTGAATATCTCAACCTTGACAATGGTTTATATACATGGTATATATTATTTCATAAAAAATATATCTAGGACATTATTAGTATTAGTTTCATAATAATATCCTAGACGAACACTCTACAAATCACTATGAGTCTTTAAGCTGATGACATGTGATGCATCATCTATATCTCTATTTGTTAAGGTTTTTTGGGAGAGAATCTTTAACCTCATATTAAAAACCCATAAAATTATCACCAAGTAAAATATTATCTTCCATAAAAAATTAACCATATTTTACACCCATTGATCTTTCATACAAAATTATCCCAATTATTACTATTGATTTTTTCAACTTGTTTCATGTCAATTTATATTACATTTTTGAAACGATGTTTTCCCCTCCATCTATTGAAAATTAATTCTAAAATTAGCTAAAAATTCAAATATAATGCATAAGTAATACTTTATGAATATTAGTCGAATTAAATCATTATAAATAGTCCCTTCAATTTTAGTGAACCATTTAGAAAATAATTAGGCCTTGTATATATCATTGTTTCCTAATGTATTTCTCTTATATTTAAATCAAAATTACTTTGAATAGGTTATACATAATGTCAAATTTGAACAAGTTACCAGACATCATTACACTTAATTGAGTTAAACACCTCTGTCATTGAATTAGACCACATATTTGACATGTAAAAACTCATGGCTTCGGAAAAATAATCAGGATAATTTTGGGAACTAATATTTTAGTTATATTATTGTTGATACAAAATATAATCAAGGTAAACCGATGGATTTATCATCCTTGTGGATCTTATAAAATTATCACCATAATAATCATGATGAATATCTTGTTAAAAATATAATTCATTGGATTAGGTGTGTCAGTCAACGTGAATTTAGATAACATAGAGTTACTAGGAATAATTTATGAAAATTTTGTTATAGTTCATTTTATTTTTTAGCTATACTATTTTTTTCTGGCCAATCCATTATAGTGTATTGTAAAACTATTCCACATTCTTGAAGAAACCACAAAAATGGTCGAAGAAAATATCAATCCTCAGGGTACCTCCCAAAGTATTTCCCACCGCGATCTAACTACATGATCTTAATTTATTTATAAATATTTTATCTCTCCTTAATCAATAAGAAAATGAAAGGATTCATGTTATTAATTATTTATTATGATGAAAATACATATACTTATATCATAAATATTCAATAAAGAATTAAAAAAATGAGTTTTTGGTTATGTAAATCCCTAAATGTGAAACATATGTCTGTATGTATGATTTCTAATATGGATGGACTTATATTAGAAACTTTCATTGATTTAGTCATTTTAATTTCCTTAATTAAATCAAAATAGGTTTCAAAATCAGTGAAATGAAGAGTACTACGAACCACATATTGAACTAATATTTGACTACTTTCTTTTGTGATATGACCTAATCTATGATTTCATAACATTTAATAATGTTTATTAATAACACTACTTTTAATACCAGTTTTAACATGAATTTTTTCATTATTAATATTACATTTAAAATAAATAGAGAAATGGTCATCCATTAATATACGACATCCTAGGATTTTTCTTCCAAATATTATGTAAAAATTAATTTAAAAAAAATTAATTTTATACCAAATGGTACAAGTTTCTAAACTGAATTCATGTTTCTAGAGAAACTTGGAATATAAATATCATTCTCAAAAGAAATGTAAAACCATTTCTTGACACTAGAACAAATTTCCTCATGGTTTCCCATGTCAGTACATGTTGTTTCTTAAATACAAGCCCTGATCACTATCAACTAGTTTACATATGATTTACATACCTTTCAAGGTATTCATAATATGGATTATAGAACCAAAATCAATAAACAATGTGTTATATATTGTATCAACCTTATTTTATTCATAAGAATCCAATGCTATAGAAATAATTATATTTCATGGAATTTCAGGAAATTTAGGGAAACTATTATTAACATGTATATTTCCTTTATAGAAGAAACAAGTTATTTCCCATATAAAATTAGATTGAGGTCTAAATTTACCTTCCAAATCATATTGGATTAAAATTTATGATCTTTTTTCTGGATAATTGCCATCATATTGGTTTCTCCTTTTTCTACAACAATTCATTCCTCTTATTGAATAAAAATTGTCATTAATTCATTAATTGTGTATAGATATATATGTGTGATATATAAGTGATTTAAATTGTCCCATATTTAAGTAAAAGTGTGATGATAATATAATTCACTAAAAACAGCCCAGATATATCATCCCCAATATTTTTATGTTGAGCCACAATATCCCCCACCATTGTGATGTGCTCGAGCACACCGTTCATGTTGGAGAGTCTCATAGAAGATAAAATTTTGATTAATGTTCATACGAATTATTTATCTTAAGGGATAAACCAATAATCTATATCTTTTAGCATGTTCTGGGAATTGTTATACATATCGACTGAACTGTGAATGGAATCACATAATTCAGTTTTTATGAACATCATTGTATGATGGTTTAACCACTCCTAGTGTTCCTAAAATGTTATATCATCTTGTATTATATCATTATTAAATAAATTTGGGTCATAATTCCAAATGGAGTAATTAATATTCCTCTATCCTTGATGAAGAATAATTCTCTACTTCTAAATTTTATTGTTGTAACTATTTAATTTACTAATTTCATAGTAAATATCATAAAAACATGATGGAATATTAATAATTAAATAAATTGTTATTAGTACAAATCACCAATTTCTCATAGTTAAATATGTCAACATGAGTCTAAAAAATAAAATTTCATTTGGTTGAAATTTTAATTTTGATAGATTCACGATATTAATTAATAATTATAATGTAATATTTTAATTCATAAAATCCTGAAAAAGAATTTATAAATAATAAAAACATATGACGTAATATATAATTTACAATATTAATAATAACTATTGGACAATTAAGAAAATTAAATCTAATATTTCATCTAATAAAAATATAATAAAAAATTCATGTGGGTTCAAATTTATTATATTATTCATATATATATTATTTAATTTGACTTAAATAATTTGTTCATTTTATCTAATTATTATTACTACAGAAAAGCCCTTATTTTTCATCATATTTAATAAAACAATAGAGTTTTAAACTAATAATTTAATTCATAAATTAATGAATTATTATTTGATAATTTATAATTCTATATGAACAACTATTAAAATTGTTAACAGTCATAACAAGTTGGGGAAAATTATGAAAATCAAATATTATATTTCATCTAATGAAATTATAATAAGTAATCCATGTGGGATAATAAAATTTATATTATGTATATAAAACCTATTTTAATTTATTGAATATGTAAATTATATTTAATTACGAATATTGTGGAGAACCCCATTTTAAATCAAAATAAAAAAATTAATGTTTTATAACTTTTTATTAAACCAAATCTAAAAATATATAAATATCTTTAAAAAACAATTATTGAAATATGTGTATATATTATTTAATTTTATTTTATTAAATTTTTACATTTTATTTATTTTGAAATGTTGTGAGAAAACAAAATTTTAATAAAATTTACAAAAAATTATCACAAAGGATTTAATATGTGTAAATAACATCATTAATAACCGAAGATGAAGAAATGAATAAGATAATTGTAGAATATGAATGCATAATTTCAACCAAAAAAATTATTAAAATATTTTTGGTTAAACAAAAAATATGATATTTTAATACAGGGAAGAGGTATAACTCACTCTCATACCAAATGTTAAAAATTTTATGAAATATTTAATTATGGGATCACTAAATTTATTTAATTTAAATACCTATCACTTACCTCCATCCATTGTAAAATGAAGGAAGTAGTAGAATCAAAACATGAATGCATTCTTCCCTCTGCATGGGGGATATGGATGTGTGTATATTCCCATGATGCATTGAATTCATGGGAAAAATATTTAAATTGTATTCTACCATCAATAACCCACCCCAAATTTCTCCATCAACAAGGTGTATTAAATAATGGAGATTTATTTTCACCAAATATTAAATAAATATTAAATAATGAATTTAATACATTAAAATCATAGGAAAAAATTTATAACATCTCGTATCAGTATTTTGAGTTATAATTTAGAGGCCCATAATTTATTACATTCTTAATTAATTGGTGGACGATTTTTTATAATGGATTATTTTCTGTAATCATGATGCATTTTGTATATGTGTTTTCTCTATATTTTATAGTCCTAATGATGAAAAACATTTGTTTTATGCCAGCTTTTGAGTCAAAGAATTCATGCTATATAGAAACAAGAGTTACAACAATGCAATAAATTCTCTATCTTGCTTAATATATAATAAATGTCATAGTCCTCACTCATATTATTTTTTGTGGTGAAGTATCAAAGGAAGATTATGATATAAAGAATTAATCCTCACCAAAGCTCTTTATAATTAACTTTGGGAAAACCAACATTATTAATGTATCATTTACCCTTAAGCGTAGTTGTACATTATTTTTCCAGAATTAAAATTTCATGGAAATGTATGAGTAAATGTAAGAGTATTTACTTAATTCGTAAGATTCTACTGAACTCATAAGGGTCATCCCATTTAAAAAATTAAAAATTTGTATAAGTCATCCAAGTTGAGGTTAAACATGACTCATTTTGTAATACTAAGATAATGTTTTAAATTTGAAATGAGGACAATGGATTTTAATGCATAATGTATTCAAAATGGTGATAAAATTTTTTATAATTTTTTTGATTTTGTAAACCCATCATGTGCTGGACTAAAAAATGTAGTTTTCAAATTAGTGATAACCTTTAACAACACTACATAAAAATCAATGATAAATGGGGGACATTTTTCTGCGATCTCAAAAATTACTGATAATGTTACCTTTTATTAGTGCTAAAAAAGCATTGATAGAGGGATATCTTTTTCAAGATCATTTTTCAGCCCCTCATAATACTCCCCATTTATCAGAACTGATAAAGGTGATAGTGAGTATTTTAATCTATATATAAATATTTTTTTAACAAAATTTATTTTTTATAATAATTATATATATGTAAATAAAATTGAAAAATAATATTTAATTAACTTTTAATAGAAATGAATATTACTTTCATAAATTTATATATAAAAAATTAACAAATTTATATTAGTCAAAATGTTTAATATTTTATTTATGTACATTAATTACAAAACTTGTATAGAGTTAAAATTAATATAATATATGACTATTTTATTTATACAATTATATAATAAATAATTGAATATATTTATTTAAATGTACTTATATTGACATTAATTATTTAAAATCATATATATATAACTGTAGGTACGTAAGTATGTGTATATGTGCATATACATCTATGTATATGTGTGTGTGTTTGTGGATGTGTATGTATACATATGTAGGCCTTTTATGTGTACTTGTATTTTTTTTGAAAGTCTATTAATCGATTTAATATTATTTATTCTTTTTTAATATCTCTCCATTTTTTGTATTTTATTTATTTATTTAAATATTTATTAATTTTTAATATAAATTTATTTTAATTTATTCATTGAACTATGGCCACCATCGAAAATGGTCACTACTCCCAAACACAAAACAATTACAATCACCATCATCTGTCGAATTCAACACTATTGGAGAACTGCCATGCCCTAGCTTCCAAGAATCACCAACACTATACTGGAACGCACATAGAGTATCACCAGCAAATTTAAGCACCCTTCTATAGCAGATCCATTCTCACCACCCGATCCAAGTATGTACCAAATATTTTTACTTAATGCGAGAATCATATGACGCCAGCCATACACAATAGAGGACTCCCAAAATTACAAATATTTATTAATATATTGGATAATAATATTTATTATAAATCCATATATATGTAATTATATATATACATATTTAATATAATTATAATATATGTTTATTTATATAAATAATTATTTTATATATACATACATATATATTTATTTATAATTATATTTATAAATAAAAATATATAATTAATTAGACATTAATTTTTAATTATAGAATTATATGTTTATTTATAATTATATTTATTTATATTTATTTATAATTATATACCAGTAATTGTTTTAGATATATTAATGTTTTCATTAAAATTATGTCATTATTAGTGCTAAAAAAACCAATAAAGAATATTATTATGAGTGCTAAGAAATCACTAATAAGATTGATTTTATGATAAATTTTCATTTTAGTGATGATATAGCCACTCTTTTTCACTAATTTTTAAAGAGCACTGATAAAAGTCTTCCTAGTCTTTTAAGTAAAACCTAACAGAGTTCTCCTCCCTTTCACCATCCAATATCTCAGGGAACAAAAAAAATTTGATGCTCTCCCTCGATCATAACCGACAAATAAAACCGTCAACAACCATGTATGTGATCACAGGTGGTCAATCGCTCCCCCTTAAACATCGGTGTGTATTTTTTTCTGTCCCTAATGGTTTGAATGCTGCATGTGAGTTATCAATTTTTTCCTTCATCTATAATCACTTCATGGACTTAGCATGATCAATCCACATTTATCTTCCTTCATGTATTTGATTTGACTATAGTATCACATATTTCACCTTATTTTAACATCACCTATTCCACATACACTTTAGACACATAGTTTTTAGGATTTATTTTAGTTCTAATATATCTAAAAATCAATCAACCAAAATGAGCATTGTGATCTATGAATCTTCCACTATTTTAGAACTCTATCATGTTGCACTAGATGCTGAGTATTTAATACTTTCTTATTTTCTTGATACTATTTTTCATTCTCTTACAATTTGTAGAACTTAATGTCATTTTATTGTTCTTCATATAGGCTCAATGGTTTTTTTTAATTTATTAAAATGATATTTTATTTATATAGTGAGTTAAAAAGAAGAAGATGAATTATTTTTATGTTTTTATTAATAAAGGTGTTAAATTAAGACTACAAAGATATATATATAGATATATTAAGTCCTATCTGAACACAATAATGCCTGAATATGTTCAATGGGATGAGCGGTATATATATTTATGAATGAATACATGTTTAAGGAAAAAGGGTGGTTTAAGGACTATAATTCTATTTCATTATCATGTTTTTTAATGTTGTAATTAAAAATGGGATTCTCTAAATTGTATTTTCAAAATTTGATATCCATTAAAATTACAGCTCCCTAGTTAGCTTGATTTAATTTCAGTGCATGTTTTTAAAAGGTTATTTAATTGTTCATGTCCTTGTTATGAGGGTTGTGATGTTTTAAATCATCTTGTATTGTTTAAATTTTTTAATTTGATTTTTGAAATATAATTTTTAATGTTGGATTTAGTTTTTTAAGAATTTAATATTAGAGCATGGATTTTTGAAATGGGCCATTGATAAAATTTGAACTATCTGAAATGGAAATGGATCATGGGATCTCTAACATGAGACTTCTAGTTCATTTGATTTAAATTCATAGGGTTATTCAATATTTGCGTTCTCTAGACCATGAGAGTGGGACCTATCAACATTTTCATCATATGAAAAAAGATCAACATCAAATCCTAAGAATCATGTCATAGAAACACCACCTGTCTTACCATGTACCATGTAAACACATCAAAATTTAGATACTCCGCCATATTTTTTATAATAAACGAATGTTTTTTTGTTTTTATAATTTCAGATAAATTCTATATGAGGTAACATTTGTGTTTATAAAAATTATATTTTTCTCTTATGTGAACATCTTGTAAAAGCGTACAAAGATTCCCTTTCATGTTGTATAAAAAATTTGAAAATTAATAGTGAAAAGTTAAATATATTCACATTTAAATCCTTTCATTGTAATGTTAAATTACCAATTTCCTTTTACTTTTTTACAAATCCTAAAAATATAAATCATGAAATTGAGGTTGGATTATATATATATATATATTACATTTATTATCATTGAGGAACCATCCTATCTATGGGAGATATTTAAATATGAAAATTTCATGAAACGCCAATTAGATTATTATATATTTTTTCTAATATCATGAGAACCCTACTCTGATACATATAGTTCATTGGATTTAAATTAACATCTTTCTTAAATTCTAGGATACTCAAGAGATTATGTTTAGGCGTTATCTGTTTTTTTTATTGTCTAAAAACAAATCAACTTAGGATCCTATATAGTTTTTATTCCTTTTCTTATTTAATTATTTTGTAATTTATAAATATTACTAAATCAAATATGATGGAAATGAATAAAAAAAGTATGGATTCTAATATTATTAAAGAATAGCCTATGGATGAGTAAAATGAGTTCTTCATGTTTTTAAAAGATCATTTATCCTTTATAAATCTATTGTACATCAGTACCATGTTTTTATTCAAGATTATTTAGTCCAAAGGATCTAAATAAACACTTGATATGTAACAAAATAGATCCAAATCACTTTTTTTAAATGAACATGGGGAAATATTGAGTGGGATAACATTGCATTTTATGGATATACTAATATGATTTAATGTTTGAACAAGGATGAAGTCTGCAAAGAGGACATGATTATATGTGTTAACAATGATGAAGATCATATTAAAGAATGAAAATGATTTTTGAAGGACAACATTATCATTGTCCAAAATTGTTATTGCCCAAAATATTCTGAGAATTTAATGAGTTGTGCAAGGAAACCATTCTATACTGGTTATACTAAAAATAAATCACTTTCATCCATAATGAGGAAATATTATCTAATAGATGGAAATAGATTTCTTGATGCCAATTTTTCTAGACTAATTTCTCAATTGAATGATATTATCTCAAAAGGTAATGAACATCCCTATAACAGATATTACCCTAATAAAATTCAATGTTCAATGGGATTAATCTCTAAATGAATACATTCTTGTCTATTTTTCTATATATTATTTCCTCTGGAAAATGAATCACATAAAAAATTTCCAAATTGTGGTATGAATTGATTTAAGAAAGATGAATAAGGTCTTATGTATTTATTATGGTTAATTCCAATCATCACAAGATTTATGTTCCTTTATGGAAATGAGGAGACTGTATGTAAATTTATTTTTTATGTTTAGGAATTATCTACACATCAATCTTATACACGGTGTGACAAGTATGACCTAAAGTGTCTATTATCAGTTTAAAATGGGTATTTAAGTTCAAAACATTTTTCACTCTATGAAAACTAAGAAAGCGCATAGATTATATTTATACGTTAATACAAAAAATCTTATGTCGTTTTTTGTGTGTTTGAATTATTATCATGATAAAGTAACACATTATGTGACTAGTATGACTTAAAATGCATGTTCGCAGTTTAAAATGACATTTTACTAAAAAAAGGTAATTGGCATACTCAAAATGAATCAAACACATTATTATTGTATTTATGATTTAGGAGAATAATCCATAAGTCATTTTAAACATTTATAAATTAGACTCACCTCAATCTTATATACTATGTGACTGGTATATCTCCAAGTGTGTCTCTTTAATTAAAAATGACATTTTTGTAACAAAATAAAGGTGCCATATTCAGAACAAAGAAAATGTATTTTGGTTGTTTTGAAACTTCAAAAAATGATCCACATGTTATTTTTGAGGTATATTAATTATCCAAAACACAATATAATAGATGGTGTACCGGGTATTACTCAAATTGCGTTGTTACAGTTTGAAATTGACTATTAATTAATATATGTTTTCGTATTTATGTTTAGTTTTTTCATTATTGTATTACTAATATATGAATTTTTTCTTATATAGGTGGATTATTTTTCTCGATTTAGGGTGGTTTGTTTGATGTTTATTTTTTGAATGATAGATTGGACTTTTACGTTATTACTGTGATAATGGTGAAAGTAAAATGGAATGTGAATGTACCGATACATTATGAAATGTTAAATTCCATCTAATTATTTAGTATATTTGGTCATCATTACCTCTAGTATTTTTAAGTTAATTTTCTTGTCATTTTAAATGATACTATTTCATTTTTTCACATATTTTTTTGAAACTCCTATTTTTATTTCTACAATCTGAAAAATTATAGAATATAGAGAACATGTTCCTGTTATATGGAAGATAAAACCCCTAACTTTCTGAAATCTGAATTGAATCAAAAGGATGCATCTACCAACGTATTTGGTAATAATTTAATGGAAATGTAAGGCTTCTTAAAACATCAATCATGAAAATAGTATTGAGGGTTGTATGAATCATTCATAGCTCAACCAGACGAACCTCAATATGATACACAATGTGCTCTGTATGAATTGGGGTTTTTGTTTTTAAATTATAATTTAAATATTAGTTCAAAAAATACAACACATTATCAAAACTATGAAAAAATATTGTTTTTTAATACTTTAGTAAAATGATCTAAAATCATCAATGATGTGTAGACATCAACTGCACCTCAGTATGTCACACAGTGTGACCAGTATTACTACACCTATGTATTTTAATATAAAAATTAAATATTAGTAAAAAAATAAAAGTATCATTTTCAAAACTGATCAATTTTTTTTATATTGTATTGATAAATTGGGAAAATCAACTATATTTCATTTTTAAAATATTAGAATTATCTACACCTCAATCCAACACACAATGTGACCCGTATGACTCCAAATGTGACTTTTTATTTGAAATTTTCATTTTAGTAAAACAATTGAAATAATTAAAACAAACAAAATTCTTTTTTTTGTTAGGATAATTTAGTAAAATGATCCATAACCCATTTTCAAAATTTGGAATTAGTCTGACCTCAATATCATACACAGTGTTCCTGGTATGACTCAAAATGTTTGTTATCACTCTAAAATTGTTATTTAAGAAAAAAATGTGCTTCATTCATTGAAAAACAAGGAAAATCATTTTTATTATCTTTATACATTAGTAAAATTATTATTTATTAGTTGTTTAGATATAAGGTTCATTCTCGCATCAAACTGACATGTGAAGTGACTAGTATGACAGAAAGTGTGTGTTTTCATTTTAAAATGACATTTTAGTAAAAAATGCATTCGAAATACACTAAATTGATAAAAAACATTTGAATTGTTATTATACTTTATTAAAAGTATCTATAATTAATTTTTTAGAGGAAAAAAATTATTTTAAAATTGAGATTTCAGTTCAAAACAAGAACCAATAACTAAAAACTAATAAAATTATCTTGGATTTTATTTGTAAGTTAGGGAAATGATTCATATGACATTTCTGATGTGCAAGAATCGATCAAAAATATAAGTGACACATGATTTGAATATTATGACTCAAAGTTATTTGTTTTAGTTTAAAATTTTATTTTAGTATTAAACATAAGTGACATATTCAAAACCAAGACAAAACATTCGAATTATTTCGATACATTATTAAAATGAACCATAATTTATTTTGGACCAGTAGGAATACATTTCACCTCAATACATTATAGTGTATGACTAATATATAAAAATGAGTACGTTGTGATTCTGAAATATACATTTTAGTTCAAAACATGTTTCACTCCCTGAACACGAAGAAAACATGCTTAGATTATCTTGATAAATTATGAAAATGATCTATGTTACATTATTGAAATGTATCAAAAATTATCATGTAATATTATTATACAATGTGACTGGTATGACTCAAAGTTATTGTTTACAATTTAAAATGATATTTTAAAAAAATGATATGTGATATATTTAAAACTGAATAAACACATTCATATTTTTTTTGATAATTTAGGATAATGATCTATATTTCAATTATGGAATTCAGGAATCATCTGCACCTAAATTCGATACACATTGTTCCTCACATGACTCAAATTGTGTGGTTTCAGTTTTAAAATGTACATTTTGTTAATTTATTATTTCATATTTATGTTTAATTTAATTTATTATATTTATTATTACTAACATAAGTGTTTTTTTGTACATGTGGATTCATTTTCTCGATTTGGGGTAGTTTGTTTCTACAATTGTTATAGTGATTGGGCCTTTTAAGTGGGAGTTGAGTACCAAAGTTAATGAAACCATTAAATTTTCTTTTTTAGTGATATGTTAAACTTTATAATGTAATTGTGTTATAAAATGTTTTAAATTTCTATATTATATTTGTTTTTATGTATTAATAATTTATTTTTTTAAAATAAATTATCATTTTTACATTTCCCGTATTTGAAATATTTTTTTTCTTTTGTCTATATTTTTTACTATTATTGATTCGATAGTGTCATGTAATTTTAATAGCACACTAAAACAGTGTGGATTTTAGTAGTTCTATTTCTAGCGATGGAAAATTATTCCCTTTATCAGCACCAATATATAGCTCAAAAAGGCTCACCTCTATTAAATATTTTTCATACTGACAGTGGACAACCATTATTAATGACATTTTAGCGCCGATAATGGGGGCTACCTTTTAAGGAAATGTATGATAACAATATTTTTTTCACTATTAAAGGATTTTTATAGCGCTATCATAGACCCAATCTATATTAGTGAATGTTAATATGGGGCTCCTCTTATGCTATAAATGGGAGAGGAGTAGGTTACCAAGATATATTTGGTTTGTAGTGATGCATTATAGGAAAACGTTTGATCCAACATGGGCATACATATTTTCATGGAATGAGAAATAGTGATAAAAGTTTTAAAAGGGTTTAAAAATGAATTTTATGAGGGGATATTATGATTCCATTGGTTTATTTTTGATATTTTAATTGTGATGTCTTTTAATGAGATAATTATTATAGAGGAAATTATGGTATGTTAGGGTGTTGATTTTCAAACATCAATTTAAGGTTATATTATCAATTCATGAATCAAACATATACTTGTATTTTGTGTAATCAATTATCATTATTGTATTTTCTCATATTTTTCTTATTGTTTTTAATCCTCTTTATTTGAGTCCATTTCCAGATCAATCTTTTTCCAAAATTATATTCTTCTATTTGGTTTTTTTCTTTGTCTCTATTTGAGAATCTCCCAATTATTTTATTGAAATGGAATAATTATCATGTATTTTATCCTCTTTTATGCCAATAAATATTATCAAATGGTGTTATCTGTGTTTTTTTCTAAATTTATATGTGTGATTTAAGGAATGGAATTTTTTCCGAGATCAAATTTTTAACAAAACAATGATTTTTCTTAATGGAATCAATAATTAAAATCTATTTTTTTCAATGAGAAGATAAGAAGTGTGCATAAAAAAAATTGGAGATGATGAGCACAGGAGATTGGAAATTTATGAGAGTTTTCACGAAAAGTACAATTTAGATATGTTTGGGTGATAATACAATGGGGGATGTAGCACATCTAACAGATCCAAAGGAAAAAATTGAAAAAAAATTACATTAGGTATAACTCAAAATCCTTCACATATAATTTATATCTAAAAAATATTTGTTTCATTTTTAAATGAATTAGAATGGGGAATCAAGTAACCACCTGGATTAGTTCACCAATCATATTATGGATCTATCTTAAGTATTAGTCATGATCAATTATAATGGTAATGTGACACCAATTGAAATAGATTGAGAATAAAAATATTTTCTTTATTTGGGTTCAAATCATTATTAGTATGACAATCTCATCACCAAATTATTGTTTAGGAAATAATAAATGGAATATGATGTTGTGATTTCATCGTAGTTAATGACAAGACACAATTAATGTCCAATGATGGTGATTCATCAGTTAATAGTAGTATGATGGATGTGAGAGATGTATACGGTAATCAAAGATGACATTATAAGAAAATAAACAAGGTGAATTTATATATTTATAATAAGAGGATCATGTGAAGATAAACTACTATGATTTGAATTATATTTTGGAAGAAAAGAAAGCGCATGAAAAATATTCTAAGGATACTAAAATATGTATTATATAGGTTGACTATGATTTAATTTCAATTGGAATATATTGTCTTAGGTCAGATATGTACTATGAATGAGTGGTTTATCTTTCATTAAAATTCAATATTTCACCAATGAAATAAATGTTCCCTTCATATGATGAAGGTGACTTTGGTCTATTGAATATTGGAAATGGATATTCTGTTGGTTCCATTAGGGTTGGTTCATTTTTTTCACTACAAATATAGGTTGTATGATAATGTCGATGAATATGTGACATGTCCTAGGTATTCCCCATAAATTTTTATATTATTCTACTCTTGAAAATGATGGATTCAAGAGTTGACTTATAAAGGATCAAGGACCTTTTCTAGAAGATTGATGGTATATGCATGAGGGAAAATGGATAACACACATTATAGGAAGAAATGTAAGTGTATGTAGTGATGCAAAAAAATTTAGTTGTGAATAGGAAATCATCTAATTTTGGGGTAGGCATCCATCAAATAATAGTCAAAAAACATCTACAAGGATGAATATGGTTCGAACAGTGAAGTTGGCCAGATTATCTATTCTAGGTCTTACAACTAATTATATTTCATCAACAATTCCAATATTGAATAAATAATTAAAATCATTTATTTTTGTGATTCAATTAGAGATTCAAGAAGATTAGAGGAGGTCGAGCAGATGGAGAAGTTAATTTCCACAGGTTCTCAATATTATTACGTACTCACAGTTATAGGAGATCCAATCATTATTTTTAATATTGTTTAGCAAGGCAGTGAATACATAAGTATTTCAATGACTTCATCATTTGAATTTCATTTTCAGGGGGATAATCAAGGATTCTAAAAGAGATTAAAAGTAGGGATATCATATATTTTCTATAGATGACGGCGGTTGGTTTGACACAAAATGTTTTCCGATCTACCTATTTCTATTGGAATTCATCTCCTTCTATGATGGGATAAAATTGGAGATTGTTGTTTTTCATCCAAAATACTTTTTAAATCCAAATATGATATATTTAATTTTAAATTAATAATGTGTATATTGATTCATATAGGGTTAAAAATGGTGATAAATTTGTTATATTTTTATTATTTTAAACCTAGCACTTGAGGCTTCATTCTGGTGGGCCACTTATGATTCAAAAGGAAATGAAGAACGCTTCCAAGATCAGGGTGGTCAATAGTGACACGATAGAGGAAAATTTGTCCACCAACATGGTTGTAGGGAGAAATGTGCAATGGGTATAAGTGAGCATCAACACATGTGTGTCTCCTAATAACATATTTTTATGGGATGTATTGAAATTGTGTGTTCAGTTTTGATCTCCTAAGGGTGATGTATTTTCACGAGACAATTAATATAGAGGTGATAGAGGCATATCAAGTTGGTTCTTTGACATAATTTTTCAATGCTATATTTCCAATTCGTGTATTGGGTTTCTATTTGTATTCTAGTACTCTCTAATTATTACAGGATTTTATAATAGTTTTATCAATGTTATTAATCCTTCTTATTGGATGGGTTTCCAAATTATAATTATTTATCGCCATTAATTTTCTAAAAAAATCACATATTTTACATTATATATTATCACAATTCACCATGTTTGTATTGAATAAATTTCATACAACGGATCCACTTACGACCAAATAGTCTATTCAAAAATAAGATTCAATTCTCCAAACATAAGAGTTAGTTATTCAAATATAGTTCAATCCAATACTAACCATAAAACCTAATATTCAAATATATTTTCAATATTTATTTTGAATAAAAGTAAATTCTGATATTTTTTAAAATCATAAGATACATTTAATTAATTTTTAAAGGTAATATATCCATGTGTTGGATTCATGTACGTGGAAAATTCCAACACCATAATATGTGATAGTAAAAAAATAATTCTAGATTAATAAGAAATAAATAATTTAATACCATATGAATAATAAATATTATTCATGTTTAATAAAATTAAGTGATGTCGTAGAATTATCAAATAACAAATAATGTGACATGGATCCTCTCAAAAATAGTTAATATGTCATAGTGATCCTTTAATTGCATAGTCCAACACAAAAAAGGAAAATGAATGCATATTGATAATTTTTCTTGGTTCACCCACCCCAATATACATTAAAAGAGAACATATCACAAATATGTTGACATTATATATAATCAGTACTCCATTATTGTTTGATTAAAATCATGAAGACAATATCCTTAATCATCCAAGGTCTGTGACCTCTTCCTCTTTTTTTGATCAGTAACCTACAAGATGTTTGCACAAAGTGATAGTTTGGACATGAAAGTTGATCTCATAATGATACATATTGAAGAGATAAAACAAAAAAAAAGTTTGACTCTAGTATTCTCCAATCATCATTATTTGATCTTCATAAATATGATAAGGGAAACATTTTTTATCTTTATCTTCAATGAAATAATATACACCAACTAAATCTCTCTTAAAACTATTTATTTTCAATGATATCTAAGAATTTTCTCTTAAATGTAATACAACCTAATTATATATATATTTTTCTGCATTTATTTATTTATTTCACTACAAAACTATTCTATCCAATTATGATTAATTTAAATTTTAAATTAATGAAAAAAAAATTCAAAGTAATAGAAAATATTATTCATTATAATCATCAATAAAATTGTTTCAATTTAAATATCCACCATTTATAACAATTTTGATAGATGGTAGTCCCACCAAAACAACCAAAACTCAAGTGTAGATCTAAGTCATTTACTCTATTCTAATCCTATAACTTTTCAATAATCATGGCATGGGGTCTTTTTTGTGGCAAAACTTGTTGGTTTTTCTATTATTTTTCTCATACCATAAGAATCACTATTACATGATATTATTAATCATGGTATGACCTTGATATTTAGTATAAAAATTTTTATTGTCATTATTTTTATATGCTTATACCACATCGTCACATATTAATCATTGAAGAATATTCTCTTCCATAATATTGAAATACATGTGTTGTTTTGTGATCTAATTCCACATTGGAAATTTTTTTATTTAGATTAATGTACCTTCATGTCTAGATAATCCATACATATTTTGTTATAAATCGTAAAAATATTCATTTTCCATGAATTTTTTCCACAACTCAATAACATCATCAAGCCTTTACATTCATTATCCACATTCCAAATATTTTAATCTATATCATCTAAATCATACGTGACTCATATTGAAAGTAAATACAACATTACCAAAATTGTATAAAATATTATCTAAAACTATTTAAAAAGATAAATAACTATTCAAGGATGTCATTTTTTCCATTTCTCCAATTTTAAGACATTATTAGTTGTACTAAAACAATATAATTCAAAATATTTAAATATATGTAGTGAACCAAACATCATAGAAAAATGTTCTCTCTTTAAGGATATTTTACCAAATAATAATGAGCTCCCTTTTAAAATATTGAATCTTAATGGTTGTTATAATCCATGCACATGTCCGACAAAAAATATACTATAAAAATGGAATTATATTATTCTAATTGGACCATGGATTATTGGAATGAATTCCTAATGTGTTGTAACATCCCTACCTGAATTACTAGGTCTATTTTGATATTCCACATGACCTCAAGCATTCCTCTCTATACCCCAAAGGATGATGAATTGTAAAGAAAGCCTCATTTGGAACCATGAGGAGACTATACCCTTCATCAGAGTGTATAATGAAAAATAAGAAACCAAACGTATCATAATATACAATCATATAACACAGATACCTAAAACATACCAATATTGTTATTGAATTCAGAAACAAAAAATGCATATTTAATACAAGGATACAATAGATAAACTCCCACTACACTGATCATGTAAAAAAATAATGAACAATGGAAACCTACAAGAATTATATTCAATAGAAAGCCTCTTCTCAACCTATTTTATAACTAATAGAAAAATATACTACTAGGATATTAACTCAAGAAAAACTCAACCAATAAATACATTATCTAAGGGACTTTCCAGAAACCGTGTTTCATGGATTCCTGAGAATGTTGTGAGCATAACTCAGTATGACACCATCAATGAGGTCCATTTCTCAAAAATTAATAAAAATCATGTACTATCACCCACTAGATGTTCATTAATTTATAAAACTCATTTTTATGTTGTTTAATAGACTACATAGTGTATAATTTTACATTACCATCTATGTTTCTGTTTCATTTGACCGGAATCCCGGATGCCTCTTTATGGAATCTTTGAAATGTTTGTCTACTCATCACAAGTTCCTCATCATGTGAAGGTAATAATACAGTTAATATCAAAATATGAATAAAATAATTAATATTATAAAAAATAAAAGTATCTTTAAATTTATATAGACAACAAATTAATAAATAATTATGAGACAACTCTAATACCACTTGAAGGATTCATGGAGCACAATAGAAGTATTCCTCCCTACGCACAATAAATGTTTCATAATTTAATTTAGACAATTGCACTATACAGGATGAATAAAAATATGAATCACTGTAAATAGGAGCTGTTATTCACATTGTAGAACAATAATCTCTCTACCTCATAGAGAGAATAAGAACATTATTTATAGAAAAGGTAAAATAAATACATATGGAACTAAAATGATGTGGGACTCTAAAATAATATTAACAAACTCCAACACCACCACCCAAGCTATACAAAGTATATCATGGGTTTATAGTCCCAAAAAGTGATATAATACAACAAAAATAATGAAAATACACCCCATTATGCTAGGACATTGATGTCATGTATTCCCAGCTTGGTGTAAAGAGAATTTGGTCGATATCCTAACATTCATTTGGTGATGTTGTTTTCCAGCTATTTAGATGTGTAAATGTAGTTAATAGTGGTATTTTTGTTATGAAGGATATGTATATGGAATTAATATTCAATATAAATATGCTTTGTGCATCCATGGAATAATGGATTAGAAGAAATCGTTATTCCCTTATGATTATCACACTAAAAATAACTAAGAGTATATGGAAGTAGAACATTTCCATGATGATTATGATGAAGCCAAATAATTTTTTTAGTGACCATGGATATCACATGGCATTAAAAGTCATCAATAGATCTAAATATGTTAGTTTGATTCTTCCTTTTGGAAGATATAATTTTACTATCTATAAAAATTAAAACCCCATAGGTAATCATTCATGTATATAAAAAAACATCATAGTCTGCATCATAGAAGGCATTACTGTCTACATGATCATTATTTGAATATTGAAGACCAAGGGTAGGGTCAATCATAATTTATTTTACAAGGAGAAGGGATGAATCCAATTGGTATATCTTATAAAACCCTAGGAATCGATTATCCTTCCAGACAACACATGACATATCGGGATGAGTCATGGTAAAATGTTTTAATTTTCCCACAAGATGACTATTCTTATTTGGATGATTGTACGAGTCAATGGTATCATAGAGGGATCATTTTCTTATATTGAAAGGAGTGTTAACTGTATCTTCTCGAGATAAGAAAATATACGTTAGGATATCTCACACATATATTTATTGTGAAAGACTGATTTTGGTTGAATAACAAGAGGTTTCAATTCCATGAAAATATTTCAAATGACCATGGAAATTGGTATAAAAATATCGTTGAAGATAAAAAAGACTATGGGAAATTTCATGTGATGCACTACTAGTAATAATGATATATTCATAGTACACAACAAATAGGATAAAACCACAATATTGTTTTAAATGAAAAATAGTGTGATCCATCATAATATGGGATCAAAAAATGTAGTTATGATATTGAAAAATATATTAATTCACTCCTGAGGATATTTTTTCAGCCCAAATAGAGACTGATGAATGTGAAAAACATGAGAGACTTCCCCTGAAGAAAAATAATGCAGGAGTGTTTTGTAGATAGAAATCCTCCTCCATAAAAAATGTAGAAACTCATTATTGAAATCATGTTGATGAAGTGGAAAATTATGAAAATCTACAATAGATATGGAAAATAAAGCGTAGTATATTTTAGAAACCAAAGTTAATTTCCCCAAAAGATAGACACCGTATTTTTTTTTAGAAATTCCTTTTGAAACAGGATGTTCTTTAAAGTGATAATGTGTGTCATAAGAATTCAGAAGAACTGTATAAATCAATTAGCTACTGAAAAACTATTTTCCTACCATAAAGATGGACTATTATCTAAGTTATTTATTTCAACATGCATCACTTGTATCCAACCTTGGTGATATTATTCATTTTCTTCTATACACGGAACAAATATCATACCAATATATAAGAATCCATTTTAAGAGATTGTGTATATAGAGTTATTTTGGAAATAGATTGTACATTTTTATACTCCAATAGGTAATTCATATTTGCCTAGATTATGAGAATATGAAATTTTTTGATGAGATAGTGTCATTGGTCAGAGTACAAGGAATATTACATAGCCTATGAGAGTATAAATATCCAAATATATGATAAAAAAATTATGAAAATGTTTGTACGTGTGATTTCATGACTATATGATGATAATTGTTGGTAGGGGGATCAAGGTGGGGAGAGGTTGAAGAGGATGATAATGTAGAGATCCAAAAAGGTAGATATGTATAGATAATATAAAGATTTTTGTTTGTATATAAATAGTGCTAATAATATTTTAAGATATAATAATCTAAAAATATACAATGGAGTGGTTTTGGAGAAAATTTTGATAAATGGGTTTGAGTTTCACGAACATAATGGAGACACCCAAAAACACAAAGTTGAATAGGTTTGGGAGGGTGATAGGGGAATGAATCCCAAAAAATGATCTCCCATAAATGATGGAATATGTGAATAGATTTATCTGATAGTTATGATTAAGAATAATGTTACCCCAAACACTATGAGGCACCTACAGGTGAAATCATAGGGAACAAGTAGTCACCGGACAATCTCAATGTTTATGATTAGACAAACAATTCTATTGAGGTTTATCAAGGAAGTATGTCTAATGAAATACGACATAATCCTTGATAAACATATGAAGTGAATAATATATACATTCCAATCCATTTATTGAGAGATATATTTAATTGTTGACGATAACTGAGATTGAATTTCACATTAAAAATTTTGAAATGTGATAAACTGTAACACCCCAGGTAAATAAAGAACATGAAATTTTCATATTTATCCATATTTGTGAATAAAATATTAATATGACTTTAAAGGGGACTCTATGCTCGATTGTGTACCCAACACGCAACAACGAGTTTCTTGGAAATCTTACGTTGCACTCTAATAATAAAATAATATTATTTTAAATGATAGTTAACATGTAGTCGTTGTATTGGAGGGAATGTATAGAAATAACTAAAATATGATTATATATGTTTTTTAATGTTTTTACATTTATTCAATAAAAGATAAAGGCATAAAATACGGAAATAATTCGATTTTAGGCGTATATGCCCTAGTTTTCACTAAAGGTTCACTTATCGTCTTTTGATGGAGAACCCTCTTTAAATATAGTTTTGTTCACTCTTATACATCCTTTTGGACCAAATAAAACTCTTCTTAAGAATTGGGACATCCAAATTTACTTTGTGTAAATTTTTGGTATCTTTCTGATAAAGTTCGTTTTTTTAAATGAATACTGTAAAATGTTGCATTTTAATTCAAAACCTCTTTTTAATCTAATTTTTTATATGATTATATTATCTTATGAATTTGTTTTAAAGTGAAATTATAATATATTTTCACCATTAAATCCAATAGTGGTCATTGGAATTATTTTCACTTTGAAATCAGACTTAAACCAGTGTCAATCTTTTGATAATTATTGTTTCATAAAAACACGCTATTTGATCTGACAGCGGGAATTAATTATTAAATTAATTAATGTGACTTATATGTTTTTAATTTTTTAAAATATACTTCATTTTTGAATTAGGAATATCAAATATTTCTTAGGGTGAATTTTTGGGATTTTTCTGAAAAACATCAATTTTGATGAATAGTGAAACCACTAAGTGGTACTTATAAAAAATGATTTTTCCGTTTGAATGAAATTTTTCCATCTTGATGTTTTGAATTTCAAAAATCTGACATAAATGGTTGTCATTAATAAGTAAAATGTGGTTCAATGGGATAAAAAATAATTTTTTGGTGAATAGTATCTTATTAAGTTCTTAATCACGATTAGAGGTAACTAGTGTAGTTTAAGGTCAAAATAATGTTTTAATAATATTAAATGAACTTTAAACATGTCCTAACCTCATTGGATGTGTCATGGCCGACCACGAAAACCCATGGGTAAACTTGGGGACCCCATGAAGCCACTTTGGTTGGAAAATGACATTAATATCTTTTTATTTAAAGTTAAAGTAAAAATGAGACAAACTTGAAATGATTTACTAAAACAATTTTTACATGGAGTTATACAAATCATATTTTTTACTATAAATATTCATTGGAAAGATAAAAAGATTTCCTACATTATAGTATTTTTTTTATAATTTTTGGACATTAAATAAATTAAATTATTTATGACATCATGATGATGCAGCAATGACCTCATTATTTAACGATTTAAATAAAATGGAATGATAATGTAATATATAAGACCTAAACATGTCCAAAACCTATTGTATGAGTGGATTTCGAACCCTTATCACCTTATCCTAGAAATACATCAAGGTTGGACCTTTAAAATCCGAAACTCTTTTGAAAATAAAGTAACATTTGGTAACTTTACAAGAGCGCCCCTCCTCTCCTATTATAAAAGGCCCCCAACCCTACCTCCTTATTCACACTCCCAAAGCCTTTGGCTCGGCCAACCACTGCCCATTTTTCCTCTCCACTTCCCTCTCTTACTCTTTGAATCCTCACTTTGGGCATAAGTCTTCCCAAGGAAGCCTTTGAGCTCAAACCAAAGGGAGTTACCCGATTTTAAGGTAATGTCTTCACTTGAGTACTTTTGTTTTATTTTGCTTCTCCGAACCCCTAAACTCTTTTTATTCATTTATTTTGTAAAAAATAAAGTATCATCAATATAATAGTATGTTTTTATAAGAAGGATTCGAGCTAAACTTTCACACTCCTACATCTAATGGTTAAAGAACATACTGTTTCCGTGGATGGCGAATTTCGGCCTCCCGAAACGATGATTGTTGAACATTCTTTTAACACCTTCAAATGTGGACATTAAGATGACAATATATTTATATATGATATATAATATGTTTATGATTTACTTAATCTTCTTTATTTTTCATTTAGGGCATACGTTTATGGTTTCCATTATGGGTAAACATGATATCTTCATTTAAGGAAGTGCGGACTACCGCCCCCTCAAAGTGATTTGATTCGTTAATACCATATGTGGTACGTATAAAGGATATATTTAATGATATTATATATGATACCATACTGGAATTAAAATACTATTATGTATCTTTATGTTTTAATTCCATTAAATATGAAATAGAAATGGAAGTAGCGTTCATGTGTACGTACGACTTACCGTCTCCATGAATGGTACATTTCTTTTCTTATCTCAAAATGTTATGTAATATTATAAGTACATATATATAATGGATATATATGTAATATATTACATATAAATTATGGATATAAATCTGGAATTATAACATATATATATCTCTCTCATTTTGTTTTAATTCCATTAATATGACAAAAAATGAAAGTAGCGTTCATGCGTACGTACGGCCTACCGTCTCCATGAATGGTGCTTTTTGTTTTTTTATCTCCAAATGATGTGGAATAGTATGGAATGAATATTTACTGTATATATATGATATTTTAATCATTAATACTATTCCGTAAATTATTTACTTATAACTACATGAGCAATATTTTTTTAAACAAGTTCATTTTTGACTCATGTACCAAACATCGGCAAAAACGTCTGATATGAACTAACATTATTAAACAATTATTATAACATTATAATATGTGATATGAACTGAATAATAATCTCTAAAGGAGGTACTTAGGAATTATTAATTGACCAAAGTTTATTATTTAGGAATATAAAGAAACGAACAAGACAATTGGGCTTGAGGTAAGGGATCCTACTCCTCTCTTTCTTTTTAAGTACAATATTTTAAGTCATTCCTTTTAAAGATCATCTATCTTGTTATTGGGATGTTCTTTTATATTACTCATACTGTAATTTTTATGTTCAAATGATTAGAGACCCTATTCTCTCTCATCAATCCATTTTTGATGTTTTGAGTGGCACCGTTAGGCTGCCGAGTTTTCGTAAGGGATTTTTCATCTCACTTTTATTTCCATGAGATTTATGCTACATTTGCCACAATTTCCTTTGAGTGGTGTATGTACTGCCCATTATTATACACTTTATTTAGTATAATTTCATTTATGTGTATTCACATATTCATTGTATGACCCTTCTTCAATGGGGTGAACGTTTTGAAAGTTACCGAACTTGGTAAGGGGACCTTTCACCCTCCTCTTTTTGTAAAAGACTTATTTTGTTGTGTATTTTAATTCACATAATATTATGTTGGGATATGTTCTTATATATCCTTATTGATTTAAATTTTATTTCCATGTGATGAGATCCCCTTTATCTCTCTCATCAACCCTTTTTGTAAAATTTTATGTGACGCCGTTAGGCTGTCGAATTTTACCAAAGGAACTTCTTAACCCAATTTCGATTTCTTTGGGTTCAACATGTAGTTATTGAATATGTCATCCTTTTAATATGTGTGAATGACCTTTGATTGTTTTACACTTAATATCCACTTATATTGGGTGTATTTATATTTTTCACACATAATTATGAGATTGATTTATCCCAAATTTAAGGATACCTTCTTTATAATGGATTTCATCTCATTTTACATTTCTATTGAGACTTCATTGTTGTTATGCACCAATTCACACTTATATGGTGTATATACTGTCTTTTGGAATATTATATCATGAATCCATTTATTCTCCTGATATTATAAAGTTCTGACTAAATGTTATTCCTCAATTATTGTATTCAAGTGTCTCTAATTTTGGTAAAACTCTTTTAACCAAAATATCGCTTTAAATGTTTTAAATATTTGTTCTTATTAATATCCATGTTTTCAAAATGGTTTTAAGGATTTATTTATATGGATATTAATGGTTTAAAATTTTAAAATCTTCAAGGTGGTATGGGACACTTTGATTCAAAAGTCTCTTTATTAAATGTTTTAAATGGTTTTGCAAATGGTTTCTTTTTGAATGGATTCATTATTTCAATATCCTAAAATGTTATATTGTGATTGAAATGTGGAAATGTTATGTTTACCTTATGCATGTTTTATGTGATACGTTTATGTTATGGTTCTTGGGCATTGTTATGAAAACGGGTGGTTCTGTGATAAACTAAGGGCGGGTGAGCCCGATATAGCTCTCCAATTCATTGGGTAACGCGAAGGAGTGAAACGTTAAGGTTTCTCCGAAGAGATTTAGGGAATACACTGTGATGGGTATTCCAAACGTAACCAAGAGGGTTACTCCCTATGTAAAAATGTTATGAATGCCTCAAGTTACCTTTATATCTTATGATTTCTATGATTTATTCATGGTTTGATGAGGTATGTTAAAGTGCCTATGTTTTATGGGTAAAGTATGATTTCATTCTTATATATATATGAACTCATGTTTCCTTTCCATATTTTTATAACCCTTACTGAGCTTTTTATGCTCATCCCATGTTTTTGAAATGTATTTCACAGGTCAAGGGAAAGGTACATGATGTGATGATGGTGTCAAGGATGTGTCAAGAAAGAATCCATGTTTTATTTTCAATATGTTTCCGTTGATGGGAAGAATGAATATTGTCTTTTATGTAACCACTTTGTTTAAATGTGGAATGTAATGCATGTTTCATGATCTAATTCTCTAAAACTATAAACCTGAAAAGATCCTCAATATGTAATCTTTTAATAACTCAAGATTAAGTAAGGTTTAAGGCTGGGGACTTATAGTTGGTATCAAAGGTCGGTTTAGATAACTTTAGAGGTTAGGGTATTCTTTAAGCATAAGTGACATTTCCATAATGGTTAGGATTTCAGAAAGAGTCCTAGTTTTAGATAAAGTGAATGAGTAAGTGTATCTTAGTGTTTACCTTCCTCATTAGTACATGATGTTATTTTTGATATACTCACACTGACATTTCTGTTTTTAGAGAATTGATGGATCTAGCAGGCACCAAAGAGACAACAGGTTTGAAGGAAACTGTGGTGGTTCTATGATTAAGATACTAGATAAAATGGGGGATTCAATGGGGAAACTTGTGGTGGTTCTAAACCAACTATCAAGGAGTCATGATCAACCACTTTAACCTTGGTATGATCTTTAATGCATCATGTATGAGATGACCAATCCATGTGGAAGTTTAGGTAATAATTATAAAGGTAACCATTATAGTTTATATGATCCTTACTTTTGAGGTAATTAAGGGTTATTATATGGTATGCTGGAAAATGAAAGGCATGATATAAACTTGAGGTTAAAATATGTTATGATTTTTTTTGAAGATTTTATCTCGTTTTGGGGAATTTTTTAAGAATTATATTGTTTTGGAAAAAGGAGAACACGCAGACCGTGTGACAACCCGTCGCATCGGACAAAGCTGAGGGAATCGAACCCACAACCAAAGTGTGACTGGTATTTATCGCCTACCACTGGACTACGTGAACTCCTTGGTTAGTTTGACCGATTCTTTTTAGTTAGATGATTTTATGAATTAAGAGTAAGTTGATTTTGGGTTATTTATGAAATTGATTAACCTATCATAGAGGATATGTGATTAGGTTAATTACTTTTCAATACGAGGCTTTAGGAGCAACTGGTTTTGTTTGGAGATAAATGTTACGATTTAACTTGGAAGACTATGTGAATAAATCCTTCAAATATTTGGGTTTCAATATTAGTTTGGTTTACTTTGAATAATTTTATGGACAAATTGATTATAGAATAGTCCTCGTTGAACTTTGGGTTTTGTTGGACAAATTTTGGAGATTAAGAATAGATTTTCTTTTTATAAAGGGGTATCCTTTTCTGGATTATCTGATCTTTTAATAACCTATTTGGTTTTGGTTTTGGTTAAAGTCTAAATACATGGAACGTATATAGTTTTCTTTTGTGGATTAGGTGACTCTCTAGAAGTTTATTATAGTACTCTTAATGCGAACAAGTCTCCCTAAATACTCGTCTTTTGGAAAAAAATATGAGTTTGATTAAGGAATCTAGTAAAAGTTGAAAGTCAACATGATAAGTGATTATGTTTCCTTATGAATAAATTCCTCAATAAAAATTAACTTAAATCAAAAATGTTTTCTATTAACTTTTCCTACTGGGGAACCCAACACCATTTAACCCATCAAAAGTTTGTGATTTTCTTAATGTTAACTTTCTCCTAAACATGTTTTCTATCACTCTCCATCTGAACATGACCGTATGTTTTCTCCTCCATGTCCATGTTTTCCTACATGGAGTCCTAGTATGGGTTAACTCAGGTGACCTCCCTACTTATCTTTCTTTATTTTAAAGTGATTGTTTTACCGACTCTTGTTCCGATGTGGGACTTTCATGGATGTTTCCAAGCGCAATTTTAAAATTGCGAGGACGCAATTCCCAAAAAGGGGGGAAGGATGTAACACCCCAGGTAAATAAAGAATATGACATTTTCATATTTATCCATATTTGTGAATAAAATATTAATATGACTTTAAAGGGGACGTTATGCTCGATGGCGTACCCAACAAGCAATAACGAGTTTCTTGGGAATCTTACGTTGAACTCTAATAATAAAATAATATTATTTTAAATGGTAGTTAACTTGTAGCCGTTGTATTGGCGGGAATGGATAGAAATAACTAAAATATTATTATATATGTTTTTTAATGTTTTTACATTTATCCAATAAAATATAAAGGCATAAAATATGCTAATAATTCAATTTTAGGCGTATATGCCCTAGTTTTCACTAAAGGTTCAGTTATCGCCTTTTGATGGAGAACCGTCATTAAATAAAGTTTTGTTCACTCTTATACATCCTTTTGGACCAAATAAAACTCTTATTAAGAATTGGGACATCAAAATTTACTTTGTGTAAATTTTTGGTATCTTTCCGATAAAGTTCATTTTTTTAAATGAATAGTGTAAAATGTTGTATTTTAATTCAAAACCTCTTTTTAATCTAATTTTTTTATATGATTAGATTATCTTTTGAATTTGTTTTAAATTTAAATTAGAATATATTTTTACCATTAAATCCAATAGTGGTCGTTGGAATTAATTTCACTTTGAAATCAGACTTAAACCAGTGTCAATCTTTTGATACTTATTGTTTTATAAAAACACGCTATTTGATCTGACATCGGGAATTTATTATTATATTAATTAATGTGACTTATATGTTTTGAATTTTTTAAAATATAATTCATTTTTGAATTCGGAATATCAAATATAGCTTAGGGTGAATTTTTGGGATTTTTCTGAAAAACTTCAATTTTTGATGAATAGTGAAACCACTAAGTGATACTTATAAAAACTGATTTTTCCATTTAAATGAAATTTTTCCATCTTTGTGTTTTGAATTTCAAAAATCCGACATACATGGTTGTCATTAAGAAGTAAAATTTGGTTCAATGGGATAAAAAAATAATTTTTTGGTTAATAGTAACTTATTAATTTTTTAATCGTGATTAGAGGTAATTAGTGTAGTTTAAGGTCAAAATAATGTTTTTATAATATGAAATGAACTTGAAACATGTCCTAACCTCATTTTATGTGTCATTGCCGACCAGGAAAACCCATGGGTCAACTTGGGGACCCCCTGAAGCCACTTTGGTTGGAAAATGACATTAATATCTTTTTATTTAAAGTTAATGTAAAAATGAGACAAACATGAAATGTTTTACTAAAACAATTTTTACATGGGGTTATACAAATCAGATTTTTGACTATAAATATTCATTGTAAATATAAAGATATTTACTACATTATAGTATTTAGTTATAATTTTTGGACATTAAATAAATTAAATTATTTATGACATCATGATGATGCGGCGATGACCTCATTATTTAACAATTTAAATATAATGGAAAGATAATGTAATATCTAAGACCTAAACATGTAAAAAACCAATTGGATGAGTAGATTTAGAACCCTTATCACCTTATACTATAAATAAATCAATGTGGGACCTTTAAAATCCGAAACTCTTTTGAAAATAAAGTAAACTTTTGTAACATTACAAGAGTGCCCCTCCTCTCCTCTTATAAAAGGCCCCCATCCCTACCTCCTTACCCACACTCCCAAAGCATTTGGATCGGCCAACCACTGCCCATTTTGTCTCTCCACTTCCCTCTCTTACTCCTTGAAGCCTCACTTTTGACATAAGTCTTCCCAAGGAATCCTTTGAGCTCAAACCAAAGGGAGTTACCCGATTTTAAGGTAATGTCTTCACTTGAGTACTTTTGTTTTATTTTGCTTCTCCAACCCCCTAAACACTTTTTATTCATTTCTTTTGTAACAAATCCAGTATCATAAATATACTATAATGTTTTTATAAGAAGGATTCGAGCTACACTTTCACACTCCTACTTCTAATGGTTAAAGAACAAACTGTTTCCGTGGATGGCGAATTTCGGCCTCCCGAAACGATGATTGTTCAACATTATTTTAACACCTTAAAATGTGGACATTAAGATGACAATATATTTATATATGATATATAATATGTTTATGATTTACTTAATCTTCTGTATTTTTCATTTAGGGCATACTTTTATGGTTTCCATTATGGGTAAACATGATATCTTCATTTAAGGAAGTGCGGACTACCGCCCCCTCAAAGTGATTTGATTCGTTAATACCATATGTGGTACGTATAAAGGATATATTTAATGATATTATATATGATACCATACTGGAATTAAAATACTATTATGTATCTTTATTTTTTAATTCCATTAAATATGAAATAGAAATGGAATTAGCGTTCATTTGTACGTACGGCTTACCGTCTCCATGAACGGTACATTTCTTTTCTTATCTCAAAATGTTATGTAATATTATAAGTACATATATATAATGGATATATATGTAATATATTACATATAAATTATGGATATAAATCTGGAATTATAACATATATATATCTCTCTCATTTTGTTTTAATTCCATTAATATGACAAAAAATGAAAGTAGCGTTCATGCGTACGTACGGCCTACCGTCTCCATGAACGGTGCTTTTCATTTTTTTATCTCCAAATGATGTGGAATAGTATGGAATGATTATTTACTGGATATATATGATATTTTAATCATTAATACTATTCTGGAAATTATTTACTTATAACTACATGAGCAATCGTTTTTTTAAACAAGTTCATTTTTGACTCATGTACCAAACATCGGCAAAAACGTCAGATATGAACTAACATTATTAAACAATTATTATAACATTATAATATGTGATATGAACTGAATAATAATCTATAAAGGAGGTAATTAGGCAATTATTAATTGACAAAAGTTTATTATTCATGAATAAAAAGAAACGAACAAGACAGGTTGGACTTGAGGTAAGGGATCCTACTCCTCTCTTTCTTTTTAAGTACAATCTTTTAAGTCATTCCTTTTAAAGATCATATTTCTTGTTAATGGGATGTTATTTTGAATTACTATTACTTTAATTTTTATGTTCAAATTATGAGAGACCCTATTCTCTCTCATCAATCCATTTTGGATGTTTTGAGTGGCGCCGTTAGGCTGCCGAGTTTTCGTAAGGGATTTTTCATCTCACTTTTATTCCCATGAGATTTATGCTAGATTTGCCACAATTTCCTTTGAGTGGTGTATGTACTGCCCATTATTATACACTTTGTGTAGTATAATTTCATTTATGGGTATTCACATCTTCATTTTATGACCCTTCATCCATGGGTTGTACGTTTCGAAAGTTACCCAACTTGGTAAGGGGACCTTTCACCCTCCTCTTTTTGTAAAAGTGTTATTTTGTTATGTCTTTCAATTCACATAATATTATGTTGGGATATGTTCTTCTATATCCTTATTGATTTAAATTTTATCTCCATGTGATGAGATCCCCATTATCTCTCTCTTCAACCCTTTTTGTAAAATTTTATGTGACGCTGTTAGGCTGTCGAATTTTACCAAGGGAACTTCTTAACCCAATTTCGATTTCTTTGGGTTCGACATGTAGTTATTGAATATGTCATCCTTTGAATATGTGTGAATGTCCTTTGATTGTTTTACACTAAATATCCACTTATATTGGGTGTATTTATATTTTTCACACATAATTATGAGATTTATTTATCCTTAATTTAAGGATACCTTCTTTATAATGGATTTCATCTCATTTTACATTTCTATAGAGACTTCATTGTTGTTATGCACCAATTCACTCTTATTTGGTGTATATAATGTCCTTTGGAATATTATATCATGAATCCATTTATTCTCATGATATTATAATGTTCTGACTAAATGTTATTCCTCAATTATTTTTTTCAAGTGTCTCTAATTTTGGTAAAACTCCTTTAACCAAAATATCGCTTTAAATGTTTTAAATATTTGTTCTTATTAATATCCATGTTTTCAAAATGGTTTTAGGGATTTATTTATATGGATATTAATGGTTTAAAATTTTAAAATCTTCAAGGTGGTATGGGACACTTTGATTCAAAATTCTCTTTATTAAATGTTTTAAATGGTTTTGCAAATGGTTTCTTTTTGAATGGATTCATTATTTCAATATCCTAAAATGTTATATTGTGATTGAAATGTGGAAATGTTATGTTTACCTAATGCAAGTTTTATGTGATACGTTTATGTTATGGTTCTTGGGCATTGTTATGAAAACAGGTGGTTCCGTTATAAACTAAGGGCGGGTGAGCCCGATATAGCTCTCTAATGCATTGGGTAACGCGAAGGAGTGAAACGTTAAGGTTTCTCCGAAGAGATTTAGGGAATATACTGTGATGGGTATTTCAAACATAACCAAGAGGGTTTCTCCCTACGTAAGAATGTTATGAATGCCTCAAGATACCTTTATGTCTTATGTTTTCTATGATTTATTCATGGATTGATGAGGTATGTTAATGTGCCTATGTTTTATGGGTAAAGTATGATTTCATTCTTATGTATATATGAACTCATGTTTCCTTTCCATATTTTTATGACCCTTACTGAGCTTTTTATGCTCATCCCATGTTTTTGAAATGTTTTTCACAGGTCAAGGGAAAGGTACATGATGTGATAATAGTGTCAAGGATGTGTCAAGAAAGAATCCATGTTTTATTTTCAATATGTTTCCATTGATGGGAAGAATGAATACTGTCTTTTATGTAACCACATTGTTTAAATTTTGAATGTAATGCATGATTCGTGATCTAATTCTCTAAAACTCTAAACCTGAAAAGATCCTCAATATGTAATCTTTTAATAACTCAAGATTAAGTATGGTTTATGGGTGGGGCCTTATATAAACACCTCAAAACGATCATGAATGAGTTAATCTATGTCATGAAATATAAAATATAAATAAATGATACATAATAACTGTATCCTAATTAACATTATACCACACTGGGACCCCATACATCAAAATGGACTAAATCAAGTGTCTTAGATTAACATATAACTCAAAGAGTAATATAATAATCATGATGTTTTTTATAGATGTAAATTAAATTAAATGAAAAGAAATGTGTGGAAGTAAATTGGGTTAAAGATGGTGTATTATGGTAGTTATTGTATGATCTTGCATAAAATATTGATCCACATTATAATAAGATATATAAGATTAATCAAGGGAGGTAAATGTATCAAAATTTTACACCCTATCATGATGATTTCCACTACAAAGCATAAGATTAAACGAATGCATCTCAAAATAACATCATATGATGTATATATATCAATACATTTCATGTTCTTTATGATCTTAATAATAGATATTATATTAAAAGGAAATATAGGAACATGTGACACAAAATTTAGGTGAATACTAGGATTTATGGACCAAGTACCAAATATTCAAAAAAGGAACATAGATCTATCAGCAAAAATAATTATTGTGGGAGTGTATAATCTTGATTTTTTCCATTGAGAGTTCTAGGTTATTATAGATATAAAATGGGGGGGGAGGAGTCAATCAGGGTTGCTTAAGCCTACCGTGGTGGCTTGTATATACATCCATAGATAATCCATCAATGAACAAAGAGATGGATAGAATTTCCACATCACATAAAATGGACGATTGCAGCCACCACCATGATAAAAAAACATGTTTACATGAAAAAAGACCACTACAATGTCCCAGTAGTGTATTGTGATCTATAATATCAATCGGTGGTTAAATAACCTGCTGATATTTTCAACAGATATAGAATACTAGTGATATATTTACAGATGATTGGTTGGCCAATATTTCAGAGGAAATCTTTGCATACTATTGTTTAGGGCCATGATGTATATATAAGAGGCATAACTAATCGCAGAGTAACAGTGAATCCTCTGTTGTTTGAGGAAGACATATAAGCTTATGTAAATAATCCATTATAAATATAATTTAATTGTTTCAAGAATCTAATCCACGAGGAACGTGGAGGCATATATCGACTATGGTAAAACCAAGGAATTTGGTGAGATATCATATAAATCAGGTGGGATAATGGGATGAGACTAATATATACAACCATGTCGATAAGGATGCATGAGTGGGAAATATTCTAGTAAAATATGGAAGAAAAAAATTGTTCTTAGCGGTAAAAGGATGGAAGTATGTTAACAATTAAATCATGTAGGAATAGAATTGATGAATCAAAAGGTGAGTAGGGGTAGGAAGAAACTGTGTATGAATTCAAGGGGTATCATGATTCTGGGGATAGGTTATTAAAGTACTTTCATCAAAAGGTCACGACATAGAGATCAAAAAATGTATGAAAGAGATAGAGGTTTACAGTTACCTAGAAGATCAATGCACATGTAAAAAATAGACAATGTTGGTTTTTAAGAATAGGAACACAATCATACTTGATTATGCATGGAGGGATATGATTCCTGATGTATCACATTGAGGATACCCACTTCATAATCATATTTCAAAGAAAAATTAATTCCACAAGTAGACCAACAGCTAGGGTGTATTGAAACATTCTATAAAAGAAATTGGGGTGGGTTGGAGTGCTTGGTAGGCATGATGGAGCCACCATCAGAGTGGTAAGTAGTGAGGCTTGGGGCCTAGAGGAGATGATGGGGTTCATAGGAAGGTAGGTATTATAGGATAAAGATAGTGAGTGGAATAAGGGAGAGTAATATATGAGGCAACCAATGTCAGGGGTCAACATAGGGGGAAAATATCCATATAGTGGAGGGAGAAAAAAATGATGTGCATTGGGGGTAAAATTAAGGGTAGAGGGTTCACTCTGATACCATTTGAAATAGTAAACTCTCTAACTCTAAGAGAGGTGGAGACCATTAGTTACAGATGGATGGAAATGAAAACATATTGAAAATTTTTGTGGGACTCCCAAATACTCTAAACATGGTCCAAAAATCATTTTATATTTAATTAATTTTTATAGATGAAAATTACATTGTCTTTTAATTCATAATTCATTATCAAATAAGTTTACCAATTCATATAATATCATCATTTTGATTAATTATAAAATGTATAATCTATATAGCCGTGATACACACATGATCCAATTCCTAAAACCATTGTCCTATAATTTATTGTAGCCATAACAGATAATCTGGATCATGTGTATCATCAACACTGATTTAAATATGAACCAATTTTATGAAACAGAATGGTTTTGTTGTGTATTGAAACAAACTATGATCTATACCGTTCATTCTCTTCAAAAAAATAGTTCATTCCCTAGTGGGTGGACAATGGTCCATGCCTCGAATCAGATATTCATACTGACCATGTAAAACTAGCCCACACATGAACCTTACATTGTCTAGGCATTAAAACAAATGAGTTTGGAATTACCTCAGTCAAATACCACAGCTGATGGAATCAAACATTAGACCTAAAGGCCCGTACCCAAACCCTTTCTACTGGTTTACCCCCATGCGGGATAAACATGGTTTTAAATATTCCCTATTAACCAAGGTAATTTTTATTTCAAATGGATGTGTAAGCTAACACAGGTTGATCATGTTCTTTGGTTCTCCCGTAACACTAGTGGATCCCAAGTGTTCATCTAATTCCACCTAATAGTTCAATTTGAACACTAGAGAAACATTTATTAAATAGAATATGTGAATCTATGACTAATTTAAACTAGAACCTCATGATTCGACTCCAGTGATGGTACCACTCCTCTCCCACCCCTATAGGCTATAAACATGGTTGCAATGATGGATACTTATTCCATGTAATCCTTTTCATATAATGGGTTGATCATCTGGTCTAGGTATTTAATATTTTCCAACTATCCTCTGACATTGGTGGGTCCTAGGGGTCATCCAGTTCATCCTATAGGGTCTCTAGGGAAATTATAGAAACATTGATTAATGAATTGGAATGAAGATAAGAGGACTCAAAGATGAAACCCAATGCTTCGATCCCAATGTCAATGTCACCTCTCTCCCACGCTTATGAAAATAACATGTTTATAAAACTTTTCATTTTATCCCAATGCAACATTTTCCTCCCATGGTTGGATCCACAAATCTAGGTAGTTTACTTTTCCCAACTATGCACTGACAGTAGTTGATCCCGAGGGGTTACACAGTTCCTCCTATAGAGTGTACCTTGAAATTATAGAAACATCAATGAAAGAAAATATTTCAATCTAAGAGGAATCCAACCACGAAATTCATGCTTTACATCTACTATTACTACCACTCCCCTCCCATCCCTAAGAAGAACATTGATATAATTCTAACATTTTATGATAAGGAAACCTTAACTTCCAATAGGTGGATCTCATGATCTAGGTAGTTATCATTCCCTATATGTACCCAATAACAGTAGTCGGTTTTATGGGGTCATAAAGGTCCTCATATAGGGTGTACAGGGAAAATGATGAAACATTGAATAAATCATAGGCGTGAATCTAAGTGGGCTCGAATCATGAACCATATGCATGAACACCATGAGTGATGCCACTCCCCTCCAATCCTAATAAGAAAATGTTGTTTTAAATATTCCCCTTTAACCCTAATAAACCATTTCATCCAATGGGTGGATCCAATAATCTTTCTATTTGATTTTCCCCCACAATCCCCCAATGCCATTAGTTCTTATTAGGGGTTTCAAGATCCACTTATTTTGTGTAGAAGGAATTTAGAGAAACATTTAATAAAGAATAGTTTTGAATCTAAGAGAACTCAAACCCAAAACCTCATGCATAGACATAATTTCAACCTTAGGTATTTTCCATCTTATTAAATGGAATAATATATCAAATTCCAATAAAATCCATTGGGAATAATTTTATATTTAAATTGTAAATAATGTAATATCAATATTGACACGCCCAATATATCCTAATTCATAATGAACATATTACATAATGTCATAATCCGTTCATAAATTTACATGATTAGTGATATATATTAACATAAATATCCTCCATAAGGGTCAGGGAACATGCTTGTAGAACTAAGTATCTAATTAAATATAAAAACATGTAGCATTATAATGTGCAGTTCTCTTCTCATAACCTACACACTTCGAGATTATCGAGAGAAACATTCTTATGAAAAGTCTCAATGTCTTGTGATCCTCTAATCGCTGATATTTTTAAAAATCTTTGTAATATTTGAAATTTATATCAACGATCTCATCATAGTAGAAAACTATTATAACCTTTCAATAAGGCAAGTACGCTAAATTATTATCATATTAAATGTCCTGATGAATAAAAATCATCATGTGATAAAATTTTATCAATATATGTGCCATTAAATATTCCAGTATTCATTAATTACAATGTCATATATTATAGGGAACCATATTATACATCATTTTCTTAGGTTACCACTATAATATAATCCCCCTCAACACAACATTCCTCCCTCATTCCAGACACAAATTACATGGGTTACCATCACTCCCTCATCATTTTCATCTATTGAATAAAATATAAAGGACAAAGGATATGATAGAGAAAAATAGAGGATGTTTGATAGAGATAGAGATCCCTCCAACCTCATTTAACCACTATCCCCATGACATTGTTCGTTCCTCCATCGATCACCGCTATCATGAAGGAAAATGGTAGTGTTTAAATTCCTACATAAATCAATAGATAGGGTTTAAAACAATTATGACTAATACTCAAAATGAAAACCTATTATGGATAAGGGTTCTAATAAAAAGATAATTATATAGCTCATCATTTATAGAGTAATTAAGAATAATAAATACTTATCTAGAAGATGTATCCATCATTTGTGAAGTTTACATTTGCATGTTTTTTCATTAATGATCCCAATGTGGAGTTCTTTGATTCCTCAAAAGTGATTCCTATATTGACCACCTAAAATACTAGTATTTAGATTACTAATAATCAGACTTGGAGGTAAAAAATACTAAATTGATATAATGTCTAGTTCTAATAAATAATTTCCTGATTAATGAATTAATTAACTAATATATGATGTTATTATTTTATATATTTGATTCACCTATGACGGCCTACCCCGTGAACTATGATGAAAATAGATGTTGTACCAACCCCTAATTTAAATTTCATTTGGTAGAAGCAAAAACATTTCCATTATTCATATTTTTTCTCTATTTAGATGAAAAAATATTATTCCAATGAACAAGAAAGTGTAAAAAAAATTAATATATTATTTTTTATATATTATTTTATATGGCTCTGTGACGCTCATGATTCAACATTGGATTAACACATGATTAAGCACTACACCATGGGATCAACTAACCCAATATAAAATTTTATGTGGTCATCTACATATGTACATTTATTTTATTACACATTAGAGTATTCTGAGACTCTAACATTCAAAATTGAGTTATGTCCTAGATTGGAAAATTTTAGGTCACATAAAATAATTCTATATTTTTTTGGAAAAAATAATGTTTATATCATTTTTCACTCGACTATTAACATAGACCATCCATCATACTTGGAATTTTTCAAAACTCAAATAATTAATATTTATCTAAAAAATATTATTAATTCTATAAATAAATAAATTATTTTTATATATATTAAACTAGAAAGTAAATATTCATTTGACTGTTACCATAGTATAAAAATATTTATATTAATTTATTCACTAATTGGTGAATATGTATTTCTTTATATATTTTGTTGTGAATAATTAAAATAGAAATAAATAAATATTATATTGAATAACATGTTAGTAAATTTTTAGTTAAATGTTAATCACAAATATAAAAACTCTAAACATGAATATAATTGATGGATTGATATTTTTCAATTGGATTAATTGGATATATTATTAATCTATAAGACAAGAAAAATATTTTTACTTAATATTAAATTAAAAAAATAATCCTTTTAGAACTTTTATCAATGTCATTAACTGAACATATTAGTCTTATAATTGTATCTAATATCATGTCGCGCCATGCCTACAAAACTAATTTAATGAAAACTAAAAAAACAACTCTAATGAACACTTATTATGTAATATAATTCATTTTTATTAATATATAATCAACAAGGTTTCATACTTTATTTATCAACATATATGCTTGATTTGTCATACTTTGACTACCAAAAATGAACTTGCTGATGAACTACTTTGTCCATTGATTTAATCAAATTTTTCAATTTGAATGTGTTGTAGTTATCTACATTTATTAAATAGGATGGGATAAATACTTTCATTCCATATTTAATTAATGTATCACTTATGATAGACCCAATGTATCTCACCTTGCATCGAGCATAAGACATTACAGTTTTTATAAATACTTTAATGTACACATTTCATTATATATACTACTAAATTAGAATAATATTCCACACTACCCAATATTAGTGATAAAAACAGTGAATGTGGTAAGACATTTATCAACACTAACAAAAGGTTCTGATTGACATACATTTTATCAATTCAAAAAATGTACTAAATTATATAAACCATTATCAATGGTAATTTCTATTTGAAGAATTTTGTTGTGAATAATATTATATATAAATAAATATTGATACTTTATAAGATAAAATTTATATACTAATATGTATATATTTATTTTTTAATTAAACAAATAAAATTATATATTATAAAATAAATAATATAAGATATTATACATCAACCATATTAGATAAAGGGAACCATGATTAATTTGTATTATATGTACATATTAATAAATTTTAAAATATAAGTTATAAACCAATACATATATATATATATATACTTGAAAATAGTGTATATATATTGCAAATATATAATATAACATATTAGGCATCCACCCTTGTGGAACGTACATAGAAAACAAATTCTCCCCAAGACTCATACTCTAGTGAGCCAACCCCCCAACCAATGTATATATTTATTTACATATATATATAAATTTATTTATATAAAAATAAGTGAATATATTTATATTAATATTATTTATAACTATATTATGATAGATATTTTATTTTCATAGTTTAATAAATAAATTATGAATTTTATATTAATCAATAAATATTATTAATATATATATATATATTAAATATTTATACATTCATAAATATTATTTATATACAAGAAAATATATATACTTTTTTCATCCTTATATAATTATTTATAATTATATAAATAAATATAATTACCCACACACATGTGTGTGCGCGCATGGGTATTAAAATATAGTGATATATAGTGTGTGTATATATATATAAATACCACAAATAGAGATCAAATTTGAATTTATATATTTATAATCGTTTTATAGATTTTAAAATGTACACTTATATTTGTATGTATTTTTGTATGAATGTGTATGTATGTTCTTGTATGTGCATGATTTTATGTGCATGTATATATGTGTGTCCATGCATACGTTTGTGTATGTATGTGTGTGTCTGTCTGTATGTTTCTATATGCATCAATATTTGTATGTATGCATAAGTATATGCTTTATTTGTATATACGTTTTCTTTATTTGTATGTGTTTGTTTATGTGATTGTGTATAGATGTATGTGTTGTGTCTGTGCATGTTTATTTGTGCACGAATATGTATGAATTTATGTGTATGTATTTTTATGTATGTGTATGTTTGTATTTGTAATAGTATGAAAGAATATGTATGTTTATGTATTTGGGTGTATACCCAAGTATGCTTGTGCATGAATGCATGTACATGTTCATTTAGTACATGTATAAATACACATGTATGTGTATGTATGTGTATGTATGTTTATGTAGTTGTGTTTATGTGTTTTTATATGTATGTGTATGAGTGTGTGCATGCATATATATGTGTGAATATGTATGAATGTTAATGTGCATGTGTATATATGTGTATGTCTATGCCTAAGTGTATGGGAATGTGTATGTATAAAATGTGTATTTTTGTGTATATGTATACGAATATATTATTACATAATAGGAAACATCATTTTTTTCAAATTAACATCTCATTATTTTCTATACAAACACCCCACACACACACACAGATATATATATATATATGTACTCACAATCACCAGAACGTCATTTTTATTGTCAAATGTAATTAATAAAGTTTTATAACGAAATATATATACATATATATTTCATATTTATATATATATATTTAATTTTCAATAACTATTTATTATTATTTATAATTTTTAATATTTATTAATGATTTTAGGGATCCAGGCATGTGATGATGCATGCAAAAATGCAGGGCCCTCTGGCCATTTAAAATGTAAAGAGACAACTCTAGTACATGTCAAACCCAGAAGGTGGTGTAATCTTTCATTGATGCAATAAGAGTTTGTGTTGTTTAATTTATTGTATTCTTTTGGACTATGAATAAATATTCATTCATTTTTATTTTAATAAGTTTTTATTTATGTAATTATACAATTTTTATTTATTCATTTTTAATTAAAAATTTGTTGTGAATCTTTTAAATTTAAGGGTAGTTTTTTATTTCTAATAACTTTAAATTTAATATTTATTCATTTGTTATATTTTTGAAGTTGATATAATTAATATAATATATTTATTTATTTTTTATTTATCCATATTTAATAATTAAATTGTTTTCAATTTTAAAATTTATTCATTTTTAAAATTTCTCTATATTTAATATTTATTATAATTTGCATATTTTAAATATTTACTAATTTTTAATTAATAATCAATAAATAGTTTTGTGATTTATTCAATTTTTATTTTTAATTATACATTTTTCAACATTAATAATCAACAGATTTAATATGTTTTTAATGTAAATAATTAATATTTATTCATTTTTGTTTCAAAATATTGGTATATAAATATTTATACAACAATTATTTATTCATTATTATTTTTTGTAATTTGTTAATTTTTTTTAAAAATATAATTTTTTATTATCTTATTTTTAATTTTTTTATTAATTTTATATATTTTAATAATTTAAATAAATAAATTATTAATTCTTTTTTTGTATTTGATAATCTATTCATTTTTTATTACAATATGTTATTCATTATTTTTTTTCATTGTTAATACTAGTTCAAATGTAATATTTTATAATTTATTATTTTTAATATTTATTTATTTAGTGTTTATTCAATGTAATAATTTATAATATTTGTATTTACATTATTATTTTTTAACATTTTTAATATATTTTAAATTTATATAACTAATATATATTCATTTTTATTTTAATATTTTTATTATTTAAATATAGATATATACAATTATTATTTATTATATTTTACTTTGAAATTTGTTTTAAATATTTTTTATTTGAATCTAATTCTTAATATTTATGCATTTTTAAATTATATGTGATCACATATAATGAAATGTTAATATAAAATGTATTGGTTGAGATTTTTATGAATGTGATGGTAGGTTGGTTATTTCTGATCAACCTGAATAGGTAATATATCGATATATTGTTTCCGACGCTTTCGTCGGGGCGCGCGCATCCGTCCATCCACGGAGGAGGACGTGCCGCGCTTGTTGCCTCGCATTCCCTCTTTCCAACGGTGGGCGACATTTGCTCCTTATTCAGGGACGTCTGCTCCTTGATCGAAATGGGATGATGGGATATCGATTCTTCCTTCTGTGGATTCCTCCTCAGAAATCATCACCTAATCTGGGTCTCCCTCATTGATTTAATACGTTGTTTGTGAAAATCCTCCCAGTGCCATGTTCCCATGGACACCGGTTAATTACACTGCTTCATTCGGGACATTCCAAAGGATCCAGTCAGGGCAGAAACCTTCCGTCGGGGGAGTTGTCACTTTGAGGCATCAGTAGCGTGTCTGGATGCTGGGGAATCGGGCATGTCTGTCTATTATCCCTAGTCACAGGGCTTCTCCAGGGCGTGGAAGCCCGAGGCATCCCACATCGAGCGCGGGGGATTATATGCATTGGACACATATCTGAGGTTTTCCTCAGCTTCCCGTGTTTTACACAGGGTACGCCGCTAGTTTAACGTCCAGCGGAGATGGATCAGCCCGTTCAGAGCATTAACTAGAATGGATCGGATTGAGGGATTTCCCTTGAAGGGGTTCCTATACCGAGACCAGCCCATTGGCGGCTGTAAAGAGTAGTGTACCGACCTGGACTCACCTGGATATGACGGTCCGGGCGAGAATCAGGGTGGATGATGGATAGATGAATGAAGATGATGGGAATGAAATGGGACCATCGTAGGGGTGACAGTGAAGTTGGGCTTGAGCCTTGAAGAGGCTTCCTACTTATCCTTGTGGTAGGGAATCAAAGTCTGTGTAGTTTGGGATGGTGTCATTGAACCGATATGAGGGTGGACCTTGGTCCGATGGGCATCATCAGCGAACTGGCGTGAATGGGGAGGACCAGGAGGGTCCTAGTGGTGGTGGTCTGGACCTCGTAGAGGCTTCCAACGTACCATGTCATGACATGGATCAAAGACCATGTAGTTCATATGGGCTTCGTCGGCAAACTGACGTGAAGGTGGACCTTGGTCCGACGGGTGGTGGGCTTGAACATCTGGAAGGCTTCCTACGTACCATGCCTTGGCATGGATCAAATTCCTCATAGTTCAAATGATGGAATTTGTCAGCGAACCGACGTGAATGTGGACCTTGGTCCAATGAGAGATGGGCTTGAACCTCTGGGAGGCTTCCTACGTACCATGCATTGACATGGATCAAAGTCCTCATAGTTCAAACGGTGTCATTGGTGAACCGACGTGAAAGTAGACTCGGGTGTCCACTAGTGGTGGGCTTGAACCATGGGAAGGTTTCCTACATACCGTGCCTTGAAATGGATCAAAGTCCTCGTAGTTCAAATGATTGATGGAATACAGTTTAAGGTCATGCGAGATGGTAGTGAAACCTGACGTGAATAAACGATGGGCAATGGGTGTCAGCGAACTGATGTAAATGAGGGACCTTGGTCCAATGGGAGATGGGCATGAACCTCGGGGAGGCTTCCTACGTACCATGCCTTGACATGGATCAAAGTCCTCGTAGTTCGGGTGAAAATGGAGGGGGGCTTGGCACACCAACAAGGAGACGGTCTGGGCCAATGATTGTTGGGCTTGCACCTCAAGGAGGCTTCCTACGAACCATGCCTTGACATGGATCAAAGACCTCATAGTTCAAAGGTTGTCAACAGTGACCCGACGTGAATTGGATGATGGGTGGGCTTGAACCTCGTGGAGGCTTCCTACGTACCATGCCTTGACATGGATCAAAGACCTCGTATTTCAAAAGGGTGTGCAGTTTAATGTCATGCGGGACAAGGGTATACAGTTTAACGTCATGTTGGACGAGGGCATGTAGTTTAACGTCATGCTGGATGAGGGAATACAGTTTAACATCATGCTGGACGAAGGCATGCAGTTTAACGTCATGCTGGACAAGGGTGAAACTCGACGTGAATGAACGACCGAGTAATGTAGCTTGAACCTCATGGAGGCTTCTTACGTACCATTCCTTGGCATGGATCAAAGTCCTCGTAGTTTAATGAGGGTGGGGGTCAAGGTCGGTGCTCACTCTAAGCCCACGTGAGTCATGCTCGGTGTGAGAAACAAGAGGTTGCAAGGACCTGACGATCACGTCACGAAGGATGCGTCCGTGAGAAGCGAAGAGGGGCTTACGCATTAGGAAGCCCACGTTGCGGGGACATACTCCAGGATGGAGGCCCGGAGTGCAACAAAGTGCAGTGAAAGAGGGATTCGGGACCAATTATGGGAGGTGCCTCGTTCCCTATCATGCCCTCCACTGACCTTGGTAGAGGGGAAGTACGGAGATGCAGGGGTGCAACCATCCGTGGGGGAACTAGGGTCACCCATCTCCTGAGAATATACGCCACTCCAATAAGGAGGATATCATCCCTTATGGATGGGTGATTCCACTCCTGTGGAGACGAGTTGCGTAAAAAATGATCGAGCTGGGGGGGGCCCTTCGTGAGAGGCACGAGGTTGGGTCACAGTTTAACGTCATGTGTTGAGGACGTGATGCTTGGCAGTTTAATGTCCTGCAGCTCGGACGAGCCGGGTCCACTCTGCACCCCTAGGACTTACATAACTGGTACCCTTTTCTCCTTGGGGAAGGGAAGGTACCAGTAAGGCCGTGATCAAGGGGGGTTGTGGAGCGAACCATCAAGGGGTCCATGTTTTCGTGGCTATGCGACGAAGAAATAGCTGTTAGCGTGCCTATGCGATGAAGCATTAGGCAAAGCAACGCTATGTGTGGTATTGTCTGTGGGACTTTGAAATCACATCGTGCAAACCTGGAGGGTCACACGGGAAGAGGAATTTCCAAGCAAAGGATTGTGCTTCACGAAGAAGAGTGCCTTGGCCTTATCATGGGGCATAGGTGATAGTGGAGGGTGCTTCGTGAAGTGGAACAGTATTCGTGGAGCACTGCCTCGTGAAGAAGGGGTTCCTCTCAAAGCATGGTGCTACGAAGCAGTGTGCTTCGCGATGTGTAGCGATCCTGCCTTAGCATATGGATCACTAGTACAGCTTGGGTGTTTCGTGAAGCATAAACACTCCGCAGCTGCCCGGGTTCCCTTGGGAATCCCCCTCCTTCGCGAATTCCCTTGAGCTTCTTGAAGGGCATCCCTCTCGGAAGCGGGGCTCATAACGAGACAAACCAAAGGTGTCACGGGAAGTAGAAGTACCTCGCGGAGCTCATGATTCTCGGGGAAAAGAGTGTTTCACGATTCGAGAGTGGAGAAGCCGAAAGGTCGGATTTTCCATCTCGGGACTCAGGGAGAGTCCAGTATTTATAGGGAAGGGGTGCTGCGAAGCAGAACTCGAGCGCTGCCTCATGTGCTTCGCGGCACGCTCGCGAACGTCAACGTCTTCTGCGAAGATTTACCACCTCTAGAGCTTCGTGGTGGGCTCACGAACATCAAATGTGTTCGCGAAGAGTTACCGCATCGGGAGCTTCGCAAAGGGCTCGCGAACGTCAAATGCGTTAATGGAGAGTTACCGCCTCCGGAGCTTCGCGAGACAACGATGGTCAGGGTGCTTCGCATCGGTGCTTCATGTCGGTGCTTCGCAAGGCAGCGTACCATCCTTCTTTTTCATCCCTTCCTTTCGTGCAATATTTTGGCACCAACAAATTCCCCCCCTTAGACTTGGAGCCGCGGAGGGAAAAAGGTCTAAGTCTGAGGGAAAATCTCCAAAATTGTCGGCGGTTCGCGATACGGCTTCACGAAGGGGGCCCACGGTGCTGACTAGGGCCACGGATCCGGACGCGCCTCGATGCTCCGCGTGGATGAGGCACACTGCGATGCTCCGGGGTCGCCGCCTATAAATAGGGGGGTCGACCGTTGACCATGTTCAAAACACGGGACCATGTCACAAATATTGTCGGTCAATCTTTCGGGACATTGACCCAGGATAGTTGGCAGACCATAGGTCAAACATCCATACTGTTAGGAGGTCCTTCCAAACATGACCAGTCTTCTAGAACGTTGGCCCAGGATGGTAGGTGAGCCGATGTGGCATGAGACCAGGCCGTTAGGGGGTCCCGTGAGACATGAAAGGGGATGAGGGTACGAATAATGGGCACGCAAAGCGTGGAATATGGAGTGATGGTTTTTTCTGAACAGAATCCAACACTTAGGTAGTTACACCACCGTGGTGGGAGTACGCCAGATGGGCATGTTGGCTTGGTCATGGATCCTTCCTTCTTTGGGACAGGGCCTCTCTGGCGAGGGGTCCAACTAGGGGGACAGAAAGGGGAAGGATTAAATTAATGAGTTCTATGGGCTGGACACTAGGCAATATACTAGGGTTTCTTTACGTATCCCATGAGGATGGGAATCAAGCCATACACAGTTCTGGAAGTGAAGTGTAGTCATATACCAACACTGACATGTGAAATCCTCTTTGGTAGAGGTTCTGGTGCATCCCATGATTAACATGGGGCATCCTAAACTTGTTCAGGGTAGAACCGCAGTTTAGTGCCATGCGTTGAGGACACATGGACTCCTATAGTTTAACGTCATACGATAGGACGTGGAATAAAATGGAAGATCCCAGGGAGCATTGGTGCAGTAGATATGAAACCGATGTGAATGAGGACTTGGAGTCTAAATCACACCACATTCCCCCGGAGGAAACTATTCAGGTTGAGGGACAAAGAGTGAGGATTAGGCTGGGCCCGAAACAGAGTGGTCGGGAGTTCCTACGTACCCCATGAGGATGAGAATCAAGCCACACGTAGTTCTAAAAGCACAGTTTAACGTCATGTGGGACAATGAGAAGCCTATCCGTGTTGGTACACATCCCACCAAAACTACTAAGCCCGCGTGAGTCGTGCTCGGAGTGGGAAACAAGATGCAGTGGTGGGAATTTCCCGACACAGAAAGGGGCAGGTTAGGGAAAAGGGACGCTCGGTGAATACCGGCCCAATGACACTAACACGATCATTTAGCGCATCTAGATGCGCGAAGAGAAAGAGCTGAGTATGATGGAATTACACTTAAACATGAGGAAGTGGAAATGTGTGAATCATGGCGCTCGAGATTCAGATCACGATGATGGTGGCGTGATGATGGAGGATAACTATTGACCGTGATGGAAAACCATCACCCATATCATGTTAGCCTAGAATGGGGACAAACAAACGAGGGATTATCATTGACCATGTTCGAAACACGAGGCCATGTCACAAATGTTTCCGGTTATCCGTAGGGAGGTTGGCCTGAAATGATTGGAGGGCCCTTAGGTCCAGCATTCATGGAGAGCCCTTAATCCTAGTATGGGGACAAACAAATGAGGGTCGACTGTTGACCATGTTCAAAACACGGGACCATGTGACAATTGTTTTCGGATATCCGTAGGGACGTTGGCCCGAAACGATTGGAGGACCCTTAGGTCCATCATTCATGGAGAGCCCCTAAGCCTAGTATCCATGTTGTCCGAGGGTCCTTTTGGATGTGCAAGAGGATTAGGATCCAAATAGAGAGCTCATGAATCATGGTCATGGGATGAGGAGGATGTCCCTGTGAAAATCTCACACTTTGGGCTCTTTGTCAAAACACATCTAAATATGACGACGAGACATATTAGGTATAGGGAGCAGATTCCTTTCCCATAGAAAGATATTAGTTTAGGGTCATAGAATTCGGACCATGGATAGGAGGAGACATAAGAGGCACATGGTGTAGTAACTCAAACACATGGCGTGAATGAGAATAGGGCGTGTGTACGGTGTGGTGAACAACCTAACGTGAATGAGGACGTAATCCCATATCACGCCGCCCGAACCCCTTGGGAGAGGCTTTAGGTCAAGGGACCAAAAGAAAAATTTAGGCCGGGCCTGCGGGGAAGTGCCCATGCACTCCAATGTATCTCATAAGGATGAGAATCAAGCCTCACGTAGTTCTCGATGGACCTTAGACCATAAATGGGTAAAGGGAGCATGGGACACAAGGCAACAAAACACGTCGTGAAGGAGGACCTAAGCCCTACTTACCATGCATTTTCTGGGGAAATGCTTGAGTCGAGGGACTGAACACAAAGGTTAGGCTGGGACCACGGAGAAGTGTCCAGGTGCTCCAACATATCATATGAGGATGAGAATCAAGCCATACGTAGTTCTGAAAGGTGACATGGTAAGATACCAGTGACAGGGGAAAATGGGAGTGTGGTCGTGGCGCTTGCACTAAAAGAAGAAGAATTCGATAAATCTTGTTTGTTCTTTAAGGTGAGTGGTTTATTTTGTGAAGCGACAGGCCTAGAGTAGTAGGTTGTGGTGTCGCCACAAGGATCAAGTTGTGATGGGCATTGAAAAATGGCATGGCATGTGACCAATACTCAACGTGATGTCCTCTACAACGAGGTCACCACAATGCAATTTCATTTTTCATCGTTTGGCCAGGACGATAATGTCACAGTTTAGGGTCGTATGATAGGACCAAGAATGCATTTTATTTCATGCAGCGCAGACGTAGCAGAGACGATGCTTGGCGGGAAACATGACCTTAGGCCGAGGGGCCTATATAGAGGTAAGAGGTGAAACATGGAGAGATACTGGCTCCCTAAATGGGTTGTACCTGAAGACAGGGCGTCCGGGAGGTCCTACATATCCCATGAGGATGGGAATCAAGCTGAACGTAGTTCCAGATGGATCTTAGTTTATGGTCTTAGAGCTCGGACCATGAATGGTAACAACCTCCCATGTTAGCACAAACGTCAGCCCGATCCCTAAGCCCACGTGAGTTAAACTTGGTGTGGGAAACAAGGGGGGGAGATCCTTATCCCAATACTTGGGCCGTCCATCATAGGGGAGTTGGAAGAGATCCCCGAAGGACACCTTTGACGCGACTTGTTTCCCCAACATGCAGACGTGCACAGAGGAAAAGTGACAAGAGTTCCGAGAATCTACTTGGACACGATCAAGTGATGAAGGGTGTGAATTGTGTACCCGACATTTTGGGCTTAATGGATTGGCGTGGTGATAGAGGAAAACTGTTAACCATGGAGGAAACAAAGTGTCCATATCGCGTTAGCCTGAGGTGGGAACAACATATGAGCATCGACTGCTGACCATATTCGCAACGCGTGATTTTTTCGATTTGTTGTCTGAAACCCTCGGGGGCGTTGGCCCGTAACGGTAGGAGAGCCATTGGGCGTAGTATCCAGGCCATTCTTGGGGGTCCCTCCGGGTGTGAAAGATGATGGAAGCCCTGTTGCAGGGATACGCAAATCCTGGAAAGCGGGTGCGGACACGTCCGAGTAATGCTTGGCATTCCAAGTAATAAACCGGAGTACTCTTAGGTACATTGGTGAACCGCCGAAAAGGGATCGAAGAAACAACTCAGGAGGGAGAGATACATGGCTTGGTCATTATGAGACGGACGTGAATGATGACATAATCACATACCACACCATGTAATCCTCTGATGGAGGAAGGGTAGGCCAAGGGGCCAAGATGGGATAAAGGTTCCCGAGAGATGGGGCTGGACCCGAATCCTAGACATTCAGGTGGTCCTACGTATCCCATAAGGATGGGAATCAAGCCATACATAGTTCTCTAGATGTATTTTAACGTCATATAAGACGATGGGGGAAGTAATATACCCCCAAACAAAGGAGTTGTACTGTACGGCGAATAAACCGACGTGAATGAGGAAATAATCTCAAAACACACCATACACTCCTATAAGAGAGGACCTGGGTCGGGGCCCAAAAAGGCCAAGGGTCCTGATGGTTAGGCATTGGTCAGGAAGGCCTGACCTACTTGTCGTTTAACGTCTTGCAATGAGGAAGAGGGTCGGGGACCCGAGGAGGCCAAGGGGCCTGAGGCTGGGCCTCATACGGGAAGGCGTGCGACATGGTACATAATCCCTACGTAAATGAGGACATAGTACCAAACCACATTGTACACCATGGGTAAGAGGTTGGGTGGAGGAGCCTGAGAAGTCCAAGGGGCCTAAGGTTAGGTATCAGTCAGGAAGTCCTGACGGGTCTACAGTTTAGCGTCTTACATGAGGACGGGGGTAGGGGACCCGAGAAGGCCAAGGGGCCTGAGGCTGAGCCTCGTAAGGGAAGGCGTACCACATGATCCATGATCCCGACGTGAATGAGGACATAGTCCCACAACACACCGTACACCCCTTTATAGGGGATTCGGGGTCGTGGTCCCGATCGCTAGCACCACCCGGGGGGAAGATTGTTACTTCGGGATGGGGCAGAACGAATCACTGCACTCGATGTTTGGGATATCTTGGGGTGGAACTGAAGATCCAGGACACTATTGAACATGTACGGAACATAGCATTCCTATGGTGACCTGATATGGGAGCAACAAATGAGTGTCGACCGCTGACCAAATTCGCAACGCGGGACTTGTATCAGCTTGTTGCTTGAAAACCCTCGGGGGCGTTGGCCCGTATCGGTAGGAGAGCCCTTGGGCGTAGTATCCAGGCCGTTCTTGGGGGTCCCTCTGTGTGTGAAAAAGTGATGGAATCCCATTCAAGGAGTGGGTGAAGCATAGCTGTATCCATCCACGAAAGAGGAAAACATCTCCAGGGGGATGTCCAGCCGGGTTGAGGCTTGCTCGACGTGAGTTGGGGCAAAAGTGTGCACCCTTCCATGTCTTGAACCGAGGGAAAGATTTTGGATTTTGTGCTGGGCCAACAGACGAAATGCCCGGGCATTCCTACGTATCCCATTAGGATGGGAATCAAGCCATACGTAGTTCCTGATGGCTATGCAGTTTAGCATCATGCATTGAGGACGTGGGAGGATAGAAGAACGGGAGTGGGCACATGGTGCAACCCTTACAATCCTTGTGTGAGAGGGGAGTTGGCTTATCCCCTGAGGAAAATATTCCTAGGGGGAATAGTGGAAGAGAAATGCTTGGGGCTGGGCTCAAGACGAGGCATCTGAGCGTTCCTATGTATCCCATTGAGATGGTAATCAGGCCACACGTAGTTCTTGAGATGCAGTTTAACGTCATGTGGGATGAGGACACATCTCATTTGGGGATACGTAAGGTACGACAAGTAATCCGACATGAATGAGGACGTAGTCTCACACCACACCGTACAATCCTGCAAGAGGGTAAGTCGGAGAAAACCAAGGGGCCTGAGGCCGGACCGCGGTCAGGGAGACCTGACCAGCTTGCATTTTAACGTCTCGGGGTGAAGACGGGGGGCCAGGGGCCTAAGGAGGCCAAGGGGCCTGAGGCTGAGGCTCGGTCAGGAAGGCCTGACTGGCTTGCAGTTTAACGTCATACAGTAAGGACGGGGGGCCGGGGGCCCAAGGAGGCCAAGGGGCCTGAGGCTGAGCCTTGGTTAGGGAGGCCTGACTGGCTTACAATTTAACGTCTTACAGTAAGGACGGGGGGAGATCTTAGTTTAGAGTCATAGATCTCGGACCATTTTGCAGTTTATCATCTTGCAGGACGAAGATGCAGTTTAAGGTCGTGCAGGACTTTACAGTTTAAGATTGTGTTTGACCATAACGTGCAGTTTAAGGTCATGCTGGACCATCTTGCAGTTTATCGTCGTGCAGGACGATGATGCAGTTTAAGGTCGTGCAGGACCATAACGTGCAGTTTAAGGTCATGCGGGACCCTCTCATAGTTTAAGGTCGTACAGGACCCTTCTTCCCCAGGCAATGTATCGCTTAAGGAACTTGGCATTGGTGGGAGGGGTTATACGCTCTCCATCCGTGGTCACCAAGGAGTATGCTCGATTGGGGTAAACCTTATGGATGATATAAGGACCTTCCCATTTGGGTTCTAATTTGGGCGGTTTCCTACCGGGAATCATTGGCGCTCGAAGGGCCAGTACCAGGTCGCCCTGTAGAAAAGAACGGAGACAAACCTTCTTGTTGAAGGCACTCTCTATCATATCCTGATTCCTTTCCAGATTGTGCAGGGCACGAAGCCGGTTCTCATCCAGTGCTTCTAATTTAGCTAGATGGATTTCGGCTACCTCATTCGATGTCTGGAGATCATAGACTGCATTGCGTAACGACGGCAGCTAGATCTCAATGGGTAGGACAACCTCTGCTCCATACACCAGGGAATATGGGGTCACTGGGGTAGAGTTGCGGGTCATCGTCCGGTAAGCCTAGAGGGTGTTGGGGAGCTTGTCCAGCCTTCTTTTCTTGTTCTAACCAACCATCTTCTGCAGAATGTTAGATAGGGTTTTTTTGAATGCCTCGATCTGTCTGTTTGCCTCCGCGTGGTAGCGGGAGGTATGGTTCAAATGGATGTCGTACTTGGCGTACAATTATTTCAGTTCAGCTGCTCCGATGTTGGTGCCGTTATCGGTGAGGACGGCATGAGGGACCCCAAACCAGTGGATAATATTGGAGCTCACAAAGTCGACAATGGAACGGGCCTTGACCTCCTTGAGCAGAACTAACTCGGCCCACTTGGAGAAGAAATCTGTGGCAGTCAGGATGAACCTACACTGGCAGGCTGTTTCCAGCGGATACGGTCCCACTACATCAAGTCCCCATACCACAAATGGCCAAGAGTACTTTGTGGGGTGGAGGGGCTCCGGTGGCCGATGCAGGAAGTTGGCGTGAACATTACATGCGTGGCATCTCTTGGCGTACCCAATACAATCGTGGATCATAGAGGGCCAGAAGTACCCCAACCTCCGGATTTGATGGGACAGCTACGACCCAGCTTGATGGGCGCCATAGGAACTGGGGTGAACCTCTTGCATAACTTGAGGTATCTCTACTCCTTGGATGCAACGGAGGAGGACACCATCGAATCTTCGCTTATAAAGGATCTGTTCAAGACTGGGGCCGCTCTGGAGGGTAAATTGCAGCACGCGGCATCGGATTCTCTCGCGCTCGGCCCGGTCGTCCGGGAGGCGACCATTTTGGAGATACTCGACAAAAGGTGCCCTCCAGTCGGGAGTGGCTTCAACCACTGTGTATGACGAACTCGGGACCCCTGACGTGGAGGGTCCGGTGGTGAGATGACTTACCCGTAGGCCATCATTGTCCTCTTGGGTGATGGGGGCAATGACTCTACGGTGTGCCACATGTATGATCAAATCATATTTCTCGGGTTCTACGAGCGATGCGGCTAAGCCAGCCAAGGTGTGTGCTTGACCGTTCTGTGACTGCGGGACATGGGTCACCTCTGGTCGAGAAGGGAACTGGGCCATTTGGCGGAGGGTGTACTCCAGCAACGGTACAAGATCCGACTTCCGGACTATGTAGTCACTATTAACCTGTTTGATTACCAGCTCGGAATCTCCTTTCACATGTAGATGGGGAACATGGATCTCAAGGGCCAACTCGAGGCTGGTGATGAGAGCTTGGTAATTTTCCTCGTTGTTTGTATAGCCTTCTGACAACAGGAACATGTATAGTAGGACGGCATGCGCCGGGGTAATGAAGACAATACCCAGTCCCACTCTGTTGATCTTGGGATCATTGAGCCGCCTACCGACGGGGCTCTGGGAGGCGCCGTCGAAATGCATTTTCCAACACGGGACGGCATGATCGACTGAGAGGATCGTCTCATCAGGAAAATCTAGGTCCAGGGATTGATCCACGGAGGTTGGATGGGGATCTGAAAAGTCTTCCAATGCTTCTACCTTAATGTCCTTCTGAGGTACGAACCTGATATCAAACTGCTGGAGAATCACCAACCACCGTGCTAGTCGACCAGTCAGCATGGGGCGGTTCAGGATGTACTTCAGTGGGTCTACCCGGGAGACCAATTGCACCTCATGGTGTTGTAGGTAATGTCACAACTTTTGCATGGCGAAGACGAGCGCAAGGCAGCTCTTTTCGATATGGGAGTATCTGACCTCCCTATTGAGAATCATGCAGCTGAGATAGTAGAGATTGTTCTCAGTACCCTCATTATTCTTCTGGGCGAGCAGCACACCGAGGGATCTTTCCAGGGCGGTCACGTAAAGGGCCAGTGGCTTTCCGGAGACGGGTGGCATCAAAACCGGAGGTTAGAGCAGATACTGCTTGATTTCCCCGAAGGCGGTCCGACACTCTTCATCCCATTCGTAGGCAGCACCCTTCTTCATGAGCTGGGAAAAGGGCTTACACTTTCCGGCCAGATTCGCGATGAATCGGCGTATATAGGCTAAGTGGCCTTGGAGGCCTCGAAGATCCCGAATGTTGCTCGAGGGAGGCATTTGGCTGATGGCCTTGATCTTCACCGGGTTGATCTCGATTCCTCGGTATCAGACAACAAAGCCCAGAAACTTCCCAGAGGTGACCCTCAAGGCACACTTCAACGGGTTCATCTTCAGGTGACGGGAACGGAGGAAACCGAACACTTTCTTGATGTCTTTGAGATGGTCCTGGTGCTGACATGATTTGACTATGAGGTCATCTACGTAGCATTCCACCAATGTCCCGAGAATCGGCTTGAATATGCGATGCATGGCCCTCTGATAAGTGGCCCCTGCATTTTTTAAGCCGAATGGCATAACATGGTAGCAAAAGGTACCTTGGGGAGCCTAGAAGTCAGTGGACTCGTCTTCGGGGGCCATCCAGATCTGGTTGTACCCAGAATACTCGTCCATGAAAAAGAGAGCATAGAACCCGGTCGTGGCGTAAATCAATAACTCTGTCACCGGGAGTGGGAAGTCATCCTTTGGGCAGTGGCGATTAAGATCGCGGAAGTCGATGCAGACTATGATCTGCCCATTCTTCTTCCTGACTAGCATAATGTTGGAAATCCACTTGGGGTACTGGACTTCCTTAACGAAGTTGTCTTTGAATAGCTTTTCAACTTTGGCCTCAACCATGGCACCATGAGAAGGGTGCGTCTTCCTGGGAGGCTGCTTAAACCCACGATGTTTTGCCGTGTGGCCCAGACGGTGAATGGATACTTGGGTATCTAGTCCTGGAATCTCATTGTAACTCCAAGAAAACACGTCATGGTGCTGTTTGAGGAAGTCTACGTACTGCTGCCGCTCCTCGGGGGACATGGCTGCACTGATCAATGTGGGTTTCAGATCTGCCTCGCTACCAAGGTTCACCTGTACCAGTTCATCAACTGTGGTAGAGACACCTTCTTTGAATGTGGGGGGAGCATCCTCCAGGTCTTTCTTCCCACTCGTGGGGGGATTTCCCGCGACGGGAGATACTTCTGGGCTATCAAAACCTGAGGGGCAGCTGGTGCCGGCTCGGGCACCAGTGGTCATCATATCAGGAGACTCACTCACCATTGAGACCATAGCAACGAAGGCAGTCGCCCCTATCCCATCTGGCATGCGGCCTAAGGGGCCACGTTTGATGATATAAAAGCAGTGGTGACGTGTTGGCCTGAGTCGGATAATTCCAGCCCGGCGGAAGAGACACGTATGGAGCACCGCCGTTTTCATAATCTTGACGTACAACTACCGTACAGGTGTAGGAGGTTCCGGGATCACCTGAGCTTGGTTGATGTAGGAGTAATAGGTGATTTTCTGTCGTCGCTTGGACACGGGAACATGCCTTCCTTGTGTACCTGAAACAACAAAACATTGACCCATGTCGTGGGTTGTGGCCTCCAATCATTGGATTGGGAGGATGTAGGAATCATCCATGCTTGCCCAGGGATCACTTGTGACCGGGGCGGGTTCATCCTCATGTCCTAGGTTTTTATTATCTTTAATTTTGTAATAACCATCATCCAGATAGCGGGCCTCACAAGAAGCGAAAGGGGACGCATCTCCTTGGAGCACGCCTACTCGAACATTGAGTGAGTATTTGAGGCACTGGTGATACGATGACGGGACCGTTGCATGCAGATGGAACTATGGCCTACCCATCAACGCGTTGTAGGTGGTGTCCTGAGAGACGACCATGAACTCGGTTTTGGCAATTAAGCCACCGAATCGAGTCTTCAGGCGTATCTTGCCGACTGGGGTTTTCTCGGGCCTGTCATACCCATGGATTCTGAGGTCAGAGGGAGTTAAATCACCTTCAGACAGACCCAGATTTTGCAGCATCTGAGTCGGAATTAGAATGATTCCTGAACCCGTGTCAATGATGTAGCGGCAGGCATCCATGCCATTGAAGTGGCCAGTGATGTACAGCGGGCGAATGTGCCCCTATAGAGGAGGTTCCTCATCTTCACCGAAGAACGAGATAACCACCTGACATTCGGCGTTTTCAATCGTCTCGGTATGGAAGCCTTCTGCAGCTGCTACCTCCGTCTCAAACTGGAGGGGGCTCTTTAGGGCCTCGGCGAGTGCCTCACGCATTTCGGATGACAGGAGAAGGGCCTCAAGGATAGAAAGCCTTGCCAGAATTTCGGCCAGGTTCTTTAACACATCATAATTTCGTGCTATACGCGATCCTCTGCCTCCAGGAGGTCGTTCGGCATTTGGAGGCATAGCGGGTCCTGCTGGATGAACCGGCGATCAGCTAGTACTGGGTACATCCTGCTGCCTACTGGTTGAAGCCTGGAGAGTAGTCGCCGGACTAGGATTGGATAGAAGAGGCTGGCTTGTAGCCGGGAAGCTGACTGTGATACGAACGAGGCAGCTCTCCCTAATCTAGTAGCACAAACGGCAGTGGAGGTAGAGATGAGGGTGTTAGATGGGGTTGTGTGTGCTGAGCTCTACGCTGAGCCTGCTATCTGGTCTCAGTAGCATCCACGGCTTGGCTGAATGTGACCGCTGACGTACCTCGATGACCGGAGGGGTTGCGATTCAGCCGACGTTGACATCGCCTAGAAACGTTATGGAGGTTCGCCTGGCATTCCCCCTCATCGGGAGTCATATAGGGATTTACCAGCTCCACGGTGTTAACCGAAGCGTACCCATGGCTGTCGCTCGAGGATACATCCAGTACCAGGAAGATTCTGGGAGGAATCCTCATTTCAGGGGGCATAAAGTCGCTGAGAGTGCGGGATGACGATGGCACCGGCGGAGCGTGTTGATTCTTCTTGTGTCGCTGCTGCTTGCGCTTTTGGGAAGATGTCGACTGTGAAGGCGATGCAGAGGTACTGGCTACATCTTCTGAAGGTTCTGACTGCATCAGGCATGCCTAGATGGCACCATGGGCACGGACGATGGTTTTTCAAACCATCCAGTTTCCGTATTTCCGGGATCCGAGGTTGGGAACCTACTGCCACTCACCTTCGCTGTCGCTACCAATATCTGACCCTGCAAAGACACCCGCCACTTGCGCTGGTGCCGGGCCCAACTTGACTATGTTGTTGATGACCTGGTCATGAAGCCAGCCTTTAAATACATAGCATTTTTTGAGGGTGTGCCCCAGAATCCGCTGATAAGGACAGTAGTTTGGGTGATAGGTGAGATTCGCCTCTGCCGGCCTTCTGCACTCGGGCAGACACACAATCCCTTGCTCTAGAGCACTTTGGAAGTAGCCAGGGACCTGATTTTTATTGAATGAATAAGTCTGGTGCCTTCTTTCTGGATAGGGGGCCCTGGGGGACTGGCCCTGATGAGGAGCCGGAGGGGCCTGCCGAGGAGGCGGCGCCTTATTGTCTCGCCTAGGTGGCGGTGGCGCATTGCGCGGGGGAACCTGTCGATTCTGAGGCGGTCGCTGCTGGGCAGGATCCTATGCTTGAGGTGGAGGACCTCTGCGGGGTTGCGGGGATTGTGCCGCTGGTAGTAATTCCAACAGCCTAGGGGATTCTATTTGGTCCACTGCGGTGGGTTCGGCTCTGGCGGTCCTCCTGGCTGGGATCATAGGGGGCAATGAACGTGCCTGAGTAGCCTATTGCAGAGCTTCCTCAAGCCGTTGAGCCTTATCTGAGAAATATCTGAACCCTCCAGGGTAGTTCTGGGTAATCAGGGAGGGTACCAGCTCCGTCTTGACTTTCCCCACACACAACGTCAGTAATTTATCCTGAGTCAGTGGCATATCGTGGGAATACATAAGTCCCTTCCATCGGGCGATGGAATCTGTGACTCGCTCATCAGGCCATTGCTTGCACATGAAGAGCTCTGCAATGCTGGTCTTCCGCGTGGTGGAGCTGAACTGGTATAGGAACTGTCGGTGGAGATCCTCCCAACCGGTCACCGATCCAATAGGGAGCTGGCTTTACCAGACGAATGCTAGACCTTCCAATGTCTGTACGAAACATCGGAGCTTGGCGGCTTCTTGCTGAGCCGGGGTCCCCAGCATGAGGCCACACCTGGAAGAAAAATGAGCCAAGTGCTGTGGCGGGTCCCCTGTCCCGTTGAAGGGCGAGAAAGTGGGGTTCCCAAAACCTGGGGGTGCGGGCATATCATCCACCCACGCGGGATACGACTTGCCATCCGGTGGGACCGCCACCTTCCGCGTATCCAACGCTTTGAGGTGGGCTGTTAGTGCCGTTATAAGATCATCCGGGTGGGGTACCTGTATTGACGGGGATCCCTAACCACAAGTGCGTTTACAGGTTCTTCAACACTGTAGATGGCTTCGGCAGCTCGTGGATCAACTGGCGGAACGACCTGCGGGGTGACTGGGGGAACCCCGACTAGATTCTTCAGATTGCCCCGTCGTTTGGGGGGGTTTGGCGAGACGTATCGTGCCCTATTGCCGTAAGTTCCAGCTTCTGCCCTGTCTGCAGAAGTAGCATGATCAGGGTTGCTCGGAGTCATCTCATTGGGGGGAAATTGTTCCTGCCCCTGTTTCCCCGGCCTAGGATTACCATAGTCGGGTCGCCGCTCTGTAGCACGCTCAGCCAAGAGTTCATCAACCAGCCTCTTCTGCTCAGCAAGCTGCTGGCATAACGTGGCCTTCTCGGGATCTTCTCCTGTTTTTTGCACAGAGAAAGATGGGTCAAAGTGCTTGACAGTTCCAACGTGCTCCTTACCCTTTCCGGTATTTCGACCGAGAACCAATGACTCGGTGGGTACGGGGAGGCCTAGCTAGTTCCTCTGCTGATGGGTAACCCTCCCTGATGGGTCCAGCAGTGGTGGTACGCCCTCGGGGGGTAAGTCTCCATCAAAGAATTCAAGCTCGCCTTCCTTGTCCACTACGTCAGCCATGTGGACTACGACCCCTCTCGAGGGAATGTCCTCGATGTCACATAACAAATCGTTCTGCCGTCAGATAGGGTCGAAAAGGAGAGCGGCATAGTGTCCCCAACCACGGACTTGCACAAGGGGGTAGCTTCCCTAACGATTTTGCGGAGTAACTTGAAATTCTGAACACATTTCCGTTGAAGGGCGCTCTGACGGCCTGGCGACTCAGGGTGCTGGGCCACAAGGAGTGCGGCCAAATCGATCAGGCGGCATTGCTCGCCGATTTCTTCAAAGTGTTCTCGACTTCTAGGGTATTCCACCCGCTCATAATGAAGGCATAAGTGTGTCGCCCATAGGGTTTGAGAAAAGCACCCCACTTCATCAGGGGTAAAGGACTCTGGTGAGCGAATGTTCAGCGCCGTCGTCGGCCAGAAATTCTCTGGGAAGTAATCCACTGCAAGAATACTCTAAAAGCTCCTGGGTTCGAACTCGAGGTCTGGACCTGTATTTCCCCACTCGTCAACCAGGGGCGGCTGAGGGACCTGTAACGACCCAATATTTTTGAGTAGTATATTAACTTGCTCTTATTGATTTAATAAGATGTTAATGGTTAATGCAGAAAGAGGAGTCGATGGCTTCATCCAGTAGACTCGACCCTTATGAAGCCCACTTATCAGAGCTTGGGAAGGAGGTAGCATCTGTGGGCTTCGCTTTGGACCAAGCCCAAGCCGAGCTCCAGCGTGTCAAGCTTGAACGGAAACGCCTACGGGAGAAGTTCAAGTGAGTAGAGATTACTACTAGGGCAATGTTATCTGAGCCTCCCTCAGATTCTCTCACCATAGCACACCTTACACTTAGGTCTTATGCCGGTGTTATAAGGGGCTATGTGACGAGACCCTAGCTTCCTTGTGTAATCCCTTCGGGTGAATAAATTGAGATTTCTTCCTTTAGTGATGTTTGTGAAATTTCAAATGTCCAGATAATTTTAGAATGTATTTTATTGATAAATTTTGAAAAAGGGATATTTTGAAATATTTATGTAAACCCTAAATAACTAATGATGTGTAATGATTTTAAAAAAATGGCCTTCTACAAAAGTGTTCATTAAGGAATTTGGAGTCTAATAAGATCAACTTAATTTTTGATGAATAGTAAATAGTGAATAGAGATTTTACGCTTAGGATTAGTAATGTGACCAAATGGATTAGTAATCTCACTTAATGAAAGTTTTAAAATAATCTTGGCACCTTGATTAAGTAATGTGATTCAATAAAATGGGTAAATAACGGTTTCATAAATTGTTATTCAAGTATTAGTTTTTTCGAATGAATAGTGTTTTTTAATTAAAAATTTAATTAAAAATAATTAGAAAATTATTTTAATAAAAATGACTTTATTTTGGAACTCAGAGCATCAATATTATGTTATGGTAATTTTTGGGGATTTTTCTGAAAAAATGAATTTTCGGTGAATAGTGTATTTATTTAAAAATAAAATTAAAAATATTTAGAAAATTATTTTTATAAAATGGAGTTCATTTTTGAAATTATAGCATTGATATTTGGTTAAGGTGAAATTTTGGGATTATTCTGAGAAAGTTGAATTTTCGGTGAATAGTGAAAGTATAGTTTTAAAGTTACGGGTGTTTAATGACATCATTAAATGATGTATTAAGTATATATTCAATATGGTCGAATTATGAATAGTAATATAAGGTGTGACGTGTCCCAAGTGGCCAATACCATGGGCCAATACCATGGGCAAGCCCATGGTTTTGCCAAAACCACTAGTGATGTGTCCCTTGGCCATTAATGCTTTGTCCCCTCACTTTCCCTATAAATACCCACACTTTCCTCCTTTAGTTTTTACTCCCAACACTCCCCCAACGAAGTTATGGTCTTATTACCTTCCAAGGAGTCCTCCCAAGGTGCCCCCAAGCCCTCAAGGTCCAATCCTTTGAGTTTCAAGAGTCACGTTTTAAGGTAAGGGATCCGACCCCTCTCTTTCTTTTCATGTAATCTCTTTTATGTCAGTCCTATTATGCTCCATGTTTTTATGTGAGAGGATGTTCTTTTATATTCCTCTTACTGCCCTTTCATTTTTATATGATGAGAGATCCCCTCTTACTCTCATCATTTCGTTTTATGAAAGTTTAAGTGACGTCGTTAGGCTGCCGAATTTTTAAGTGAATCTTTCACCCTTCTCATTTTTCAAGTTCGATTTCCATGTCAAGTCTTTCAAGTTCCTTTTTATTATGTTGGGGTATGATCTCTATATCTATCATACTGTTCGCTTATGATCATATGATGATGGAACCTATTTGATCTTGTCAAATCATTTTCTTTTGAAGTTAAGTGATGCCATAAGGCTGCCGAATTTTCATAAGAGAAATCTAATCTTTTTTCCTTCCATGTTTTTCATTTCAAATGGTATGTCCCTAAAATTTCATTACCATGTCCATATGTCCTTCTTATTCTTTCACCCTACTTTTTTATGGATCATTTATTAGTGGGTGACCCATGTCCCCTCTCATTTCAATGTTTTCTAAAACCCCAAAACTTAGCCGTTATGCTGTAGAATTTTCCCCTCAGAATGCCTCTCTCTTTTCTCAAAAATTATTTAATGTTATAAAGTGAATACTCAATGCTCTTATTTATACAAGGGTATTCACATATATATCAAAATGTTCCATTTTAAATTATGGGATTTACATACATGAGACCCGCTTTCCCTTTCCGTGGGTTTAAAGTGACGTAAAGATCATGTCTTTAAAGCAGTTTTTAAAACGTTATGATTATGAAATGAAACCCATTTATTTTATGCTATGTGGGTTATTTATAAAATGTTTGATGATGATATATGTGGCTCACATGATAATAAAGGTAAATTTAAGGGTGCGCCCTGATAGCGCTCCAATGCATTGGGTAACGATTTAACCACTAGAGATTACGATTTTCATGATACCTTGGTGAATAACCATGGTAATTTTCAAATGACACCTTGGGGGTGGACCTTGGTGATATGTTCATGATTGTCTATGTTAAATGATGTAGCCACATCTTCAAGTTATGGAAAATGTTATTTTTATTATGAAATGCCTCATGATTTTCTTTCTCATGCCTTAAAGTTCTTTTCATGTCCTTATTGAAGTATATCAAGTTCACATGTAAAATGTTCCTCTTGTTTACCTTACTAGGCCTTCTGCTCACCCTTTCTTTTGATGTATGTCCCCAGGTTATGAGATGTAGTAATGAACCTAGGATGAACTTAAGGAGAAGCCTTTCAAGAGTTTAAGAAGAATACTTTATGTTGTTTTCATGTATTATGTTCCTGGTTTCCAAGACACTAAACCTTAAAGATCATCAGTTGTGTGTAATGTAATGAAAGTTTATGATATAAAAAGGCGGGATGTCATAGTTGGTATCAAAGGAAGGTTTAGTTATTTGTGGAAATTAGGATATAAAAAAAACTTTAGGAAGAACCCTATAGAAAAATGTTTAAATATAGGAAAACTTCCTGGTATTTTGGTAAGTATTGAGTAAGTGGTTTATCAAACAAATACATCCCTGTCTGGATAAGAGCAGGTAGAGGCGGCTCTGGCCCAGATGTACATATGGGTAAAACCCGAAAACACCGCATTGAGCTAGATTCGAACGGGAACTGGTGCACGATAATGGGCCTTGCTGCACTCTTGGTTACGACACTCCCGAGGGATATGTTTGGTTAATCACAAGATTTTTATGAATCATTATGAAGGAATTATAGAGAAGTATAATTGTTTAAGCATGAAGTCTTAGTTAAAAGATTCATAAATGAAATAAGTTTCTCACTAAGGTTTTATTCTTTTAGAAGATGGCGGGCAATAGGAGGAACCGTGCCGATGGTGACCGCAATGCACCATATGCTGATGGACCTCCGATGGAAGGCAGAATGGAAACATTCATGCGAATGATGAACCAACTGACTCAAGTTATGAGTAATAACTTGAATCAAGCTGAGAGGCTGACCTCACCACGACAGGAACAACACTCTGTTGAGTACTTCATGCGTCAATGACCGCCAACATTCAGTGGATCTACTGACCCATTGGTTGCGGAACAATGGATAAGCTCCATTGAAAAGATCTTTTCTGTACTTCATTGTTCGGAACAAGAAAAAGTCACCCTTGCTGTTTACCGCCTTGAGGGAGAAGCTGATCAGTGGTGGTCACTGATCAAAAACACGAAGCCACGAGGAGAGATGGAAGCTATGGAGTGGGAATAGTTCCGGGGAATATTCTTTAATAAGTACTTCCCTCGTTCGATGAGAACGAGAATGGAGAAATAATTTCTCGAGCTGATGAAAAAGGAGAATGAATCAGTTGGAACCTACGAGATGAACTTCACAAGGCTTTCCCGTTAAACCTCAAGCTTCGTCATGGACCCTAATGGGAAGGTTGATAGATTCTTTGGTGGACTACGACCTCATATGCGGAGGAATCTAGCCAACAGGGACTATGATAGCTTTGAAGAAATAGTTCGAAGGGGCATGAAAGTTGAACTAGAGTTTGGGGAGACACAGTGGTCTCACAAATCTAATGAGAAGAAGAGAACTCTACAACCGAGCCTGGGAAGATATTTTGATCAGGAAAGAGGTGGAAAGCATATGCAACATCCCACATGAAATAAATGTGGGATGAAGCATTCGGGGAACTGCTTGATCGGAAGTGGTAAGTGCTATAGGTGTGGAAAAGAAGGCCATATTTCTCGGAATTGTCGTAGTGATGTGAAGCCTCAACTTCCCAACACTAATGACAGAGGAAAGATGGTTCTGGCCCTACCCGAAGTCACATGCTTCAAGTGTGGACAACTTGGGCACTTTGCTAATCAATGTCCAAATCCGAGGGCGGTAGGGGGAATCACCATCAACCTCAGCAGAGGCCAAGGGAGAAAGGTCGTGCTTTCGCTATCACAACAGCTGAAGTTGAAATCCCGAACGATGTGGTAGCATGTACTCTTGTTGTCCTCTCAAAGCTAGCAAGTACTTTATTTGATTCTGGTTCTACGCATTCCTTTATTTCCTCCAAGTTTGCAAGGAAAATAGAATCAATCCCCGAACTGCTAGAGGTAGAGTTGTCAGTCAAGACTCCAAGTGGGATTATCCTTGCATCAACAGTATTTAGAGACTCTAGTGTTTACTTTGGTGAGCACAATATTATCGCAAATCTAGTAGTCATTCCCATGATAGAATTCGGACTGGCTCTCAAAGTATAATGCTAAGATCAAATGAATAAGTAAGGAAATCTCAGTAGTCTTGAATGAACGACCTACAGTTATCTTCCAAGGAGAGATATCCCGAACTGATCCCTATCTAGAAGCACCTCCTATAGCTTTCTTTATGGAGTTAATCGGTGATGATGAAGAAAGAAAAGGGAGCATACAAATAGAAGATGTTCCGATTGTTTAGGAATAAATGGATGTATTTCCTGAGGAGTTACCTGGACCTCCCCTAGAGAGAGAGGTAGAGTTCTCCATTGAACTCGTACCTGGGTCCCAACCGATATCAAAGTCTCTGTATAGAATGGAAAATGTGGAGCTAGAAGAGTTAAAGAAACAACTCGAAGACTTGTTGGAGAAGGGGTTTATCCGACCTAGTGTGTCTCCTTGGGGGGCACCAGTTCTCTTTGTGAAGAAGAAGGATGGATCAATGCGGCTATGCATTGATTATAGAGAACTGAACGGGATCACAGTGAATAACAGATATCCTCTTCCAAGAATTGATGATTTATTTGACCAACTTCACGGGGCTCAATTCTTCTCTAAGATTGACCTTCGATCTGGTTATCATCAACTGAGGGTGAAGAAGGAAGATATTCCAAAGACTGTCTTCCGATCAAGATATGGGCATTATGAGTTTACTGTTATGCCCTTCGTCTTGACTAATGCTCCTGCTATTTTCATGGATTTGATGAATATAGTCTTTAAGGACTACCTTGATAACTTTGTGGTAGTTTTTATTGATGATATTTTGATATATTCAAAAAGTCACGAGGAGCATGAAGATCATCTGAGGGTTATTTTTAAAACTCTACAGAAGGAGAGGCTCTTTCGGAAGTTCAGCAAGTTTGAGTTTTGGTTACAACAAGTGGCTTTCTTGGGGCACATCGTAACCAATGAAGGAATCTCGGTTGACCCTGCAAAGACAATGGTTGTGGAGGAGTGGCCTCAACCCACAACAGTAACTGAGATTCGTAGTTTCCTTGGTTTAGCGGGATATTATAGGAAGTTTGTGAAAAACTTTTCACGACTTTCTAATCCACTAACCAAGTTGACTCGAAAAGGGGTTAAGTTCATTTGGACAAATGAATGCGAGGAAAGTTTCCAAGAGCTGAAGAAGAGATTGGTTACTGCACCTGTGTTAACACTACCCTCTATCGGAGAAGGATTCGTTATTTTTAGCGTTGCATCTCTGAAAGGGATTGGGTGCGTCCTCATGCAAAATGACAAGTTAATTGCTTATGCATCTCGACAGTTGAAGATTCATGAGCAGAATTATCCTACGCATGATCTGGAGCTGGAAGCAGTTTTTTTTGCTCTAATGATATGGAGGCACTATCTTTATGGGGAGAAATGTGATATATACACTGACCACCAAAGTCTAAAGTATATTTTCACACAGAAAGAATTGAACATGAGACAAAGGAGATGGCTGGAGCTTATTAAAGACTATGATTGTTCAATACATTATCACCCTGAGAGAGTAAACAAAGTCGCGGATGCATTAAGCAGGAAGGATCCTGTTGTTCTGGCAACAATGAGGATCTTAGGAGATCCCTTGATTAAAGATCTAGTAAAACTAGACATGGGAATTATAAGGAAAGGGACATCATCAACCCTATCCCAAATGATTTCTCAACCTTCATTACTAGAGAAGATCAAGAAGGCTCAAAAAGAAGATCCTTTGCTGCAGGAGAAGTTTGAGGCTGTAAAGGATGGGAAGTTCCATGATTTCAATATTGATCAAGAAGGAGTATTGAAATTTCATACAAGACTATGTGTTCCATCTATCCCGGAGATAAAGAAAGAACTGATGGATGAAGCTCATAGCTCTACTTTCTCTATACATCAGGGAAGCACTAAGATGTATAGAGACCTTCGTGATCATTATTGGTGGGGTAACATGAAGAGGGAGATTGTCGATTACACTACAAGGTGCCTGGTGTGTCAGCAAGTAAAGGCAGAACGACAACTTCCTAAGGGGGTATTACAACCGCTACCCATACCAGTATGGAAGTGGGATAATATCACTATGGACTTTGTAACTGGTCTCCTGAAAACATCCAAAGGAAACAATGCGATATGGGTTATTGTGGACCGTCTCACCAAGACAACCCATTTTATCTCTATTCGGGAAGATTTCTCTCGGGATCAGCTTGACAAGATATACATGAAGGATGTGGTAAGGCTGCATGGGGTACCACTATCCATCGTATCTGATCGTGACCCAAGATTCACATCAAAATTCTGGAGAAGTCTTCAACATGCTCTGAATACTGAATTGAATTTTAGTACGGCCTATCATCCTCAAACTGATGGCCAATCTGAAAGGACTATTCAGACACTCGAAGACATGTTGAGATTATGCTCAATAGAATTTAAGGGTGGATGGGATCAACACCTCCCATTAGTGGAGTTCTCCTATAACAATAGCTTCCATTCGAGTATTCAGATGGCACCCTATGAAGCTCTGTATGAAAAGCGCTGTAGAACTCCTACTTGTTGGGATGAAACTGGTGAGAGGAAGCGTCTTGGGCCTGATCTCGTGCAAGAGATGACGGAACAGGTTCATGCCATCCAACAACACATAAAGGCTGCTCAATGTTGGCAGAAGAGCTATGCTGACAATCATCGAAGGGACTTGGAGTTTGGTGTTGGTGACAAAGTCTTCCTTTGAATTTCTCCATGGAAGAGAGTCATGCGGTTTGGGAAGAAAGGGAAGCTCAGCCCTAGGTACATTGGCCCTATGAAATCCTTGATCGCATAGGAGCAGTGGCCTATCGTCTAGCACTTCCACCGAACCTAGATCATGTTCATGATGTCTTCCATGTATCTCTCTTGAGGAAGTACATACCCGACCCTTCGCATGTACTGAACCCAGAGGTGGTACAACTTGAACATGACCTCTCTTATGAGGAGCAGCCAGTGGAGATCTTGGACCGTAGAGACAAGGTTCTACGAAACAAGACTACCCACCTTGTGAAAGTGTTGTGGAGGAATCATAAGTATGAAGATGCAACTTGGGAGCCTGAGGAAACGATGAAGCAAAAGTACCCTCACCTTTTCGACTAGGCCTCAAGTATAAATTTCGGGGACGAAATTTCTTAAGGGGGGAAGAATGTAACGACCCAATCTTTTTGAGTAGTATATTAACATACTCTTATTGATTTAATAAGATGTTAATGGTTAATGCAGAAAGAGGAGTCGATGTCTTCATCCAGTAGACTCGACCCTTATGAAGCCCGCTTATCAGAGCTTGGGAAGGAGGTAGCATCTGTGGGCTTCACTTTGGACCAAGCCCAAGCCGAGCTCCAGCGTGTCAAGCTTGAACGGAAACGCCTACGGGAGAAGTTCAAGTTAGTAGAGATTACTACTAGGGCAATGTTATCTGAGCCTCCCTCAGATTCTCTCACCATAGCACACCTTACACTTAGGTCTTATGCCGGTGTTATAAGGGGCTATGTGACGAGACCCTAGCTTTCCTGTGTAATCCCTTCGGGTGAATAAGTTGAGATTTCTTCCTTTAGTGATGTTTGTGAAATTTCAAATGTCCAGATAATTTTAGAATGTATTTTATTGATGAATTTTGAAAAAGGTATATTTTGAAATATTTATGTAAACCCTAAATAACTAATGATATGTAATGATTTTAAAAAAATGGTCTTCTACAAAAGTGTTCATTAAGGAATTTGGAGTCTAATAAGATCAACTTAATTTTTGATGAATAGTAAATAGTGAATAGTGATTTTACGCTTAGGATTAGTCATGTGACCAAATGGATTAGTAATCTCACTTAAAGAAAGTTTTAAAATAATCTAGGCACCTTGATTAAGTAATGTGATTCAATAAAATGGGTAAATAACGGTTTCATAAATTATTATTCAAGTATTAGTTTTTTTGGATGAATAGTGTTTTTTAATTAAAAATTTAATTAAAAATAATTAGAAAATTATTTTTATAAAAATGACTTTATTTTTGAACTCAGAGCATCGATATTATGTTATGGTAATTTTTGGGGATTTTTCTGAAAAAATGAATTTTCAGTGAATAGTGTATTTATTTAAAAATAAAATTAAAAATATTTAGAAAATTATTTTTATAAAATGGATTTCATTTTTTAAATCATAGAATTGATATTTGGTTAAGGTGAAATTTTGGGATTATTCTGAGAAAGTTGAATTTTCGGTGAATAGTGAAAGTATAGTTTTAAAGTTACGGGTGTTTAATGACATCATTAAATGATGTATTAAGTATATATTCAATATGGTCGAATTATGAATAGTAAGATAAGGTGTGAGGTTTCCCAAGTGGCCAATACCATGGGAAAATACCATGGGAAAACCCATGGTTTTGCCAAAACCACTAGTGAGGTGTCCCTTGGCCATTAATGCTTTGTCCCCTCACTTTCCCTATAAATACCCACCCTTTCCTCCTTTAGTTTTCACTCCCAACTCTCCCCCAACGAAGTTCTGGTCTTCTTACCTTCCATGGAGTCCTCCCAAGGTGCCCCCAAACCCTCAAGGTCCAATCCTTTGAGTTTCAAGAGTCACGTTTTAAGGTAAGGGATCCGACCCCTCTCTTTCTTTTCATGTAATCTCTTTTATGTCCTTCCTATTATGCTCCATGTTTTTATGTGAGAGGATGTTATTTTATATTCCTCTTACTGCCCTTTCATGTTTATATGATTAGAGATCCCCTCTTACTCTCATAATTTCGTTTTATGAAAGTTTAAGTGACGCCGTTAGGCTGTCGAATTTTTAAGGGATTCTTTCACCCTTCTCATTTTTCAAGTTCGATTTTCATGTCATGTCTTTCAAGTTCCTTTTTATTATGTTGGGGTAGGATATCTATATCTATCATACTGGTCTCTTATTATCATATGATGAGGGACACTATTTGATCTTTTCAAATCATTTTCTTTTGAAGTTAAGTGACGCCGTAAGGCTGCCGAATTTTCATAAGAGAAATCTAATCTTTTTTCCTTCCATGTTTTTCATTTCAAATGGTATGTCCCTAAAATTTCATTACCATGTCCATATGTCCTTATTATTCATTCAACCTACTGTTTTATGGATCATTTATGAGTGGGTGACCCATGTCCCCTCTCATTTCAATGTTTTCTAAAACCCCGAAACTTAGCCGTTATGCTGCAAAATTTTCCCTTCAAAATGCCTCTCTCTTTTCTCAAAAATTATTTTATGTTATAAAGTGAATACTCAAAGCTCTTATTTCTACAAGGGTATTCACATATATATCAAAATGTTCCATTTTAAATTCTGGGATTTACATACATGAGACCCGCTTTCCTTTTCCGTGGGTTTAAAGTGACGTAAAGATCATGTCTTTAAAGCAGTTTTTAAAACGTTATGATTATGAAATGAATCCCATTTATTTTATGCTATGTGGGTTATTTATGAAATGTTTGATGATGATATATGTGGCTCACATGATAATAAAGGAAAATTTAAGGTTGCGCCCTGATAGCGCTCCAATGCATTGGGTAATGATGTAACCACTAGAGATTACGATTTTCATGATACCTTGGAGAATAACCTTGGTAATTTTCAAATGACACCTTGGGGATGGACCTTGGTGATATGTTCATGATTTTCTATGTAAAATGATGTAGCCACATCTTCATGTTATGGAAAATGTTATTTTTATTATGAAATGCCTCATGATTTTCTTTCTCATGCCTTAAAGTTCTTTTCATGTCCTTATTGAAGTATATCAAGTTCACATGTAAAATGTTCCTCTTGTTTCCCTTACTGGGCCTTCTGCTCACCCTTTCTTTTAATGTATGTCCCCAGGTTATGAGATGCAGTAATGAACCTAGGATTAACTTAAGGATAAGCCTTTCAAGAGTTTAAGAAGAATGCTTTATGTTGTTTTCATGTATTATGTTCCTGGTTTCCAAGACACTAAACCTTAAAGATCCTCAGTTGTGTGTAATGTAATGAAAGTTTATGATATAAAAAAGCGGGATGTCATAGACCGGTAGCGGTGCCGAGGCGGACCTCTGGGATTGTAAACTCAGTAAAAGAGAATACGACGAATGAGCTGACTGGCCGCCGAATTTCGGTCCATCCTCTAAACAGTAAGGTGACCTGGCCACGATGTCACGATACGATGGGATGATAGCCACAGCTTCCGGCACAGGAGTCGCGGCTACCGGCAATAGGTCATGTCGTCACTCTACCGCCGTTGGCCCCCAAAATAGCTCTCTGTGATCTCTGGTAGAGGTAGAGGGCGCTTCTGGTGACAATAGTAGTGATTTCATGGTCGAGACCTGTGGACTTCCCAAGATTTCTTCCTCCTGGATGTACCTACGGATAGATATGGGAATGTGGTGGACCTCATATTCTAGGAGAATGTGGCTAACGCGCCTGGTTCCTGCCCCAGTACTTGATACGGAGGAGCGGGGAGAAGGTTCCATCGCTGATTCGCATTCCGCATCAGAGTCGGAGAAGCGGGCAGGTTTGATCACCACCCAGGCCTTCACAGGACTCTTCTTGTGGCGGTGACGACCCTCTCTCCTGCCTCGGGGTGGCTCTTCGGGATAGGGTTGATCCCTATCATGTAGTCTCGGGGCGACGCTGGCGCCGTGGCGGAGAGAGCCCCCGCTCGAGATAGCCGAGGTGCGAGGGGCACCAGGGCAAATGTCGAAGGGCACATGGGGACGACCTCCATGGACATCACCCATGTGGGCGGAGCCTCTGTTGGAATCGGCAGGAGCATGGGGAGGACCTCCATGGTCGATGCGGGCGGAGCAAGGCTAACCGTCATTCCTAGAGTTGTTGGGGTGAGGAGGACCTTCACCGGTTGCAGATAGGACGTAGGGAGGGCCCCCACGTTAGAGAAGGACTGGATGGACAGTGCCTTCCGATCGGTGGTTGGGGGCAGGAGGATGGACTCCATCCCCTGTATAGTGGGCGCAAGAAATGTTTCCGCGCCAAGCATCACTGCCGCGGGCATGTCATCCTTTGGGATGGGGGTAGCACGAGGCAGACCTCCATGACGAGCTTCGGAGTGGGGATGTCCCACGCTCTGTGGAGTAGTGGTACGAGGAGGGCCTCCGTAAGGGGTGACATCACTACCGGTTAGTTCGCGGCGATCACCACTTGGTCCTGCAACCCGGAGTGTCAACCCAGCCTGCCCGTGGGGCGGTTGTGGTCTCGATCCTGGTTGGGTGAAGGAGTGCCCCTACTCCGTGTATGCAGGGACTTCATGATGCATGTCGGCGGTGGCGCGGGCCACTGTATCTATTGACGTTGACACACCAGGGCGAGCGTCCTCACTCCGGGCCCGGCGCTGACGTCGGGTCAGACGAGCTAGTGCAGGTGGTGCAGGGGCATGGCCTGCCTGCTCTTCCTGCGGAGTCGGACGACGACGCTGATGCAGCCGGGCGGGAGCTCTTTCCTGGAGCCCTTGGGTCAGGACCCTGAGCGGGCAGAGCTGGACGGCGCCCGCCTCATCAGCGTAAGGCGAGGAGTCGTCAAGGCGTTCCAGGGACATGCTCCCGAAATGGTTGAACGTTGGGGTGGGGAGCAGGGGCTACCTGCGCGGCCTGTTAGGGCGGTGTTGACGGCAGGGCCTGGGTGCCTCCAGGTCCAGGCGGGCCATATCCCGAGTTAGGATGACCCCTTTCTCCTCGTACCTGCGCACGAGTTTGTTGATCACCCTTCGCTAGATGACCACTGATAGGGAAAGGGGACGTGTGCGCCCCATATTCCGCAATGTGGCGGCCGTCGTGGCGGTAGCAGCGCCATGCGGGGTGGATATGGCGGTGTGGACCTTTGCCCTGCATAGGTGGGCAGGTGGTGATCGTGTCTCTGTAACAGCAACCTGGTTCCTGAGAAAAGAAGGGATCAACTCATCAGCACTAAGAGGAAGAGTATTGACAACTAGTGCCCCAACGTCCTTCCATTCTCCAAGTCCGTAAGAAGGATTCACGCCAACATGCTGCAGAACGGAGGGCCCCATGTTCTACTTCCCCAACTTCTGGTGAGTTTCACGACAGTCCTTCAATTTTCTTAGTAGGACCAGGCACCAGATAACTGGATTCGGTGACACGCCAATCTACTGGTGGCTCGAACGCTACTAATCTCTACATTGAGGAGAATAATTTCACGTTGGGTTCCCCATTTCTATTTCGGAAGCTTTCGCCAGGGCCCGCGCATCCGTCCGTCCGCGGAGGAGGACGCGCTGCGCTTGTTGCCCCGCATTCCCACTTTCCAAAGGCGGGCGGCATTCACTCCTTATTCATAGACGTCTTCTCCTTGTTTGAAATGGGATGATGGGATGTCGATTCTTCCTTCTGTGGATTCCTCCTCAGAATTCATCACCTAGTCCAGGTCTCCCTCATAGATTTAATATGTTGTTCGTGAAACTCATCCCAGTGCCATATTTCCATGGACACCGGTTAATTACACTGCTTCTGTCGGGACATTCCAAAGGGTCTGGTCAGGGCAGCAACCTTCAGTCGGGGGAGTAGTCATGTTGAGGCATCAGTAGCATGTCTGGATGCTGGGGAACCTGGCATGTCTGTCTATTATCTCTGGTCACAGGGCTTCTCGAGGGCGTGGAAGCCTGAGGCATCCCTCATCGAGCGCCGGGGATTATATTCCATAGACACATATCTAAGGTTTTCCTCATCTTCCCGTGTTTAACACAGGGTACGCCGCGAGTTTAACATCCAGCAGAGACGGATCAGCCCGATCAGAGCATTAACTAGAATGGATCGGATTGAGGGATTTCCCTTGAAGGTGTGCCTATACCGGGACCAGCGCATGGGCGGCTGTAAAGAGGAGCGTACCAACATGGAATCACCAGGATATGACGGTCCAGGCGAGAATCAGGGTGGAATATGGATAGATGAATGAAGTGGAAGGGAATGAAATGGGACCATCGCAGGGGCGACAGTGAAGTTGGGCTTGAGCCTTGAAGAGGATTCCAATGTATCCCCGTGGCAGGGAATCAAAGTCTGCGTAGTTCGGGATGGTGCCGATGAACCGGTATGAGGGAGGACCTTGGTCTGATGGGCATCATCAGCAAACTGACGTGAATGGGGAGGACCATGAGGGTCCTAGTGGTGGTGGGATTGGACCTCGTAGAGGCTTCCTACGTACCATGTCATTACACGGATCAAAGACCACGTACTTCATAGGGGCTTCATCGGCGAACCGACGTGAAGGTGGACCTTGGTTCGACAGGTGGTGGGGTTGAACCTCTAGAAGGCTTCCTACGTACCATGCCTTGGCATGGATCAAAGTCCTCGTAGATCGGATGATGGAATTCATCAGCGAACCGACGTGAATGTGGACCTTGGTCCAATAAGAGATGGGCTTAAACCTCGGGGAGGCTTCCTATGTACCATGCCTTGACATGGATCAAATACCTCGTATTACAAAGGGTGTAATCGATGAACCGACGTGAATGTGGACCCGGGGGTCCACTGGTGGTGTTCTTGAACCTTGGGAAGGTTTCCTACGTACCGTGCCTTGACATGGATCAAAGTCCTCGTAGTTCAAAGGATTGATGGAATACAGTTTAACGTCATGCGGGGCGGTAGTGAACCCTGATGGGAATAAACGACAGGTGGTGGGTGTCGGCGAACCGACGTAAATGAGGGACCTTGGTCCGATGGGAGATGGGCTTGAACCTCGGGGAGGCTTCCTACATACCATGGCTTGACATGGATCAAAGTCTGCATAGTTCGGGTGAAAATGGAGGGTGGCTTGGCACACCGACAAGGAGATGGTCTGGGCCAATGATTGTTGGGCTTTCACCATAGAGAGGCTTCCTACGTACCATGCCATGACATGGATCAAATACCTCGTAGTTAAAAGGGTGTCATTGGTGAACCAACGTGAACTGGATGATGCGTGGGCTTAAACCTCGTGGAGGCTTCCTACGTACCATGCCTTGACATGGATCAAAGACCTCGTAGTTCAAATGGGTGTGCAGTTTAATGTCATGAGGGACAAGGGCATACAGTTTAACGTCATTCTGGAAGAGGGCATGAAGTTTAACGTCATTCTGGACGAGGGAATACAGTTTAACGTCATGCTGGATGAAGGCATGCAGTTTAATGTCATGCTAGACGAGGGTGAAAATCGACGTGAATGAATGACCGAGTAATGTGGATTGAACCTCATGGAGGCTTCCTAAATACCATGCCTTGACATGGATCAAAGTCCTCATAGTTTTCTGATGGTGGGGGTCAGGGTCGGTGCTCACTCTAAGCCCACATGAGTCATGCTCGGTGTGAGAAACAAGTGGTCGCAGGGACCTGGCGATCACGTCGCGAAGGATGCGTCCGTGAGAAGCGAATAGGGGCTTACGCATTAGGCGGCCCACAGTGCTAGGAATTACTCCAGGATGGAGGTCCGGAGTGCGACAAATTGTAGCGAAAGAGGGATTCGGGACCAATGATGGGTGGTGCCTCGTTCCCTATCACGCCATCCACTAACCTTGATAGTGGGGAAGTACAGAGATGCAGGGGTGCAACTATCCATTGGGGAACTAGGGTCGCCCTTCTCTTGATAACATAACCCACTCCAATAATGAGGATATCATCCCTTGTGGATGGGTGATTCCACTCCTGTGGAGACGATTGGCGTAAAAAAATTTTCGAGCTGGGGGGACCCTTCGTGAGAGGCACGAGGTCGTGTCACAGTTTAACATCATGTGTTGAGGACGTGATGCTTGGCAGTTTAACGTCCTGCAGCTCGGACGAGGAGGGTCCACTCCGCACCCCTAGGACTTACCTAACTAGTACCCTTTTCTCCTTGGGGAAGGGAAGGTACCAGTAAGGCCGTGATCAAGGGGGTTTTGGAGCGAACCATCGAGGGGTCCATGTTAGTGTGGGTATGCGAAGAAGCAATAGCCATTAGCGTGCCTATGCGAAGAAGCATTAGGCGAAGCAACGCTATGAGTGGTATTGTCCGTGGGACATTGAAATCACATCGTGCAAACCTAGAGGCTCGCACAGGAAGAGGAATCTCCAAGCAAAGGAGTGTGCTTAACGAAGCAGAGTGCCTTGGCCTTAGCATGGGGCATAGGTGTGAGTGGAGGGTGCTTCACGAAGTGGAACAGTATTCGCGGAGCAATGCCTCGCGAAGAAAGGGTACCTCGTGATGCAGGGTGCTGCGAAGCAGTGTGCTTCGCGATGTGTAGTGATCCTGCCTTAGCATAACGATCACTAGTACAACTTGGGTGTTTCGCGAAGCATAAACGCTCCGCAGCTGGCCGGGTTCCCTTGGGTATCCCCCTCCTTCGCGAATGCCCTTGATCTTCACGAAGGGCATCCCTCTCGGAAGAGGGGATCAAAATGAGACAAAGAAAAGATGTCACGCAAAGTATAAGTACATTGCATAGCTCATGATTCCGGGGGAAAAGAGTGCTTCGCGATTTGGGAGAGGAGAAGCCGAAAGGTCGGTTGCCCATCTTGGGACTCACATGGAGTCCAGTATTTATAGGGAAGGGGCGCCGCAATGCAGAACTCGCGCGCCGCCTCAGGTTCTTCGCGGCGTGCTCGCGAACGTCAACGTCATCCGTGAAGAGTTACCGCCTCTGGAGCTTCGTGGCGGGCTCGCGAACGTCAAATGTGTTCGCGGAGAGTTACCGCCTCGGGAGCTTCACAGCGGGCTCACGAACGTTAAATGCATTCATGGAGAGTTTCCGCCTCCGGAGCTTCGCGAGAATGCGATGCTCGGGGTGCTTCGCGTCGGTGCTTCCCGTCGGTGCTTCGCGAGGCAGTGTACCAGCCTTCTTTTTCATCCCTTACTTTTGGTCCATATTTTGGCGACAACATATATATATATATATGTACATTTGTGGGTCTTTATGTTGTTATACATAAAGAGGACATATAATTTGGTTATATACGATGATGGGGATTCATTAAAAAAATCCAGCCAACCCACATAAAGACAATACATAGGTAGCCTCTAGACATGTTAGGGGGAAATCTCGATAACCACATAGATGAGTGGACTAGATGGAAAGGGAAAAGTGGATGTGAGTATAGGGTTCCGTGTGTGAAATGGAATCAGATGGCCTGAATATTTAAAATTCTTCATCATTGATCGACGTAACTAAATGTTCTTCGAGGATGAGATGATCCATTTCAATTATGTGGACCCTTCTTGAAGGAATTAAGCATGACAATTAATCCAAAAATTAACTCGGTCATTTTGAACACAAATTCGATAACAACTCATCGTAGGTGACCATTTCTCGAAGGAACCAATGTTGGATCCCTCCATATCTTCCACAAAAACTTCAAGAGTCTATACTAACATCTTTAATTAATATCTAGGAGCATGTGCAATGATCCAACAAAGCCTTCGATAACCTGAAGATCACTACTACGTCAATCCTTTATTACAGGAAGGAGAACATGGTTCATTTTTTCATAGATTCATCTTCTATCTCTATAAGATCCCAAATCATAGAAAGGTAACTTCTTGTTTATGTTTTGGTTTGAATCCCTTGTTTTGGATAATTAAGGGCTTAACCGAGTCCTTAAGGGGGCTCGGGGTGTTCCGGGGGTTGAAGATTAAAAAAATGAGAAAGATGGGGTTTTTTTGGTAGGTCTCTTGTTCCACGCATGGTTACTAATAACCATGCAGATAGCCCAAGAAACTGAGCGTGTGTTTGGATTTTGGATAGTGGAACCTGAACAATTTGCGCACTGGTTTGAAAAATCTATGGAAAAATCGTGCAATCGATAAACTTTTAAAAAATTACAATTTTCCACTCTGGGGTTTTGAACCCCAACTCGGGATTTCCTCCCATTCCTACCCTCTTTACCCTATGAACGAACAAAATCAACCATGAGTTCCAAGTGATTGATCCCCCTCATTTCTAAGGCCTTTTGGGGACGTTGGTTGCAGATCTAAACTCTAGTTATGGTTAATCACATCCTAGATTCTATTTTGAATTTAGGGTTTGTATGTTATTCTCCTCTCTTTCTGAAGCTCTTAAAACCAACACTTTGGGTGAGATTTGAGTTGAAGCATCAAAGGTTGGTTGAAGCAGAATCTAAGTGCTCAATTAAGATCACATTCACCCACTAAATCAAGGTAGGTGGTCTAGAAGTTATATCCCATGGATTATTTGTGGAATTTTTGATGTGTGGTTTTGATCAAGGGTGTCTTTTGGTATGTTTTGCTCACTCTCAGCATGTTTAGGTAAAATGGTTATTAAGAAGGTAACTGGAATCCCTCATGATCCCCATGTGATCCTTCAATGATGATGACACTAATCTGGTGACATCTATGGGGGGTGCCGACACTCCATGAACTAGGTATTTCTAAATAACACGTTAGATTGTTATGTAGTTATATAGAGCCTTGATAAACATGCCGGTGTGTTTGATTGTATTGAAGTAAAATCTAGGTTACGCACCTAGGCTTAGTAATAACTTAAGCGATATTTGGTTATCATGGAAATGATTAATGTCTATAATGAAATGGATTATGAGTTTGGTAACAAAGCCTATTTAGACATGCATAATGAATGAAGCCTAGTGAGATAATCACAATGAATCAATTCATAATGAGATAATCATCATAAAAGGGGAATCAGGATAAGTGGATAAAGGATGTGAAACCTGGTCAATGGTTTAATGGGTTAAGGAAAGGTATTAACTCCCATGTTTTTTCAATGATTTTTGTTTTCCATAGGAAATGGTTGTCATGTTGTGGGAATGGTTAGTGGATATACCTAAATATAGATTGTGCACATGGATTTGTAGAGTGGGGTATTAACTTGAGGATCTACGCCCATGGGATGTGTAGAGACCCAAAGCTTGACGTACAAAGATATTGAATTACTTCTGCGGAATAATTAATACATAACAAAAACAGACACACAATGATCGTAATAGTTTAGTGTCTTTGGAAATTTTGAACATAATCTTCTAATCGTGGTGAAAGATCTTCAACATCTCCCATAAAGATCATCCACTTTTTGTTTCCTTACCTAAAACCATTCTTTTAATACTGGGGGAAAATAAAACATAAAAAGGGTGAGCTCAAATGCTCAGTAAGGGTAACCGTGGATAAAATAAAACATACCATATACATTTGAATCTAAAAACATGAACATAATGTTTAAAAATAAAAATCTTGAGCAAAGGCATTAATTTTGGAAGTACATAAGGCATAGATCATAATGGAACATAAATCATGATAAAATAGCATGGGAATAAAAAATGTAATTGTGGCATCTACTAAGCACATGTAATGATTTCCATAGTAGCCAAGTCATTCCTGCCAAGACAATCTTAGAGGACAAAGTCCCTTTCTGAATCGAGTTCACTCCTTGTTCCAATCCTGTAATACTGAACCGGATTAACTTACTGTTCCATCCATGTCTATCTCATGAGATATAAATCTTTACCCAATGCATTGGAGGTAGATATAGGTCCCACCCATCTCATAATGAAATCATTCTTACTTGTTCCACAAAATAAACATACATCATTCTTAAATACCCAATAAATAAAATGGGTCTCATAAATGTCATCCCATCATCACATAATCCATATAAAAGAAATGGATATAATTTCATAATAAGAAATGTGAAACCATGTAAATCATAGAGAAATTATACTTGAAACATACACATATGAAATAATGTTATCTTAGATGAAAAATGGTTTTGGATAAAACACTTGAAATGAATTCTTGAGGAAAATATCATTTCTTCTTCAAAATCATTTCTTTTCACAAAATGCCATATAATTTTAAAAGAATAGAATTTTTATTAAAAAAGTGATGAAATAATTTTGAGTTATCTTCATTAAAATAAGGATTTATAAAACCGTAAAATCCTTTCATGCTGTATACGTCAAAAAAACATTCTTCTCGTACTTTTGTCGGAAAAGTCAAAAAGTACCTCGTAACGTAAACAAAAGAAATATTCCTTACATACCATGTAGTAAAATTAAAAAATGGGTAAAAAGGACCTTAAACATACATGAATACACTTTTATAAAACATGGACATGGATGATAGCAATAACCCTAGTAAATACTTACGAATAAGAAATCTCGGATAAAAATGAGATTTGCAAAATTATCCCTTACCTTATGTACGATATGCTTCGTATGTATCCAAACCTCCTGTATAATTATTTAAATAATGTCATTGACTTATTACAGAATCATATTCATTGTTATGATATTATATATGGTTCACTTATAACTTTACATTACCCGTTCTTTGGTAAATTCCATGTTAAAGAGCGTTTTCGGTAAAATCGTTTCATTTGTCGTCCGTGTTTTGACTTGTAATTATTCATATGATTACATAGATCATGATTACTTAATTCCATAATATAAAACATGATATATATATATATAATATATTCAGAATATACATATATATAATAGATCGATTAATGGAAAGAAATACACCGTTCATGGAGACGGTAGGCCATACGTACGCATGAACGCTGTTTTCGTTTCCTTATTGAGTTGAATAGAATTAAGTAGATGACATACATATATATAAATATATATATATATATATATACATAAATTCATTAGCTTTATAATTTCATATATTTCATTATTATTGCTTATATATACTTTATAATCATTCTTAAATGGTTAACATGGGGAATGAATCTCATCGCGCCGTGGAGACGGTAATCTGTACGTACGAACGAGCGATGATATCGTTTCCATAATTATTGAATTGAATTGGAGTGGATTATACAATAAATCAGAAGTATTATAATGTTATAATAACTATGTATAGTTATTCTTTACACCATTATACCCATCCATGTAAGGTGTTGGTGGAAAAACAGATTACACCACGGCATGGAGACGGTATTCCGTACGTACACACGCGCTGTGGTTTTGTTTTCTGTAGGATGGATAGAAGGTGAAATGGGATTGTTTCATATTTTTAATATCATATCAGTATATTAGTGATACTTATGTTATTACTTTATAATTAACCAACTAAATAAGAATTTGTTGAAGAATAAAGAAGCTTGAAAGAATCGGTAGAAGAAATCACCTCTTCTTCGATACGCATTTTTGAAACCTCTTCTTAGGGAACTAAGATTGGTCATTGAAGTAGACCAAGACCTCTAGGATGTATCTAGGGAAGTGGAGAAGAGAATTTGGCAGGGGTTGGCAGAGCTTGAAGGCTCAATGTTGTGTGAGGAAGAGAGGGAGGAGGTTCCCTATTATAAGAGAAGAGAGGGGCAGCTTTTGAAATCATAAAAATAGTAGTTTATAATAAATCTAAACCCACATAAAAAACGCCAAAAATGAATCCTATTCGAATATTAGATGATATAGGGTTGTAATAGCATCCACAAATAATATTTAGACATGTTAGGAATTTATTTTAAACATTATCAACTTGATTTATCCTTATATAATGAATTTAATTTTATTTGTGGTAATAATATTTTAAATTTTAAATTATAACAAAGAATTACTTATTTGTTGTGAATTGTATATAATTGGATACATTATAAAATTTTCGACCATATAAATTTAAATTTATAATTTTTAAATATTTTTGTGATTTTTAAACAATTTTATAATATGTTATTTTTATAAAGTAACAATACTGTAAATTTTGACTCTATTCATTTAATTGAATTTAAATAAAATATATATAGAAGATATGTTCTAAATAAAATATTTAATAGATTTAAAAAAGGTGATGTGTTTCTATAATATTAGTGGACGACATTAAATAGTTCATATAATATTTATTTTATTATTTTTTTAAAACCATTTATTTGGTTTATCTCTTAATAAAATAATTACTACAAAATTGTTTTATAATTATTTAATATAATTATATGTTGCATAAAAATTAAAAATAAAATCCTATGATGATGATAAATCTATTACCTTTCACAATAATACTTTTACTCGAATTTATCATCTTAAAATCACGATATTTAAATTGTTATAATTATTAAATTATGAAGTTGACAACTTTGGCATCATTTAAAATAAAATAATATAAGTGTATTAATCGCTTTTATAAGGATCTAACTGGTCAAATATTCTAAAATTACATGATTATGGTTTATATTTTCATCAATAATATGTTTTGGTCAGGGTTTTGTGCCTTTTATGGTCAATACTAATTTAATAAAAAATATATTCTTGATTTTTCACTAGATAAAAAATTTCTACATCACTATTGTGTCACAATTAATGATAAATATTTAATACCTAAAAATTATAAATAAATTCATATGATGTAGCTAATTTCATTATCTTTCTGGAGACTATTCATGTTCTACGTTTCATGAAGTTTATCACTAAATTAAAATTAATATACTTATAAGATTTAAGAGAGTGACATGTTGTCACTTTCTTTGGTTTTAATAATTATTAAATTATTTTCATGGAAAAATTCCATTAAATGATTCTAATCCTACCCTTAGGTGATATGGTTCTACATTTAGTCATCCAATAGGATTTTGGCAGGTGTTAGGTTAATTTTATGATCTTATATTTACCCTTAATTACCTGATTTACCTTTAACTATGGTAAATTTTATTTACCATAGTTACTATTCATAAAGACCAAAAATAAAAATTAGCTTATTAACATAATTTGTACCCACTGATACCAAATATGGAATCCATTTTTCCAAATTCAATACACAAAATTTACAGATATTAAATTAAAATTAATCCCATTGTCGAAAGAAAACGGGTTTTTCTTTAAAACATTTCAAAAGATTGAATTTATTTAACCTACGAATTCAGTGTAAAATCAATTCTAATGACATAAATTATATTAAATGGTAAAAATATATTCAATTTATACTTTAAAACCATTCAATATTATAATTTAACCACATAATTTATTACGATGAAAAAAGTTGTTTTTAATTAAAATATAGCGTGTTTTTACTATTCATTAAAATATGAAAGTTATCGGAATAATATGAAACTTTTATCCAAGGTAAAATTTTATATCAGTATTTAAAAGAATAATTTTATTTTGTAAAATTTAACTTATAAACACGTCAAAAACTAGATTTAATGTGGGTGCGCCATCAAAAGGCAGCAAAACTGCATTTTTTGAAATATACTTATTTTACCCGAAAAATTTATTTTGTTCTTATACCATGTTCTAGAAAATGTGTAAGATGAATAATAATGTTATAAAATTCAAAAAAAAATTTATACTATTCATAACGTCTAGTTCATAATAATTTTATAATAATATATCATTGTTTAGTAAAAGTCGGTATTGCGTACAACACACGCTATTGAGTAAGGTCACGATTGCGTGTAATGCAAGCCTAGTCAGGGTTTCGTGTTGTGCAAGACTTCTTTATTATTTCATATAAAAGAATCCAGCCATATTTCATTTATACATTGAATATATATATATATATACTCAATTTTGCGTAGAATGACTATTATAAAACAGAACTTGAAATTGTGTGTAACATAATCTAAGAATAGTCTCATGTATACTTCAAGCTAATACAGTGTTGCATATATCACAAGATAATCTTGTTGTAGCATAAAAAACATGACATCAAATGAATTAAATAGAATACTTATCATCAAATATCTGGTTGTTACATTCTACCCCCCATAAAATGAATTTCGCCCTCGAAATTCGTCGGGGTTATACATGGTTTTCTACTTGAATGTTTTTTTAATTTGAAACCCACATCGTAAAAAGGAACACCAAAACTTATCTTTAAAAGATAAACTACGAAACGCAATGGTTACCCAAATAAACTAATCATTTGGTTTCAACATAGGAGAACATAGTTGAAAATATGGATATGGAAGAGAAATCTAACCATCATGTTCTGATGGAGAGTGGTAGAGAACATGGCTATGAAAAATCCTACAATCACAAAGCCATAAAATTGTGATGATCTAAGGTACCATCTGATTCATCGGATATAAGAGCACTAGGACCCCATTTTTGGTTTTCAAGATCATTTCTATAAAGTTGAAAATTTTGAATTAGAAGAAATACTTGCTGATTTTGGTACAATCTCACTGTTTTTCATGCTCTGAACAATTTCCACTTCATCTATTAAAGAAATGAAGTTGAATTTGTTATTCATGAAGTGTTAATAGGTCATTTGATAGAATGATGGTTCATTCCTTGTGTTTCAAACAAAAGGTTTTCAAAAGTTATCAAATATACATAAGTCCATCTATGGGGAGGTTAATCATCTATGATTCCAAAAATGAACTTATACTTCATATATCATACCTCTTAATAAAATAAAACTAGTTTCTTCTAACCAGGGACTTCCTGTAGGCCATTGGTATGCGATAAAGGCCATTCACACTTCAGTTGTGGGTTCGATTCCCACAGCCTTGTCCGACGCGATGGGTTGTCGCCCATCCTGCAGGTTGTCCTTTTTCTAAAACTACATTACAATAACATCCCACCAATAATATGGAAAAATTTTCTATCCTTAAACAATACTAACATATTTCCAACATAATCCATTCCAATATTTAGGCTTATCAAAAATACATCAGTCCAAGCTCATAGTATAAAGAAAAATATGACTTGAAATGTCACATAACAATCACGTGAATGCCATCATTTATCCCCAATATATCATAAGATATATCTTCTTGGTCAAATTTCAAATATGTGAATACCATAATCAGGTATTCTCTTGATGAATGAATACCCATTGAACCTTAGTGAAAACATGAATGCATTTAAAAGTTAACAATTTCCACATACCAAAATCCTCAAAATTCTATATACTCAATTTATGATATCACTTAGTCCTTATATCAATAACGAGCTCATAAATACAATCAAACATCTCATTATCTTCTAATCCCTTCATTATGTGCATATCATCTACTTTCCAAAATATTTAAATAACTTTTCATGGTTACTGGTACCATCAAATTATTGAAAACCACAATAGGCTAATACAAAAATATTCCAATACACCATAAAAGTACCTCAACAACATTATTATTGAATAAACACTTCAATCCATCCCATAAAATGATTGTCATAGAATAATTACTTCCTTGATTAAGATGTAACTTTTTAGGTCATGGCATCTAGTTGGGTAATTCCCATGTTCTCCACAAATAAGACATTGAACTACATAACATTCTATCATTATATGCCCCTTTTCTCCACACAGATAACATCTGTCCCTCCATTTGAGATATTCCTCACGGATCTTCTTCCCTTATTTATAAATCTCAATCTTCCGTTCTTTATGCTCCTCCACATGCGAACATGCATAAAAGTCTATCTTCCTCTTATTTGATGAATTAGGCATACCACTAAATTTCACCTTGTTAATCATATATCGCGATGATTGATTCGACATAATCATATTATCTTTAACTATAGGCATTACACAATTTCGTTTCTCATAGTCACCAATTTCTCCATTGGATTCAATGTTAACCGAATTCCTTATGGTGCCCTCCATTGACTAAAACACAAACATAATTCTGTGAGAGGAAAAAATCATACAAGGAAAATAACATAATCAAGGGGGAGTACCGTCAATATATAACATCTTAGGTTAAATTCAATGATCATTACTGTATTTATAGGACTATAACCTATACTTATAATTAACATTAGGGACATCCCTAGACATACCTTAGAAATATATCTAGGGATCTCACTATAGTTTTCACATCCTAGTTTCCAATGGTTGACTAAACCTTTCCTCTGATACCAATTGTAGAGACCCGAAGCTTGACATACATAAATATTAAATTAATTTTGTGGAATACTTAATACATAACAAAAACATACACACAAGGACCGTAATAGTTTAGTGTCTTTGGAAACTTGGAACGTAATCTTCTAATCATGGTGAATGATCTTCAACATCTCCCATAATGATCTTCCACTTTTTGTTTCCTTACCTAAAACTTTTATTTTAATCCTGGGGGAAAATAAAGCATAAAAAGGGTGAGCTCAAATTCTCAGTAAGGGTAAGCATGGATAAAATAAAACATACCATATACATTTGAACTTCAAAACATGAACATAATGTTTAAACATCAAAATCTTGAGAAAATACATAAATCGTGGAAGTAAATAAGGCATAGATCATAATGGAACATAAATCATGATAAAGTATCATGGGAATAAAACATGTAATTGTGGAATCCATTAATCACATTTAATTATTTCTATAGTAGCCAAGGCATTGCTGCCAAGACCATCTTAGTGGACAATGTCCCTTTCTGAATCGATTTCACTCCTCGTTCCAGTCCTATAATACTGAACTGGATTAACTTACAGTTCCAGCCATGTCTATCTCATGAGATATAAATATTTACCCAAAGCATTGGAGGGAGAAATAGGTCCCACCCATCTCATAATGAAATCATTCATACTTGTGCCACAAAATAAACAGAAATCATTCATAAAAACCCAATAAATAAAATGGGTTTCATAAACGTCATCCCATCATCACATAATCCATATAAAATAAATGGATATCATTTAATAATAAGAAAAGTGAAACCATGTAAATCATAGAGTCATTATACTTGAAACATACACATATGAAATAATGTTATCTTAGATGAAAAATGGTTTTTGATAAAACACTTGAAATGAATTCTTGAGAAAAATATCATTTCTTCTTTAAAATCATTTTCTTTTCAAAAAATGCCATGCAATTTTAAAAGAATCGGATTTTGTTTATAAGAGTCATGTAATATTTTGTAGTAAGCCTCATGAAAATAAGGCATTATAAAACCGTAAAAATCCTTTCATGCCGTATACGTTAAAAAATCATTCTTCCCGTACTTTTTTCGGAAAAGTCAAAAAGTACTTTGTAACGTAAACAAAATAAAGATTCCTTACATACCATGTAGTAAAAGTAAGAAATGGGTAAAAAGGACTTTAAACATACATGAATACACTTTTATAAAACATGGACATGGGTGATAACAATAACCCCAGTAAATACTTACGAATAAGCAATCTCGGATAAAAATGAGATTTGCAAAATTATCCCTTACCTTATGTTCGATATGCTTCGTATGTATCCGAACCTCCTGTATAATGATTTAAAAAATGTCATTGACTTATTACAGAATCATATTCATTGTTATGATATTATATATGGTTCACTTATGAATTTATATTACCCGTTCTTTTGTAAATTCCATGTTAAAGAGCGTTTTGGGTAAAATCGTTTCATTTGTCGTCCGTGTTTTGACTTGTAATTATTCATGTGATTACATAGATCATGATTACTTAATTACAGAATATAAAACATGATTTATATATAATATATATTCAGAATATACATATATATAATAGATCGACAAATGGAAAGAAATACACCGTTCATGGAGACGGTAGGCCGTACGTACGCATGAACGCTGTTTTCGTTTCCTTATTGAGTTGAATGGAATTAAGTATATGACATAAATATATATATATAAATAAATCCAGAAGCTTTATAATGTCATATATATCATTATTATTTCTTATATATACTTTATAATCATTCATAGATGGTTAACATGGAGAATGAATCTCATCGCGTCGTGGAGACGGTAATCTATACGTACGCACGAGCGATGATATCATTTCCATAATTATTGAATTGAATTGGAGTGGATGATAAAATATATCAGAAGTAGTATTATGTTATAATAACTATGTATAGTTATTCTTTGCACCATTATACCCATCCATGTAAGGTGTTGGTGGAAAAACAAATTACACCACGGCGTGGAGACGGTATTCCGTACGTACACACGCGCGGTGATTTTGCTTTCTGTAGGATAGATAGAAGGTGAAATGGGATTGTTTAATATTTATAATAACATATCAGTAAATTATTGATACTTATGTTATTACTTTATAATTAAGCAACTAAAGAAGAAGAAGTTTAAGAATAAAGAATCTTGAAATAATCGGTAGAAGAAATTACCTCTTCTTCGATACAGATTTTTGAAACCTTCTCTTAGGGCACTAATATTGGTCTTTGAAGTAGACCAGGACCTCTAGAATGTTTCTAGGGAAGTGGAGAAGAGAATTTTTCAGGGGTTTGCCGAGCTTGAAGGCTCAAGGTGGTGTGAGGAAGAGAGGGAGGAGGTTCCCTTTTATAAGAGAGGAGAGGGGCACTTTTGGAAATCTTAAAAATATTAGTTTATAATAAATCTAACCCCCCTTAAAAACCACAAAAAATGAATCATATTAAAATATTATATGTGATAGGGTTGTAATATCATCATCCAATAAAATTTAGACATGTTAGGAATTTATTTTAAACATTATCAACTTGATTTATTCTTATTTAATCAATTTAATTTTATTTGTGGTAATAATATTCTAAATTTTAAAATATAAAAACTAATTACTTATTTGTTGTGAATTGTCCATAATTGGATACTTTATAAAATTTTCGACCATAAAAATTTAAATTTATAATTATTAATTATTTTTGTGATTTTTAAACAATTTTATAATATGTTATTTTAAAAAAGTAACAATACTGTCAATTTTGACTCTATTCATTTATTTGAATTTAAATAAAATATATACATAAGATATGTTCTAACTAAAATATTTAATAGATTTATAAAAGGTCATATGTATCTAGAAAATTAGTGGACCACATTAAATAGTTCATATAATATTTATTTTATTAGTTTTTTAAACCATTTATTTGGTTTATCTCTTAATAAAATAATTACTACAATAATTTTGTATAATTATTTAATATACTTATATGTTGCATAAAAATTAAAAATAAAATCCTATGATTAATATAAATCTATTACCTTTCACAATAAAACTTTTACTCGAATTTATCATCTTAAAATCACAATATTTAAATTCTTATATTTATTAAATTATGAAGGTGACCACTTTGGCATCATTTAAAATAAAATAATATAAGTTTTATAATCACTTTTATAATTCTCCAAATGGTCAAATATTCTACCATTGGATTATTATGGTTTAAATGTACATGACCAATATGTTTTGATCAGGGTTTTGTGCCTTTTATGGTCACTATTATTTTAATAAAAACTATATTCTTGATTTTTCACTTGATAAACAATTTTTGCTTCACTATTGTGTCACAATTAATGATAATTTTTTAATCCCTAAAAATTATAAATAAATTCATATTATGTAGATAATTTCATTAGATTTTTGGATACTATTCATCTTCTAAGTTCATGAATTTTATCACTGAATTAAAATTAATATACTTATAATATTTAAGAGAGTGACATGTTGTCACTTTCTCTGGTTTTAATAATAAATATATTATTTTCATAAATAAAAGTCCATTAAATGATTCTAATCCTACCCTTAGGTGATATGGGTCTCCTTTTAGTCATAAAATAGGATTTTGGAAGGTTTTAGGTTAATTTTATAATCAGGTATTTACCCTTAATTACCCGATTTACCTTTAACTATGGTAAATAAAATTTACTGTAGTTACTATTCATAAAGCCCAAAAATAAAGAGTAGCTTATTAACATTATTTGGACCCACTTATTTCAAATATTGAATCCATTTTTCCAAATTAAATACACAAAATCTGCAGATATTAAATTAAAATTAATCCCATTGTCGAAAAAACATGTTTTTCTTTAAAACATTTCAAAAGATTGAATTTATTTAACCTACGAATTCAGTGTAAAATCAATGCTAATGACATACATTATATTAAATGGTAAAAATATATTCTATTTATTCTTTAAAACCATTCAATATTATAATTTAACCACATAAGTTATTATGATGAAAAATGTTTTTTTTAGTTAAAATATAGTGTGTTTTTACTATTCATTAAAATATGAATGTTATAAGAATAATATGAAAATTTTATCCAAGGTAGAATTTTATATCTTTATTTTAAAGAATAATTTTATTTTGTAAAATTGAACTTATAAACATGTCAAAAACTAGATTTAATGTGGGTGCGCCATCAAAAGGCGGAAAAGCTGCATTTTTTGAAAAATAATTGTTTTACCAAAAAAAATTATTTTGTTCTTATAACATGTTCTAGAAAATGTGTAAGATGAGTAATAATGTTATAAAATTCAGCATTTAGTTAATACTATTCATAAAGGCTTTCTCATCATAATATTATAATAATATATCCTTGTTTAGTAAAACCTGGGATTGCGTGCAACACACGCTATCGAGGAAGGTCACGATTGCGTGTAATGCAAGCCAAGTCTGGGTTGCATGTTTTGCAAGACTCATTTAATATTTCGTATAACAGATTCCAACCATATTTCATTTATACATTGAATATATATATATATACACACAATGTTTCATAGAATGACTATTATAAAACGAACTTGAAATTCTGTGTAACACAATCTAAGAATAGCCTTGTGTATACTTCAAGCTAATACAGTGAGGAATATTTCACAAGATAATATTCTTTTAGCATAAAACATATGACATAAAATAAATTAAAAAGAATACTTATCATAAAATATCATGTTGTTACAGGACGAGTTCGACTGAGGATCAAAAATCCACCCCCAATGCACGGGTTATGGGAGAGGACTGAGGCTCTGTTCCCCTAATGGTTTCATCCATCTGGAATGAGGCTTTGAGGTGAGGATATGGGTTACCAGAGGATGTTATTCCCAGTGAGATATGATTACAATGTTCTTTTCCTCATGAAAGTGTTTGTGTACTTTGATCCCATGTAACTTGTTGTGTTTGATGAACCCATGTTAAATGTGTTGCAAATGGTATGTAATGGGAAATGGGATGAAGTTGTAAGATATGAAAATGGTAACAAAAGTTAGAAATGGACATAATCTATCAATAGGCAGATATTCTTTTCTTTATCATTAAATATTCACATCCCTTTATCACGCAAAATTGTTTATACCAGATATTTTCTAAATGTCATTGTAGGTGGCCTTCTGAGTTTTACTCACCCCCTGCTCGGGCCGCTATTGGGTACCAGAGAATACATCAATTTTATTTGTCAAGAGAAGGAAAAAGTCCCTTTCTAGGGAGTTGTGCTAGCTTGGCTGTACATGGAGGATGACCTAGACATTGTGTTGGGACCATTTTGGGGATTTTGTAGTTGTCTACATTTTGGGTTTTTTCACTTTTTATCTTGTAGCATGACAAGTAATGATTACTTCTGGACATGGTTTTACACTATTAAGGGAATGTTTTTTATGCATGATATGTTATTATTGGTTATTATTATGTTATTTTTTTATCTTCTGTTGTGGATTACTCTGATTAAAATGGTGTATAGTCTCCCCAATAGACTATTTGGACCCCCTCTACTAGTCAAAAACCATTGGAATATGGGGAGGCAAGCTTATGTTCACTTAAGAACCCAGATCGGAGCACCAGTTTTGAGGCCCCTAGGTTAGGGATGTTACAAAGCGGTATTAGAGGAAGATTTTCTTCTCGTTCTCTCTAATCTTGTTATTTGGGAGGGTAGAGGTGAGTTATGATGTGTCGAGCATTGGTAAGGAGCTTGTTCTTAGTAGTACCTAACCCATCTATGGGGGAAACCCCAAGTCACCAAGGATGGGAATTGTTGTTCTTGATTTTTATATGATACAATTGATTATATTTTAACATTGGGTGATGCACATGTTGTGTGATGTGATGGTTTTATGATATTTGGATCATGTCCTCAATTGCACGTGGCTGTTTTCATGCATCATTATAGGCACCTATAAATATGGGTGACATGAATCATGGTAGGCACACATAGGTTAGGTGTGTGAGGCATGAAAGATAGAATGCTCCATGCATCTTGATAATTGAAATGGAGATTCTGTAAATGAAACTATGCAATTGTTTGAAGATAAAAGAATTATAAGTCATAATTAATGAAATATGTGTAATTAAGGGTTTTTAGTGAATTGAAAATGTTTCTTATAACATGATGTGTGATCCTTGTGTTGTTGTATGGTTTCTTACCACTTGTGGACCATGCCCTACAATGGGGATTGTCGGGGTGATGTTTTTTGAATTTTAAGGGTTTTTGTGGCTGGTGAAGATCCTTCTTGTAATGAAGTTTTGAACGTTTCATGTTATGTGTTCAAAACCCTGTGTTTGTAAATTTAGAGAAATGCCACCATGAAATCGAGCTATGTTTGGTCAACAAGAGGATGTTACTGAGAACACTCTTTTAGTAGAGGAGAAAGAGAATGTGGTGATCATGGAATGTAGAGAAGATCTGTTCTGAGTGAACGTGGCTTGGTTTAGGGAATCTATGGATTAGGACCCAGGGCAGGTTGCACCTAGTTTGTTTGATCTGACCAGAGAGTTTCAGTTGTATTTTCCTTCAATACTTACTAGAGAGGGTGGTCCATAGGTATCAATGTTCTGGATAGTGTCTGTCCAGACAATACATGATCATCTGGAGAGTCCTGTTGGGAAGTGAGTCAGGTTTGAAGCTTATATGTTGCGGGGTGAGGAAAAGCATTGGTGGGACATCATGTCTTAGACATTTCATGCTGAGGGGATGTTGTGGAATGATTTTTAGGAAATTTTTTTGGTGAATTTTCACATAGAGACTCTAATGTAAGATCGGTCTACGGAGTTCATAGGCCTGACTTAGGGATCGATGTTAGTGATAGAGTATAATGGTAGCTTCACTGACCTATGATACTTTATTCCAGAATTGGTGGGGGATGAGGCATCCGTTATGAGGTGTTTCCTGGATGGTACGAGACAAAATATCATGTCATAGGTGAATATCATTCTGTTGGCAGTTTATAGAGTTAGTGGATCAAGCATTGATCTCTGAAGGGAACCTAATGGGAGCCTAAGGTAGTACGTTCATCATGCCAGATGGGCAGACAAGTAGTACATCATCGAAGGACCGAAAGCATCACCATGGAAGCTTTTATCTGGGTGGAAGTGTGTAGGGTGGTCAAAAGAGAGGGTAAGCCTCTCAAGGTGGTGATCAGGTGTAACTCTATCATTGTTGAAATGAAGGGCACATTCACGGCCAGTGGCCTTAACCTCTTGTTGAGTACTGATCGTGCCGAATATTTGGACATGTGCAGAGGTTTTTCCAGAACCCTCCACCGGTGAGCATGGATTTTGGTGTCAGGAAGATCCAAGTGGAGGAAAGGGGCCAGTTTCTCTGTATTATGTAGGTTGTTCGAGCTCCATGGGACGTACTGGTAGAAGCATTGGATATGGATCTCTGAATCTGAATCGTCCATGTCAGAAGGGAAATGTAGTGCATGGAACACAATTTGAAGCCCAGGGTGGAAGGGCATGTTAGCTTCATGTTGTTCAGTCTGCACCAAGTGATGGTGAGGTAGGGCCATCGATTGTTTGAGGTATGATCCTTATAAATTCAATGATTTATAGTGCATTGTTTGACACGGTGCCACACACTATTTTATTTCTACTCTGTCTGTGGTAGCGTTGAGTTTTCTTATGGAGAGTATGTGTAGGGTTATGTCTATTGACACTCTATTGGGGGTTAAAAAGGAAGGTATTAGGAAGTTTAAGGAATGTACACTAGAATTCAGTGGGTATCATTTCATGTGGGAATTTTTCATTATCGATATTTTAGGATTTGACCAAATCTTTAGTATGGACTAGTTGGTGTTGTATTGGGTGCACATAGACTGTTATCCACATAAGGTATCATCCAGGTCAATTGAGCGTAACACTTATGCCCATCATGAAGAGTGGGATGTTTGAGTAGGTTGAGCAGGACCATTTTTCTAGTATTTGGGTAGGATCATTAATCAAGTAGCTTTTAATCTGATTGATGATGAATAAGGGGAATATTTTGTCTTCCCATTTGTAGGGTATTGGTATCAGGATGTGTATCCTGAGTATATCTCGGGGTTTCTACCCGATATGGATGTTGAGTTTAAAATTGAGTTACTGGTGGGAGTAGAGCCAGTTTCAATTCCTCCGTACTGAATGGCACGGGCAGAACTCTAGGAGTTAAATGTTTATCTTGATGATTTGTAGGATAAGGGATTCATACATCCTAGGACATTTCAATGGGGATCCCTTGTTCTTTGTGTAAATAAGGATTATGGGTCTCTAAGGATGTGTGTTAATTAATATAAGTTAAATCAGATGACGGTGAAAAATCGGTACCCTCTTCCTAGAATTGTTGTACTTCTTAACATTTGAGGGGTGAATTAGTGTTTTATAGGATTGATCAATGATTGGTTTAAAACTAGTTGAGGGTGAGGCCTTCTGACGTACCGCTGACCACTTTCAGGAATCAGTACGTCTTGTTTGCATTTCATGTGATGACTTTCAGATTGACTAATGCACCGGCGGTGTTCATGTCTTTGATGAACAAAATATGTCATCCTTATATGGATCAGTTTTTGGTTTTCCTTGTTTAATACATCTTGTTGCACTCAAAAACTCATAACGATCATGCCCAACATCTTGACAACATTTTGAGTACACTGTAGGAGAATCAATTATACACCAAGATGTCAAAGTGTAAGTTCTGGATTGGAGAAGTGAATTTTCTAGGTCACATCATCTCCGAGGTAGGTGTTTTGGTGGATGTAGAGAAAGTGAAGGTTTTTGTGTCTTTTGATCATCCGAAGAGTGTTTTAGATGTTTGGATTTCTCTAGGTTTGGCCAGGTATTACCGGAGGTTCATCTAGTATTTATCTCTCTTTGACACACTAATTTCAGGCATGACCTAGAAGGGGATTAGGTTTGAGTGGTCTAAGGCTTGCGATAATTCCTTTCAAGGGTTGAAAAAAAAATTGACGACCACACCGATCTTGATTTTACCTGATCTAGGTAGGAAGTATGTTATATTTTTCAATTCTCCCATTATCAGTCTTACAGATGTGTTAATGTAAGATGAGTGAGATGTGGCTTATGGGTCTAGGAAATGGAGACCCCATTGGTGGAATTATCACACACTTGAACTTGTGTTGGATATCGTAGTGTATGCCTTAAAGTGCAAGAGGTACTACATGTTGGGGGAACATTTCACAGTGTATACTGATCACAATACTCTAATGTATATATTTTTATAGTAAGATTACAGTCTTCAGTAGTGAAGATGGGTTGAGTATCTTCAGTCAATCTAATTTGAGATGGTATATACACTAGGAAAAAGGAACAGTATTTCTGAATCTTTGAACATGAAGGCTACGAACCTAGTGGTTTACGAATCCGGCATCAAGTGGAAGGTGATGGATTTGTTTGGGGAGATGCACCTGGTGCAGCAGGATGAAAATTGTCAGAAAAATCTTACATCTATGGTGGTTGAGTCGACTCATTAGGGTTGAGTTAGGGAATGTCAGCTTGAAAATCCTGAATTTTTTTCCATGAAGGAAAGACTTAAAGGTGGGGAGCCACAATTTGATTTGGTCGTGGGAGTGGACAGGGTTGGTTGTGTTCATCGTCATGTGGTTGTGCTGGTATGCATGCGAGATGATTTGATGTGTGTGTTCTATGCCTCAAAATGTAATGTGCATCTTATTTTTACCAAGATGTATCGTTATATCCACATGCAGTTTTGGTGGTAGGGATTGAAAAAGTACGTTTTAGGCTTTGTGGCATGGTGCCTTACCTGTCAGCCGGTGAAGCCTGAGCATCAACACCCAGGTGGTTTGTTACATCCATCTCTCATTCTAGAAAGGAAGTGGGATGATGTGAAAATGGATTTTATGGTGGGTCCTCCAGGGTTTCCTCGGTATAATGATGCAACATGGGTGGTTGTGGATCAGCTAACTAAAGTGGCACATTTATTACTGGTTCAAGAGATAAACACAGTTGATCAGTTGGGTAAGTTGTATGTTCAGAAAATAGTATGGTTTCATGGTGTACAATGTACTATAGTTTCATATAGAGATCCTAATTTCACATCTATCTGTTGTCAAGAGATGCAGAAGGCACTTGGTACATAGGTGCTTTTGAGAACTGCTTTCCTCACACATATGGATGGGCAGTCGGAGTATAAAATCCAAGTGTTGGAAGATATGTTGATGGATTGTGTAATTTATTCAGAAGTTCATGGAATAAGAACCTAATATTTTTTAATTTTCATAAAACAACGGTTTTTAGGCTACAGTTTAGATGGAACCGTTTGAGGCTCTCTATGTGAGGATGTGAACATATCCACTGTGTTGGTTGGAGGCTAGTGAAACCGAGCTGCTGGGATTGAGTCTCATGTTGGAGACATCAGAGAAAGTAGATTTGATTCAGAAACAGATGGAAATAGATCAGAGTAGGAAGAAGTTGTATGGGGATCTGAGGCGTATACCTCTTGTGTTCGAGGTGGATGATAGTGTTTTTATTTCGGGTGTCAACATGGTTGGTTCATCGATAGATTTAAAAGTAAGGCAAGTTGGTGCCTAGGTATGTGGGGCCGTTTGAGATTATGGAGAGGATCATACATGTGGCATACTTATTGGACCTTCCACAGTGGTATGGATATATGCATGGTTTTTTTATGTGTCACAGCTTCGGTGAAATCACCAGAACCCAACTCACATGGTTGATGTGGGAGAAGTTGAGCATGAGGCTCATATGTCCTATGAGGTTGATCTGGTTTGTGTGGTGGATCATAGTGGGAATGTCATGAGGGGAAATTTTGTACCATTAGTGCTATTACTATGGTAGTATGGGAATGTTCTGGAAGAAAAATTGAATACGGAATCAAATATGCAGGCTCATTGGCCCGGTCTCTTTTCCATTGAAGTGAAATGAAGCCTTGGGAGCTTGGCTAGAGGACCAGAAATTATAAGGTGTGGAGGTTGTAATATCCCAAAACATAGAAAAAAATTTCATCGTTTAGGTTTTGGTTTGAATCCTTCTTTTAGGTTTATTAGGAGATTAACCAAGTCCTTAAGGAGTCTCTGGGGTCTTCCATGTGTTTGGGACACTAGAAAGAATAATGGGGGGGATTTCAGGGTAGGCCGCACAATCAGCGCACAGTTAGTGCTAACCATGTGGACATACTAGGAAACTGTGCTGGAGGTTGGATTTTGAATAGTGGCATCCGTACGGTTTTCATACGGTTTGGAAAACGGTGTGCTGATACCGTATGGCCCGCAAACTTTTAAAAAATTATGATTTTTCCAGTATGCGATTTTAAATCATAACTGGGTATTTCCTCCCATTTCATCTATATTCACCCAATGGACGAACCAAATCTCCCAACAGCTCCAAGATATCTATATCCCTCATTTATAGGGAGTTTTGGGTGTAGTTGGATGCAGATCAAAGCTCCGAGTAAGGATAATCAAATCATTCCGTCTCTATTGAGTTTAGGGGTTGTATCTTCTTACCCTCTCTTTCTGATGCTCTAGAACCCAACACTTTTGGTGAGACTAATATTGAAGCTTCAATGGCTGGTTGAAGTAGAATCTAAGGGCTCTATTAAGAGCATGTTCAACTATTTAATCGAGGTAGGTTGTCTAAAATTTTTATCCCATGGTCTATTTGTGGAATTGTACATGTGCGGTTTTTGTCTTGGGTGTCTCTTGATGTGTTATGATCACCCATTGGCATATTTAGGTAAAATGGTTATTAATAAGTTAAATGGATACCTTCATGATCCCCTTGGGATGTGTCTAGGGTGATGAGTCAAATTTAGGGCCACCCATTGGGTGAGATGACTCTCCCAGAATGAGGGATTTTTAAAGAACAAGTGATATTTTTGTGTAGTGATGTAGAGCATTGATAAACATGTCGTTTTTTATTGTATTGAAGTAGAATATAGGTGATTTACCTAGTCTTAGTAATAATTTAAGGAATATTGGGTAAACATTGAAATGATTAAAGACTACAATGAATTGGATTATGAGCTCGATAAAAAAGAATAGTGAGTTAGACATAATTAACGAACCATAGTGATATAGGTTCAATGAATGAATTCTTAGTGAGATAATAATATTAAAAGGGGAATCAGGCTAAGCCGCTTGATGATGTGAAATGTGGTAATTGTGTTTATGGTTTAAAGAATTGTATTAACTATCTTGTTATTTTTAGGATTTATGTTTTCCTTGGGAAATGGTTGTGATGTTGTGTGAATGGTTGATAGATATACATACATATATCATGTTCACATGGATTGTTATAGTGGGGTATTGATGTGAGGTTTTACGCACACGGGTTGAGTTGGACTTAGGCTCTAAAATTCGTCCCTAATTCATGGGTTAGGGAAGAGGATTGAGGCTCTTTTCCACTAACAGTTACGCCCACATGAACTGAGGCTTCACAGTGATGATATGTGATACATGAGGACGTTAGTCCTAGTGAGATAGGATAACTATGTGTCTGTCCTCAGGCATGTATTTTTGTACTTTGAACATTTGTAACTTGTTGTGTTTTATGAACCAATGTTAAATGTGTTGAAAATGGGAAGTAATGGGAAAAGGAATGAAATGGTATGATATGGAAATTGTAATAAATTTTGGTAATGGACCTAAATTTCCATAGGAATCAAAATAATTTCCATGAAATTTATTATTCATTTCCATTTTGCGTGAACAATTGTTTATACTAGATATTTTGTAGATTATGTTGGTGGTTTCCTATAGAGTTTTACTCACACCCTGCTCGAGCCTCCCTTGGGTACCTGAGAAAACTTCATGTTTTCTTGGAAAGGGAAAGGAAATGGCCCTTGCAATGCATTTGGGTTGGAATTGGTTTGTGTGGTGGATGACCCGAAAATGGTTTCGGGACCATTTTTGGGATTTTGCAATGGTCTACATTTTTTGTTATTTTCACTTGTAGCATGGAATGTAATATTTACTGTTGGACGTGGTTGTACCCCATTTGGGGAATGGTTGTTTGTGCAAACTGTGGTATTATTAATTATTACTCTATTATTTTTTATCTTCTGTTGTGGATTACTCTAATAAAAAGGGGTTATAGTCTTCCCAACTGACTATTTGGACCTCTGCTGCTAGTTAGCAACCTTTGGCATATAGGGAGGCGCGCTTTAGGTCATGTAACAACCCTACTCGGAGCACTGGTTTAGTGAATCCCATGTTGGGCCCATTAAAATCTATGTGATAGTGGGGATGAGATAGAATCTCCCAAATGTATGTATTTAATAGTACCCCAAATGAGATCCCACATGAACTTATAGAGTATGGTATAAAATACCAAATAAAGTCCCCCCTGATCCCTAAAATACATTACCCACTAAATAAGATACAAGTAGCATTTTATGACCAAATAATCATGTCATAAAATCATTTAAATTTTAATTAATTTTTATATCATGAAATATATTATGTGATAAAATCATGTCCTAACGCGACTCATCATTCCCAAAAAAATCTTGTTATATTAAATAATATCCATTCGTAAAATATTTTCTCATGTATTTATTCAATATCCAATAAATAATTATAAGTAATAAAATTAATAAAAATTATTATAAACTCGAATTATAAGAATTTATTTAACTCATTATGATCATTCAAACTCGAACATCTTCTAAACACCATGGTGGGACCCACCATTTCTTACACTCTTATTTATTAGTATATTTAAATTATTTAAATATTGTTATTGTGAGACCCTCAAGGATTTTATCTATAGACCACTAATTATTATTCATAGACCTAGAGTGGAGATAGAAAACACATCAAAGCCCAAATAAAGACTAGGAAATTCATTTTAATGAAAAACTCCCACAGAAACATGTCATGTAATATAATATCATTGTCACATTATATCTCATAAGGAAGGATGCACACTTCAAGTAATTATCCATTATCACTATATTATTCTTTTACCTTATTCAATTTACATATTTTCCTCTACCACGAAAAAGGATTTTGTAAAGATACTACCATCCTAATAAATAAGGTCTGATATACAAAATCCTTACAGAAGTGAAACATTCTATATTGATTATTCAATAAATGTCATACAACAAATAATGCACCCAACATAAGCTACCTCACAACGACAAAACTTTTAATTTTTTATCTATATACCTAAAAAATGGTACACATTGATAATAACATAAATTCATGAAACCAATACATGTATTTGTATATACAGGCAACCAATTACACATAAAAAATGTAGTGTTCCTATTAGTAGGAAAATCCTCAAGATATTATCTAATTAAGATTACCATGTGTGAACATCATGAGAAGAAGTCCCAATACTTACAAACCTCCATCACCTAATAGTCACCCATCCTATGTGTCTTATTGGAATGATGTTTCTAGACCATAATAAAAAATATTAAATTTAATATCATAGTATCTTTAGGTTCTCAATATATCATGGGAACTATTGTAACGTTCTAATTAAATAAATAATATATGAATGTTAGCATGTAAATTATGGATGGATAAATGTCAACACTATTATTGTAGGTGTATATTATTCATAACTCACTGTATAAATGATATAGTAATCATTTGTATACTTAATGTGGGGTATAGGGAAGACACTTTTACATCACTCCCACTATCACTAGAGACAACTTTATAGCCATCCCTTTTAGTAATCAAATGATAAGATCATGCTTCTACTAAGTTATGTATTTATTCATTGGGTCTTCCATGTCACTTCTAGGTGGTTACTATTTTATCTACGTCATTACCCTTAGAGTAAGACACATCAAGAGATGATATCCCCATGAATATTCTTTTTGTACACTCTATAAAAAAATCCCCTTACATATTTTCTCATACCAGTAGTAATATTGTCAAAATTTATATTATGATAAACATTAATTACTAGGTGTGATTCCCCAAGAATAATAAGAAGTCATTATATACTATAAAATACTTCTTTTTCTAAATTATAAGCATCAGCACACTCAATGATTGATGATTTCATAATAACTTTCGTTAATGATCATATATTACTCATTAACCTTATATTACTATGATATTAAATTAGATTGATATAAAATAAGGATAGTTTTTTTCAATTTAAAACTAGAACCCCTTCTCATCTAATTACTAGGAACATATATCTCGTACTCTCTCATGAACAATTGGATAGTTCTGAATGCTTTCTATGAATTTCCCCTGGATTATTCTAATATTATCCAACCATAATGTATACGATTGAAAATTCACATCCGGTATATAGAATTTCTTATGTGATATATCCATTACTGAAGAATATTAAATTATACTCACCATTGTAATTTCCTAGAATTTATCAAACATGCCTTCCTAGATAGATTTATGCCATTTTACATTGGTAAAAAATCTCTCTCTGAAATTTCATAAATTTATATTCAATATTCTTCTACTATATGTTCATTTGACTTGGATTGAGAAACCCATTCGATCTACATCATAAGATTGTGCTCCCAAGTACATAGGTTTCTTCACAATGTTAATATATGGAGAGTTAATTTTTTTCTAGTCTTAACTAACTATAAAACCAATAGTTAATTTTGATATGTTATCAAACATATTTATCCCTAGAAAATAGTGACCCTCGAAACCTTATATATATATATATATATTGAAAATCCATTCAAAATGAATTTTATAATATCATATTAGTAGATTCAATAAAAAATACACTTCAGTATGTTTCATGATTTATTTTCATTCTATCATTTCACCAAATATTTCTAGTTATTTCAAATAGAAAATTTCCATGCGATGTTTGTATTGACATCCATTTCTGAATATCACAATCACACAGAAAATCTATAACAAGTATAATTCTAATGGAATTTTCAGTGAAGAATTTGGATTACTAGTCGATCCTTATTGGTACCTCACTTATACCACTAATGTATAGGCCCTCTCAGATACACACCAATGTATTTTAGTTAATTTAAAAAAATAAAAAATACTATATTTATTTTTGTAATGTAATCTATTTCCTAAATTCATATAAACGTTGTAATAATAAATTATTTACATTTACAATTTCCTTAAAAGATCCACTATTCTAAATGAATAATGTATCACCCACCAAAGTTAATATAAAACCAACATTATAGTTTCATTCTTTTTATGAATTTTGTATCGTTGGAATATTACATTTCCATAATCTAATGTTGATATTATTCCTATTCTGACCACTTGTGCTTTTTAGTAATTGACTAAAACATATCCAGTCTTACTCCCCTATCTCCAATAGTGATGATCACCCTTATATAGAAATATTTTATATGAATTTACTATAACATTATTATCATTATTAATTAATGAATATCCTTAAAACCCATTAGGAAAAATATTTTTAATGTTGTTTTTTCTTTCTTGATGTAATCTAATTTTATCATTAACAAACGCATTGCATCTAAACACATGTCATTATGACATAATGGATTCATTTATTACTATTAATAATATGATATCCTTCTATAATTATATTTTCCATTTCTTATGGGATAGTTACACTATTTTTGAAGAATGTCATAGAAAATATTGGACTTTTTTTAATGCATATGAATCTCAACACTGATTATCATTTTAGCGGCATCTGAAATCTCATGTCTATAAGGAAATGTGTATTTATTAATTATTCCACAATATATGTTATTGATCAGTGTTTTCATGTAGTCATTATTATTGACCATCTTTAATGAAATCATATCTTTGATGTGTATAATAAAATATGATTTTATGAATAAATTCAATCGACATTTTCATTACTGATGAATTCTTGGTGAAGATATTCTATGACACATGATCTCAATGAATGTAATATCTTTTGACTATTCATATTTTTTTAAATAACTTTTTTTCATTCCTTAAAATAAATAATATAATATAATGAATTAGTTTTACCACTAGCTTAATCATATAAGAGTTCAGAATAATTAGATGAACGTATTTTGAATGTTATATAGAATACATTTATTTCAAAAATATTATTTCACTACAACAATATATTCAAAATTTTCAATAATACCTAAATTCTTGAACTCAATGGATCTTAAATGTCATACTGGGTATATCTCTAACAACTAGTATTAGTCTTACTATAAATATAATTTTATTTCCCCAACTAGGCATTAGAGTCTTAAATTTTATATTCATCATCTATTTCTAATGATTCATGTACTACTTGACTAATGTTGGTGTATAAAATAGCATATACAACATTAATTCATAAATATACTTGTATAATTCGACGCACAATAATAATTTTACAAGAACAATTCAGATGGTAATATTTTTTTTTCTTCTCACCACTGATATATGTATCATCATTTATCTTCCACTTTCAGAACACACCCTGGCTTAATGTATTTAGAAATATATATATATATATAAGGAAAAGTTGTATTTAATACTCATGGAGTATAAATGTGAAAGAAAATTTAATAATTAATATAATGGAATTAGAATATCATTCATTCTCTCACTTTATAAAAATAGAATTTCTATTCATGTGACCTATAATTACAAATGATAAGAAAATATTATCATGTTTAATTATCTCCCTCTTTTTAATTAGTCCCATAGAAAGATGTTTTGAAGGTTCCTTGGTGGTGTACTCCAAATTTACATTTTTTTCATTTATTTTATATTTTACACCTTAATAATTCATGATTTATTTGTCTTTAAAATACCATATTCTAGAGAACCTGACCCAAAATACAATGAAGTGATTTATATGTCCTATTTATATGATAAATTTCAACGAAACTGGAGACACTAGTTGGTAAGGATTAGATAACGAGATGAACTAAATGATGTTGACTAAGATTGAATCACAATTCATTACGCATGATCAACATAATTTATCATCCTTACTAGATGAGGACTTACATTATTACATTATTTAAATCTATACATGATTAGTTAAATAATTATCTCACTAATTTCATTATTCACATTCACCTCAAAGGATTTTCAATGATGAGATAATATGGTATAACCAACCATGTAGTCTTGTTTAATTTGTAACTCTTTTGAGATAGATGTCATAATTATGATATAATGACAAAATTTTCATTAATGAGTCTCATGAAATTTTATTTCTCATCCATATATTCTTTTTATAGAGGAGGATCCTGAAGTCGTTATTTTAGTACATATAATTTTCTTTCATATTTTAGTATTATGTGATGGTTCCCAATCCACTATTATAAATTTATGTTGGTGTGGATAATTTCATTATCCAATATGGATAGTAGTGTATTTATAGTATTATTTTCAATTTATCTAAAAGAATAAACACAATTAGATTGTTACATTTATGTTGATTACTAATTAGTCATTACTAACTAATTAAGTCATTAGTTATCTCTAAGTATTTTATTGAATCCAAGTAACACTCGGTACATGATTTAGAATACCTAGTCACATGAGTGTTCTAGTGAGAATGACCCTTAATAGAACTTATAAATGCCCAGGAAATATACTAAGAACTATGAAAATAGTTTAAAGTCTAACGTTTGACTAGCCAACCCTATAAACTTTTGGGTCAGTGAACTATTGATTGAAGTCCCAACTTCTAAAACCATAACACTGAATTACACAACACTTTTCCTCTAAAAATGAAATTTAATGGTTATGACTACATATTTTCTTCCACAATTAGATATTTTTACCCATAAATATTATATGAACTCCTCAGTAGTAGTAGGAATACTCAAATAGAGCCAATGAGCACCTCAAACCCCTATTTTTGGTCAATTTCATACGATGAAAGGAATTTCGACTTAATATTTTCTTTGATGGTTTTAATTATTTATCAATGAATGAAGTAATTATCTATATGATATTACTAAAATTATTGATCTCACTCTTATTATGGAAATATATTATATAGAAAACATTCATCATGTTTGAAATTTTTAAAATATTTTCATTTTAGTAATATTTTATGTGATCTTACTCACTTTCAAACTCACAAGACAATTATAAATGATGTATAAAATAATTAAAAATAATTAATGATCATTATAATTTATTTTTGGTTAATCCATTAAGAAAAAATACATCAATAGAGATCCTATGGGAAAAAATAGAGTCATGAATATCTCCTGTCATAGCAACAACACCATTTAATGTTTTTACATCTTTTCTAGAAGACTGTCTCGTAATTGAAAATTCCATGTCTTCATTCATTGGAAATAACTGCATGTAAGATAAGGTTGTGAGAAATTTGTAATAGACATTAAATACAGCTCTCATGGACACACATACCATTATATATAAATATATATAATTATGTATCAAAAAGATACTCATACCATCTTATTAGTTAATTAATTATTAAAAATATAAACCAAATAAAATAATTAATTAATCAATCCCAGACATTCATTGTCTGGTCACTATTAAAAGTGATTATAGGATTTTGAAAACCAACATGTGGTCGGGTGGGACTAATCCTTTCCCAGTATGGGGCGTCTAGCTACACTATGTGTATTCCTAGTGGGAGGTCGAGTGGCGGGAGGCCAGCTGTGATGGGTCGTGTAGATTGTAGGCCAAGTGGTTGGAGGATATTGGTGGTGGATACACTAAGAGGTTTAGCAAGATGTAATGGAACATGGGTGGGGGTTTCCAATAGGTCAGTTCGACACCAAAAGTTGCATTGTGACTAGAATACTGGCTATTGGAGGGTGGTCAGAGGCCATGTAGTGGGGGTTGAATGTGTTGACACCCATAGATAATTATTTTTTCTAAAAACAGTTTTTATTTTTTTTTCAGTAAATTCTCCAGTTAACACAAATCGTTATTTTCCATCTTTGGATGCTAGTCTGAACAACTATGCTAAAAGTATCCTTTTTTAATTTTGTTTCTTTTAAAAAATATTCCTACGGAAACCAAAACTGTTGACTACCTTCAGGAAAAAATGTAACATATATCTGACATATGCATTTATATATCTATATGTCTGTGTATATATACATATTTATATTTCATATTATACATATAAATATTGGATTTGAAATAAATAATGATCATAGGGTGAATATTTCTCAGTCATTCGATATCATATTGGATTTAGATTTTTGGGGATGTGACCATTAAGACACCTTATTCATGAATTTAATTCAAAAATAATTATTAATTTCATTACAAATTCACATGTTCCATCAAATATCATTTTTTTGTATTGGGGAACACATTGGAAATCCTATATGATGGGGATTTAATATGTTTCATCACTTAACTATGTAACAACATCATATCTGATGTTGCGAACCCTAGTATGATATTTGAGGATCTTCCTTGAAGGAATTATTCAAGAAAATTAAAGAAAAAATTACTTCATCGAAAATCTATTGTCAATGATGAATCTAGCTCAAATGAATTGAATTTAGATCTCTATAGATCATAAACATTTACTTTAATGATTTAGGGGAATTTTGATCATTGATATATGGATGATATCATGTAGATCCAGGGAATCCTTTGATGTCCCAAAGATCACTGCAACACATATCCTTCAATCATTGAAGGAGAACACGGATCGATTGATCAGATTGAAATTTTTATTCTCTAAGACAATAGATAGAAGAGAGATATTCTCTCATATCCATCCAATGAAATATTACCTCAAATTATAGTCTATTCCCACCTATATAGAGATGTACAAAATACGTAGAAATGGATCCCCAATCACCGAAAAATAATTACCTACTAAATAAGATATAAATTTCACATAATTACCAAATAACTATTTCATAAATTTCATTTATATTTTTATCAATTTTAATATAATAAAATTAATTATGTGACTAAATCCAAGCATTAACTTGAATCATAATTCACACAAAAATTAAATGAACTATTAATATAATAATATATTTCATTTGTTAAATATTTTCCCCTATAATCACATAATATTTTAGGAAAAATTTTAATAAAAAATGCAACACCAATTATTGTAAACAATAATAATATAAGTATATTTATTCCATAGAGATTTTTCAAAATCAGAAATCTTACAGACCCTGTAGTTTTGCCAACCACGTCTTATAAATCTATTCCTTACAATATTCTAGACATTTAATTTTTTTTTGATTGTGACCCTCCAAGCCCTGTTCAATATAGTAGTAAATAATTCTCATAGTCCATGAGGAGTGTTTTATAGAACATCATTACCCATAAGGACAAAAGGAAATTTTATAGGAATGAAAGGCTCTTATGAACACATATTGTGTAAGTTAAACTCTTTGTCTCACAATATCTCATGAAGTATGATCCAATCATTGTGTCATCATCCTATTTTACTTCATTAATTTTTTACCTTATTTGATGGAAATAACATATTTTATGATGTCCATGGATTTTCTAAACAGACTACAATCCTAATCAACTAGGCCTAAGATACCACATCCCATTTAAGGTGAAAAATTTTATCTTGATTATTCAATCAATGTCCATCCACAAATGATGCTCCCAATCATGTATAGCCTTCTTCGACATAAATGATTTAGAATTCATGCTCTATGAAATTAAAAAATAAAATGGTATACATTGATAATAACCTCAATTCATTAGACCAATACACATGTTCTCACCTAAGAACTACCAATGGAACAACAGACATTTGTTTCTCCTATTGGAAGGTCAATTTTCATGATTCAATATACGTGAGAACAACATGTGGGAACTTTATTATAAGAACTATTAATTATAATACGTCTACAATAGACAATAGTGGCACATAATATCTGTCCTATCTGCATGATATTTCTTCACCCTTGGACATGTGTTTAATATTTATTTCATAGTATCCCAAGGATTTCATTACAACCTAGAAAACACTATGATCTTTTGAAATGAAAAATAACCTTTGGACATTATTGTGTAAATAGTGGAAGAAGAAATTTAAACATGATAACTATAATTATACATCATTCATAACTCATTGTATATATCATATGGTAGTCAAATGTAGTATTAGAGTTGGGTCTAGGGAAGCCAATTTTATGACACCCATAATTGTAATAGATCAAACACTCTAATAGTCCAGGTTAGCTCTCACATGATAAGATATTTCTTCTACTACATTATGGATTTAGACATTTGGGTTGACACATCTTAGCAGCATGGCTACTATGTCATCTACATATTCACCACCTTGAGAAAGATTCCTCAAGATATTATATCCCCATGAATATTCCATTTTTTCACTATAAAGAACCCAAAATCATGTAAAGTAATAGTTTTTAGAATATAATAAATTATATTATGATAAAACATTACTTATATGGTGGGAATCAATGAACTAGATCAAGTCATTGCATATTTTACACTATTTATTTTTCTGTATCAAAAACCAAAATGTGCTCATTATTTTTAGATATGGATACAACTATCTCGAATGATTTTCCTTTCCTCATTACCCTTTGAAGACTATAATATTTTATCATAATGAGGTAAATGAATACTAGATTTTACCCTTTTAAAAATAGTTTTCATTCCTCTCCTAATACGAGGATCATGTCTCTTGTACTCTCTCATATAAAATTGGATAGTTTTGAATTCTTTTAATGTTGTTCTCCAGGATAATACTAATGATTTCAATGAATATAATATATCATGGAATCATAACATCTAGTACAAATGATGGAATATGTTATTGATCCATCATAGAATTTTATGGAATTCTAATCACTATAAAAATACATGCACATGTTTCGTACATATCATAAAGTAGATATTTAATCCATTTGACAATCATAACAAATATCACTTGAATTTTTTCAAGAGGTGTCTATAAATACCATATCAGTATATATAATTTTGACTTTGTCTGATTAAGCTATTAGATCTACTTTTAATGATTTCATTCCTATGAACAAAGGTTGCTACTTAAAGGCAATCTCTAGAGAGTTACATTATGTCTGTTCACACACATTCTGTAAGACCAATATCTAATTTCCCTATGAGAACAAATTCTTTTGATTGGAACATAGTGACCATTTAATTATCCTCTTATAAAGAAATTTTAAAAATTAATCCTATATGAATATTATATAATCACATTTCTAACATCTATCTAAAAATATTATTTTCTATATTGAACTCATTATTCTAATAGTGCAGTGTTAATAAATCTACCTAGTTGTATTTAATACACATATTCGATGAAAATGTTCTTGAGACATAAAATTAGAAATATAGTGATCATAGAAAGCAACTATGAAAAGAATAATTTATATGGATTTATTTATTTTGACTTGGTATAAACTATCTAGCCTCATTGGTGCTTATCTTGTCCCAAGAATGTATAGTGTCTCTTAAATACCCTCCAAAAACAGTTCATCAATTTATGCCTCTTCCAAATTATAACTTGATTTTTCTACATGGTATCCATTTTCTAAATTAATATAGAAATTACCATCATAGTTTATTTTTATATACTGCTTCAATGAAGGTCTCGTTATTCTGAATGAATAATGTATCACCAGCGTCAGTGAATATAAAGACTCTAGTATGGTTTCATTCTTTGTACGCAGTATGTGTCATAGGAACACTACATTTCCACATGATTTTTGGAACTTCTTCCTTTGAAACCCACTTGTGTATATCTGGAATTGACTAAACCCAAGCCAATATTTCTCATAATATCTCAAATAGAGATGCGAACAATTATATATAAATATAGTCTAGTTTTTTACAACAAATTAACAATCAAATATATTTATGTAATATTCTTAGAAAGCCTTATGAAAATTCCTTTATATGTACATTCTATTTTTCTTGATTCAATTTGGTTTATATCCCCTATAAAAACATTACATATTGAAACATGGTATTAAGACATGGTGGTTTTATTTTTTATTATTATTCATATGATATTATTATATCATTATATTTGGAATTTGATTATAGTATAATGTAACTATTTTTAAGCATTCCTTGAGAAATAATATTTGTTTTCGAAATGCATATGATTTTCATCATTAATGATCTTTTTAATTAGATCACAAGTCTAGTGTGTAAAAGAAAACATGCATTTAAGTTTTTCTCCACCCTAAATTTTATTAATGAATGTTTTAATTTAATAATAATCACAGGTCCTTCATAAATACATCAAACATTTGATGTGTAAAATGAAATGTAATTATAAGAATAAATCAGCTCAAAAATTTCATGATCGATGAATTTGTTGTCAAGATAATATTTGGCCCACAGGCCCGAAAAAAGTCATTATTTTACCATTAAAATTTTTTCCATCAATTTTACGTTCATTAAAACATTTAATGTTATATTATGATATATTTTTAAAATTTTCTTAACTATAAAATATTTTACTCACTCTTTCTGAACTAATTGTGAATGATTTTTGGATTTCTTTTATTTATAATGAATAATTTATCGACAAATAGATAGGTAAATGTGATGATAATACCTAAATTATAAATTTGAAAAGAGTCTGCAAACCATACTGGGTAAAATATTGAAAACTACTATTAGTTTTACTAGAAAAAGAATAATTTATCCACTACTGTGTATCAGATTCTTACATTTTATGTTCATTATGTATTTCCCATAAATAATGTATTAATTATCTATTAGTTGTGTATAAAATACCATGTCACTCAACAAATGTTGTTTTAATTTTCTTTGATTATTTATTATACCCTTTTATTCATAGATCCTAGGTTGAGTTCTGGTTTTCTTTCCCTCAAAATATGGAAAATTTGGAGGGATAGAGTGTTGCACATAGTTTGTACACGGTTAAAAGAAACTATGTGCTAGAGTTTGGAAACACATCCGTTATTGATAGTTACTCTATCTAGGATGCACAGTCATGTGCCAGCCCCATACAGCCCATAAATACTATACCTAGGGGATAAAATCCCCCATATGTATGGTTCATGATCAAGCAGACTATGACACCAAGCTGTGTAGCCTGCCCACACATTGAATTAAAAATAAAATTAAAATTAGATGAATTGAAGCCCCAAAGTTTGGTTCCTCCTCCCCCTTATGTGCACCATCCCCCTCCCTCTTATGGTCCTGAATATCCAAGAGGGTATCCAAGCCACAATTCCTATACCTCTTCTCCCATCATTCTGGGACATTTGTCCTGTCATATTCTTATGGGATCTCTTCCAATTTATCATCTCTTCATCTTCCAAATTTTCTCACTATTGTGTGATTTAAATCTCTACCCTTGTGCGACATACATATTTCCTAAACCATAGGTTGTGGGTGGTATTTTTACAATTTTAATTTTGGTTCCCTAGGATTATGAGTTATGATTTAATTCAATTTTATAAGGCTTTCCTCAAAGATGGTGACTTGAGGACCTTTGAAGGTGACTTACATTTATATGAAACTATGTGAATATATTTAATAAAACCATATAGATATTCAATTATAGAATTATGAATGCATGAATTGAGTTTAGGTGTTCTTATATATAAGTGACGGTTCTTATTCATGTAAGTGTGAATGGGAGGATTGAAGTGGCCATAGTCAAAGTTGTCATGTTTTGAGGTACGTGTTTCCATAAGTTTCCTTTAAGGAACATTCCACAAGATTATTGAGTTTTCGTAAATGGATTTCAAAGATGTTCCATAGGATTGTGGATTGTTTTAAAATTATTATCATCAATTTTAATGTTGATGGTTTGGTTGAAAAAAGGATTTTCAAAGGATTTATATAGTTAATATGTATTTATAAAATCTATATGTATGTTATGGATTTTGAAAAAATTTCGGTGAGAATATAAATTGATTTGGTTATCTTAATAATGGATATACCCTTTTTTGAGTTTCTCTAAAATTGGATGAAATTATGAATTGTGAATCTTATGAAAATTATACCTCTCTAAGGTTGTGGAGCTTATGTGATAACTCTTATACAATAATATTATGTTCAATATTCTTCTTTGATTAGACTCTTATACATTTTTATGGTTTTCTATATATATGCTTTTGAATATAGAAATATCCATATGTTCATGGGATTTAGATATAGGTAAGCACATGCATAAAAATAGTAGGTCCATTGAAATGTCTACTTTGGTAGTTGTTGTTTTCTAAAGACCATAACACCATCTTTCATTACCTATCCCCTTTACATTTAAAATGGGTTATCTAAAAACATATAATATCTTCCAAATGGATTCTTATTTTCCAAGGGGTATAAAATATGGTTTCAAATACTTTTTCACATCCTTGGATTTTTTCGTACCTTATAAATATGATTTGGAAATTATCTTACTTATAGAGACATTATGAAACATGAAATTTGTATTTTTTTAATCAAATTGTTTTTTTGAAATGGTTTTCGATCATAGATGTGAAGGCCTACATGGTACATTATGTTGATTTGAGAAATGGTTTTGAACACATATTATTTGATGACCTATTTGGAACCTTTGAATGGTTCTATGCATTGTGGGCATTGATTCTTACATAATTTTATAAATAATAAAATATATATTATAAGGATTTTTTTATGTTTTTAACTAAATTTTCCTATGTAATGAAATGTATTATAGAAAAGTGGGTAATTATTAACATATAAAAACATTGGTTTTTAAGGGATAAAATGAAATAATTTACTTATGTTTACATTAATTATGGAATTTAACTAATTGTTTATAATTAATTATACTGGTAAAATATTCCACCTGGAAGTCCCCAATATTTAGGTTCGTAAGACACATAATTATCCCGAAAGGGTCTAGAAGAAGAATCCAGACTAGTGGGAGATCCTTCCAGTTGATGGAGCATGCTAGAAACATTGGGAGGATCCCATAGAGTGTGTGGTCCAAGGCTCGCTATGTCCCATGTATGTCGATAGAAACCCATATTTTTGTGTGTGGTTTAAAGAGGGGTGATCACTGGAGTAGTATTTTGAGACAATAGTGGAAATAGGTTTAATTAAAAATGACCGTGAAAACATGTCATACAATGAATGGGGGATTGTTTTATAGTTGGACCTAGTCATCTTAAAAAAATGTCATCACTCAACATAAGCTATGTTTTCACCTCACTCATCGATCGATCAAAAATTACTTTTGTATTCAAATATGGGTGTAATACCCATGAACCAAAGGGGGGTCATGGGAGCATAATGGGATGCATCCTAAGTGCGTCCCCTTGCTCAAAATTACTAGAATCAATGGGCAGTGATCCCAGACAATCAAACACAAACAATGGATCTTCCAAACTACTCCCTCATGATAGAGAGTCCGCATCAATGTTAGCCTCTCTAAGGGTGTGGAGAACCGCGCATCCATGTCCTATATCCAAGGAGAAACTTTGAAAAAGGTATGTCAGGTGCCACAGGGCCTCCATCATCCCATTTAACACCCGAATGTCAGTATCAGAATCAGACACTAATTTTTAAAATTTCAATGAATGATTCCGGCAAAGGGTGAAACTGGTGTGGATTGCTTTCTGTTCCGCAGACAAGGAGCTCCCCAGACCATAAAAGCAGCTGAATGTGAATAGCACTGAGCTAGACCTATCCCTCAGAAAACCTTTCCCATGCATGTGCCCATGCATAAACGAGCCATCAACATTTTGTTTGAACCCTGTTAGAGGTGGACTCCATTTGATCTAGAAACACCGGGGACTGTTTTGGATCAAATGCATGTTGAGAAGCCATCCACAAAAAGGAAACTGTAGTGCGCCTCTGATAAGGGAACCCAACTCGTGGATCAGAGACATCGTCCTCACATGGAGAAATGATTGCGAAGGGCGGGTCTCATTCCTCGCTTGGATCCTTTCCTCCGACAACCTCCAAAACAGAGCGCTGATAATGATGCTACGTATCTTGACATCCAGTTCGAGTCATTCCAAACCCAGGAACCAAATCACGATAAATTCCTACATGGTGGTGCATGCGGTGTTGGAATTCCCTCATGTGCCCATGGATGACCAAAGGCCATTTTCCCATTCACTTTTGAGAAACAAATGGAGGCTCGACTCTGCCTAGGGATTGGAACAACAAATGTAGCGGGATTCCATGGAAATACCCTTCCTATGGATATTATCCTCTATTGGTAAATATTGATTTCACACCCTACAGACAAGGAAATTCATCTCAGTAGGCACCTCCCTGCATTAGATACTTGTGGTCCATACATCACCCTCTCCCCTTATATGTAACATCACTTCACTCAGATATTTCCCTCATCTCCACCTACAAATAATCAACATTGTTGTCACTGTATCTACCAATTTATATCACCTCTACCATCTACACTCACACTGGATACACCATGTATTCCATTAGAGAGATCAGTTACGAGCTTATGTCCACTGGAGAGGCAGAATATCACTATGGATGAGCTTGGGTTCTTGATCCAACAATCATGAAGCCCAACAGAAGGGAACTCCCCCATAACCATTTTGACCACAACTACATAGAATCCTTTTTTCCTTGTGATGTTGTAGCAACGGGTTGTGACGTCCCGGTTCCAGAAGCCACCCAGAGGCTCTCTGTACCCGGTTGGTCACATAGCCTCAAGCGCATTTAACCGAATGTCAGAAGCTGCCGACTAGCAGCGAGTGACTTGGGTGTGATAGTGGGGAAACTATGCCCCCATTGGTAGAGTACAAAGTGTAAGTAAAAAACACATAAAATAGACGAAGTATTAAATATCCAACAACAGTAAATTGTAGAAGACTAAAACAATAAACAACTACAGCATACATATATATATATATATGAAATGATGCATGATACATATGTATAAAAAATCATCCAAACAAGTCACAATTCTGAATACAATGCTAAACCAAAGTAAAGAAGAAAAACAAATAAGCAAACACTGAGCATCTCAAGCCTCATCTTGGTGGTATGCTCTCCTGATCCAATGCAATCAAGTACTTGATGTCGAAGGGCGCTTTCCCATGTCTATACATGCAGTAATATAATAATTTTAGGCCCAAAACATGACCAAAATATGGTGTGAGACGAAATCCCAGTAGGCAACCACCCGAAGATCTATGTCTAATAGTCAGTGAGTATATGGAAGGTAAAGTATAGTAAATTGTAATAGTATACAGTGAACAAGACAATACACAGTAGTATACAACAAGAAGATCGACAAGAAAAAATAAAGCAGCAGCTACCCACAAATAGGTAACCCTCTGGGAAGTACTCACAGCCGTCCCCTCTGGTCCTATCCATGAATTACCAACAACCCTATGGGTATTACTCTCAGCCTAACCCCTATGGTTTGGTCATACGATATTATAAGACTCTCTCAGGAAGCACGCTCAGTCAATTCCCTTTACAGTCTAAGGTAGTAAGGGACTCTCTGAGGAAGGTCACATGGTCTAATCCCCTTATATCCACAAGGTCTACAGACTCACTGAGAATGATCACTCGGTCAGTTCCTCCTATATCCTATGGTCTATCACAGAATCTCTTAGGAAGCTCATTTGGTCAATTCCTACTATATTCTGGAATGGTTTATGGAAATTCAAACAAACAAAGACTCCCTATGAAAGCTCACTCAGTCTATCCTCCTGTAGTCTATAAGGATCAAGACTCTCGGAGGAAGCTCAATCGGTCTACCCTCCTGTAGTCTATAATATCCAAGACTCTCTGGGAAGCTCACTCAGTCTATCCCATATAGTATATAATGTCCAAGACTCTCTGAGGAAGTTCACTAGGTATATCCCCTTATTGTCTATAACACCATGTTCTCACGGGCATGTGCCAATCAGTTCATAATAATGCTATATGGGCAATGTATACCAAAAGAGCTACTTAGATAATCAGTATACAACATTACAAGCATGTCTGGGAACATCACTCCATCCTACGATCACAAGGCATGGAAAACAGGTATAACGTCGAATGGCTGGACAGGACCAAATGGTCCTAAATATAACAAGGAATGGAAAAAAAATCTAAGAATCTCAATCATCTTCATACATAACCAAATTACTTCCACACAACCCTACAATAAAGGTAGGAAAAAAACAGGGGTAAAATAGTAAACACGCAATAACCTGTTCAAGGGTATTGGAGGAATTTTCACATAAAACTCAAGGACATTGAAAAGAAAGGCACAAACCACCTACCATGATTCAAGGAGATTGATATACATGAACCAAAAGGCTTGAATCTCGTTATAAAGTCATAGATCTATGAAATAACACAAGACGTTCAACCAACAATAACATGAGAAATAGGAGGAATGGGAAAACGAAGCTATAGGAGAAGAAAAAGTTCACCGCTACGGTTCCGACACAATTGGAGGAGGTCTATTCGGAGAAAAGACGGAGGCTCAGGGGCTTGGATAAGTTTGGTGGTTGTACGGGACACTCTCGGTCGATTAAGCTGCAGACGAAGATGTGTCTGTCAATTAGACGCGGCCTCGACACGTTTAATGAAAAAAAAATGCATGACATGTAATTCTCGAGTACACAGTTTGTATTCTCCTTTTCTGCACTCCACTTTAGGCGGACTCCAAGTCATCTTTACACAGCCATGTGTGTGCCCATACACATCCAGCACACGACCTCTTGCGGAAAAACAGTACACGACGTGTACATCAGAAATTTTCAGATTTTCCCCTTTTCCTCAAAAAATGACTAGAAATTAAAAACATTACTAAAAAGACGGACCAAGTTCTTAAAAACATCACCCCTTAAAGAAATTTGTCCCCAAATTTCCCTAGAAAGGCGTAAAAGAAGAAACCTCGAACAACTCTGGCCACTATGCTCATATGCCGGCCTCCCTCTCCAAAGTCTCATCCTGGACCCACCCGTGCAGCCATAGAAATCATACCAGAAGAACAAAACAGACACAGAAAACAATTCTACTACAATTGACAATCCCGATAGGATGATCCTCAAACAATGCATCTACTTCAAGCTCAACCTCCTCGAGTTGAAAGACATGAGACGGGTCTAAAATGTAACGTCGAAGCTGAGAAACGTGGAAGATGTCATGAATAGATCGGTACCTATGAGATAACTGAAACCGATATGCAACTGGCCCAACACTCTTCAATACCTCAAATGGACCGATGTACCGTGGTGAAAACATACCCTGTCTCTGAATCCTCTTGGGTACCATCTTCGGTGCGACACACAGGAAAACCTGATCCCCGCCCTCGAACTCTAGAGGCCTCTCCACTGATTAGCATAAGACATCTGTCGAGACTCTGCCATATCCATCCTCATTTGAATCAATTCTATCTCCTCTGTGGACTCCTGAACAAGACGAGGTCCCAAGAAAGCTACCTCTCCTGCCTCTAGCCATCATAAAGGTGATCGTCCTATCCTACCGTACAAAGCCTTGTATGGTGCCATCTGAATAGTTTCCATAAAACGTTTCTTGTAGGTGAACCCCACATGAGTTATATGCTTCTCCCAAGAACCTCCAAACCCTATAATGTATACTTTGACCATATCCTCAAGCACCTAAATCATACACATGGACTGGCCATCTGTCTAGGAATGGCATGCTGTACTCAAAAGTACCCGTGTACCCAAGGCCTTCTGAAGCCTCTTTCAGAACCGAGAAGTAATATGCGCATCTTTGTCTGAAACAATGAAGTGTGGTCCTCAATGTATATGTACAATCTCTCGGATGTAAAACCTTCCCAGGTGATTAAAAGTGACGGTCTCATTGATCGGAAAGAAGTGAGAAACCTTCGTAAGCCTGTTGATGACAACCCAAAAAGATTCATTCCCATGAGGTGACCTCAAAAAACCGGTCATGAAGTCCATCACGACATCATTCCACTTACAATCAGGAATGGGTAACAGCTACAAAAGACTTCATGGTCTCTGATTCTCCACTTTCACCTGCTGACAAGTGGAACACCCCATGAAAAAACCAGCAACATCTCTCTTCATACCTGGCCACCAATATTGACAGTGTAGATCACGATACATCTTGTTGTAGCAAAATTATCAGCCCAAACCGAGGAATGAAAATCTTGCATCAGCTCCTCACATATGTCTTCTGGCACCCATACTCATCCTTGGAAATGAAAGATCTCATCCTCGCCCACTGTCCATCCAGGAAGAGGGTCCTCTCCTAACACACACACCCATAGGACATGGCTTTCTAAGTGTGATAGTTGTGTCATCCTTTACCAATCAAGAAATGTAGAGGTAGCAGATATAGAAGAGAGGAATGTCACCCATGTATGTGGTAAACATCCAAATGCATCTCAGAGAACAAATCCATATGCTTCCACTCACTGTTGGCCTCCTGAACTGCCTAAATATGAGTTCTTTTTCGCAACGCATAAGCCACTAATTTTCCCTTTCCCGATGTATAAGTTAGCTCACAGTCGAAGGACTGAAGATACTCGACCCACCTGCACGGTCTCAGATTCAGATCACGCTGAGTGAAGATGTACTTGAGATTTTTTTGTTCGGTAAACACCACAATGTGCTCTCACAAAAGGATATGTCTCAAACAGTTTAAGGCATGAACAACAATTGCTAACTATAGATCGTGAGTCGGGTAATTACTCTCGTGTGGCCTCAATTTCCGAGACCCGTACACAATGACTTAATCTACCTACAAAAGCACATCTCCTATCTCAATACATGAAGCATCTTAATAGACCATATAAATCTGGATTGGATTTAGAAAGACTAGTATTGGTGCTGACATCCACCTCCCTTTCAGCTCCTGAAAGGATGACTCAGTGGAATCAAACCATAAGAACATTTCCCCTTTCTTGTTCAGACCTATCGTTGGTACTGATAGGCATGAAAATTCCTTTATTAAACACCTATATTATCCATCTTTCCCAAGAAAACATCGTACCTCAATGACATTCTTTATATGCTCCTAGGAAAAGACAACTATCACTTTCTAATGGTCTATTGATACTCCTGTCTTTGAGATGACATGACCAATGAAGTGAATCTAATCCATCCAAATGTGGCATTTAGAGAGCATAGAATATTACAGATGCCCTCTTATTGTACACAAAATGATCTCATGATGTGCAGCATGGTCGTGTCGACTGTGATATTACACCAAGATGTCATCCAAAAAAACCACCATGTAGAAATCCATGTATGGATGGAACACTCGGTTCATCAGTTCCATGAAAACTGAGGGTCTATTCGTGAGACCGAACAACATAACCATAAACTCGTATAGACAATACCTTCTCTGGAAAGTTGTAAGAGGTATATCAGATGGTCTAACATGCAACTGATGATAATTGGATCTCATGTCAATTTTGAGAACACTCAGGTGCCTCGAAGATGATCAAAGAGATCATCAATCCTCAGTAAGGGATATCGGTTCTTGACAGTCTATAGGTTCAACTTCTGATAGTCCAAAAATTTCCTATGGGTACTCTCAACCTTCTTCGCGGAGATAATAGGAGAACCCCAAGGAGAAGTACTGAGTCAGATGAAGCCATTTGCTTGCAACCCCTCTAACTGCTTCTTGTTATCCTGTTACTCAGGTGTAGCAATCCTATAAGGAGGAATAGACACCAGTTCCTCTCTTGGCACGAGCACAATAGAAAAGTATACCTCACGCTCCGAAGGAAAAACAGAAATGTCCTCTAGAAAGACATCTCTGAAACAATCCACCACTGGAGGAATGTTTAACAATGAATTCCCCTAGTTATCCAGACAATGACTAGCAATCTAGGTTGTTACTCCACCTAGCCCATGATGCTCGGGTCCTACTCAACTCGCATGGACATCCCACTCGCCGCTATAAAAAAAAGATCCACCCTTTGGTGATACGAAACTCACCCTGTGGTGATAGAAATCGACGACTGCCTAGTAGGGAACTAACTAATCCATTCCGAAAATGACTTCATAGATCGTCATCTCTAGGACATAGATGTGCCATTTGAAGTGACACTATGAAACCTCGAGAGGGAACTCTCTGCACTAGGGTACGCTAATCGTTCTAGTCCCTAATGGTGTGTCTAGAGTCAGAGTATTGATAGAGGAAAAGATACAGAGCTGAATGATCTCCAAAATATCAACCGAGATAAAGCTATGCATAACACAATTATTGAAAAGTGATGAAGATAAAACTAAGGCTACTAAGATCGTACGTCGAACTATGGAAGGTCTGAGATCCAGCCCTTGATGGGTGTACTCCATAGTGAATGTATGGACTGTACCGCGGCCCTTTTCCCCTAGTAGACCACCCAAAGCTTATCCACTCTATTGTAACTGGTAACCTGGTGACTAACCACCATGGCCGCAACCTCCACCTCGGCCCGAACTGCCAGAAGAACTCCAGTTCCCATAATGGTGAGAAAATGGTGATGCATCTCCTAGACGCGGGGACATAGAGGAATTCCTACCACCAGCTGTAGATGAGTAGATCTGAAAAAATGATAAAGATGTCACATCTTATCACAAGATCGGCACTCCAACGGGTCACTATGGAACTAAGGCCATGTATGCCCGCTCCTCCCACATTGGTAGCATACTACTTGGTTGCCTGATGGTACATTCTTCCTACTCTGATCTTCTTGAGCAAACTCACCATGGCACTTCTTGCTATTAGTAAGAGGAACACTAAATCTGGATGTCGAACCACCCTGGATCATAGTTCAATAATCCCTCAGATTGCGCTCTGTTATCAGCGCCTGGTTGAGGATAGATAATAACGAAGTCAACCTGAAGATGTTCACCTACGAGTGGATGTCGTGCACTAGACCATCCTTAAACATTCATGAAAGAAAAAACTCATCACCCTCTGGAATCGGCAAGAAACGCTGCATCTCGGTAAACCGAGACGAGTACTCTATAAAATAAATACTACATTCCACCATGCTCATAAACTCTTGGGCTCGGTCAGCCCTCAAGGTCTATGGGTAGAAGTAATCTATGAAGATGAGTTGAAACTCATCCCGGGTCATACTTAGATGGCTCCCTAATTGCGAGATCACCTCCCACCATCTCTTGGAGGAGTCTCTGAGCATATAGGTAGTAGGCTTCACCCTCTTCTATGGAGGTACATCCAGATGCTCAAAAATTGTTAGCATGGTCTCTAGCCCTGACTCGGAAGCCTGAGTTCCTCCATCCCCTGAGAAAGTAAGAGATGGAGGATGCTGGAAAACCTGCATCAATTCTTCCATCGACGGGGCAGGAGGCAATGCTCCCTGGAAGGACTGAATCATCCTCAGAATGTTTTCCCTAAACTGCACATCGGCACCTACAACTAGTATAACGGTTAGTGCCAAGACTTGGACAACCAAAGGTTCTACGGGAGGTCAATGATCGGCCATATCCGGTGTCTGATCACTGTGTGGCAACTGACATATAACCAGGGGATGTATCCATTGAATTACTCTAAAATGTCAAAAGCACACATCAGATCCGGATTATCAAAGACTAATAACACAATATTACAAGAAAAGAACTAGAGAAGAAAACTTCATGATTTACATAAAATGGCTACACGATGTGTTCTTTTAATCCATTCGCATGGGCGTGTACTTCTGCCACTGCTGGTCGGGTAATGCCCCAACCACAAGATGTGTTGTTTCCACACACGTCGTGTACTTGAACTCTATTCCCCTGACCGAGTTTCCTTACATGGATAACCCACATGGTTCTCTTCATCCAAGACTACATGAAATGTTCACAAAGGACATGATGTGTACTAGACAAGGTTTCAATGACCTGTGTTGTTAGTTACACGGCTGATTACACAGTTCACTCTACACTGCATGCTCCCTGAGAACACAACATGTAATTGAAGGTTTTCTTCGACCTGTGTTGTTCGTGACATAGCCTGGTACTTAGGTAACATGGAATGGAGTGTGATTATATGTCACGACAAGTAATGTTTCATCCATCCATGTCATTATCCACATGGTTAGTCACACGGTAACTACAACACGGCGTGTACGTACTATACACGACATGTTCTTGAAGATTTTCACAACCCCGGGTTTCTACCCACACAGTCAGTGACACTGTTTAAAAACTACACGACATGTATTAATAAGGTACACACCATGTATTCTGGGTTTTTCTGGGAAGTAGCTCAGATAATTATCTGAAGCCTAGAAAACAAAGAAAACAAGAGTTAATGTGTCATATTCTGATCTGGGAGGGGCCATACTCCCCGTGAATCAAAGCTTGGAATCTTATAGATGTTATAACAAGATAAACTTGCAATGATCCACTAATTTCTGGTCCATGAGGTCCCATAACACCGCATAAACGAAAGTTTGTTTTCCATAGAAGCAAAGTACTATACAAAAAATTCTCTATCAAACGACAGAGATTATATCAATACATTTATCACAACAACATGAATAACCTACACAACGTCTATCACAAAAAAAATGAAATCTCTAATGCATCCTAGAAGGCATGGAAAGAATGCATGGCATGTGATTTCTAACAACTTCCTATATAATGCATGATATGGAATACCCTTATCTAATCGGGTTGCGATAGAAATAGAACCGCAGTAACAACAAAGGTAATAGCACAAGGCATGTAAATCACCAAACGATGAAATCAAATCATCTATAAAAGTGAAAACTAGTAAAACTGCAATAAACGAGGTAGTATGGCTTTTCACTGTACACGGTTTAGCTACTCTTGGGCACAAATTATTACCAAGTACTTATTTCATCCTATATTTGGCAATAGGCTCCAAATAGTATGTCAAGAGAAATTAATTCCTTTGATACCACTTTGTAACATCATGGTTCTAGAATCCACCTAGAGGCTCTCATTACACGGTTGGTCACATGGCCTCAAGCACATTTTCCCGAATACAAAGGCTGCTAACTAGCAGCAAGGGCCTTGGGTGTGATAGTGGGGAAACTATGCCCTCATTGGAAGAGTGCACAATGGATGTAAACAACTCATACAATATCAGAAACAGTAAATACCCAACAACAGTATACATCAGAAGACTAAAACAATAAACAACTGGAGGATAAATATATATATTAAATGATTCTTGATACATATTTCTAGGAAAGCATCCAAAGAAGTAACAATGATGAATACAATAATAAACCAAAGTACAAAATAAAAACAAATGAAAAAATACTTGACATCACATGCCTCAGCATGGTACCATTCTCTCCTGCTCTAATGCAATCAAGTACCTGAAGTCGAAGGGCGCTTACTCTTTTCTATACCTCTAGAAATATAATCTGTTTGGTCCCAAAAGCGTGACCCAAAAAAAGTGTGATACTAAATCCTTGAAGGAAAACACCCAAAGATATGTGCCTAACAATCAGTAAGTATATGGCTGGTAAAGTATAGTAAATAGTAACAATATGCCGTGAACAGGACAATACATAGTAGTAAAGAACCTGTAGATCAATAAGAAAAATGAGACAACATCTAACCACAATCAGGTAACCCTCTGGGATTTTCTCACATCCATCCTCTCTGTTCCTATACAAGATGTACCAACAACCCTATAGAAAGTACACTCATCCTATCCCCTTCGGTTTGGTCATACGAAATTATAAGTCTCTCTGAGAAAGCACACTCCACCAATTCCCCTTATAGTCCAAGGTATTCAGGGTCTCACTGAGGAAGATCACATGCTATAATCCCCTTATAGCCCCAAGGTCTATAGACTCTCTAAGAAAGATCACTCAGTCAATTCTTCCTATAGCCTCAGGTCTATCATAGACTCTCTGAGGACACTCACTCAGTTAATTCCTCTTATAGCCTAGAATGGTTTATGAAAATTTAGACAAACAAAGACTCTCTGAGGAAGCTCACTCGGACTACCCTCCTGTAACCTTGTAAGGCTCCTGTCTCTCTAAGGAATCTCATTTGTTCTACCCTACATTAGTCTATAATATCCAAGTCTCTCTGGGAAGCTCAATCTGTCTGTCCCCTAGAGTCTATAATTTCCATGACTATCTGAGGCAGCTAACTCGGTCTATCCCTTTATAGTCTATAGAACCAGGATCTCATGTCCCCATTCCAGTCAGTGCATAATAATTTTATATGGCCAATGTAGACCTACAGAGCTACTTGGCTAACCAGTCGATAGCATAACAAGAATGTTAGGGATTAAAAATCCATATTACAGTCACAAGGAATGGAAAATAGGTATAACGGCCAAAGGCTGGACAATAACAAAAGGTTTTAAACAGAACAAGGCATGGGAAAACATCCAAGCATATCAATCATCCTCATACATAACCAAATTACTTCTACACAATCATTCATGAAATGCAGAAAAACAACAGGGGTAAAATAGTAAACACGCAATACCCTGTTCAAGGGTATTGGTGGAATTTGCATATAAATCTCAAGGACTTAGAACGGAAAGGCACAAACCACCTACCTTGATGCAAGGCGATCGATATACATGAACCACAAGGCTTGAATCTCCTTATAATTATGTATATATTCAAAAACTCACAAAAGAATCAACCCACTATCACATGAGAAAGATAATGAATTGGAAAATTAAGCTCTAGGAGAAGGAAGAGCTCTCTACTACGGTTCCAACCCAATCGACGACGGTAAATTCGGAGAACAGATGGAGGCATGAGGGCTCGGAGGAGTTTTGCAGCTGTACGAGATACACTCAGTCGAAGAAGCTGAAGAAGAATACATTTCTATCAATTATATGCGACACAGACCATATTAATTAAAAAAAATAAAATACATAGCATGTAATTTTGAGTACACGACGTGCACTCTCCTTTTCCGCACTCCGCTTTAGGAAGCCTCTAAGTCACGTTCACACAACCTTGTGTGTGCCCATACAGGGCCATCACATGGCCTCCTATGGAAAATTAGTACACAGTGTGTACTCATAAAGTACAGAGTGTGTACTTCAAAAATTTCCATATTTTTTCCTTTTCTAAAAAAAATGACCAGAAACGAAAAACATATCAGAAAATAAGGTCTGGGTTTTTGCATGGGTGAATAAAAATGAAGCACTTACTACTTCCAAGTGGAATTTAATATCCATGTATGGGCCTTTCCATAATATCTCATTCCATGCTAAAACTTAGAATACCTAATAATTAAGCAGTTTAGTGTCGTATATCAAAAAAATACACCAACAGATAAAAATGATATGTGATGGATTTAGAATATTTTGAAGTGATATTTTTATAATATTGACGAATTATTCCCCCTTTATAAATAATAGACATGCTTATCCAAAAGGGAGATCAATCGGATGAGGAGGTCACCTTTTGGGTGGCTGATGCTTATCCACTACTTATTTTATTTATATGATTAAGTTAGATTTATTTTATCTATTTTTTGGTTTTATTTTTTTTATTCCAAATTTAATTTATTTTCTTTATTCAAAATACTCATCCATTGAATCTTCAATGGTTATTCTTCTTCTTCTTTATGTTTCCTCTCTTTTTTCATTATTTTATTTATTTTTTTTCTATTTATTCTATTTATATCTAATTTTACTTTTTATTTAATTTTTATCATATTATTATAACCGTCTTCTAGTATTGTCATAAATAACGTGAAACTGACCTGAGGATTGGTAACGGGAAGGTATTTGTTTTTCTTAAATTCTATGAAGTTAAATGATATAAGGTTTTATTTATTTAGTTTTTGGTTAATAATGGAGATGTGTATGGGTGTGGCGATTGTCAATAATGATAAGAATTCCAACATCACATCTATAATTTTCTTAATATATTTTCAATCCCTTCTAGTGATTGATATCTCTTCCCATGATAGAGTTTACATTTTTTATTGTATAAAATTGTATATGGCAGATCTGGGTCTTTGAAGATGTCAAACACTCGATTGAGGTTTTCTATTAACGTTTATTATTGGAGGAGTTTGAATTTAGTTTTCCAATGCACATTCCTATGTATTAAAATATTTCACACACACTAAATTTTAGAATATTAGTTCATCAATGAAATTTCATGAAGGAACCATCAAATTTGTTTATGCAGGGAACCTAGATAATGATGGAACCCCTAAACCAAACAATAAGTCCAAGTGATTTATTTTTCTAGCGAAATTCTATTTGTATCTTCTTCTACATAAAAAAAATTTATTCTATGTTCATTTCTGAAAACACAAAACAATAAGTATCTTTGAATCTAATAAGAATTAAAAATGGAGTAGTTCTAGTTGAAGTTTTATAATTGAGTTAGTTGTTTAATTACCTTTTATTTTTACACATAGAATTTTTTTTCATAGGTCTTATAAAAAATATATTTTTTTCTTATTTAATGAAAATGTACCATATTACTATTGATGGAACATTTAATCATAGGATCAGGAACAAGATCATGTGTTACACAATGACGAGATATATATATATATATATATATATATATATCAAGATGGGAAAATTTATCACTTATTTGTTTAAGTTGAATTCAAATTTCAATGAGATTGGGATTTCACTTCATGAGTATATTTTCAAACTTAATGAATTCAAAAATAAATTTCTTTGACTGAAGGCCACAACCGAAGAACTATTTTACATTACGAATTTTACAAAATAATGCTAAGAGGGTGTGGAATATCTTGAAGAACATCCACAACCAAACTCTATCAATGATTAGATCCATACATATCATGCATTGATAGAGAGTTATGATGAAGACTCATGAGTGGTTGCAAATATGATAGGTCAAAATCCCATGAACAATTTTGGAATCATTGTGTGGATAATGTAATGTAAAGCTATCTCCCTATCTACAAGGTAGAGGATCATGAAAAATTTAAAATTTCTCAAGAAAATTACGGTGATGAAGCCACCCATTTTGAGGAATTTAATGAAATGATGGAGAAATCACACAAAATACCTCCATCCATTGAAATAAATTTTCAAGATTCACATACCACTAAAAAAATATATTGGATTAGAGCCAACATGTGGGGATAAAATAATCTCTAACTTTATCTCAATTGATTTTATTCAAACCAAATTGAGTATTACCTCCCACTATTTTAAATTTCACAATTTGTAAAATCTAATTTGTATCTTGGAGGAAGATGAATAAAAAATATAAACATGTTGGGGACCCCATGGGCCTCCCTAATTTTGTTGGGAACAAATTATAGAAATCCCATGAGAATGTCCAAGTTTCATAGCCTAAATTTACCAATGTAAAGCCTACCACATTTAAAGGGAGAATTTTTATATTGATAATTTATGAATACACCGTTTACAGGTAGAATTACCTTCTAACTCTCCCTTTTATCACAAAACTAATAAATCTCATATTGAGATGGAACTGGACAAGAAGGATGAGTTTTCACAAGTATCATCCAAGAGGGAGGACGATCCATACTATAACTTAGATCCACCATGATATCCATACCTTATTCATAAGGGGGATTATTTTTTGTACTCTATCCATGGACAACTCACCACCAATAAAGAAGATGTGTATGATGGTAAAATACACAAGTACTAGTTTAAATACCTGAAGCTTCTCCCCCATTATATTATGGATGATAATGTTTAATACTATTATTGATGTAGGTAATATAAAGTGACTACTTTGTGTATTAAACCAAAACTTATCATTCCCTTTCAATCTATAAACTTTCAATTTCATCCCTAGGTATTCGTTTTTTATGCAACCTAAGTCCCATTCATTTGAAATTTAATGAATTTAGATGTGTTCTTAATTGATTAATTTAATTCTATAGTACCATGATAGAACAAGGATGCCCCCAAACATCCAATGAATATATAGGAATAAATATTTAAATAAAAATTATGTTCACTTTTATATTTAAATTTTAAAATTCATATATTTTATGAGATTCTATTTTGAACAAAAAACTATTACATGTTGATGCTTATAATTCTTGTTTTACATAACATTTCTAGGAGACATGATTTTCTTAGTTATCCTATGATTCTATGTTTTAAATTTCAATGATAATGAGAGTTAAAAATTAATATAGATAAATAAATTATTATAGAGATTCATGGAAATAAAAATGATGACTCCTGATTTGTAGGTATTTATTGATTCATGTAAATTAAAATTCCACACCATTTTGAGTACTTTAAATTTATGAAATTCATATGAATTTATTTATTATTATAATATCTTCCTGAATAATTCTACAATTAAATATGTTCCATTCCTGAGAGTATTTATAGAAGAAATATTTTTTCTACCCGGACCATATTTCATGAGGGACCATGGGACATGTCACCTACTAAAACATTCATTATAACGCTCCAATGGAATGACTATGAAAAATATTAAACATATTAATACATTTTTATTTATAATACCTAATACATGGGAAAAACATTTACATTGATCATTATTATCCCATTTAAATCATGAATTAATTTGTTTAAATGAGCCATCAAGCCATTGAATTATATTCCTACCCTCCTCTTGGTATTTTTAATTAAATATATAAGTTGAAGTACTGGGTTGGGGAGGATTTGGTGAAAATGGATTCAATATATTGTAAGAAAAAATGTGAGGGTTTATACATCATGAATTTAGAAATTTTATTGATATATATATATATATATTGTAGTTTAATTATTTTCCCATATGAAAATAAAATTGAATATAGGATTTCGTTGTTATTTGAAAGAATAAAAAATTACCCATATGTGACCCATTATTTTTATAAATTGTGGTTAGGTAATAGATGTGAGGATTATTCCATACATTAAATTCAGAATAATATTTAAATGTATTTAAAAATTAAAAATAGAGAAAATAGTTAAAATTAATGATGATTAAAAAAATCATATTTCTTTTTTTGATCATACATTTACATCGAGCCTTAGAAGTGAGTCTTTTCATTTTCAAGTAGATATTTTTTTACCTTTTTCAATTGATATCATGATTTATACATTAGATATTATCCTCCACATTGAGCCTTCATAGTTTTCACATCAGTTAATAGGAACCTTAATCGTCCTGGTAATTAGAACCTCAATTCCTAATACCGCTTTATGTAAGGTTCATTTTTTCATTACAAAATGGAAGAAATATTTATATTTCATGTATGTGGATATGGATAATGTTATCAGGATATGATAATAACACAATTATAATTTTTTTCAGGAGAAATTAGAGAAAATATTAAAATTGTGGTATATCATGACTTATCGTATTTAATAATAAATAATTGATAAGCCCGAATAGAACTATAAGATCTGTCTTTTTTAAAAGGGACAAAGAAAAATAATTTGGTTGATTGTTTCTTTAAAAATTAAGAAGTTATATTTATCTTTTTAATGCAACATGAAATTTTTATTTTCCATTGATAGTTTTTTAATTTTATTATATTCACATTTCATTATTGGATACAATTGGGTTTATATTTAATATAATTTTTATATTCACTAACTGAGTACAAGAACAATATGAGCATGGTGATAGTTGATACAAAAATATTTTTATTCAAAATTTTAAATATATTATATATGGATTTTATTGGTTTTCACTCAATATTCCCATGTGATGAAATGTTTTATTAAATAATGGGAAATTATACATGGGGAATTAATTTGGATTAAAATAAAAAAATAGAACACTATTTGGAATTGTATTTTTATTATGAAGATTTTGGTTTTAATTTCACTAAATGTTTTTAAAAATTTCTGCTGTTAAATTTTTTTCGAACTGGACAGCCCTAAACATTTGGTCTGATAAACCTTATAGCCATCCTAAAAAGGGGTGGATGTCCACACATGACTAGTGGAAGTGTCTGTTATCAATTAGAGCATGTGTTCCATAAAATAATAATCCCATGTAGTGTGTTGGCCAAGGCCCTTGTGGACTTGTGTGTGCCTACATGATCCCATAAGTGTTTGTGTGGTGTAATGGGAGACAGTCTCTAGAGTAGGTTTTTAAGGAAAAAATAGGATTCATTTTAAAAAAATTTGGAAACATACCTCACATCTTATTTGAGGTGGATCAAGTATAGAAAGTGTTCATCTTAAAAAATGCTCCCATTCCATTACAGTCATGTCCACTCCCTACTTGGACATATCAACCCACTGCCACCTACCACTACAAAATTCCACTACTACCACTTGTTATCACCTCCACTATCTAAAATATAATGTGATATATCCTTTATACCATTCTATATTTCTTTGTTTTTCTAATGACTATTTCCAAGGATGAATACCTTCATGGATGACCATGATGGCTTGATCCAACCACCCTGAAACCTAATAGAATAAAAATCCGTGTCTACCATTTTGAGACACCCTATATCATAGGATGTTCCCTAGTTATGTAGTATCTTGGGATGACCATGAATGAGAAACTTCTACACTACCATGTTCCCTTACATGTCCATCTATGAGTCCCACAATTACTATATAATCTATGATAAAATTTATAATGTCTGATAATTAAGCAGCTCAGTGTAAAAAATATAAACAAAATTATATAAGGTATATACAAATATATTTGATGGATTTGGAATATTGGGAAGAAAGAATTTTAGAAAACCAAATAAGGATTACCCGTTAATAAATAAGTGGGCACACTCAACCATAAGGGATATTGATCTGGAGAGGTGGCCACATTCTTGGAGGATGCTACTTATCAAGTATTTTTTTTCTTTTATGTATAAGATTAGATTTATTTTTTATGTAGCTTTGGTTTTATTTTATTTTTATTATAAGTATAATTCCTTCTGTTGATACCAATTTTTTCATAGATTTTTTTATACATGGTTTATATTATTCTTTTATTTCATGTTATTTTTCTTTGTTTCATGTTTTTTCTCTTCTCCATGGTTTTATTTACATAATTTTTCTTCTTCTTCTTCTATCTCTCTATTTCTTATTTTTATTTTATTTTCTTATAATTCTTTTAAAAACAATGACTTCTTACCCAGGATAACATGGCATTGAACTATGTTTTGGATCGAGGTAGGTTTGTGTTATTCCTAAATTATATGAATTTAATTCATAAAACTATTACATGGATAAATTTGTGTTGAATAATAATTAAGTGTATGGGTGTGGTGATTTTTCACCATAAAAAATTCAAAAATTACTTAAATTATTTTATTCATATATTTCCCCCACCATTCAATGAAGGTTATCTAATTGTATGATAGAGTTGATTCATTCAATGGATGAAATGATATACAATGGAACCATGTATAGGAAGATGTCACACTCTAGATTGTGTTGTGTCCATAAATTTTATTATAATATGAGGAGGAATTTTGTATTCCATAGAATATTCCAATGAATTTAATGTTTTTACACCCATTGAGTTTAATAATAATATTTTATTATTACAATTTCATGATTGAACTATCAAATTGAGTTAAAAATGAATATTGATGGAAACCATAATCCCAACCTTATGGATATGTAATTTATTTACTAAATTCATTATATTTACATATTCATATAGTTTAAATTTTTATTCATCATTACTTACAAAAAACAAAAAAATATAATTTTCATAAAAAATAATAAAATACAAAAATAAGTAGTTCTAGTTGAATTTTAATCAGTATATATAATATTGTGAATCTTATCAAGTGAGAAGTCCCTAGTATGCCAATATTATACACATTGAAATTAAAACTATTATAATTTTCCAAATATTGTTATAGTTATGCATGAAACACCCAATGTTTAACACTTTTTTAGAGGGTCTTCACATAGATTTCATCTGGTGGTGTGCAAGGAATACACATTAGAATATGTGGGTTTGTACCCATTCAAATAATGTGATGGCCTCATAACATTCCCTTAGACTATTATCATGGGATTCATATATGTAATTTATTGTGTAAACTAATAGTTTTTTTTCAAGTCCCTAAATTATGGATTAGAAGCCCATATTAACAAAAGTCTAGAGTGGTTAGTTCCCTTGTTGAGGCTAGGTAGATAACTCGGGTTAGTTTATTTACCATGGATCTCATTGATAGGACGACGAATGGATATGAAATCAAGTAAGTCATATACCAAACATTCCCAAGTACCCTAGTAACCTGATTACTAACACAATCCTAACTTTTCTTGATGGGAATTCTATATCCCCATTGTAAGGTGACTAGCACATGACACTATATGAAAAACAGTATGGGAACTATTTGGTCACAATCATTACCGATGTAAAGTTACAAGTCAGCATGATTACAAATAATATCCCTAGGGAGATGGGTAAGAGAAGTAAAATATTCATAAAAATCAAATATACTAAAAAAAGATCATGGAAACAAGAAAAACTACCCAATTCCATTTGGTTGTAACTTAGAAAGACCTTGAATAAATTGTTATAAGAACCCCCAAGTGGTTCCTTGACCTTACTAAATCCTGGATGGAGATTATCTATAAACACCCAAAGGCACTATTAAGGTGTGAGGTAAAGAAGCCCAGTAGGTTCTCAGCATAGATTAACAAATATATTCCAAAAAAATTTACAAAACAATGTGATTTAAAATTTCAAATAAACAATTTTTCCATTTCAAAAGTTGGAATAAATAAATTCAAGATTTACATTTCAAAAGAAGAAAATAATTTACTTAACATAATTAATTTTCAAGTTATGGATCATTTCTAAAAAAATGTATCTTTTTTCAAATGTCTTAAATAAACACTTTTATATTAATCTGTTTATATAAATCAAAATTCATGTAAAATAGTATAAAACTATGGTGTGTATTAATTTGAAATAAATAAATAGGGAAACATTATCATATACTTAAAATGTACGATAGTTCCCGTATATAGGGACTCCAAACTCCAGGTGACAAGGAAATATGTACATACGTCCTTTTTAACTCAGGCCAAATAGGACACCTCCCTCTCTCCTAAGGGTTGTGACATGCTGCATTTATTTTTTGAAATGTTGTAAATAGTAATGTGTCGCCCAAATAACTCAATAAAAACCTAACCCATTCATATTCTATTATAATAAAACAATGATTGGAAATTTATTTCAAGAAAACTTGAAATAAAATTAATCACATTCTCCATTTTAAATATTATAATTTCCTCTAAAAATCATAATGCGGGTTTTGAATAAACAACATTCCTTTTCCAAGTAAAAACCCCAAGGTTCTTATCAAAAAAATTTATTCAATTTCAAAAAAAAAATTAAAACAATTCACAATTACCATTCATAATTTAGTTCAACATTTTAATTTTTAATAAATTCCATCAAATTTATTATAAACCCCCTAATTCAATGGATGTGTGGTTTTTTCACAATTCACTATAAACTCCATTTCAAAAGATAAATTCTAAAATTAAATTGAAATAGTATCCATCAAAAAAATAATTTAAGTCTTAAAAATTTAAATTTCAAAAATTTCCATAAACAGACCCCAATTCAATGGAATTGTTTTTCCCAATACCTTGGAAAAACCAATTTTTTAAAACACCATTCTAATGGAATAGTGTGTTTATAGTATACCAATTAAAATCCATTTGATCAATATTGATAAAAACCATTTAATTCAAACAATTGAAATTAAATAAAACCATTTAGAGTTAATATAAATCAGGCATCATGACAGAACCACCTACCTCAGGATCAACATATCTCGAATCTCAAAACCCTAATAGAGATTCTTCAACGATGAATGATGATAAAAAATATAGGTAATATTGATCAAAAATGGGTTCCAAATATAAAAAAATAGGGTATTAGATCCATAATTCATCATGAGGAACCACAGAACCTTTGAGTGGATGAGAGAGATATCTGGACAATGAGAACGATAAGAGGTATCTAATAAAGAGATGATCGAACACCATCTACCAAGCATCATTTCTCTTCCGAGAGGGTTCAATGTGTCCATAACCACTTATTGGGATGTCCAAGGAGTGGAGAAACTGATTATGGGTTCTTCAATCCCATTTGGGACCTAAAATGTGGGTTCATCATTTTTTTTTAAAAAATAGATCAATTAAAAACTCGTACACACTGTTAGATAGGTAGACCTACACAGTTAGATGAAACTGTGTGGCCTGACCATGTGCTTATTTCAAATAGTCAATATGGTTTATCATAGGAGTGAACATGGATTCAAAAATAATGTTATAATAATGAAAAACCCCACCAAATGGATTTACAGGGTTGGTGTCACAGGCCACACGATTTGGGAAAATCATGAAAAAATTGTTTAGGGGACAATAATTTTTAAAACTTCTACAATTTCACCGGAAAAAACCCCAAATAAACCCCAACCAAAGAATGATTCAAAAATTGGGGTTGAGGAAAACATTAAAATTGTAATAGGATGTTACAACCTCCTTGTCATAGAAACATCTCATCCCAATAAATCCAATGAAGATGATTCCATTTTGAAAATACGAGGCCACTACTCTCTCATAAGTGCCTCCCTCTCAAACATCTCATAATAATCAGAACCATGCTATCATAGCACATGAACCAAAGGTAATGTTCCCCCATGAAGGGCCTTGGTTTTAGAAACAAATATCCAAACTGACCATTAAATCATGGATAAATTAGGTTCAACCGCAACACCACTCTATCTCAGAACATAAGATGTATCATATAGATACTTTCAGAACTAAGATACATGGATCCTATTATGTATCGACTTCAACTACAGTGTATGTGCTAAATGTAAAGCAGCATTCCCCATCGTCTCAACAACCTCAATAGTTACCAAAAATGAATGGAAATATTTTGTTGCCTCCCCAACTATTGATGACCCAAAAAGAGTAAGCCTTTCAAGAACACATGGTCACAAATTGAGAATTATAATGGTCTATGATGATGATAAGCATAAAACATATATTCGGTCATTGCAGTCAACATTCACTGAATAATCAACTAAATGTTTTCTATAATCTGTTGGACTACAGTCAGTAAAACCAAGTAACTTTCACCAATCTTTGACCAACACAAAATAAATCTATAAGGGTGGATATTCAAGGCCTCAAAAGGGTCTATTATAATCAGAAACTCATAAAAAATGTTATAATAATACTCATCCAGCCTCAAGTGATCATCACAATCCCCACAAAAGTCAATAACAAAATAGTGAATAATAACCTCATGAATATGTATAAGTCATTATTTCGGTACATTTGATTGTGGTTGATATGTCGTAGACAAATAGGCATGATATCTAGGTTATTTATGAAGGCATTTACAATAGTATTAAGTTAACATAGGATCCCTATCAGAGACTATATCATAAGGAAATCAGTGAAAATAATATAATATTTGTTTCATAGAGATTTCCCAACTCATCAACATTCTTTGTATATTAAATGGGTATAAAGTGAGAGGATTTACTCATCATATTGATCACTACTCATAAAACATTATTCTTTATCTCGGTGCACAAAAATCTAACCACAAAGTCCATAGAGATTTAATCCCACATCCATGTAAGGACTAGAAGTGAATTAAGGAACGAAAAAGGGTTTTGATGATCATCCATGACCATTTTCCATGTATTACAATGAGAGAAAACTCAAAAATTCCTTTTCTCATACATGGACACCAGAAATATCATATCATATCATAGAACACCTTTGTGGTTCCATGGTGAAAAACCAATATTAAATATATTAATCAGCCATAACATCTTCCTTTACTGAAGATGGAGCTGCAAAATGGTATTGAAAATACAATATTCACTCTTTGGAGAACGAAAAATAATGCACGGTCTCCCAACAATTAAGAGTGTATCTAATGCTATGGAACTCATCATGAAGATTCTATTCCAGAATAATCAATTTTAAAAGATATGATTTCAACTGAACACTAGACAATGAGACATCAACCCTTGATTCGTGGACACTAATATGCAACTGTGCAATGTTAACCATCATTTTTCACTCTTTTGATGATCCTTTCACTACCTAGGATTGAGATTTCCTACTGAAAGAGACTGCAATGACAATCCCTTTCCCTAGGGTATAAGAGATTATGAAATGGAATATATGTAGTTATTTCATCCAATGCCTCTAATAGGGATTTCAATATTTTTATGAGAGGATATAAATCATGATCTTGTGGTTATGAAATAGGGTAAACCTTTCTACATTAATCTAATTATAGAAAATATTATGTGCGTGCACACAACTGAATGATCATGGTAATGGGTCGGATAATTCTTCTCGTGTGGACTAAGCTGATAAGATCCATAAGAAACAATGATTATCCAATAAAAAAAATATATTTTAATTACATTTTAATAGTATTAAATGTTCATTTTTGATCTTATGGGCCTGAGTTAGTGCATTTTCATTATGAACATCCATTCTCATCATTTGTGCACTTCATGCCTAATATACACCAATTTAGGCCCAATGAGTCATCTGATTCTAAGGAATGTAAATATCAATTTTTTAATTTGATATTTTGTGAACATTATCTACACTTAAATGTGAACATTTTTTATTCAGGGATCAATGGAGAATTCATGGAAGAAGATGGGGATATTTTGTGATGAAAGGAAGCAATTCTAGAGAAGGCAGATTGGAAACTAGCTCACTGATGCGACTGTGGGGCCCAACATACAGGCCCAATGAATCCCAAATTTTGTGTTATGCTAGATTCCATTCATATTAACAAATAACCCTTCATGAGCCAATGATAATTCGGCATCTATAGTGGTCATTAAAGCGTCCCAATTTAGAGATACAATTCTGGGCCAGATTCTGCGGCCCAGAAAAACAGTCCACTAATTTTATCATATCTCGGAATCCGTAACTCCAAATGGGCCCAAATTTTACAGGAGGTCAGAAGACATCCGGAGCTCGATTTTCTTCCTCTATGGTCCACTCTTATTCGGCAGTCTAGAAGGTCTTCCAGAAGCATCTTATCGGTGAAGGAAAGCTGGATGCCACCTCGGGTCAAATGTGGAAAAGTTCAAATTCTGCAAACTTTCCACCACCTATGGCCTACCAAAATTAATTGAGATGCTTTTTAATGTTTGAGGCTCAACCCAAGTCTCCCAAAACGCCTATTTAAGGCAGTGTTGGTGAAGGAGTTTTAGATCTTGGATGCTTTGTTCAATTGTAATGTTATGCTGCATTTTTGTTGCCTCAAATTTGTCTTTCACATGTAAGTTGTTCAATTCACTTTAGCTTCTTAATAAAAGTTCTTCTTATACTCTTATTCTTTTTTTATTCATATCACTTTGATACTGTTGGATCAAGGTGTGAATTTATTCACACCATCCCTGGTGAAATTAATCACACAATGGTGGAGTGATCATTTTATTTTTGTTGTTTTCTTTACTTCTCAATTTCCTCCATCATGAGACTACTTTCCGCTTCCATTGAAACCATGGGATCAATGGAGGGCTAACACACTTATGGGTTGATCAAAGAGAGTAGAAAGAGTCTGTATTGGATGTTATTTATCACCTAATTAATGTATAATCACTTCTTTAATTTGGATTTTTATTTGATGATTTTTAAACTTCATCATCCTTGTTGAATTTAAGGCCACACACTTCAACTACTAATACGATCCTTTACCTTTAAGTGCTCAAAACATTGATCCTTCAAGTGTATAGGTGATTAGTATTATAGGGTGTAGGCATTAAACCATTATGTTATGATGTTGTTTTATCTTCTTAAATGAACCCTTCACAAATGTAAGAAATTGAAATCATTAAAAAGAAAATACGTCCAATCCTCCCCGAGTGATAACCTAGGATCAACTCATTCTTTTAAATTGAATTCAATTAAATCTATTAGATGTATTTAAAAACCATCCAAAATCAATCCATTTTGGCCACTTCATAGCTGAAAACAGTCCATAGAATGTACGTGTCTATAGGTTTCTTCTTAGGTCTCTGTGGATTCGATAACCCAAGCTAAACTACAAGGACCGTCTTACCTTCTTCTCTTGGGTAAATTTGGGCGTGAACCAAATTTTGGCGCCGTTGCCGGGGACACAAGTAAGTCATCTAAACACCCATTCTATTCTCCCCCACTTCTTCTTTTCTCATCCAAATTCTCTTATCTTGTCCCTTTCTCGTTTTTTTTCCTTTGGTGCATGTCCGCCTACACCCGCGATCAATCAAACCGTCTAGTTAGGGTGGATAGTCCTGGGGTTGGGGAGTCAAGTACACCAAGGGAACTCTTTCCATTAGATCCTAATCTTTATATCACCCCCGAGTCAAAAATTGGGCCAATTTCAATGGAATTTCTTCAAAGAAACCAACTCATAAACCCGGGTGGGAGCCAAAATGGAAACCCAAATGAGGCAACCCCAAACTTGGGGAATGCAATTGATCAAACCATGAATGACTACCTCACACCTTCCTGGACCAATGCCCCCTCTTGCATTAGACACAATTCACTAAGAGATGCCAACTACATCTTTAAACCCCATGTCCTAAACCACCTTCCCACATTCCATGGAATGGAGTCTGAGATGCCATACCTGCACATTAAGGAGTTCAATGACATTATATAAACCATTTGTCCCCCACATCAACTAGAATCTACTAATATGAGGATATTTCCTTTTTCTTTAAAGGATCGAGCTAAAAATTGTCTAAAAAATTTGAGACCATAATCCATCAACTCTTGGGACCAACTAAAAAGAGAATTCTACAAAAAATACTTTCCCCACCACAAAAAAATTGCACTTAAAAAGAGTATCCAAAACGTTTTTGAAAAAGAGGGAGAGTCATTCTATGAAACATGGGAGAGGTTCAAAGACACTCTAAACATGGTTCCACGCCATGCTTTTTCTATTCCTGAACAAGTGATATTTTTCTATGAAGGGTTGGGTCCAGGGAATAAACAATTCATTGACATGATGTGTAATGGAACTTTTAAAAACAAAGCCCCAAATGATGCTTACGAGTATCTAGAAAGCCTTTCTGAAAAAAACCAAACATGGGGATCTTCACCTTATTCTGAAAAGCCACAAAGAAATACTGGAATTCATACACTTAGAGAAGAGGAAAGCCTTAGGGATAAACTTGCAGCACTCTCTAGGAAGGTTGCAGAGATAGACATTAGGAAAGACCATGAAATCCAAACTTTTGACCCTATTTGCACAATTTGTGACAAACATGACCAAAATACAGACAACTGCCCAACCATTTCATCCATCAAGGATGTTCTCTTAGGAGGACCCCCAGCGGAAGTAAATTCATTGAACATTCAAAAGCCTCGATACCAAAACACCTTCAACCCAAGGTATAACGACCACCCAGGCTTCTGCTGGAATGATAACCAACAACCTAGCCAACCACAGGGACAAAATCCTTACCCTCAACAGAACTACCAAACCCATAATCAGTTTCAAACCCAACCTATCCAATACCAACAACCACCAGTCCATTTTCAACAAACCATTCCACCTTCAAAATATCCCCCAGGGATAAACCAATCTTCTCAAGCACCAACCCAAACTGTTCCAAAAATCCTACTAGAACAACTTTGCAAACAAATGGAAAGGATGAACTCGGAAGTCTCTTCCCTTAAACAAGAACTTCAAACAATCAAAACTGGGAAGGCACCCAGGCCTACCCAAGGCATTCCACAACAAACAACACGGGGAGAGTCATGTTGCACTCAATCAAATCATGAACAATTGAAAGCAGTGACAGTCTTAAGAAGTGGGAAATCAATTGAAAAACCTGAACAAACCATTTCAGAACTATTAAAAGATTCAACATCACTTCAAAATAATGAAGAAAAACCCACAGATTCTGAAAAAACCAATGAGAATGGGAAGGAACCACAACCACACCAAACACTCAAACAACCTGCTCCCTTCCCTCAACGCATGAGGGGGAAATCGAAGCCTGAACTGAGTGAAAACATGAGAGAAATCTTCTCTCAAGTAAAGATAAACATTCCAATCCTCGATGCAATACAAACCATACCAGCGTACTCAATGTACCTTAAGGACTTGTGCACTTTTAAAAGGAAATTTTTACATAAAAACCAACTCCTTTTGGCTGCTAATGTGAGTTCCACCATTCAAGGGACCATTCCTCCAAAGATGAAAGACCCGGGTTGCCCTTACATCAATGTTGAACTAGGAGAGAAAAAAGTTGTCAAGGCCTTGTGTGACCTAGGTGCTAGTGTAAACCTCATTCCTTATTCCATGTATTGTCAGTTAGGGCTCGAAGAACTCCAACCCACATCTGTCACTCTTCAACTCGCTGATTGCAGTGTTCGGGTTCCTAAGGGGATCCTAAAGGACGTTTTAGTGAAAGTTGAGAATTTCATCTACCCTGCTGACTTAATTGTACTTGACAATCATCCAGGCTTAGGTCCTAGGGAGCAAAATCCAATCATTCTTGGCCGTCCTTTCCTTGAAACAATCAACTCTATTATCCGAGTCTGAAATGGGAACATGACCATCACCTTTGGAAACATGAGTCTAGACTTGAACATCTATAATGCAAGCTCACAAATAGGAGATGACGAGGACATTCATGAAGTAAACATGTTAGGAAACATTGAAAATTAATCCATAGAACATCAAGAAATATTTGATGGATGTTTAAGTCAGGATGAGATTGATTTCCTTTTTTCACATGAAGGAAGTTTATCTCCTTGGCTCGAATCATTTTCAAATTGCTCCTATGATGATGTCTTAGGACCAACAATCAGTGAAACCTTTCAGGAAACCACATTCATGGAGACAACTCAAACTCCCTTCCCTAACCCAGGTCAATACAATCTTGTGGCTGAATCTTCTACACATGGGGAATCAATTCAATATGAAAATCTAGGAAACAAATTTGATCTTGATCCAATGCCCCAATCTTCTGCTGAAATTCTGAACCAACCAGATCTTGAATTGAAGGAACTTCCAACATCCCTCAAGTATGCCTTCCTAGGGGAAAATCAAACACATACTATAGTCATATCTTCTTCTCTTGAAGCCAATCATGAGGGGATGCTTCTAGATGTCCTTTGGAAACACAAGAAAGCCATTGGTTGGACGCTGTCTGATATTCCTGGGATTAGCCCACTTATTGGAACTCATAGGATTACTCTTGAATCTGAATCCAAACCATGTCATAAACCTCAGAGGAGACTCAATCCAAATATTATGGATGTGGTAAGGAAAGAATTTCTTATGTTGTTGAAAGCTGGTATCATCTACCCCGTAGCTGAGAGTGAGTGGGTAGGCCCAATTCAAGTTGTCCCAAAGAAAGCTGGAATCACTGTGATCACTAATAAGGATGGGGAAATTCTTCCAACTAGGGTGAGTAGTGGCTGGAGAGTCTGTATTGACTATAGAAAGCTCAACTCTTGTACTGAGAAGGACCATTTTCCCTTTCCCTTTATTGATCAAGTCCTCGAGCGAGTGGCGGGTCATCAATTCTATTACTTCCTAGATGGGTACTCAGGGTACAATCAAGTCGAGGTCTCCTTGGAGGATCAAGGGAAGACAACCTTCACCTGTCCATTCGGCACCTTTGCCTTCAAACGCATGCCGTTCGGGTTATGCAATGCCCCTGGAACCTTCCAGCGGTGCATGATGGTAATCTTCTCAGATATGGTAGGGGATTTTCTAGAGGTCTTCATGGATGACTTCTCTATCTTTAGGGATACATTTGAGGAATGTCTTAGGAATGTGGAGAGAGTTTTGTCAATATGTGAAGAAAAGAATCTATTCCTAAACTGGGAAAAATGCCATTTCATGGTAAAAGAGGGGTTAGACCTTGTCCATATAGTCTCGGGTAGGGGAATTGAAGTTGATAAAGCAAAGGTTGACATCATTCGTCACCTTCCATCACCCAGAACTGTTACGGAAGTGAGGTCCTTCTTAGGACATGCTGGTTTCTATAGAAGATTCATTAAGGACTTTAGTTCAATCTCTCATCCTCTTTGTGCTCTACTAGTAAAGGATGCTCCATTTGTTTGGACAGAAAGCTGTGAGGGTTCATTTTCAACCCTTAAATCTGCTCTCACCTATCCTCCCATTATGAAATCTCCAAACTGGGACCTTCATTTCGAACTCATGTGTGATGCCAGTGACTTTGCTATTAGAGCTGTGTTAGGACAACGTTGTGATAAAACTCCATATGTCATTGCTTATGCAAGCAAATACTTAAATGATTCCCAAATCCACTACACCACCACTGAAATGGAGATACTTTCTATTGTGTTTTCCTTAGAGAAGTTTAGGTCCTACCTCTTAGGATCACCCATCACTGTGTTCACTGACCATTCTGCACTAAAATACCTCTTCCAAAAACAAGATGCTAAGGCTAGACTGATTAGGTGGCTCCTTCTATTACAAGAATTTGACCTCACAATCACGGATAAAAAGGGAGTTGAAAATGTTGTAGCTGATCACCTCTCTAGGATGGAATTCAAAGACAACCCAAATCACCTTTCTGTGTCTGATTCGTTTCCTGATGAACACCTATACTCTATGAGTGACTGCCCTTGGTATGATGACATATCAAATTTCTTAGTGACAGGCGTCATTCCAAAATTCTTAGGGACTCAAGCTCGAAGGAAATTTCTTTCTGATGTTAGACACTATGAGTTTGATGATCCATACCTCTATAAGTTCTGCCCTGACCAAGTCATTAGGAGGTGTGTTCCAGAATCTGAACTAGAGTCCATCCTTAAATTCTGTCATAGTGAGGCATGTTGAGGTCACTTTTCATCTAAGAAAACATCTGCTAAGATTATTCAATGTGGTCTTTTCTGGCCCACCCTCTCAAGGGACTCCTACACATTTTGTCAAAGTTTTCCTAGGCGTCAAAAAGTAGGGTCCATCACAAAAAGAAATCAAATGCCACTCACTCCCATCTTAGTGGTTGAAATATTTGACTGTTGGGGAATTGACTTCATGGGTCCCTTCCCAAACTCTCGGGATACCTCTACATACTCTTAGCTATTGATTATGTCTCAAAATGGGTTGAGTCCATTCCCACTAAGTCCAATGATCATCAAGTTGTGATTTTATTTCTAAAAGGGAACATATTTTAATGATTTGGAATTCCTAGGGCTATAATCAGTGATTGAGGAACCCATTTATGTAACCGCCCATTCTCTTCACTCATGTCTAAGTATGGTATTTCTCATAATGTTTCCACTGCATACCATCCTCAAACCAATGGTCAAGCTGAGTTAGCGAATAGGGATATTAAGCAAATTCTTGAAAAAAATGTCAAACCCTCTAGGAAAGATTGGTCTGAGAAACTCTTAGATGCTCTTGGGGCCTATAGAACTGCATATAAAACCATTTTAGGAATGTCCCCATATAGGTTGGTTTATGGTAAAGCACACCATTTGCCAGTGGATATTGAACATAAGGCCTTTTGGGCAATTAAGAAAATGGATTATGACCTCTCATTGGCCGGAAGAAAAAGGAAATTAGATCTCAATGAACTAGAAGAACTAAGGATGGAAGCTTATGAAAATTCAAGGATCAATAAAGCTAGTGATCAAGCCTACCAATCTAGGAATATCAAGGTCAAACATTTTGAGCCGGGAAAACTTGTGCTCTTGTATAGTTCAAAACTTCATTTACACCCGGGAAATTTAAGGTCTAGATGGTCAGGACCTTTCATAGTGCATTATGTGTACCCCCATGGGGCAGTAGAGATTCAAGATCCCACAAGTGGTCACATTTTCAAGGTCAATGGTCAAAGGTTAAAAACATTCATTGAATCATTCAATAAACAGGAAATAGAGGTTGAGTTAATGGATCTAACCTATGAACCAGGAACAAATTAAAAGATTTTGGGAACTATGTCGGGCTAAAGACGTTAAACAAAGCGATGCACGGGAGGCAACCCGTGGTTCTTATGTTTCTAATCTTTCTGAATCATATTTATTTTTCAAATAAGATTAATTAATCATTTTTATATTTAAAAATAAAAAATAGAGTTTTGACATGTTCTTCTATTATTAGTTTGGATGGGTATGAAAGGGGAGCACCATATTCATCTGTGTCACGTGGTGTGATCCTTGAGTAATACCTTACGCAGAAATTTAAAAAGAAGACAATGTATCATCAGTTTGTTTTTTTAATGTGTTTGTATGTTAAAAAAATTAAAAAACAAAAATAAATAAATAAAAATATAATAATAAAAAAATTTCATGCCATAGGTTGTGGGGCAAACCCCGTCACAACCGGCGAAGCTGCAGGGACTCGAACCCGTGACCGAAGGGAGACAAGGGCGCGCGCTTACCACTGACCTGCGGCTTCTTGAGCTTCCTTATTCTATAATTTTTATATATATTCTTATATTTTACTATATAAATATAAATATATATATATATTGTTTGTTTTTATTTGTTTGTTTGTTTTTTTCCTTTTTCCACTAGGGAACTTTGCAAGCGACATGGATATCAAAGGAATAAATTTGAGCGGCAAGAACTTCAAACTTCAACAACCATGTTACTTCATTCCATGATCCTCATATTTTATTTTCCTTATTGAACTCCCCTTTTTATTCCCCTACCCCATTCTAAATTTTGTTTTTATGAAACTAGGTACAGATTCATTCTAAGTTGGGGGGTGTGGAAACAAAATGTTTGTTTAAAAAAAACAATGATAACAAAAAGAAGTAAAATTCTTTTATAATTCCTAAAATAACATCTTTTCTCACTTAAAAACTACATATCAAATAATTATTATTTCCTTGACTGTTAATTTAATTCATGATTAAGTTTAAAAGAATTGATTTTGGTAGTTTGGTTGTCCAATGAAAATTTTCATCATTTTTATTTTCATCCATTAAATCAAAATGCCACAATGCACGTCCTTTAGACTGTGGGGTAATAATTTGAATTTTTCGGGTCCCATAATAAATAGCATAGGCTGGATTGATTTTTATGAATAATATGAGTATTCAAAAAAAATTAAAAAAAACATCAAAAAAAAATTGCGTATAGAGCAATGGATTGATAAAATGCGAGGCTTTCGGCACTTGGGGATCGTGAATCCAGAGTTGTCTAGCCCTGAGGTTTTCAATATATCTATATTTATGGTAATATGACTTTGTTTTTTATTAAGTTAACTCGAGACGATTCCCGAGTATGTGGGCTTCACTTGGTGCCCTAAGGCCATTGCGTCTGGGAGTCATCGGCAAAGTCTTGCTACGTGGGTTAATTTGATTAACTACAATCTCAATTACTATGGAAATATTGCATGAAAAAATAAAAAAAAAGAATGAAGAATACTCATATTAGGATTAAATGTGATTCCACCTAGCGCTTCCATGATTTCCCCCTTGAATGAAAATTAACCCCCATATCTATTGTGATACACAACACATCATTACACCTAATTGAGTTAGATGAAGTATGATGATGGATTTGATCAAAGGAATGGGCTTGGGATTGGGATATTCTTTTAAATTCATCTTGTTTTAAATTATCTTGATAGGTTATAAAAATATATTTGTGTGCAGTTTACATTGTGAGCACTGTTTGTTATAATGTGTTTGAAGAAAGGAATTCAAATAAAATCATTGAATTATTTGCTCGGGACTAGAAAATCTCAAGTTGGGGGGTGTGATTGTCCAATAAAAACATATATTTTAATTACATTTTAATGGTATTAAATTTTCATTTTTGATCTTATGGGCCTGAGTTAGTGCATTTTCATTATGATCATCCATTCTCATCATTTGTGCACTTCATGCCTAATATACACCAATTTAGGCCCAATGAGTCATCTGATTCTAAGGAATGTAATTATCAATTTTTTAATTTTATATTTTTTGAACATTATCTACACTTAAATGTGAAAATTTTTCATTCAGGGATTAATGGAGAATTCATGGAAGAAGATGGGGATATTTTGTGATGAAAGCAAGCAATTCTAGAGAAGGCAGATTAGAAACTAGCTCACTGATGAGACTGTGGGGCCCAACATACAGGCCCAATGAATCCCAAATTTTGTGGGATTCTAGAATAAATTCAGAGGAACAAATAACTCTTCATGAGACAATGATAATTAGGCTTCTATAGGGTTCATTAAAGCGGACCAATTTAGAGATACAATTCTGGGCCAGATTCTACGGCCCAGAACAACGGTCCACTAATTTTATCATATCTAGGAATCCGTAACTCCAAATGGGCCCAAATTTTACAGGATGTTATAAGACATCCGGGGCTCCATTTTATTCTTCTATGGGACACTCTGATTCGGAACTCTAGAAGGTCTTCCAGATGAATCTGTTCGATGAAGGAAAGCTGGCTGCCACCTCGGGTCAAATGTGGAAGAGCTCAAATTCCACAAGCTTTCCACCACCTATGGCCTACCAAAATTAATTGAGATGCTTTTTACTTTTTGAGGCTCGACCCAAGGCTCCTAAAATGCCTATTTAAGGCAGTGGTGGTGAAGGAGTTTGAGATCTTGGATGCTTTGTTCAATTGTAATGTTATGCTGCAGTTTTGTTGCCTCAAATTTGTCTTTCACATATAAGTTGTTCAATTCACTTTAGTTTCATAATAAAAGTTCTTCTTCTACTCTTATTCTGTTTCTATTCATATCACTTTGATACTGTTGGATCAAGGTGTGAATTTATTCACACCAACTCTTGTGAAATTATTCACACAACGGTGGAGTGATCATTTTATTTTTGTTGTTTTCTTTACTTCTCCATTTCCTCCCTCATGAGTCTACTTTCCGCTTCCATTGAAACCATGGGATCAATGGAGGGCTAACACACTTATGGGTTGATCCAAGGGAGTAGCTAGTGGCTGGATTGGATGTTATTTATCACCTAATTAATGTATAATCACTTCTTTAATTGGGATTTTTATTTGATGATTTTTAAACTTCATCGTCCATGTTGAATTTAAGGCCACACACTTCAAGTACTAATACGATCCTTTACCTTGAAGTGCTCAAAACATTGATCCTTCAAGTGTATAGGTGATTAGTATTAGAGGGTGTAAGCATTAAACCAGTAAGTGATGATGTTGTTTTATCTCCTTAAATGAACCCATCTCAAATTTAAGAAATTGAAATCATTAAAAAGAAAATACGTCCAATCCACCCTGAGTTATAACCTAGGATCAACTCATTCTATTAAATTGAATTCACTTAAATCTATTAGATATATTTAAAACCCATCCAAAATCAATCCAAGTTGGCCACTTCATAGCTGAAAATAGTCCATAAAATGTACGTGTCTACAGGTTTCTTCTTAGGTCTCTGTGGATTCGATAACCCAAGCTAAACTACAAAGACCGTCTTACCTTCTTCTCTTGGGTAAATTTGAGAGAGAATCAAACAACATGATCACTTTTCATAAGAACATTTCCCATGCTTGGATCTGATGCATCATAAAAGACCACATATCCCTACCCAGCCTCTAGAAGAGTTAAAAATGGAAAAGTAGCCCAAATTTGTTTGACCTCAATAAAATAATTCTGAAATTTTTCATCCCAAAAAAACATCACTCCCTCCCGAGTGACAACATTCATCATTGATGACAACTTTGAGAATTCCTTCACAAACCGGTGATAATACCCACCTAAACCAATGAATCTACGAATCTCAAAAAATTTATGCTGTTGATCCCAAGTCATATAGACTTTACCCATTTAGGATCTACTGGAATACCATGTTTTACACCACGTGCCCCACGAATTTCACATCCCAGATCTAGAAGTCACATTTCAAAATCATGGCATAAAGTCAGTGATACCTCAACAAACTCAGAATGTTTCTTAGATTATTCACATGATTCTCCTTAGACAAAGATTAAACTAGGTTTTCATCCACAAATACCACCATTAAGGTATCCATATATTCATGGAAAAGACATTTCATTAATTACATGAAATATATGGGAGAATTGGTTAGGAAAATGAGAATGAAAAAGTTCTCATAATGACCATAAATTCTCCAAACGAATTTTTATTTAATGTTGATTTATTTTATCCTTGTTTGATGGTAACCATAATGAATTCAATATTTTAAATCCACATCTCTCATTAAAATTAATCAATGTAATCATGAATATGTGGAAACAAATAATTTTTCTTTATGGTAACATGATTGAACATTATGTAATCAACACAAAGGTGAAGTAAACCATAATATTTTTAAGTAACGAGAACCATCACCCCCATGGTGAGATGCTCAAGAGTATAATTATTTTATAAAGAAAATCATCAAACTATGACATCAACATTTTTAATTAATTTTGTTCCATTTTTTAAGAGGGAATATAAGCTGGTTGAGTACTAGGAATTATTTCAATAGAAAACTCAAACTCCCATTCTGATGGAAGACTATAGAATTCAGAAGGAAATGCATTGGAAAAATCAACAACAACTTCAGGGAGGACTCCATTCAAAGATTCATGCTCTGGATCTATTGAAAACATAGATATCAGTTCCCCAACATCGGATAATATAATCTTTCTCTACTCGACCTAGGGTCCCATTATCCTTGGAAGACAAGGAACACAACATAAGGTTTTGTGACGGATACCCCTTCCAGATAAAAATCAATCCGTGTTTTAATGGAAATGAGCAAATCTATCATGAAAAAGATTTCAAGAGGTTTCATGTCACGAACCAGAAAAGTCCTGGAAATCTTGAAATCATACATAGATAAAACACATGTCGGACTACAGAGACACTAATCTCTCTTTATACCAAGGGGTGTATTAATATTAATAGAACAAGTTAAAATAAATATATAATGACTTATAAGATTAACCATACAAGTCGAAATAAATTAATGTGATTGACCAATATCAAATATATAAGTCAATAATGATGAAGATATAGTAATGGTTCCTCTCACAGGTGCTAGATGTAAAACCCCTATATTTTGAAAATAAATTCAATATTGAAATCATAAAACAAGGGGTCGCTACCAAAACAACTTTGTTACAAACTAGACAATAATTATAATCTTTCCACCTCTGTGATTTTAATTTCAAAAAACTGACATACACGGTTGTGTTTTGTAAAATATTTAGTGTTGCATTGAATCAACATTGTTTTTGATGAATAGTAACATAACCTTATGAATTGTAAAAAAAATTATTGAACATTAAATTATACAAAAACATTGTAACATCACCCATTATTTTATATATATAATTTAGATATCTTATAAGTGAAAATGATCATTTTATAAGTATTGGTATTTTTTTATGTCATAAATACTTTAATTACAATTTTATGATTAATTTAGTTATTTAAATTGAAATTTATTATCATAAAAATTAATCATAAATTGATATTATGTTTTCATATGTTAATAAAATAATTTTATGGGACCTAGATTAATTTTTCAAGGTGTTATAAAATGAGCTATAGTTTAAAAATTGTTTTTTTTAATATGATTTTATTTAATAATTATTTTATTAATATTTAGAAAAGTATTATAAAAATATTTTTTACATTTTTAAATTCTATAGGTCAATAAATGGTTAGGATCATGTTTTGGGATTTTTCTGTAATACTTGATGTTTTGGTGAATAAAAAACACGATAATTTACCAAAAATACTAAATAAATTATTTTTTGAGTCATAGGTGATGTAAGGATGATGTAAGACAACATGGTTCGAACACACATGTAAATTTTACAATTCTTGGTCACATGAATCAATAATATTGGTGATCTTTGCTAAAATAATAAAATAATGACTATAATTATGGGAAAACCCTCCTCTCCTTCATTGTAAAAACGCTTATCACTCCTTATTCTTTTCACGAATTTATGGATGTGTTCCTTAAGTAAATTCTGTCAAACTATCCTCTCAAAATCCCCCTAGGTCTGAAAACCCTTGGTCTCACAAAAAGTCCAAATACTATTCCCTAAAGAGGATCTCAACGAATATTACTTCAAGAGGTAAATTCCACTTTTCATTTCTTTTATTTCCTGCTATATTATTTTATTATTAATTCCTCCCCTCTATTAATTCAAATTTTCTGAGGAATAAAGTACTATAAATGTTATTGAATGTTGTTATTATAAATTAATAATTCATTATCATAGCTCTTTTACACTTCCTTTACAGTAGAAATGAAAACACCATATGAGATGTGTAAATATATAACATTCAAGGATGAAGGGTTTTCTATTTCTATTATTGTCATCAATTCTGGTCATGAAACCATTTTGATGGTTGAACCAGACATTAATATATGTATTATTAATTAATTAATATTTTTAATCCTTTTGAGACATGATAATAATTTATAAATCAAAATGAGTTCCTCATGATCAAGAACCGTCAATTAACCCAAGAAATTGTCAATAAAGTTGTATATAATGATTTATATACAGTACAAATAACCAAATGAATTTTATGACCATGTAATATTATGTTCTTCAACTAATAACATAAAAATTCTATTCCGGAAAAATATTCTCATTATACATGTTTATATGTAAAATAATATATGTAAACCAATCATGAAACCCAAGTAAGAAAAAACTCTAAAACGATGAAATTGAATCTCTTAACCAATCAAAAGTCCATGAATGAACCTCATAAGGTTATACCCGGAAGGTTCTAAGCATGCATTAAAACCCATGCTTCCCTAAATTTATTAATAAAAAATAATGGTCAAGTGATTACACGAGGTACAATGAGCTTGTACCAACAAGGGAAAAATGAATAAAAAAGAAGGTGCTAAGAAAAACCTCTAAAAAATCCGTGAGTGGACCAAAAATCTCAGAAAGCAATAATTCCCAACGATATGTCAATGCAGAACCATAAAATAATCAGCCCCCCAATGTCCAGATCATCATTGAATTCTTATTACAAAAGCCGATGGCCTGCAATCAGGCTAGTTTGCCTGAAAAAATTGACAGCAGCAACATAATTTTGCATTGTGCAGATTCTTTATGAAATGATCCAAACCATTACTGCAGGGATAGGGAAAAACCCCCAATTCCTATGACTACATTGAAAGGAGAAAGTCTGTATAAGAAGCAGAAACCCCCAGAGCTTCAAAACAGAAACAAAGTGGCAAGATAAGATGATAAACAAAGCCCCACAATGTACCAATGAATCCATGATGAACACCATAAATAGAAACCCAAGTCAGCAAAAAAAGAAAACAGTCCTCAATGAAAATAGATCTCTAAAAGCCTGCAATGGTTGTCCTAAAATGATAAGCAGACCATGAGTGAAAAATCACTATTCCTACCGAAGCTGAAGATAATCAAAATTAGGGTTTCGATCAAGTTCAAGTTCCACTCTATCAAACATACGCTCTATGATACTGAGATAATCATCAATAGATATTTCTTTATTATAGTATCTTCCAAAAGACAACTCTGCTTGTTCCTCAATCCAAGGGTAGAAGTAATCCTTGTAACCTTCTTTAATCACCCTGGTGCAATTTCTATGTTTAATTCTTTCCTCTCGATCCTCAATCCAAGAGTAGGAGGCCTCTTCATATGATGATAGGGAGCCCTCTTCATTAGAGGATTCTGATGCAGAAGGATTTTTGTTGGGCACATGTTGTGAAGAAATGATAATTTCCTCTATTCGAATCCCTGATGATCTAGTGATAATGATCTTCTCCAACATAGAGTACTCAATTTGTTTTCGAGTCCTCTTAGGATGCGGAGTGATAAATCCATCAGTATGAGTAAATGTTTTATTATCTTTTTTGACGCTCGAGTGCAGATATTCCTCCCCAATTTTATAAGTATGCTCATTATCATCAAGATTAGAATCACCAGAAACAGAGTGAGCCTCTTTTTCTATCTCATTAGTGGTTGGGGAAACTCCTAAGGTGTCAATGAAAGGCTTAGCAGTATTGAACGCAACCAAAAAACCTAGAGAGCACAGATTGTTGAGCGCATGAAGGTTGTTCTGGGTAGGAATCCGGAATAGATGAAGACATAAGTGGGACCTTAGAATTATAGGGCTCATCCTATTAAACAGGAGGCCTCCAGTCTTTCTCATCCCAAGACTAGTTTTCCTTCATTTAGAAAATGTTTCTCAAACTTATGAGTGATAAAAGGGTCCTTAATAGAGCCATAAGCTCCAAATGAGTTTCCAAGATGTAGGCAATTAGAGCAGTAGCTCGGTAAGGATTCAAAGACCACTTCTTGAAAAAATTCAGCATCTCATTTCTGGATCCAAATAACTACAGGCATGTGCTGCGTAAGATCACCCCTAACGAACACACATGAAAACGATGGACTTGTGAGGTTTCGAGTAGCAGAATCCAACTTAATGGGATGCCCTATAAGTTTAGCAATAGAAAAAAGGGAAATCTGTTTGAAAAAAATGCATCTGCAGACCAAGGAAACCTAAACAGACATGGGAAATCGATGATTCAATGTTTCAATCAAACATAGGAGACTATTTTAGGACTTTCATCGAGTATCCCCCAAATCCCCAAGAACCCCTAGACCAAAGCCGATAGTAATAATTCTCAGAGGAAAGTCGTATTGCAATATTCATTGAGTTGAGGAAGCCGGTTTCCAAATCAACAAATCCAATAGATTTGAATGCTTTCTGTAGGAATATTATAGAGGGATGACACTGAATGAATTTACCAACAAGAACAAATCTGATATCAGAAGAGAGAAATTGAACCTCCTCGTTCAAAAACACAATGGCCGCATGACCTCTATAGCGAAACTACTTTGGTTGAAAAGATTCAGCAAGAGGCGGAGAAGCAACAGAATCAACAGATTTGATGTGATCATCCCCAGCAACCACATCTGTGATGCTTCGACGTTGGCCGTCTTTTTCGCCATCGTTCCGTGATCGTTGCCCTCTTTCGTCGCACTCTTTCGTCTACTCCATAATTTTTTTCCTCAATGTGTTATTGGTTAATGAGGTACTGGGATGGTGTGGCCACATGTGCACCAAACGTCCCCAGCGAGGCCCAAGGTGGCCAACCCTTGGGCTTAGGCCCGTACCCAACCCTCGGTGCATCGGTGGGTCTCATGAGACAAACTACAATCTTGTCACGAGGAAATGAAAAAATGGATATTTATGGTCTTGGAAAAAGGTAGTGACAATATGTTTATGGTTTCACACATTATTCATTCCTAAATTATGAAAATATTAGTGATAGTTCATGTTTTTATTTGAATGGTAGAATACCCAATAATATGTTTTATTATGGTAATATTTATTCAACTCTTATTCCTTCCATAATGTGTTCATGTTTTTTAAAGGAATTTGTTTTTAGTTGTTCACCAAACCAAATGATTATGTTTTTGATTTCATCCACTATATTTAATACCCTTAATAAGTGTTTGAGATCACTCCTTTCTTATTTTTCATTTTCTCAGGACATTAAGATGTTTATGATGAGTGACTTTCACGTATAAACATATAGTTTTGGATGTTCCCAATAAAACGTATATGTTGTACTTGATTTCATGTTGTAATGTTGAAATTATGTATGTATATTGTTTCTAAGTCTACAAAACTACTTGGTCCTTTGGGATTCATATTCCTAGATTATATAGAAATGTAATATTTTAATGCACCAGATCTTGGCAACTAGGGTCGTGTCCTTATAGTAGGTATCAAAGGAAGTTTAGTAGAAAACATGGAAACAAGATTTTGAAAGCATAGATTAAGGAACAAAACCCTTATATAGTATTTATGGATAAACATACATGAATGAACAAAAATAATATTAAGGAATAGATAAGTGAATATTTCTATAAAATATATCCATATATATATAATATAAGTGGGTGTGGTTCTGGCACAGGTTTACCTATGATCGAAAACACGGAAAAAGAGTTTCATTCTTGACCCGGTGTATCCTGGTACACGACAATGGGCCTTACAACACACCTGGTCTGGCACTAATGGGGGGGGGGAATCCATTGGATAATTCATATTTATTTACAAGGAATTATAAAGGATTTCAATGTAAATTTCCCCCCAAAGAAACCATGTTTTTAATAATGGGATTATTTATGCATAGGATTTCAATTTATGATATGTATTTTTCTAAGGAGATATTTTACATAATGTAATCATGTGTATTCCATTATCTAGAAATGGTGCCTAGTGGAGGAAATGGAAACCACATGAACATACATATCCTGGTAGGGATTTCCATCCAACATAAGATAATGATGTTAGCTCTGGAGCAACGACTTGTGTTGATCAACATATAACTATACTAGGAAGAATGACTCAGGTTATGAACAATAACTTTATCCATATGGAGAATCATGATCCTCGACGTGGTGGAGCTATGTTTGATCACTTTATGTGACAAAAACCTCTATCATTTAGTGGGACTACAAACCCATTTGAAGCTGAATAGAGGATGTGTTCTCTTGAGAAGAAATTTCTCTCTTTGGGATGTATTGAAAGCGAGAAGGTTCTCACGGAAGTTTACCATCTATCAGGAGATTTGGATTAGTGGTGGTCATTATTCCAAAACATAAAGGAGGAGGAATAAATCCAAGAGATAAAATAGAGTTATTTTAAGGAATTCATCCTAGAAATATATTTTCCCCAAGAACAATGAGAAAATATGGGATGAAAATTCTTGAATCTGAGGTAGAAGGCGGATGGAAATGTTGCCAAGCATGAATCCAACATTACAAGGATAGAAATTTATATTAAAGACTACATACATAATCCAAGGATAGAGATTTATCGATTCCTTAATGGTTTAAAACCATTCATATGAAGGGATCTAATCTCCCAAATTTTATCATCATATAAAGATAGAGTATCAAGTGCTATAAAGACACAGACGGAATTTTCTATGTTTTATGACTTAAAAGGAAACCAAGAGAAGAATAGGGATACTATTAAAGGTAAAAAAATAAGGTATTGGGGAATAAGGGAAGAGTTAACCTTTTACCCTATAGTAATTGTGGGAAGAAACACCCTGGAACTTGTTTGAAGGGAATGGGAGTCTATTACAAGTGCGGAGAAAAAGGCCACATATATTTGGATTGTATAGGGGAGAAATAAGATACGAATTTTAAATGGTACAATTTTAGTGAGATGGTAAATTATTAAAATGAATTTCGTAAGCCTCAGGGAAACATTCCCTAAATAAGGCCAATGGAGAATTTCCAATCTTATGTGGTCACAACTAGGAATTTTGAAGTTACTAATAATGTGGTGGAAGGTCCATTAATCATTTCCTCAAACTTATACAACTATTTATTTCATTCTGTATCATGGAATGATTTTATATCTTCCCATTTTTCTATGAATATTACATATATCAATTTTTATTTAATAAGGGAGTCTTTAGTCAAAATACCTCAGGGAAGTATCATTAACATAATGTTTTGTTAGGATGTCCACATTAGGGCACATAAACATGCTTTATATTCTGATTTTATTATCATACCCTTAATTCACATTGATATAATCCTTGGTATAGATTGGATTTTGATCCATGTAGGTAAATTTTATGGCAAGAAAAAAGAGGTTACAATTTATATTGATGATGTGGAATTCCTTATCTTTAGGGAAAACACATCACCATTTGATTATCATCTTGATCCACCGGAAATTGATATACTAAAATAAATTATTCGGGTGTAAGGGAACTCTATATTTCTGGTTTAGGAAAGGAATGTTCAAATAGAGTATGTACCTATTGTGCAAGAATATATTGATGTGTTTCAAAAGGATTCACCTGGACAACCTCCAGAATGGGAAGTTGAGTTCTCTGTTAATATAATTCCTGAATAAAGGCCCATATCAAAGCCCCATTATAGGGTTTACATTGTAAAATTAGTATAATTTAAGAAACAACAAGAGGAATTTATTTTTAATGTATTCATCCTACCTAGTTTTCTCTATAGGTATCCCCTATTCTTTTTGTCAAGAATAAATATGGATCTATAAGGTTGTTCATTAGATACAAAGAGATCAATGCTACAACAATAAATAACGAGAATATCTTACATTGCATTGATGATTTATTTTATCATTATCATATATCATAATTTTTTTTTAATATTGACCTTCGATTTGGATATCATCAGTTTCAATTAAGGAAGGTATACATTCCAAATATAGGGTTTCAAACTAGGTATGGGAATTAGGAGTTTAGAGTAATGCCTTTTGGACTAACTAATGCACCCTTAGTTTTCATAGATCTAATGAAAAGAGTTTTCATGGAATATCTTGATGCCTTTTGGTGGTATTTATTAATGATATCCTTGTATACTCCAAAAGCTAGAAATATCATGTAAATCAATTATGCACTATTCTGAAGACTCTAAAAAGAAATGAATATATATGGGTAGATTAGAATTTGTGAATTTTGGCATCAATAAGATTCCTTTATTGGACACATTGTCTTTAAGTATGGAATATTTTTTGATCCTAGGAAGAAAAAGTCTACACATTAATAGAATAATCCAACGAAGATAACTAAGGTACATTGTTTTATTGGTTTACCAGGATATTATCTATTTTTTGTTCAACACATCACATGTTTAGACAACCCAATGTCTATACTTACACGTAAAGGGGTTATGTTCGAATGGAAAAAAGAATGTGGGGAATTTTTTGAGGAATTTTAATATGAGATTAGTAAATGCTTTGATTGTAACTATTCCATCAGGGAATGATGGGTTTGTGATCTATAGTGGTACATCAAAGACAGGAAATGGTTGTGTTCTTATGAAAAATGATAGAGTTGTTATAATGAACAAATGTTATTCAATGAAAATTACCTTCTAATTTTTTTTCCATAAAATCACATGAACACACAACATAATGAATAACTAAGTGCTAAGTGACCTTTATACATAAGTTTGTTACTTCTGTTTTTAGAATTTCAAAAATCCGGCTTAAATGGCTGTAATTAGTAAGTTATTTGGAGTCTGACAATAAATGCTTAATTTTTTGTTAATAGTAACATACCCTAATGAATAGTAACATACCCTTATGAATAGTGATATACCATATTGAATAGTAACATCACATATGATAGTATAAAAATAATATTCATGTTGGAAGTATGATATACCTATATTTTAGAATAAGTTAATGAATGTTTTAAAAATGGTTTTCATAATAAATTATTATTTTAATTAAATCATAAAATAATAATATTTAGAAATTATTTTTGAAAAATTGAATTATATTTTGGATTCTACACGTCGAAAAATTGTTAGGGCGAATTTTTTGGATTTTTCTGAAATACTTCAATTATTGATGTATAGTAGAATCTGATAATTCACAATAAATGCTAAATAATGTATTAATTGAGTTATCGATGATGTTATGCTGATTTATTCCCAATTGTTTCGGGATCATATGATAAAATCACTATTCTTGGTCATGGAATACTCATTATTCCTTATCTTGTGAAGAATTAACAAATTAATGATTGTAATATTAAGAAATCCCTCCTCTCCTCCACTATAAAACCCACCTTCACTTCTTCTTCTATCCACTCCTCTCAAGCCTTGTGCCTTTCCATTATTCTACCCAAATATCTGGACATGGTCCTCCCCCATGTCCAAAAGCTCTCATCCGCCTCCAAATACCAAAACCTCTCCCCTTAGAAGGTTCTCAAAGGAGGAGGTCTCAAGAGGTAAATTCCTCTTCCCAATTTCTTCTTTTCTTGTAAGTTCATTATTTTTTATTTATTCTCTCACCTCCTTTCACCATAATAGTATAATATATAGAGACCTTGCCTTTTCATACATTACTATTACATCATTTCAATGATAAATAACATAATATAATTTCACATAGAGGATCCAATGTTTTAGTGTCTTGGGAAAACTACGACCATACATAACAGATACAACAACAAGCATAAACATTTATTTAATTTCTTCTTCTCTAGCTTCTTATTGGCACTTGTCCTATCCTTATTACATGTATCCACCTGAGGATATACATCAAAATGGGTTATCTAGAATCTTAGTAAGAGGATAGATAAGAACAATATAGCATGGGGTGAGCATAATCAAAACATAGGCAAAAGATCAGAACATGAGTGGAGCACAAATAAAAGACTTGAAATGTGGCAATGCATAAAAATGAAACATCATTTCTTAGTGGTTAAATATCACAAATACTTCTATACCAAGCTAGAATCTTCTCCACACATAATTTCACATTTACTCATGACATTTATCACTTTACTCAATGCATTGGAGGGCTTTATAATTCTGGGCGCACTCGTTACATTCAAACATTCATATTGCGCTATATAATTCCGGGCGCACCCGTCACATCATAACATTATCATTAACATGCATGCCACATAGAAAATATATCAATAATGAACATAACTAACCCATGGAATGTAATGGGTTTCATCTAATCAAAATACATTCACAAGCGTTGGGGTCCCAAAATAAAAATGGAATAACATACATGTTACAAGAACCATCCACATTGAGTGAGAAGTAAAAGGGATGTTCTTAAAAGAAGTGTTCTTTTGGAAAAAAATTTTCTGGACATAATAACAAGTGACAGACATGTATATCTCAGAAAAGTAAAGACAATTATGAACACATGATCTTTAATGAGTAACCATATCAAGAAAGGAGTGAAAGAGGGAGAACCCGAAGAATGAAAATTGGGTTCGAGAATTACCACTCACCTTGAACCTTAATGCTTCCTTCTCTTTAATGTCATGTATAATGACATTATATTCATTAATTAGAAATACGGACCCTTATTTACATTAGTAGGGTTCATTATGGTTTCTTAATGTCATATAATGTTCCTTTGGATGACTTATAGAGTTTAAAAACATTGTTCGGGGATGTTCATCTTTATGGTTTTTCTTTGGTGGTTCACTTGTATGTTTAAATTGAGGTTTGGTTAGAACATGATTAAACACCCAGAAATGATATTTCATGACATTAATGATATTGTAGGAGCATGAGTGATCATATAATGAATTATATTAGATCCATGTGGATGAATCATTTGATAAGTATTAAATGATGATTATTGGGGTCAATTTGGGTGGTTTTTGGATCAAAACGAACTTGATTTAACTTATCACTTAGTAATATGTACATAGGTTATTTCCAGAACTTAAAATATTACATAATACATATAAAATATTCTGTTTCAAACATAAAAATTCTTTCATGACCCGATCAGAAGGTAGAAATGGAAGAAGAATGTATGTTGTTCTTGAAGGTGATAAATTAACACCTCACGAACAACGTTCTCATTAATAAAAAAAAAGGAAGAGGGAAATGGATTTTGATGATATAATACACCATTAGAATCATAAAAGTACATTATATGTATAATACTGGAGTTATAATACAATTTGGATGGATATAGGTGGGGAGAGATAGAAAATGAACTTGAACTTGAAAGGAAATTAAAGCAGAAGAGGGAGGGAAATTACCTCTTGAATACTTCACATGAGAACCTTCTTAAGTGCCTATGCGTGGTCTTTTGTTGAGACCAGTAGATCTTGGACGTGGGGGATGTAATAGGGAAGGTATTTGGGCAGTGTTTAGAGAAGGATTGGAGCTTGAGAGGTGTGAGGAAAAGAGGTAGTGAAGGGTTTCTTTTATAGTGGAGGGGAGAGGGGTTTCCTTAATATAAAATTCATTAGTTTATTATTTCCCCTCAAGACAAGGAATAGTGAGTCTTGAATGACCATTAATTTTGATTTTATAATATAATCTCGAACCAAGTGAGCTTACATCATCAGGACATTACACATGACCCTATAGTTATCTTATTTAGTGTATTTTGTAAATTACGGTATTTCACTTTTCATAAAAAATTCAAGTAACTCAAAAAAACCCCAAAAATTTACCCCATCCATTTTTAGACATATAGAATCCAAAAAATTAATTCCATTTTTCAGAAATAATTTTTAAAATATATTTAATTTAATATTTAATTAAAATCATAATTTACATAAAAAACAGTTTTTAAGATTAAAACTGATTTTACAGTGCTTTAAAAATTACATAGGGTCTTATAAAATTATGTAAAAACTATAAGAAATTGATTAAATAATTTATGAATACATTTTAGGGAAATAAATATTCTTTTTAATTAATTAATTAATTAATATTAATTATTTATGACTTACAAAATAGAAAAATGTTTACTAAGGTCGTATTGTCACTTTCTAAGATGTCTAAATGTTATTTTATTATTCATAGGTAATGTTAATCTTATGTTCGATGATTTACTATTCATAAGGTTCATATTACTATTCATGAGGGTGTGTTACTATTCATAAGGGGAGGACACTATTCACCAAAAATCATTTTTGATTCATTAGACTCCGAAAACCATCTTGAACACATCCGTTAATGTCAGATTTTCAAAATTCCAAACATAGAAGTAACAAACATATATTTAAAGGTTAGTTATCACATGGTAGTTCATTTTGTTGTGTTTTCATGTTATTTTATAATATAAATATAAGAATGGAATTTCCATTGAAAAACTTTGGGTCGTTACATTCTTCACCCCCTAAGAAATTTCGCCCCTGAAATTTCACTTTACACAAACAAGTGAGGGTACCTCTCCATCATTGCATCTTCTAGTTCCCAATTTGCTTCCTCAAACATATGGTTCCTCCCAAACACCTTCACAAGATGGGTTTTCTTGTTGCGTAAAACCTTATCTCTCGGATCCAGAATCATTACTTGCTGCTCCTCGTATGAGATATCATCTTCCAGGTGCACCACATCTGAGTTTAGTACATGTGAGGGGTCTGGTATGTATTTCCTTAGTAGTTATTCATGAAACACATCATGAACTTGTGCCATATTCAGTGGAAGTGCGAGATGATAGGCCACATCTCCTATGTGTTCAAGGATCTCAAAGGGGACAATATACCTTGGGCTTAGCTTCCCTTTCTTCCTGAATCCCATGACTCTCTTCCATAGAGACATTCGAAGGAAGACTTTATCTCCAACGTCAAACTCCAAGTCCCTTCAACGGTTGAGAGCATAGCTCTTTTTCTGACATTTAGCAGCTTTGATGTTTTTCTGGATGACTTGAACCTTCTCTATCATCTCTTGAACAAGATCGGGTCTAAGTATCTTTCTTTCTGGAACATCATCCCAACAGGTTGGAGTTTTACTCAGGTTCACTTAAAGAGCTTCATACGGAGCCATCTGAATACTCGAGTGGAATCTATTCTTGATTGAGAACTCAACCAATGGGATGTGCTGATCCTAAACTCCTTTGAATTCAAGAGACCATTCTCATTTCATATCTCTAGGAATCAGAATAGTCCTTTTAAAATATCTATCAGTTTGGGGGTGATAGGTCGTGCTGAAATTTAATTATGTACTAAAAGCATGTTGAAGGCTCTTCCAGAACATAGATGTAATCCTTAGGTCATGATTAGATACAATTGATAGTGTAACACCATGCAGTCTCACCACTTCCTTCACATATATCATTGCAAGTTTTTCAAGCGATAGGTCTTCCCGAATGATGATAAACGGGCAGTCTTGGTGAGTCGGTCGACCACAACCCATATCACATTTTTTCTCTTAGACTTCTTCAGGAGACCCCTGAAAATGTCCATTGTGTAATTTTCCCATTTTCACATGGGTATAGGCAATGGCTACATCATTCCCTTGGACTTTTGTCACTCAGATTTAACATGATGACATACCAAGCACCTTGATTTATATTCCTCAATCTCCATCTCCATGTTATCCAACCAGAAGTGTTCTCGGAGATCACAGTACATCTTGGTACTCCCAGGATGGATAGAGAATGTTGATCTATTTGCATTTTCCAATATATCCTTCTTTATCCCAAGTGATGAAGGCACAAAAACTGCGTTCCAAACTGAATCACACCATCATTGTCAATATGGAACTCTTCCAGCTTCCCTGCCATTGCTGCATTCACCCACTTTTGTATCTCCAATTCATCCCTTTGTGCTACCTTAATCACCTCTTGGATGGATGGTTGCATAATAATTTGGGAAATGTGGGATGTATCCCATGCCCTAATGATTTCCAAATCCATTCTTTTCATATCCAATACGATAAGTTCTTTCTCAATCCATAGCATGGATAGAGTAGCAGGTTATTTTCTACTTAGAGCATCAGATACCTTGTTCGCCTTTCCAGGATAATAGTGAATAGAGCAATAGTAATCCTTGATTAGCTCTAACCATCTCCTTTGATGCATTTTGAGTTCCTTTTTTGTGAATATATACTTTAGGCTCTTGTGGTCGGTGTATATGTCACACTTCTCTCCATAAAGGTAAGGCCGCCAGATTTTCAAGGCAAAAACCATGGCTGCCAGCTCTAAATCATGTGTCAGGTAGTTCTGCTAATGGATCTTCAACTATCGTGAGGCGTATGCTATCACGATATCATTTTGCATGAGTACACAACCCAAGCCTTTCTTTGAAGCATCACTATATAGCACAAAACATTCTCCACTTTTTGTAGTGTGAGTACAAGTGTAGTGATCAGCCTTCTCTTTAGCTCCTTGAAGCTTCCCACACATTCTTCCGTCCAGACATACTTTACCCCTTTCCTTGTTAACATAGTTAGTAGGCTTGACAATTGTGAGAAGTTTTCACAAAACATCCTGTAGTACCCAGATAATCCAAGAAAACTACGGATTTTTGTGACCCTAGAGGGCTTGGCCCATTCCTCAATAGCCTTTATTTTTAAAGGATCCATAGAAATTACCTCACTTGTGATCACATGTCCCAAGAACGTGACTTGATTCATCCAAAAGTAACACTTTTTGAACATGGCGAACAACATCTCCTTTTTCAATGTCTCCAACACAAGTCTTAGATGATCTTCATGTTTCTCCTTTCTTTTGCAGTATATTATAATATCATTGATAAATATTACCAAAAATTTGATGAGGTAATGTCAAAAGACTCTATTCATCAAATCTATGATGATTGCAGGGGAATTAGTAAGTCAAAAGGGAATCACCAAAAACTCATAGTGCCCATACCTTGTACAGAATGAAGTCTTATGAATATCATATTTCTTCACCATTACATGAAGATATCCAGAATGATGGTCCACCATTGAGAAGTATTGATATCCTCTTAACAGGTCGAACAAGCCATCAATCCTTAGGAGTGGATACTTGTTCTTTATCGTGATCTTGTTCAGTTCCCAATAATCGATACACAACAGCATTGTTCCATCCTTCTTCTTCACAAAGAGCACTAGCGAACCCCAAGGTGATGCACTAGGGCGTATGAACCCTTTGACCAGATGCTCTTGAAGCTAGTTCTTTAACACCTCCAGTTCGATAGGAGACATCCTATAGGGGAACTTCGAGATAGGAGTGGCTTTGGGTATGAGTTCAATTGAGAACTCTACCTCATGATCCGGTGCAATTCCATGTAACTCTTTAAGAAATACATCGTCGTATTCCCTCGCGATGGGCATTTACTCAAGGATTGCACTTTCATTCGAATCAACCATTTGGGAGAGGTATGCTTCTTCATAGGGAATCAACACCCACACCATTGAATGAATTTTCAAAGGAGATTTATGATCTTCCTTGCATTTGTAAAGGATCATGGGATGGTTTGGAATATGAAAAGATATTTCCTTTTCCCGAAAGTTGATATGCATTATATATAACAAGAGCCAATCCATTCCCATTATAGCCTCGAATTCCACCAAGGGAAGTATTACGAGATTTGCTGGAAGAATCTTCCCACATACACCAACAGGAGAAGAGTCAAACACTTTGGTTGCAATGATTGCACCACTTGGTGTTTTTACTGATATCTCTACATCAAGGATTCGGGGCCTCGATTCTATAGTTCTATCAAACTTGCATGATATAATGGAATGTGTAGAACCAGAATCAAATAAGACATTTTCCATTATTGAGTGAATAGGAAGTTTACCTTGTACGACTTCATTATCATCCTCCACCACCGCAGTAGTGATGGAATAATCCTTCCCTTGTTCCTTTGGCTTTGATGGCTGCTGACGCTGATTACCCTTGAGAGCTCGAGGTTTAGTGCACTGGTTTGCATAGTGCCCTAGCTCCTTACAGTTGTAGCATTAGACCATGAGTGGTTCTCTCGTTTCATCGGCTACATTCGCCTTCTCTTTCTTGTATTTTCGACACTCATGACAATGGTTTCTTTCATTCCCACACTTGAAACATTTCACCGTCCCTTTGGGGAAGTTCCCATTGTGCAACTTTCCACATTTTTGGCATGTGGGTCATTGATTTTTCTTCCGACCTTTATCATTAGATCCACCAGCTTGAAACTCCATCTTTCTCTTCTTATCAACATAGCCATAGGACCACTCTAAAAACTCCATCTCCACTTTGAGAGCACACCGAACAACTTCTTCATAACTCCCAAAGTCATGAATTGAAAGATCCTTTCGAAGGTGTGGTTTTAATACACTAAAGAATATATTAATTTTTCTATCATTGTTGATAACAAAACCTGAAGCATACCTTGCAAGCCTTGTGAAATTATCTTCATAGGTTGTGATAGATTCTCCATCTTTTTTCTTGAGCTCAATGAATTCCCTCTCCATATTCATGTGAAAAGTTTGTGGGAAATACTTATTAAGAAAAATTATCTTAAAGTCTTCCCATTCCATCTTATCAATTTCCTCCCTTGGATTGGTGTTCTTAATCAAAGCCCACCATTGATTGGCTTCTCCATCTAGACGATAAACGGCTAGAGTCACCTTCTCCGTCTCAGAACAGTGAAGCACAGAAAAGATCTTCTCCATGGAGTTGACCCACTTTTCCGTAACTAGTGGATCAAAAGATCCACAAAATGTCGGTGGTTGTTTCCGCATAAAACATTCAATAGAAAGTTACTCCCTCTTTGGTGAAGGAGGATGTTCCCCATTATTATTGTTATTATTAATAACCTGAGATAATTGTGTAAGAATCTCCATGATTATTTGAACTCCACCTCCAAAATCATTGGGGATGTCATTCAGGCAGTTGCTGCATTGCCCTCACATGAGTTGTTGGCCTGATTTCTCATGGTTCCCACAATTTTCTAAAATAGTAAAGGTTTGAACAAAACATAAGTAAACAAGTCATGAATAACTTATTCATTTAAAAAATTATACAAGAACATATCATATGGGATCCCTATGTAAATATTCTTGTGTGCCTATTTGTACTTAGTCTCATGCTATAGGTTTTCTCTAGGGTTCACTAATCCTAATTCCATAAAAAACTAAACATTTCCTCTGATACAAACTATAGCAACATAGCCTTTTAATAAATTACTATTACATCATTTCAAAGATAAATAACATAATATTATTTCACATAGAGGATCCAATGGTTTAGTGTATTTGGGAAACTAGGACCATACATAACAGATAGAACAACAAGCATAAACATTTATTTAATTTATTCTTCTCTAGCTTCTTATTGGCACTTGTCCTCTCCTTAGTAAATGTATCCACATGAGGATATACATAAAAAGGGGTGATCTAGAAGATTAGTATGAAGATAGACAATAACAATATAGCATGGGATGAGCATAATCATAACATAGGCAAACGATCATGAACATGAGAGGAGCATAAATAAAAGACTTGAAATGTGGCAATGCATAAAAATGAAACATCATGTAATATTGGTTAACTAACAAACATACTTGTGAACCAAGCTATAATCCTGTCCACAAATAATTTCACATTTAATCATGAGATTCAACACTTTACTCAATGCATTGGAGTGCTGTATAATTTCGGGTGCACCCGTCACATTCAAACATTCATATTGTGCTATATAATTTCGGGCACACACGTCACATCATAACATTATCATTAACATGCATTCCACATAGAATATATATCAATAATGAAAATAAATAACACATGTAATGGAATGGGTTTCATCTCATCAGAATACATTCATTAGCTTTGGGTTCCCAAAATAAAGAGAGAATAACATACATGTTAAAAGAACTGTCCACTTTGACTGTGAAGTAAAAGGGGTTTTCTTAAAAGAAGTGATCATTTGGAAAACTTTTTTTTGGACATAATAACCAGTGAAAAACATGTATATCCTAGAAAACTAAATATAATGATGAAAAAATGATCTTTAAGGAGTAACCATATCAAAAAATGATTGAAAGAGGGAGAATCCGAACGATGAAAATTGGGTTCGAGAATTTCCCCTTACCTTGTACCTGAATGCTTCCTTCTCTTTAATATCCTGTATAATGACATTATATTCATTAATTAGAAATCCATAACCATGTTTACATTAATAGGGTTCATTATAGTTCATTATTTCATATTATGTTCCTTTTGATGACTTATAGAGTTTAAAAACATTGTTCGGGGATGTTCGTTTTTATGGTTTTTCTTTGGTGGTTCACTGGTATTCCTAAATTGAAGTTTGGGTAGAAAATGGGTAAACATCAAGAAAAGATATTACATGTCATTAATGATATTACAGGAGTATGAATGATCTTAAATGAACTATATTAGATCCACGTGGATGAATCATTTGATAAGAGTTAAATGATGATTATTTGGGTCAATTTGGTCGGTTTTTGGATCACAACCAACTTGTTTTAACATATCACTTAGTAATTTGGACATAAGTTATTTCCAGAACATTAAATAGAACATAATACATATAATATATTCTGTTTCAACCATCAAAATGGTATCATGACCATATCTGAAGGTAGAAATGGAAGAAGAAGGTAAGTTGTTCTTAAAGGTAATAAATTAACACCTCACGAACAACGTTCTCTTTAATAAAATAAAAGGAAGAGGGAAAGGGGGTTGGATGATATAATACACCATTAGAATAATAAAATTAAATTATATTTATAATACTGGAGTTACAATAAAATTTGGATGAATATAGGTGGGGAGAGATCAGGAAATGAACTTGAACTTGAAAAGAAATTAAAGGAGAAGAGGGAGGGAAATTACCTCTTGAATCCTTCTCTTGAGTACCTCCTTAAGGGCCTAAGCTTGGTATTTTGATGATACCAGAAGATATTGGACGTGTTGTAGCAGCAATAGTAGTATTTTGGGTAGTTTTTAGCGAAGGCTTGGAGCTTGAGAGGTGTCAGAAAAAGAGGGAGTGAAGGGTTTCTTTTATAGTGGAGGGGAGAGGTGTTTCTTTAATATAAAATTCATTGGTTTATTATTTCCCATCTAGACAAGTAATAGTGAATATTGAACGACAAAGAATAGTAATATTATAACATAATCCCGAACCATGTGGTCTTACATCATCATGACATCACACATGACCCTATAACTAGCTTATTTAGTTTATTTTGTAAATTACGGGTTTTCACTATTCACCAATAATTCAAGTAACTCAGAAAAATCCCAAAAATTTACCCCAACCATTTTTTGACATATAGAATCCAAAAATGAATTCCATTTTTGAAAAATAATTTTCTAAATATTATTAATTTAATATTTAATTAAAATCATAATTTACTTTAAAAACTGTTTTTAAGATTAAAACTGATTTTATAGTGCTTTCAAAAATTACGTAGGGTCATATAAAATTATTTAAAAACTATAAGACATTGATACAATAATTTATAAATAAAAATTAAGGAAATAAATATTATTTTAAATTAATTAATTATTTATAATTAATTATTTATGACTTACAAAATAACAAAATGTTTACTATGGTCAAATTATCACTTTCAAAGATGTCTAAATTTTATTTTATTATTCATAGGTAATGTTTATCATATGTTGGATGTTTTACTAATCATAAGGGTCATATTACTTTTCATAAGGGTATGTTACTATTCATAATGGTAGGTCACTATTCACCAAAAAATATTTTTGTTTCATTAGACTCCAAAAATCATCTTGAACACAACCGTGAATGTCAGATTTTCAGAACTCCAAACATAGAAGTGACAAACTTATGTTTAAAGGATACTTATCACTTAGTTGCTCATTTTTGTTGTGTTTTCACGTCATTTTATAACATAAATATAAGAAGGGAATTTCAATTTAAAAACATTGGGTCATTACATAATAAATCTATTAATATACATGTGCTGGAATTTCTACATCCCAGTGGTATATTTCATTGTCCTATCTCCTTTCCCCACCCTTTTATTTGAATGAAATGAAATCACTGTTTGAGATGTGCTAATTTAGCACATTCAAGGACAACTGTTTATCAATTTATATTATTATCATTAATTCTGGTCTTGAAACCATTTGTGTTAAGGTTGAACTAGATTATTATATATGTAATATATCCTATTTCTGTTCTATAATCTTTTTGTACAAATGGAATTAAGTTATAAAGAAAAACACTTTTTGGTAATCAAATCCAGTAATTAACAAAAACGGTTATCACTATGGTTATATAAATAACAATTCCACTTCAGTGTATGTAATAAAATTAAAATTAAAACCATGTAATCTCATGGATATGAACTAAATAATATAACTTCAATTCTGGATAACCACTTTCTTCTTGCATATTATCCAAGAATGAATATATGTGAACCAAACATTTAATGCCAAGTAAAAAACTAGCCCGAAAAATGAAATTGAACCTTATAACTAATGAAAAAGGATTTTAATGATCTAAAAAGGTTTATAATAAATCAATTATATATAGAAGAGTTTCTGGACTTATTTATTAATAATCCTAATTTGTTTATTCAGGTCATTAATAACATGTGGAGAACACCAACAGATTTAATGTAAGGGACCCTCTCCTTTACACTCTTCATCAAGATTGTCCTCTATGCTATTACCTTTTGCTTCTATTACCAAATGGTGGGGTATGTTTATGCACCTCCACCATTCTTCCCACAGGATTTATTAGTGATGATAAACACATTTCCTCTCCCATCAATCCCTCTTGGTTACACATGACACCATGCCGATAAGAACATAGTGGATTCTACCCGAACCTTCATTGTTCTTTCGGGTCTCCATATCTTTGTTTCAAAATGGTGTTACCTTATCTATTTTTGTGAACCTTCTGTATTCTGGTTATTCGTACAAGATTATAATATCAAGTCCCATTCATACATTTCTTTCGGGAATGTAGATGTATTTAAAAGATTCCATCTTTAGAACTTTCTGATAAGCAACCCTATTTTAAAGGGACTTCCAGAATTTTTACCCAAATTTGAAGTTCACTCTATCCTCTCTTTTAAGACACCATTATCATAAGAAAATAATTATTTATATTATTAAATCCTTCATGGTTAAATTTCGGTTTTATGTAAAATAATTTCCTCTTCTCTATTTTAATATCTCTATAGTATTTTCTTCAAAACAACATTAAAATGTTTTAATGATAATGTCTCTCAAATACATTTCTTATATGTTTTCACTTCTATTTGACACAAATTACCATGTTATATTATTATTTTTCCTTATCAACTTTCATGTATGTTCTAATCCAATTTTTTTCATGGACACATTCATGATACACCCATTGGATATGCTTTATGTCTTGATTGCGGTACCCAATTATTTCCATGGGTACCCTTATGTTTATGTATGGTTGATTATGTATGTTTATATATGTGGTAAAAAAATTAATGTTGCATGAATATTCATGAAAATGTTGATATGGGTGTGCCCATATAGAGCTCCAATGCATTGGGTAAGGATGATTCTCATGAGATGCGATGTGAAACGGGATTGGCACTAAGTCTTAACCCATATTGAAATGGAAAACAGGATTGGCGGTTAGCTTTGACCCGTAAAAAAGAAATGTCTTATGATTATGCCACATTTATTTGATTCCATGTTCATATGATCCTACTCTTATATGATATTATTTCATATGTTCCAAGCTTTGGATATCATTATGTCATGCCTCTTAACTCATGTACTTAAGATGTATCCTTATGTTCGTTCCCTTATTGAGATTTTTTTCTCCTCCCATTGTTCATGTATTCCCTAGGGTACCCTATGAATATATAAGGGCTCAATGGACGATTGGATCTCATTATGGATATTGAATAGAGAAGTGTTTTTTTAGCCCCATGTTTTATGTCTTATGTAACTAGTCTTCCAAGACACTAGACATAAGGATCCTTGGCATGTACTCTGATGATTAATTATGCTTAAAATCATGAAATGTTTAATGAAAAAGGCATGGGTCACTATAGATGTTGCCTACGTATCAAGGAATTTAAAAATTAATGAACAAAACTATCCTACTCATGATATTGAGATAGCTAGTGTGATCTTTGCTCTAAAAATATGAGGACACTATCTCTATAGTGAAAGATGTGATATATATGGATCACATGATTCTGAAGTATATCATATCATAGAAAGAAAACAACATGGGGCAAGAGTGATGTCTCGAACTACTCAAGGATTATGATTTTTCTATACACTACCACCCAGGAAATGAAAATAAGGTAGTAGATGCATTGAGTAGGAAGAATCATGGTGTTCTAAACAGAATGAGGATTGGAATGGATCCTATGTTTATGGATCTAGTAAAGCTGGATATGGGAATTATCAAAGATGGTGAAACATCACTACATATTCATTTGGTTACCCATCCATATTTATTAGAAAGGATTAAAATCTCTCACCCCGATGATGAGAACCTACAAAAGAAAATTAATGTTGTGAATGAATGGAATTTGGATGACTTTGTATGTGAAGATAGAATTATGAAATTTTAGAAGAGGATATGTGTTCCCTACATACCTGAGCTGAAAAGGGAGTTATTGGGTTATTCCCATAGCTCTAATTTCATTATACACCATTGTAGCACTAAAATGTGGAGATATTTCAAGGAACATTTCTGGTGGGACAACATGAAGTGGGAAATTTCGGATTATGTTTCAAGATGTTTAGTCTATCAAAAAGTTAAGGCTAAAAGACAACATCATAGAAGATTCATGAAGTGTTAACCTATTCTAGTGTAGATATTGGATGAAATCAACCAGGATATTGTCACTGGATTACCCAAAACTCCATGAAATAATGATGTAATATGGGTAATTGTGGATCATCTTAGAAAATCTACACATTTCCCCACTATAAGGGAGGATTATCCACTGGAATGGCTTGAAAAACTCTATATCATTGAAGTTGTCTGACTTCATGGAGAACCAATTCCAGTAATGTCTGATCTGAATCCTAGATTTACTAAGAAATTATGAAAAATTCATAAGAATGATTTTGATTATGATGTTTGTTTTAGTACTGACTTTCATCGTCAATGTAATGGGGAATCAGAAAGGATGATCCAAACATTAGAAGAAATGTTGTGGTCATGCTTACTTGACTTTCAAGGTATGTGGGATCAATATTTACCCTTGGTGTTGTTTTCCAATAATAATAGATTCCATTCCAATATCCAAATGGAACTATATAAAGCTTTGTACAAAAAGAGATGTTGTACAACAACAAGTTGGGATGAAGTTGGTGAAAGGAAGCTAACAGGCCTAGATTTTGTTGAATAAACAACATTGAATATAAATAATACTCAAGGTCATATCGAAGTAGCTCAAAGAAGACAAAAAATATATGATGATAATCGATGGAAGGATATTGAATTTCAAGTGGGATATCATGTTTTAATAAAAGTATCTTCATGGAAGGGTGTTATAATATTTGGGATGAAAGGGAAACTTAGTCCTAGGTAAAAAGTTCCATTTGAAATTCTAGAGAGAGTTTTACTTGTTTCATATTAAATGTCTTTGACACCTAGCCTTTCGAAAGTACAAAATGTGTTCCATACCTCATTATTGGGAACTTACATACCAGAACAACCACATGTCCTCACTTTTGATGTTATAGAATTGGAACTTAACCTATCATAATTTAAAGAGCCTATCAGGATTCTATACACTATAGAACAAGTGTTGATGAATTAGATGACTAAACTGGTAATGATACTCTGTAAGATTCATTAAATCTAATACAAAGGGATCCTGAAGATCTTATAATGAAGAAGTACCCATGTCTTTTTGTGAGGTAACATTTTGGTAATTTCAAGGATAACATTGTTATAAGGAGGGGATACTATAGCACCCCAATATATTTCAAAAAAAATAATTTTGAATTCATAAAAACCTAAATCTCTACAAACACAACATTGTTTTAACATAATGAGAAAACATAAATTTTCCACCTCTGTGATTTTAATTTCAAACAACTGACATACGTTGTTGCGTTCAGTAATATATTTAGAGTTTCATAGAATCAACTTAGTTTTTGATGAATAGCAACATACCACAATGAATAGTAATGAATAGCAAATCCGAAAAAATAGAATCTTCACCCAGGAATGTATAAATACAATTTATACATGTTATAAGTGTAAAAATGATCATAGTATAAGTATTGTTATTTTTGTATGTCATAAATATTTTAATTACAATTTTATGATTAATTTAATAATTCAAAATTGAAATGAATTTTTGTAAAATGTAATAAAAAATTATATTATATTTTCTTATGGTTATAAGATAGTTTCATGGTACCTTGATTAATTTTTCAAGGTGTTATAAAATGAGTTGTAGTTTTAAAATTGTTAATTTCAAATAAATTATGATTTCTTTTAAAATTAAATTAATAATATTTAGAAAATAATTTTTAAAAAATGGACTTCAATTTTTAATTATACATATTGTAAAATGGTAAAGGTGAATTTTTGGTATTTTTCTGAAATAATATAATTTTTTTGAAAAGTAAAATACGATAATATACAACAAATAATAAATACATGATTCATTGAGTCATGGATGATTTAAGGCTAATTTAAGATCACATTTTTCGAACTCAAATGCATATATTACAACTCTAGGTTAAAATAATCAATACTATTGGTTTTCTTGGGAAAAATAGTAAAACAGTGTGTAAAATAATGGGAAAACCCACCTCTCCACCACTATTAAACCCCCCTCACTCCCACTTTGATTCACTCCACTCAAGCCTTGTTTCATATCTAAAATCTATCCAAATATACTCCGGATATCCTCCCCCATGTCTAACATACCTTGGTCTCTTAAAAATTTTAAACCTCTCCCCTAAAGTGTCTCTCAAGGTATATTACATCAAGAGGTAAATTCATCTTTTCATTTCTTTTATTTCAAGTAAATTTCTTTTCTTAATCATTCCTCAACTCCTTTTATAAAAATTTTGTGATGACTCCAGTACCTTAAATTTAATAAAATGATGCCATTATAAATTAATAATTCTTCATCTTCTATCATTTATCCTTTTTTTATACAAGAAATAAATACACCATCCATGATGTGTTAATTTATAACATTCAAGGATGGAGGGTTTTCAATATTGGTTACCATCTTCAATTATATTTATGAAACTATCAAGATGGTTGAACCAAAAATTAATATATGTATTATTACATATAAATTGTTCTCCAATAATTTTTACACATGATATTAATTTATAAATCAGAATGACTTCGTTGTGACCGAGAACCAATAATTAACCCAAACAATTGTCAATAATGTTTTATATAATTATTCATATACCAATAACCAAAAAAATTTATGACCATGTAATATTATGGGTGTTAAATAATAATATACAAATTCTATTTGGGAAAACATGTCTCATTATACATGTTTATTCATACAAGAATATATGTAATCCAATCTGGATAACCAAGGAATAAAACACTCGAAAACAATGAAATTGAATCTCTGACCCCATCAAAAGCACATGAATGAACCGAATAATGTTATATTAAATATATTAAATATATAGGATGTTCTTTACTAATTAATTTATGAACCTAAATTTCATTATTCATCTCATTAATATCCTGTGAGAAACACTTTCAAACATAAGGTAAGTGTCTTCTACCAAAACCTCCACTTTCATTCGGGATACTATTATTCTATACTTACCTCAATTAAATTATTAATTTTTATTATGTACTCCTCGTAAATTCTGTGATATTGTTCTATATATGTCGACAAACTATAATCCTAATTTAATTTATAGGGATTTATATTTTTTAAAAGGATTATAAGAAAAATTCTTCATGTAATACAAGCCAGATTCAATGTAATTTCTAAAATTCTTACCTATTATCATAGAAACTCTATAAAATTATTTTGGAAACAATTATCATTATAAAATCTGTAATTTTATAATTAATTTACTTTCTTACTTCACTTCTAGTTTTATAAATATTTCAACAGAACTCTTCTTTTCAAATTAAAATATTATTTATCTTAAGAATTACTCGAGGATTTCATATGACTCTTCATATATTTCAACACTCTGGTTGATTATTATGAATTATTGGGATTAATATTTTATTATATCAAAAAAAAAATTTAATTCAATGGTTTATGATTAGTTCTAATTTGGATGTTCTATCTTAAAACCATTTACAGTTTTACATTGAATGGTTAGTGTTTGTGTTTAATGATTGGGGAATGTTATTTACATTTCATATATTAGACTCAATATGAATTTATATGTTTTTTATGTTTATCCCTATTAATATGAGGATTTTATTAGTCTTAGTAAGTGTTGGGTGGTTCCCCTTATAGATATGCAGTGCTTCAGTAGGTCTCCGGAGACAAACTATGGTCTTGGCACGAGGTTTGGTCAAAAAGGATATTTATGGTATTGGAACGGGGCCTTGACGGTATGGTTATGATGTCCCACATTATTAGTTCCTTCATTATGAATGTAGTTTTGATAGTTCATGTTCTTATTATACTAGTAGAACACCCATGATTTTGTATTATTATGGCATTATTTATTCAGCTATTATTCCTGCCATAATGTGTTCAATTTTATTGTTAAAGGTATGTTTTTTTAGTTATTCAGCATGCCTAATGTTCATGTTTATGATGTCATCTACTGTATTTCATAACGTTAATGAGAATTTGATCTCACCCAGTTCATATGCTTCGTTTTTTCAAGACATGAAGAACTTTATTAAGAGTGACCTTCAAGGATAAAGTTATAGTTCTGGATGTTCCAAATAAATATTCTATGTTGTATATCATATCATTTTGTAATGTTGAAATTATATATGTATCTTGTTTAAAAATATACTAAAATGCTTATTCATTTTGGATTCATATTCCTTGTTTATATTCCAAGGTAAAAAAATAACGCACCGGCTCCAGGAAATACGGGCCGGGTCCTTACACTGGACCCTTATACTCTTCCTCTAGAAACTATTCCACTATTTCAAAAAGCATTGTTATGGATACCTATGAATAGAACCCTTTTGTACATGAAGCATATTATTGTGTCATAGTTTTAGAATGTTTCAATGATCTCGTGAGACAACATGGAGGTGAACTAAAATGCAATATCCTCATTATGTGACATGATCTTCCATAATTTCCATATAACATGCATACCTCAGTGAAAACCTATTTGAATTCCATATCCTTTCATTCCAGTATCATATCCAACTTCTTATGAAAGGCTCTAAATGATTTCCAGAATGAACCTATATTTGAGAAACACCATGAAAATCATAATTATTCCACTATCTCGTATAAAAAGGAACACTGTCATTCGGAGTTAAAAAAACTCCCAATAACCCATACATTAGATCTAGGTCCAACTTAGAATTTAGTTCCCTATCTAGTACGTTAGTATAAGAACCAATATTAAACAATAAAACCTATGAAATAATTAAAAATGTCAATGCCCCCAAAAAAATCTTTCCAGGCATCATATTCTCATTTGATACCATATTAGGTGAAAACTGTATAATCTCCGCAAAAGATATTTCATTCTCTAACCAAGTCATATCAGCTTCCACAATTTTGAAAAACTCCATATACGTGGAAAACAAAATCAAACCATGACAGAACTAGTTTGTGAAAAGAACATTGACATATTTCAACTATAAGAACTCATGCATCATCACCATCATAATCATGTCCCACTCTCTTTTTCTAGGTTATTACTACATGATGGTGGAACACATCACTTTTATTTAATCAGGTGTGTCCACGAACCCAAAAAAATGCTACATTATTCTCAACAACTCATCATCTTCTTGAGGTTCATTTGAGTTTTTAAACAGTGTAGAATTTTGGGGAAGGAACTCTTGAGAACTAATCATGAGAATATCACTCTGAGGTTCCCCAACTAGAGCTTGATGGGGAACTAGAGGTGATGTATGTCTTATACCTTGCATAGTCTACTTTGTCACATCAACCAGAATCAGTTCCACTAGAGGATTTTCTCACTGTGTTCAGTTGGACCTTCCTCCTGAATCTGATTTAGACAACATATCAAGGTAATAATTCTATAAAACATCATCAAAAAACTAGGAAGATATCATACTTATACTCAAAAATAGAATCAAGGAAAAAAAATCTTAATAGAAACAACAAACAAGATTTTTTTTAGGATATCCAAATCAAGAATTGGGGAAATTGTGAACTAATCCTCAAGACTTATTTCTCTTTCCATCAATAGTAACTTAAGGCTAATTTTAGTGAGTGTTATCCAATCACACAATCAGAACTACATCTTATGTCCAAAAAATATTTAAAACTCCAAACTAATCAAATGACAAAAATATAAACATATAGCTATGATACCAATTTTTCACGAACTATCCCATGTACCTTGGTAACCCAATAATAATTCCAGCACTAACATATATCGAAGGGGTATTATGATCCCCATGGGTTGGTAGCTAGCCCTTGGAACCATATGAAAAAGAAAGTGAGAACAATTTTCCCACAATCACTGTGAATGTAAAGAGACAAGTAAACAAGCATACAAAGAAACTCCATATGGAGATTTTTACTCAAAGTAAAACATTCATAAACAAGATAATGTACTACAACAACGCAATAACGAATTTAAAAAGCTTCACCCATGTACCAATAGACACAAATGACCATGTCCACAAATCAATAGCTACAACCACCTCCATGTCATGATTAGCCACTTCTTGAACCTAGAAGGATATAATCTTTAAACACTTGGAGGATTAAGTTGGATTTGAGCTAAATAATTCTAGTGGGGTCAAATTATGGAATCCATAATATATTAAAATATTAAATTATCCAAACAATGTGATTACAATTTTCAAATGAATAGGTTTGGTATTTTAGTATAATAATTAAAAAAATTCATGCTTTACATTTCAGAATATATAGATACATTACTCAAAGGAATTAATTTTCAAGTGATGGTATATATCTAATACAATGCTAATTTTCACAAAATTTTTATATATAATTTTTTATATAAAACAATTTATATAAATCATAATTCCAAAAAAATTACAACAATGGAATATATTTATTTTAATTAAAAACAAGTGAGCAACATGGTCATATGCCTAGGATGGTAGGTCTATTCTAGGCTACAGGTACTCCACAGTCAAGGTGACAAGGAAATATTTTCATATTTCCTTTTGAACTCATGGAAAATAGGACTCATCACCATTTTATAAGTGATGTGATGTGTTGAATTATGTTTTTTAATTTTTTAAGTCATAAAATTCATCCATATAACTCAATAAATACTTAAGGTTTTCATGGTTTCTAGTTGATAACAATGATGTAAAATCCGACCTTGATTTTTCATTCAATGTCATACCACCAATGATGTACCCAATGTAACCTAAATCAAGATTACATAAATGGAATATTTTTCATCTTGAATCATATTTCATAATAAAATAGTTCACAATGATTATTACCTCATGTCATTAGACCAATACATTTGTGATGTCCCAACATGGGAGCCTCTAAAATGGTTCCAGGAGCAGGTTTGATACAGGCCCTCAAGAAAACCTCCATGTACATTAGAGGCTTCCTACTAGTGGAATGGGTCTAAATGTTGTACAATGTGGGTGACTATACCCTATAGATAACTTTATATGTACATATGAAGAATTAGTGAATGAAAATAAGCTCAGGATAAGGGATAAACCAATAAAGAATATGAAAAAAAATTCTTGGAAGGAGAATGCAAAATAATCCATGAAATAACATGATAATTAATAACAGAAGAAGTTGAAAAACATCATGTAAAACATATTGTTTCACATGGATTAGAAAATAATAAATAACAAAAAAACCCAATTCATATATGTGTCCCAAGTACATGGTCAGCCCCCAAATCCATGATAATTGTATATCCATAACATGTAACAAAAAATACACACAATACAAGATCATAATCCACAACATAGAGGCCTTGTTATGGAATAATTGGGGTCTGAAACAAGGTGTGTAAAAATTAATAGGGTACCATAAATTGTGTCAAATATTATTCCAATCGTCAAATATAAAATGAATTAGTGTGTAGGTAATATCAACTCACTACTACAAAATAGGGCAAGGGAAGTGCTACACATTTATCATCTCTTTTAAAAAGCACTGATAAATGGTAAATTTCATAAAAAAATTAAAATCATTTATTAATATATAAAGATCAAAATCTACTTTTCTTGATATAAATATAATATTTATTTTTTAAATATTTTTTAGAAATGATGAATGGAAAAAAATATTAATTTATATTATATTTATTAAAATTGGCTTATAAAATAATTTAAAAAATATGTTTAATTAATAATGATGTAATTTTCATCCAAAAATAGTCATGTAATAACACTTTGAGTAAAAAAATTAAAAAAAAATAAAAGGTCAAAAATATGTTGAAAAGACAACACAAAATTCAAATGGCCATAACGTTTGATCTGGGACTCATTTTGAGCTCTACAACATATCATATCGAAGCCTATGACGATCTCTATAGCCCTGTGGATGGGAATAACCCGTAAAAGGTTTTTTCAAGGCCATAAAAAGCCAAGAAGTCCTCTAAAACTGAGTTTTTAGTTGTGGTACCCTGATTTCTTACCATTCAAGCAGCTATAACTTCTAATACTGATGTCTGATAAATGTGTACCATATATCATATCGATGATCGTTTCATTTTCTTCGATTTGACTGATTTTGGAGCTGAAACAGACTTCTGTATTAGAAGTTATGGTCATTTGAACATTCAAACGGCTCTAACTTCTGATCTGGATTTCCATTTTTCTTGTACCACATATCATATCGAAGATTATTTCATTTTTGTCGATTTGACTATTTTTTGAGTTCAAATGGACTTCTGGATTTTATGTATTAGCTGTTTTAACATTCTAGATGACTTTTCACATCCACATTTCTATATATTCATTCATAAGTATATACATACATATATATATATATATATTTGTCTGTCTTTGTGTGTTGTATATATGTATGTTTGTATTTATTTATATATAAACACACGTAAAAACACATATTGTATGAATGTATTTGAAATTATTCTTATAAATATATATATTAATATACAAATAAACATATGGATAAAAATTATAACTATATATATATATTAATATACGAATAAACATGCGGATAAAAAATTATTACTATATATATATAGTAATATAAGAATATATATATATATATATTAATATAACTAAATAAATATATATTAATATGGATCTGTATTATTATACGAATACTTATAACTATATATATATATATAACTTGATATATCATTAAAGGGAGAACAAAACAAAATGGCTAAGTGGTAAAGTTTCAGCGCGCAAGGGGGGAGGTCCTGTGTTCGAATTCCAGTGGCACCAGGGTTGTGTGGGTGCATTAAAGCAGCAGGGTGCAGCGTGTGAGTTGAGGGGGGGCGTAGGCGTAGTGAAGCGCGGGGTGAAGCGTGTGAACCTCCCACAAATTATATATATTTTTAATTTTTACCAATTTTTGTTGACATTTATCAGCGCTATTTTTATAGCTATGATAAAAGACCACTTTTATCAGCGCTAAAAAAGCAGCGCTGATAAAAGACCCTTTTTATCAGTGCTAAAAAAAGCGCTGATAATGTGGTCTTTTATCAGTGCTATTTTTAGCCCTGATAAAAGTTCCCATTATCAGCGCTTAATGAGAGATGATAAAAGGGACCTCCTTTATTAGCACCGTGCTTTAAAGAGCTCATAAAAGCACTGATAAAGGGGTTTTTTAGCGCTGATAAAGCGACTTTTTTAGTAGTGATGTAAGTTTTTAATGAAAAATAAACCATGAAAATAGAAGGTTCCTCGTGCAAAAACATGCCATCCATACATGTTTTTTCCTAAGCCACATGTCTGAACATTAAAATATTCTAGTCTAAAAAATGAAAATGTGCAATGGGTAATAATGGAAAACTATGAGTAACCAAGTAACACAACTAGCATATTAATTTTATATATAATTTATGTGGAAGGTGTAAAAGGGAAAAAATTAGCAAGTATCTAGCCAAAATGGGCAACGAATCCAAGGATAATTACCAAGGAATCCTCTTCATGTCTAGGATACTCATCCATGTGAATTATGTATAATTTAAACCAACAACAGGCCTAGAACCCAGGAACCATGACTGAGGCATCCAAATCTATGGATATATTAGAGGGTCATACATTCCATAATTTGGTCTCCCAAATCAGTGAAATATTGTATAATCCATCATTTGTGCCTTACTATAATTTCCATGGTTAGTTCCATATATAAATGATAGTGTCAAAATAGAGTATTAACAGTCAAACATATTATATAAGGATGAAAGTGTCAAGTTAGTGTACATGAATAATTACAATTAATTAATATATAAAAGATTAATACAAGATATTATTTGTCACGTTTCACAATCTCTTAGATAAATACTTAATTCATTATTACTAACTAAGTCCAAGATGTATTGAATAATTCAAAAAATTAACATAATTCATATGGGATTCCAGTAATATTGGTAAGCTCAAAATACATAAAGGGGTGGATTAATTAATAGGAACTAACAATCATTATATGTTTCTAATTGATCTAACCATCATTGGTAGTTCAGGATGAGGCCATCAACCTTTAACCTGCTATAAAGGTCCCACATTATGTCTAGATTTATGATAAAATAGTAAATTTAAGGGTTTATCAATATTAGGATCAATTTCAATGAGGTATGGTGTTTGGAAAAATGTAAACATAAAAATAAAGAAGAAAGACATTAATGAAAAATAAATACACCACCTACATCATGTTTATAAAGCTTCACTCTTCTATTACATCAAATTAATTTGACCTAAAACTAGAGAAATTGAAAAATCTGAAAAACACCTTACAATATGGCATATTATCCCTCATGATTGTTAAAGCCCATATTAATACTAGTCATGTGATCACTGTTCCACGACTATATTAGCAACGATCACAATTCATAATGGTATTTTAAAATCCAAATACATAAAACAAAATAAGTGCATTTTTTGTATATACATTTCACCTATTAATGCATTTAGTTATATCAATAGTGGTTTTCATTAACCAAACATGGGTCGTTACACATAGAACCTCTGGGAGGCTTCCGTGACTGGGACATTATAAAAATGAATCCAAAAGAAGAAGGGATATTCTGAATAACATGAAAAAAGTAATGAGTCAATGAAGATGAATTGAATGTATAATATTGAAACATGTTATGATTGTGAAAAGATTCATCCTAGGAATCAGATGAATAGATTGGTAGTTTTTTATAAGAGTGGAGAATAGATTCACAAGGAAAAATAATGAATAGGAAAGAAGGAAAATGCTAATATTCAGTGTTAAAACTACAATGATATTGGGCACTATGAAAATGAATTTCTTAAACATCAATGTAATGTAACTTAACATAAGCTATGGGGTCAAGGTCAAGATTATGTTATTGACAAGACCACGGTGGAATGATTAATTTTCTCTTATATTATGAACTTTTAATAATGTGGAAATTATTTTATTTATGAAATACTGGTTGTAAGTATTGTGGAATGTATATGAATTATACTAAAATTATTTTTTCATTATGGATTTAAAAGCATGTGTTGATCGGTATCGATAACCTGTAGAAGTGATTTAGTAGAGTGTTTAAATTTTAGGAAACATGTGGTTGAAGGAAATATAATCCTTAATATATCTCGTATGTTGAGTTAATGAAATAAGGAAAATGAGATGATTACTATAGATAATATAAATAAGGTACTCAGAACTACCTCAGAAATTATTCTAAAGTGTTGGATCAAAATATTTTGGAATGGATAACCATTTATGAAATGGTTTAAGTTGATTTTTAGATGTAGTTTTTTAGATTATTTTATTATATCACAATATGATGAAACCTATGCAAAGATTTGATATATAAATAGTTAAATATGATGTTAATGAATGGTATTGAGATAACAGAAACTTATATTTACTTATATATTTAGATATTGAATATTTAACCAACTCTAGGAAAAGATACTTGAAACAAAAAAGTTATTCTATTATCATTATTTTTATGATAGAAATTACCTTTTTCACGCCTCTAGTTTATGGATTTGTGGTAATACACATTCAAATTAACATATTCATTATCACTCACCATTAGAATTAGTAGTTATATTTATCATCCATATGTAGTTTTTCACCAATTTTCTACTATTTGAAAGCCTAGTTTTGTGGCGACCATCACATTTTATTTCCCTCTGGTAAATAATAAGTTTTGTTAAACCTATTTAAGATGTGGTTTTTTGTATTATTGTATTTTAAAATATCAGTCCCTCGATTAACCAGATCAAGATTTAATTACAATGATGCAATTTATTTAATATGGGGTGAATTTAACACCCTAAGACTTTACAATATTTTCCGTTCATAATATATATAATTTTGTTACATGAATGATTTCCACACAACACATTGCTAATCATATGATACATGAAACATTGAAAATTTATGAAAATGGTAATTGTGGATTTATCTATATATAACAAAGATTTTTTATTAAATTAAACTCATCAATTACTTTCATTAATGGCTCGTGTTACACGCAAGGCTGATTTTTTCCGAACAATAATATATTTTTAAAATATTACTATTTAATATAATAAGATATCATATAGATGTTAAATTCGAGGCAATGAATTAGATTAACTAACATATGGATGTATATGATTTAATTCATTGGATATAGATTAATAATAATTTAATATAAGATCTAATTGAATATAAATGGGATTCTTATAAAAATATTATTTTTATAATCAAAAAATCATTTTATCCTATTAAATTAAAATAATTAAAATTAGTGGTTAATATTTGTGTCTTATATATTTATAATATATTAAATTAAATATTTCATACATTCATCCAATATATTTTCTAAACATACGATAAGCATAAACTGAATTTTACACATACAAACCAATATTTTTATAAAATCTATTTTACAGCCTTTTAATTGTTCACCTAGTTTAATAATGAATTATGAATCTTCTAAAAATTTAATATTAAAAAATATAAATAAATTTTGAAATATAAATTTAAAATTTATATTATGGTGGATTTTGGGTATTTTTTCCTAATGTTTCATTTTTTATTTATAGTGAAATATATTGAATTTTAATTCAGAAATGATTTATCATCTAAATTATTTATATGGATAAATTATGTATTTTGGTTTTAAATATTAATTGGATTAAATTTTAAAATATTAATAAAATTTAGGTCATTGGATATAATTTCACTTTTAAATTGCATACAAAAACATAAATTTTTTTGAATGTTTTTATATAAAAAAAGCATTGTCATCTTATCTCTATGATAGAGTTTATATTATTTTATTTCAATAACATTATATTAATTTGGAAAAATTTATTATATATTTTTATTAAGAATAATTTTATATTTATAATGTGTTAATATTAGTGTTTGACAAAAAATATTAGTGAAAGTGAATAAAAATCATTAGAGTATTTAATGGAAAAATTAACTTCATAAAAGACCAAACCTTAAACTAAAGGCCAAGAATGGCCTAGAAATTTTTAATAATACTGTTGGATGTTCATGAATTGAACATATAATATATTGGATCTAATTTGGAAACTAGTGGATCTAGGTGATAGGGGGAAAATGTGGTTGTAATTCCCTTTTAACAAATTCGCAAGAATGCCACTCCTCCTCGAGTACAAAATCACACTCACCATTCCTGCTTATTACCACCTCTCAAGAAATTTTTATTACCCAATATATGATAAAATATTTTCAAAAAACCCCTCCAATCATTATAGAAGCCACACCACAAGAAGAAAGAAAACTATGTAAGTCTTTTGGTATAAACCAAAAAGAGTTTCCGGAATAAGAGGTAATTTTTTCCAACTTTCACTTTTCTTTAATTTAATTTTCTAAAACTAATTTTTTTTATATAATTCTTTTATAATAAACTAAATATATTAAACAATCCAATAATTTTTTATTCTAATAGTTATACCTACACATTTAAACACATCCATCAAATGGTATATGCATTCATCGTTCATATGGACTTCGGACTACTACTTCGCAAACTAATTTCATTCGTTCTTCAATTTATCACTATTAATGGTTGGAAATGATGATGTATTTATATTTTACATACTATATATATTATATTTATAATGTATTTAGGATTATTTAATTCTTATATCACTCATACATTTAGTATTTCTATATTTTGGGAATACGATAACATCGTTTGTGGATGTGTCGCCTAGAACCTCATCAAAGTGATGTGATTCATTCATGCTTTATATGGAAAGTATTAAGGATTGTTTTAAAATAAATATGTAACATATATGAAATAAATATAATTATTGAATTAATATATTATTAAATTTCATCAACTTCTAATTCTTTAAAACACAACAATGAAATAGAAGTACTATTCATACGTATGTATGAGCTGACGTCTCTACAAATGGTGAATTTCCTTTATTATATCTGAATATTATGGATTATTGTAAATAAATATACACTATATATATATTATATTTAAATCAGGTTTTAAATAATTTTGATTATGAATTTATGACAGAATTAATAGGAAGGACAAGCAACAAGTCAAAACATAATCAAAAAACTAGATAACTAACTCCCAAAAGATTGAAAATAATTATAGATTATTAACAAATAGATAATAAGTTTTTATAAGAAGATAATATATGAGATTATAATTATTATTAATATTCACGTTTATATTAATAAAATGCATAAAACCAATATATAATGAGGTTAAAGGATTTTCACCCTAATGAAAACACAATTTTAGGGATTTCGTCACTATTTACAATCCCTAGATATTTATTTTTTATTATTCATTGAGCCATATTAGTGTGGTGTATATAAAGACAAGTTTGTTTTAATATATTTATTATCTCATAATTCATGTAAATTTATGTTTCAATTTTATTTGTCTCACCCATGGTGTTTAAATTGAATATTACAATGTGTAAAAAGTTATATTTTTAATTTAACATTCTTTAATGATGGTAAATATACCATTAAATTAATATGTTCATTGTAATCATCTGAATATAATCATTATTCAGTGATAGATTTAACTATTTCTCATGCTGTATAAAAATTTTAAATATGATTTTCACTTTGATAGTTGTTTCATTAACCTGGAAATTAATGGAACATAAATTTCTTCTATTCAATATTGATATCTCACAATGAATATTATTGTTTAAATAAATAGTTTACTCGATATATGAGAAATTAATTAGAAATGAAGTGATGGTTGGGGCCTGAATCTAAATATCTCCTCTATAAATTGAAATGTTCTCATGATACAGATAATATTTTAAAATTAAATGGGTTTCTACTTATAGTTTTAAACTGTCTTCTAAAAGGACTGGACAATATAGGCTTTCATGTGCCTCCTACATGATTTTAAATAATTAATCATTTCCTTTATAGATATTTTAGTCATAATTATTATTATAAATGATATTTTTATATGAAAAAATATAGGGAATCATTTTTATTATGAGTTTATTGAATAAATGGAATATTTTTTAGTTATTTCCCTTTCAATATTGATTATGACTTATCCGGATGTTTAAATGGAATGAATTAATAGTTATTCTCTTTTCCATGTTGATTTATTCATATTGATTCATTATTGGTTCTTAATTAATTCCTCATATTTATTATTTTATTTCACAATTGTTATTATTTCATTCCATGGGTTTTGAAGAGGAATTGTTTTAATGAGTTTCAAGGATTCTGAGCATTTATTTTTGTTATCTTTTATTTATTTTCTAAATGTAATACTAGTATAACATATGAAATCTAGTATTCCAAAAATATTAAAATATTAATCCCCATAGATATTTATTCTTATATTTATACCGGTGTAAGGAATTAATTCATATAAATCATGCTTCTGTGGTCAAAGTTTTACAATATTTTAATTATTGTGTTTACATATTTATTTCTTTGAAGAACATTTTTTTCATTGAAATCAATTCAGATTATGCGATGATTTATTTTTTGGATTCAATTCATAGATACAACATAATTAAACCAGAAAAGAATAAATTTTATTAATTTTTAAAACTAAATATATATTATATTTTTTGGAACTATCATATAACTAAAATGATTTTTGTACACTATTATTGGGGAAATTTTATATGGTTTACTAAATGTTTAAACCTATGACACCCATATAAATAATAATATTTAATTCATGATTTATTAAATAAATATTCTCTTAATAAGAACTATTTGATCATGATTGATAGTTTTATCAGGTTATTAGGTATATAACATACAAAAATTGGGATATAATTCCTTCATTAAAAACCTCTATAACATTATCCTCAAATCCATAGACCTTCTAAAATACTATGGGACAACCTTAAGTCATACATAAGAATGGGTTTTGATATAATTCCTAGTATGGGAATAAAAAATAATATCAATGGTAAACTAGTACATGTGAGTTAAGAGGCATATCATGGTAATATAAGATGGAGGAGAATCCAAATCATGAACAATGGGGAATTAAATAACATGATAACATAAATACAACACAGAAATGTGGAAATAACATTAAAATGAAATAATAATTCTATTTGAAGGATAATATAAAAGAAACCATAAAATATAGTGCATAGTATTTCATTACATGAACCATTAATGGTATCTCATGAGATTAAAACACTATCCAATCCATTATAGTTTTATATGGGTACACCAATAAAAATCATATCATTTTAATGCATATGTGTACCACATATAACATATAAAAAAGAATGTCTTTCCTAACATTAATCCCCGTGATTCAAGATTTTGGGTTAAATACATGAATTTAAACAATAAGTAAATTTTATGTACATATATTTGAATAACATTTAGTGAAAATGATTGTGAATAATCACTACACAAATATTAGGAATGAAAATTCGAAGGATAATTTCCATAGCACAATAGAGGTACATAATGGTTCCTGGGAAATATTATTGAGATTCAAAGTGGTATATTATAAGTTTTAATCAATAATGGAGGTAATAAGGATGTGTGAAAAAATATCCCAAAATTAAAAAATGTAAAATAAATGAAATAGTATATTGTAGGTGCTTTAATAGAGAGGAGAAGGATATGATATCTTACCTTGATAATGAAACTTAAAAATCATGGGAGGAACTTCATAAGAGACTTTTAGAAACATTTAAGGGATTTATAGGGTATTTTGATGTCTAATGTCTTACTCTATGGTTTCTTATTGAAGATAAATGAGATAATTGGAGGGTTTATAATGAAAAATAGGGATGATTTCTTCCTTAATTTCAAAACCATTGTGTTTTCTATCAATAGTAAATTAATCTAGATCCAAAAACCTAACTTGAATTTTTCTCAAGGTTTCTACCAAAGTTGATATCATTTTATTATTTTATAACACAAATAATTGAATTTAATTAAATAATAACACAGGTGATGTTAAATGGATTCATGTTCATTAATAATTGGTTTTAAAAATTTAAAATATTATATAGGTTTTGGATGATTAATTAATTCATTATAAAATTAATAATATAAAATCAAAAAATATATTTTAAAGAATAAATACAAAATTTTTCAAAAATACTTTTATTTTAAATTTTAATTCATTTTTTGGTTTATTATAATGTGATAATACAAATGGTATATTTATGCAATATTTAATTTTTACACAAAAAATCAGCGGTCTTAGAAAACAATGGAATATTCAGCAATGGATAATTTTTATATCTTTTTTTCAAAAATAATATCTTTTTTATAAAAAATTTATATAATATAATTGAAACTTTAAAATAAAAATCCGCATTTATTGTGAAATGTTGGTTTTTTTACGATAACATTTTCATACCATTTTTAAAATATTTTTTGAATTAGAAAAAATAATATTATCATTTCCATTTAATAAATATTATTTAATTAAAATATTTTATTAAAATATGAATTATTTTAAAAATTCACAAATTCATAACAAATGGTGTCCTTATTGAAACCATATATGTCTCAAAAATAAAATTTGAATCATCGTATTAAAAAATAATTATATTCAAAATTGTTTTTTAATTATTAAAATAGAAATAATAAAAAGGATAAATGTTCTAATTATTTTATTATTAATAGTAATAATTCAATTTTATAATATTAGTGTATAGATACATAACATTTTTTTATAGTAGTGAATTCTCTAAGGGTAAGGTGTGCTATTGTGATATTTACTTTGGGTGGTTCAACATACAAGGTCTAACCCTTGATCTAAATGATCCTGAACTTCTCCTGTAAACTATTTCTATCATTATCAATTTTTTATCATCTTTTTCCTGGTCAAGGGAATATCTTAGTAATATTATATCCCCAAGATGATCTGATAAATGTGGTTCGTCAGGTATAACCTTACTGGTTCATAACATTGTTTCTTCCATACGTGTCAATTGGATTTTATTATTACAATTAATAAACAAGTCATAATGACAACCTTCTAATGGATATATTAACAATGTGTATGATTCATAAAATTTTTTAAGACTTACATATTATATAATGGTTCTAAATAACCAATGTAGTACAAGTGTTTTCTATAAAAACATTACTTAATAATGACACAATTCAACCAAAAAGGAATTTCATTAATAATAGTTTTGGTCATTACAAAACCTCTGTAGTGTTCTCTTCTTATATGATAGGAATAAATTATTATTTCCAAATTGACAATAAAATCTATACTATTTGGAATGTGTTTTATTTCATGTATATTTATAGCTTGATCTACTAATTTTTCAAATATAAATCAATATTGAATTTTTCTATTATGATTTGTTAAATAATATGTAATATATTTGAGTATTAATAATTTAAAACAATCTTGAATAAATGGGGATTATAATTTTATGTATGGTTGATAATTGTATAGAATTTAGGAGAACACATTATTTCGTGTTAGAACAGAGTCTCTACTGCTATATTTCTAATTTTTTAATAAATTTTGTATATTTCTAACTATTTGATTACGAATGAGTTGTAATATTTTAAAAAATTATATGAATTTACTATATCTGTCAATATTTTATTTTATAAGTATACTATTTAAATATATGAATTATATAATTTATATGCGTTAAAATAATTCTTTTTATGCATTATTTCTGAGATGTATCTATTTTTAGTGATTATTTTGAAAAAATTTTATGTAAAATATGAATAGATAAATGATTGATGTCAAAAATATGACACAATTTAATGTGGGTGAGGTGAAATACTACATCAATCCTACAATAAAGCATTAAAAAAGATAGTTTTTTATTTTTTAAATTTTTTTACACAATAGATTATCTATAAGAATTTTCCAAGATGATTTAGATGAACACTTAACCTATTAGGGAATTGATTTGTTATATAAATTTTTAAATAAAAATAGGGGACAAATAAATTCATCTACTCTCGAGAATAAAAACACATTTTGTGGATGATTTGATGCTTGTACAACATCATTTGGTGATATAGATCGTATTTAAAAACTGAATATGACAAGTGATAATAGGACTTGAGTTTCTCTATATTAACCCAAGGATCCATTATTTATACTAATAGGGGGTGGGAGAACTAGGGTGTGAAAAAATATCATGTCATATGAAATTTAAAAATATATTTTCCTCAAAATTTCAATGACACTCTGAATTTCTCATAACTATCACACAACTGCAAAATTTCTCAAACACTGATATTTTTTACTTTGATAACCCATATTGGATATATCTATTGAGAATATCTAAAAATGTTTTGACATATTAAATTATCACTACACCACTATTTTTTTATTTCAACTTCTTTATATGCTCATTACTCTTCCATGGTCCATGAACTCTTCCACTTTTTACTCACTTCTTTCCAATAGGGATACACAATGGGATATATTTCAAATTAATCCTTATCTCACTATGATAATTATATAATAATTATCACTAAATAAATAATTAAATAAATTCCACCATGATGTTGTGGTCATCACTCTCAGAGGATTAAAAATATATGTATTAAATCATTTCTTTTTAGACTATTATTCAATTAAATAATATTGAGAAGCTTATTCACTCATAAAACTATATATTTATATTAATTTCTAATAACATTGAATTATCTATCCTTCTTCATGATATTATCTATTATTTTTGTATCTTTTTGTCTCATCTTATATATATATATATATTAATTACACTATATCATGTGGATGAATTTTAAATAAAAATAAAAATTCATAATAAAAACCTCCCAGAACATCTTATTCCTATAAAATAATCCAAATTAAAACTATAGTGTTCCAAAAATTATAGAGTGATGTTATTCATACATGTGAAAATAGTTTGTTTCCCTATCATTTTTGTCCCATTACAAGGAACATTATGGCCTGATAGAAAATTATGACTTGATTTCTGTTTCCATAGAGCATAGGGATTGATTTTCACTACCACACACATATTCTTCATTATCTAATCATTGTACTAAATTATCTTCATTCATGGTATAATATAGGATTTATGGAGTCATCCAATTAAATATTATAATTTTTTTTCATAGAAACAGTCACCATCAATAATAAATCTTGTAAACATATGTTTTATTATTCTTAATAGGTCAGTACAATTAAAATGGAATGAGTCTAAAGTGGTTTGAGAGACATATTTAGTAGGAATGACTCTTATGAAGAATTAAAAATAAAATGATGAATTTTAAGTTCCATATAAGATAACCCTACATAGATCATGGAATATCTTTTTATTTTTACACATCTATGCAGTGATGTGGGGGCTTTATACATGCACTATAATATGTTCTTGAAACAAAAAAAATTTAATGTCTTAAGAGACCTTTTTTGGTAGTAGATAACATTGAAAACATTTATCTCCTATAAATAAAAAATACAACAATTTAACAATTAGTTTTAATATTATCCCACTTTAGATACATTTTTCAATTAATTTATGTATAATATGAAGGATTTATGGTGCATAGAGGAAGTGTAATAGAAGATTCCCAAAACAATTCATCAATTTCTTCATATTTATCATTAGAAATTTTCTTGTCGGACTTATGAATCCCTTTAAATTTGTATTGTTCCAAATATAAATTAAAAATAATTTATATAGAGGAAGAATAACTTATATTTGAATTATTTTATCATTGTTGATTTTTTCCCACAAATCATATTATAATTGCATTATAGGATCCAAGTGTATAATCATAATAGTACTCATCCACATGTACTCCAAAATCCATTTAAAATCATTTTATAATTTTTCGTTGCTGGCTTGAAAAATTATAACCACATGTTTCATATTTAATTTATCACAACAAGAAAAGCATTGATACTTGAATTATTCTTCTATTTCTCTCACAATAATTAGATGGAGGAGTTATATTAGGGCTCCATATTCCTTAGAAAACTCATGAGAATGATATTTGGAGGGTCGAGTGAGTTCTCCCCAGAGAATGTTGTGGATAACAATTGTTATACCTTAGAAAAGATTTTATCACGCTTATAAGGTTGGGTTATCAAATGGGGATTGATCATAGTGCCTTAACTAATGTATTAATCCTTAGATAACCCCATATTGAATAATAATATAAATAACTTCTCCTTAAAATGTGAAAAATAGAAGATAAAATATATATCATTTTTTATTAATTAAATTAATATTTATTTAAATGATATTTAATATTTCATTTTAACAAAAATCTTTTACAAGGTATATTATTCCTTCTCAAAATGTTTCAAACATTGAATAATTACTATTTATTTATATATATAAATATCACTACTTTATTAAAAAAATAAATACATTACTCATGGGATCAATATATCCTAGATATTGATTTGTTGTTATATATTTCGAAAAATATATATTCCGATTTTAAATTAAAATATTATTTTCTTGAGGTTCTATATACTCATTTTTTGTTACACTATAGGAATATTCCTTAGGGAAATTATGCCAAAAATTCATAATGTAGCTTCTCAACTGGGCTTAGTTGATATAGTAGTTGGATCAATATCCACATGGACTTAAGTGCACATCCCCATATGACCGAGGTTGACAACTAGAAGCAAGAGTATAATGATGGAATTGTGGTGAGATGTAGAGACCCAGTTCTTGACATACATGAACATTACATTACTTTTGTGGAATACTTAATACATAATAACAAAATACACCCAAGGACCACAATATTTTAGTGTATTTGGAATCATGGAACATAATTTTCTAATCATGGTGAAAGATCTTCAACATCTCTCATAAAAATGTTCCTCTTTTGTTTGCTTACCTAAAACCATTATTTATATCCCGGGGAAAATAAAACATATAAAGAGTGAGATCAAATTCCCATTAAGGGTAATGAAGTATAAAATAAAACAAACCATATAAATTTGAACATAACAACATGAACATAAAGTTTTAACATCAAAATCTTGAGTTGGGGAATAAATCATTGTAGTACGTAAGGCATAGATCATAATGGAACATCAATAATGAAACAATAGAATGGGAATAAGACATGTAATTGTGGAAAACCATCAAGCACATGATATGATTTCCAAATTAGTCAAATAATTTCTACCAAGACCATTATAGTGGACAAAGTCCCTTACTGAATCGAGTTCACTCTTCGTTCCAGTCATGTATCACTGAACTAGATTAACCTGCCATTCCAGCCATGTCTATCTCATTAGATATTAATCCTTACCCAATATATTAGAGGGAGATATAGGTCGAACCCATCTCATATTGAAATAATTCTTATGTGTTCCACAAAAAAATCATAAATCATTCAACATAACCCAAACAATAATATGAGTTTCATTAACATCATCTCATTGTGACATAATCCATATAAAACAAATGGATATCAATTTATCATAATATAAAAAACCATAATAGGGAAATTATACTTGAAACATAACCATTCTAAATAATGTCATCTTAGATGGAAAATTGTTTTGATAAAACACTTAAAATGAATTCTTGAGTAAAATATCCCATTTTCATCAAAATCATTTTTTTACAAAATGCCACGAAATTTTAAATGAAATTGAATTTGCTGAAAATATTCATGAAATCAGGTAGAGTAAGAATAATGAAAATAAGGAATTATAAAACCATAAATATACTTTCAAGCCGTATAAGTGAAAAAACTCCTCGTACTTTTAACGGAAAAGTCCAAAAGTAACACATATGGTAAATAAAAGAATGATTCCTTCCATAACACAAAGTAAAAGTCAAAGAGGGGTAAACATGACTTTAAACATACATGGAAGAATATTAAACACATTATGAAAAACATTTTTATGGACATGGATGAAAAATATAACCCCATTAAATACTTACATATAATCAATCTTGGATAAGAATGAGATTGCAATATTATCCATTACCTTAGGTCCGATATGTTTTGTATGTATCTGATCCTCCTCCTCTTCGATGTGCCTCTTTTAAACATTCTCTTATGGAACTAGGATTTGTATTTTGAGAAGACTAAAACCTCTATGATATAACTAGAGAGTTTGATAAGAGAAATTGGCCAGTGTTGGCCAAGCTTTAAGGCTCAAAATTATGTAACGAGGAGAGGGAGGTGGTGCCCTTTTATAAGAGAGGAGAGGGGCACTTTTGGAAACCTCAAAAATATTAATTTAATTTAAATTAAAACCCCACTTAAGAATATAAAAAATGATTCAAATCCGAATCTTAGATGAGATAGGGTTGTAATATCATCATTAAATAAAATTTATACATGTTGGAATTTTATTTTAAACCTTATCAACATGATTTATCATTATTTAATCTATTTAATTTTATTTATGGAAATAATATTCTAAATTTTAAGTTGTTATAAAAAATTACTTATGTGTTGAAAATTATCCAAAATTGGGTGCCTTATGAAACTTTAGACCAAATAAATTTCAATTTATAATTTTTAAATATTTGTGTGATTTTTAAAAATTTGATAATTTGATATTTTTCTAAAATTACAATAGTGTTAATTTGGACACAATTCTTTAATTTGAATTTAAATAAAATCTACACATAGGATATATTCTAAAAAATTTAAAATATATTCCTAACATGTCATATATATCTATTAAATTTGTGAAGAACATTACTTAGATCATATAATATTTATTTTAATATTTATAAACCCATTTATTTGATATTTCTCTTAATAAAGCAATTACTACATCATTTTTGTATACTAATTTAGTATACTTATTAGTTTCATAAAAATATAAAATAGAAAAATATGATGTTTCTTAATATAATATCTTTAAAAATAAAAATTTTACTCGAATTTATCATCTTAAAATCACAACATGTAAATTGTTATATTTGTTAAATTATGAAGGTGACAACTTTGACAACATTTAAATAAAATAATATAAGTGTCACAATTGCTTTAATAAATCTCCAAAAGGTAAATAATTCTTTAATTGGATGGATAATGTATAGATATATATCACCAATATGTTTTGGCCAGATTTTGGGCCTTTTAATGGGTATTATTAAATTAATAAAAACTATATTAATGATTTTTCACAAAATAAAAACTTTCTACATCATTAATGTATAATCTAGTAAAGTAATTAAATATCTCTTAAAATTACTAATAAATTACCATAACAAAGAAACCCATTTTATATTTGAAATGAGTATTTATAATCGAATTTATATTCTGTATATCCTTATATTAAAAATAACTTAATTATTAAAGTTTGAGTGAGATATATTTAACTTTTTTTAAAAATAAATTAAATTAAAGGTCTTAATCGAATCCAAGTTGGTTTAAATGGATTCCATTCTAACCCAAATATTCCTTATAAAAAAATATAATCATCCAAATACGTTAATAAAAGTGTTATGGTAATTTTATAATATTATATTTACCCTTAATTACCCGATTTACCTTTAACTATGGTTAATAAAATTTTCTGTAGTTACTATTTATATTACCGAAAAATAAAAAGTAGCCTATTAACATAATTTGGACCTAATGATTCCAAATATTGAATAAATTTTTCAAAATTCAAATCACATAAGTTGCAAAAAATAATTTAAAATTAGTCCTGTTCTTAAGAAAACGAGTTTTAAAAGATAAAACATTGCAAAATATTGAAATGATTTTACCTATGAATTCAATGTAAAATCAATTCTAATGACATAAATTATATTAAGTGGTATTAATATATTATATTTATACCTTAAAACCATTAAATATTATAATTTAACAATATAAATTATTACAATGAAGAAAATTGTTTTAAATTAAAATATAGCGTGTTTTAACTATTTATCAAAATATGAAAGTTATAAGAATAATATGAAAAATTTATCCAAAGTAAATTTTTATACCCTAATTCCAAAGAAGAATTTTATTTTGTCAAATTAAAGTTATTATCTTGTCAAAACTATATTTAAAGTGGGTGCGCCATCAAAAGGCGGCAAAACTTCATTTTTTGAAAAAATCTTATTTTACCCGAAAAATCTATTTTGATCTCATACAATGTTCTAGAAAATAGGTAAGATGAATAATAATGTTATAATATTCATAATGTAGTTAATACTATTCATAATTTCTAGTTCATAATAATATTATTACCATATATCTTTGTTTAGTGAAACTTGGTATTGTGTACAACGCACGCTATTGAGGAAGGTCGTGATTGCGTGTAATGCAAGTGAAGTCAGGGTTGTGTGTAGTGCAATATCCCTTTGGAGTTGAGTATAACATAATAAAAACTTATTTCATTTATACATTAAACAAAATCAATACATAATATTGGGTAAATAATTTCTACAAAATGAACTTGAAATTGTGTGTAACACGAGCCAAGAATAGTGTTGTGTATACTCCAAGCTAATACAGTGTTGCATATAGTACATGATAATCTTGGTGTAGTGTAAAATAGAAGGCATCAAAGAACTTAAAATGGATATATCTCATAAAATCTCGGGGTGTTACATTCTACCCCCCTTAAAATGAAATTTTCCTTCGGAATTCTTTGGCTTTATAAATGGTTTACTATTTGAATGTTTATTTTATAGAAACCCACAACGTAAAATTAAATATTAGAAAATAATTTTAAAAATAAATGTTAAAAACCAAATGGATACCCAAAGTAACTCATCACATTGGTTCCCATATATGATAATATAGGTGAAAATATAGATATGGAAGAGAAATCTACCCGTCAGGTTCTGATAGAGAGTGGTAGAGAACCTGGATATAAAAATGACAACAGTCACAAAGCCATAAATTTTTGATGATCTACGGTACCATCTAATAATCATATATGAGGGCACGAGGAAATCATTTTTTGTTTTCATGATAATTTCCCTAATGTTAATGAATTTTTTATTTAAAAGAAATACATACTTGATTCTGGTACAATCTCACTGTTTTTTGTGCCATGAACAACTTCCACATAATCTCTTAAAGAAATGAAGTGGAATTTTTCTTCCATGAAGTGTTAGCAGATCATGTGATATAATTATAGGTCATTCCATCCGTCTCAAACATAAGGTTAGCAAAAGTTATATACATAAGTCCATCTATGGTGAGATCAATCATATATAGTTCCTAAAATGGACTTATACATCATCAATCATGTCTCTTAATAAAATAAAACTAGTTTCTACTAACATGGACTTCATGTAGTCCAGTGTTAGGCGATAAAGTCATGTCGTACTTCAGTTGTGGGTTCGATTCCCGTAACCTTGTTTGACGCAATGGGTTGTCGCCCATCCTGCATGTTGTCCGTTTTTCTAAAACTACATTATTATAACATTCCTGCAATAATATCAAAAAAATTTCTAGCCTTAAACAATATTATCTTATGTCTAACATAATTCATTCCAATCATTATGCTTATCCAAAATACTTTGATCCATGATCATAGTATAAAGAAAACGATTACTTGAAAGGTCTCTTTACAAGAACATGAATACCATCATTTATCCCCCATATATCATAAGATATATATTGTTTGTCACATTCCGAACATGTGAATATAATAACCAAGTATTCTCCTGAAATAAGAATTACCATATAACCTTAGTGAAAACATTAATGCTGTCAAAAGTTAACTCTTTCCACATAAAAAAATCCCAAAATTTTTATATACTCAAACCATGATATCAATTTTTACTTATATCAGTCATGAGCTCATTAATACAATCAAAATTTTCATTTTCTCCTTACCCCTTCATTTTGTGAATATCATATGCTTTCCAAAAATATCTCAATCACTTTTCATGGTTCCCGGTACCATTAAACATATACATTCAGATACATTATGAAAAAAAATAATATAACAATCCCTAGATGTTTCATTATTACATAGTACCATACATTATTCTTGATAAACATGCAATCATTCCACTACCTTCTTAAACCATTGCCCAAGCTTCGTCGTTTTATTCCTCAACACTTCTTTCATATCATATATCATTTGTAGTCTCTTTATCATCATCTACATAAATACTACCCGTATAACCATGCTGAATCTCTTCATATGATTTTCCATTAGGGAATCTATTTTCATAAGGCCCATACATTAAAAATTTAAAACATTTAACCATTTTTCATGTCTTTGCAATACCCTTATCCTTGTCCATTGTGTTAACTGATCCTTTTCCTTTGAAATTACTGGCATTGTGTCCTTCTTTTCCACACCCAAAGCATCTTCCAGTTCAATTGAAACATTCTCATTGATGCCTCTTCCCACATGATTTACATGAGAGAAATTTATCTTTTTTCCTCTATGGTCATCATGAAACTCCATCTTTCTCTTATTAGCTGAGTCAGGAAACTTACAAAAGTTGAGATTATTTATTATATTATGATATTGCTGATTAAGTATAATAACGATGTTTAGACATTCAAATCTCGTTTCATCTGGTTGCTGATGAAGAATATCATTTCGTTGTCCATCACATTCTCCATTAACATGAATAGTCTGATTTCGTACCAATTCATAATACCCAAAAGGAATAGTATGAGAGGAAAAACTCTTACTAGAAAAACAACATAATCAAGGGTGAGTACATTCAATCTCTACCTTATTAGGTTTATTTTTATGGTCGTTAGCGTAATTCTAGGACTATAACTTTTACATATACTTAACTTTAGGGACATCACTAGACATACGTTAGAAATATCTCTAGGGATCTCACAAACGTTTTTCCATCCTAGTTTCCAATGGTTGACTAAAACCTTCCTCGGATTCCATCTGTAGAGACCCAATTCTTGACATACATGGATGTTACATTAATTTTTCGGAATACGTAATACGTAAAAAAAGACAACCAAGGACTGTAATAGATTAGTGTATTTGGAAACATGGAATATAATCTTCTAATAATGGAGAAAGATCTTTAACATCTCCAATAGAAATATTCCCCTATTTCTTTCATACCGAAAACCATTCTTTATATCTTGGGGAAAATAAAACATATAATGGGTGAGCTCAAATGCTCATTAAGGGTAAACATGGAGAAAATAAAACAAACCATATACATTTGAACTTAATAACATTATCATAAAGTCAAAACATAAAAATCATGAGTTGGGAAATAAATCATGGCAGTACGTAATACATAGATCAAAATGGAACATCGATAATGATAAAATAGAATGGGAATAAAACATGTAATTGTGGAAAAACATCAAGAACTTGATATAATTTCCATATTAGTCAATGCATTACTGGCAAGACCATCACAGTGGACAAAGTCCCTTACTGAATCGAGTTCACTCCTCATTCCATTCTTATATCACTGAACCAAATTAACTTATGGTTCTAGCCATGTTTATCTCATGAGATATAAATAATTAACCAATGAATTGGAGGTAGATATAGATCCCACCCATCTCATATTGAAATCATTCTTATGTGTGCCAAAAAAATCATAAATCATAAATCATAACCCAAAAAATAATATGGGTTTCAGTGAAATCATCTAATCGTGGCATAATCCATATAAAAAATGGCTATCAATTTATCATAATAAAAATCAAACCATAATAGAGACATTATACTCGAAACATAAACATTCTAAATAATGTCTTCTTATATAGAAAGTTCTTTTGAAAAAACACTTGAAATTAATTCTTGAGGATAATATCCCTTCTTCTTCAAAATCATTTTCTTTTCACAAAATGCCACACAATTTTAAAATAAAATGATTTTGTTGAAAATAGTCATGAAATCATGTAGAGTAATCTTCATGAAAATAAGGCGTTATGAAATCGTAAAAATACATTCATGCCATTTATGTTAAAAAAAATTCTCCTCATACTTTTAACAGAAAAGTCCAAAAGTACCACATATGGTAAACAAAAGAAAGATTCCTTCCATAACACAATGTAAAAGTCAAAGAGGGGTAAAAATGACATTAAACATACATGGAAGAATATTATACACTTTATGAAAAAAAAATTTATGGACATGGAAGAAAAATATAACCCCAGTAAATACTTACGTATACTCAATCTTAGATAAAATTGAGATTGCAAAATTATCTCTTACATTAGGTCTGATATGATTTGTACGTATCCGAACCTCCTCTTCTTCGGCGTGCCTCTTTTAAAAATCCTATTAGAGAACTTGATTTGGTCTTTTGAGAAGACCGAAACCTCTATGACATAACTATAGAGGTTGAGAAGAAAAATTTGCAGGGGTTGTCTGAGCTTCAAGGCTCAAAATTGTTTAAAGAGGAGAGGGAGGAGGTGCCCTTTTATAAGAGAGGACTAGGGTACATTTGGAAACCTAACAAATATTAACTTAATTTAAATTCAAACCACAATTAAGAACTTCCAAAATGATTCAAATCTGAAGCATAGATGAGATAGGGTTGTAATCTCATAATCCAATAAAAATTAGACATGTTGGAATTTTATTTGAAACCTTAACAACATGATTTATCCTTTATTCTATCTAATTTATTTTGTGGAAAAAATATTCAAAACATTAAATTGTTATAAATATTTACTTATGTGTTGTTAATTTTACACAATTGGGTACTTAATGAAATTTTAGACCGTATAAATTTCAATTTATAATTTTTAAATATTTTTGTGATTTTTAAACAATTTAATAATATGATATTTTTATAAAATAGCAATAGTGTTAATATTGACACTATTCATTTATTTGAATTTTAATAAAATCTACATAGAAGATATATACTCAAAAATGATTAATGGATTCCTAACATGTCATATTAATCTATACAATTTGTGGTGAAAATTACCTAGTTCATATAATATTTATTTTAATATTTATAAAACCATTTATTTGATATTTCCCTTATAAAGCAAATACTACATCATTTTTGTATAATCATTTAATATAATTATTAGTTGAATTAAAATAAAAAATAAAAAACTATAATGATTATAAATATAATATCTTTAAAAATAATAATTTTACCCGAATTTATCATCTTAAAATCACAACATGTAAATTTTTATATTTATTAAATTTTGAAGGTGACAACTTTGACATCATTTAAAATAAAATAATATAAGTGTAATAATCGATTTTATAAAGCTCCAAATGGTCATAAATTCGTCAATTTTATGGTTATGTTTTATATATATATGACCAATATGTTTTCGTCATATTTTAGGCCTTTAAATGGGTATTATTATTTTAATAAAAACTATATTACTAATTTTTCTCTAAAAAACAATTTCTACATCATTAATATGTAAGCTATTAAGGTAATTAAATATCTCTTAAAAATTACAAATAAATTATCATAATAAAGAAAAAACTTTTAGATTTCAAATTAGTATTTATAATCGAATTTATATTCTGTATATCCTTATATCTAAAATACTTTAATTATTCATGTTTGAGTGAGATGTATTTCACTTTCTTTAAAATAAATTCAAATAAAGGACTTAATCACATCCAAGTGGGTTAAAATGGATTCCATTTAGACCCAAATATTCTTTCGGACGATAATAATCATCCAATTATATTAAAAAAAGTGTCAGGGTAATTTTATAATATTATATTTTCCTTTAATTACCCTATTTCCCTTTAAATACGGTAAATAAAATTTACCGTAGTTACTATTCATAGTGCCCAAAAATAAAAAATATCCTTTTAACATAATTTGGAACTAATGATTCCAAATATGGAATCCATTTTTCCAAATTGAAATAATAGAAGTTCCAGAAATTAATTTAAAATTATTCCCATTGTTAAGAAAAATATTTTTAAAAGTTAAAACATTGCAAAAGATTGAAATGATTTAACTATCAATTCAATGTAAACTCAATGATAATGAAATAAATTATATTAAATGGTAAAAATATATTATATTTATACTTTAAAACCATTTAATATTAAAATTTAACCATATAAATTATTACAATAAAAATGTTTTTTTTTAATTAAAATATTGCTTGTTTTTACTATTTATCAAAATATGAAAGTTATCACAATAATATGAAATTTTCATCCAAAGTAAATTTTAATAAAATTTTTCCAAATAAGAATTTTATTTTTTCAAATTGAACTTATAAACATGTCAAAAAAATATATTTAATGTGGGAGTGCCATCAAAAGTCGATAAAACTGCATTTTTTTTAAAATTTCTTATTTTACCAGAAAAAATTATTTTTTCCTCATACCATGTTCATGAAAATGTGTAAGATGAATTATAGTGTTATAAAATTAAAAATTTAGTTAATAATATTCATAACGGCTATTCATAATAATATTATAACCAATATCGTTGTTTAGTGAAACCCGATATTGTGTACAACACACACTATCGAGGAAAGTTGTGATTGCGTGTAATGAAAGCCAAGTCAGTGCTGCGTGTAATGCGAGCTCCCTTTTGTATTGCATATAACATAATGAAAACTTATTTCATTTATATATTAAACAAATTCTATACATAATGTTGTGTAGATTAATTTCTACAAATTGAACTTGAAATTGTGTGTAACACGAGCCAAGAATAGTGTTGCATATACTGCAAGCTAATACGGTGTTGCATACAGTACAAGATAATCTTGGTGTAGTGTATAATAGAAGATATCGATGAAATTAAAAAGGATATATCTCATAAATTCATGGGGTGTTACGGGAGAATACACTATTATCATCAGAGTAGAAAAATGGTATACAAATGGAAATAAAAAATTGTGGAAGTAGTATTATAATGGAACATCTTTAGTAATATTAATCATATAATCTGGAAATGTTAATAATGTCTAAACAACCATATATGATCATGTTGAGTCATAATACATGTCACGACCCAACCCTACCCGCGGTCGAGCCGCAACTACCCCAGGCCCGCCTCCATAGGTCAGGGGCTTGCGACCAGCGCCGAAGGCACAACAACTCGGGGAGGCCTTTGCCTAAGCACCAGTACACACACACGCAGCAAACTCAATGCCAAACTGCAGAGTAAAAGTAATGACAAGCAAAGAAAAGGAAAGGGAAACTTCTATATATAAACCACAGAGTCCATCGACCTCTACAAGATACAAGTAAAGTGCTGAAAAGGAAAAAGGGGCAAAACACGCGCCCAACCAAAAAAGTGCCACAACCCGGCAATAGGTAAACGAAAAGAAACAGCCGACGGGTCTGCCACCAGGAACCCGACCATGACCACCACATGCGGTCCAAGCTCCCACGCTCCTACGCTCCACTGAAGCACACTCCACCTGCCTGTCGTCTGCAAGGGCACACCAGGTGCAGGCAAAGCCCAAGCAGGGGTGAGTATAAAAATACTCAGTAGGATACCCCGAAGGATCGAGGGAGAAACAAAGGAGGTACCGAAGGGTGAGAAGTAGAGCGAACAAGGAAAAGTAGAAGAGTACAACTGAAAGTGAAGTAAAGAGTCCAGCTCAACCCAATAAGAGGAAAGAAGGTAGACTCATCCAGACACAAGGAGCTGGAAACGGTGAGAAGATAAACTTCTTGTCGAGTTTTCGCTACCTATAGTAGGAGAGTGGACTCATCCAACCATGAGAAGCTAGACACGGAAAGCACATGGCATACCCCATGCGTCTTCGCCTCTCCTGTAAGGAGAGTAGCCAAACCCAAGAAGTGCTTGCCGGAAACAAGGTATATACACATCGGTATGCTCAACAAGAAACCCGAACAAGCTCGTAAGGGGATCTCTATCCCATAGCTCAGCCTAAGAAGAGAGTAACCAACAGTCCCATACATAACCCCATCATTGATGCCCAGTATCCCGCACGTCTGCCCTGAACCACAAGCCAATGGGCTCAGTCACCGCACCTTGATACTATCCGCTTTGGGCGGCACTGACTCGACCGCACAGTTTTAGATCACGTCTCATGAACGTGTCTCGGTGGGGAAAGCGCCCCTCGTACTTGAGAGTTCTAAGAAAGTCAAACCACACCTCATCACTGCACTGTAGTCAAGAGGTCTCCTCAAAGTCAAGTCGTTCCATCACCGACGCGTACAACTAAGGGTCCCGCTCCGGTAATCACAGAGGTAAGCCAAAGACTAGCCTAGTTGAGAGGACTGAGTCTGGAATGCTAACAGGGGTCCCACTGCCCAGCCCCGCTAGAGGGTAATTCATAACCAAATATCAGGTGAACCACTGCCCAGCCCTGCTGGAGGGTAAACCCTAATACATCGTCAGGAGAACCACTGCCCCAGCCCCGCTGGAGGGTAAACCATAACCAGATATCGTGTGACCCACTACCCAGCCCTACTGGAGCGTAAACCCTAAGCAGATATCGGGTGACCCACTGCCCAGCCCTGATGGAGGGTAAACCCTAACACATCATCCGGCGACCCACTGCCCAGCCCCGCTGGAGGGTAGACCTTAATACATCATCAGGCGACCCACTGCTCATCCCCGCTGGAGGGTAGACCTGGAATAAGTCGACAGGCGACCCACTGCCCAGCCTTGCTGGAGGGTAGACCTGGAACTAGACGACGGGCGACCCACTGCCCAGCCCAGCTGGAGTGTAGGCCCTAAGAGGTCGTCGGGTGACCCACTGCTCAGTCTCTGCTGGAGGGTAGACCCTATGTGCATCAGGTGACCCTGTTGGCGCCAAAAATATGGCCCGAAAGAAAGGAAGGAAAAAGACAGCTGGCGCGCTGCCTCGCGAAGCACAGCCGCGAAGCCCCGCCGCGAAGCACCCACGCGAAGCGCCCCGACGTTGACGTTCGTGAGCCACCACGAATCCATTTGACGTTCGCGAGCCCATTTGACGTTCGCGAGCCGCCGTGAAGCTCAAGAGGCGGTAATGCTCCGTGAACACATTTGACGTTCGCGAGCTGCTGCGAAGCTCCGGTGGCGGTAATGCTCCGCGGACGACGTTGACGTTCGCGAGCGCGCCGCGAAGCACCGGAGGCGGCGCGCGAGCCCTGCTTCACGGCTCCCCTTCCTTATAAATACTGGACTCCCCCTGAGTCCCGAAGATGGACAATCCGACCATTCGGCTTCTCCTCTCCCGAATCGCGAAGCACTCTTTGCCCCGCGAATCATGAGCTCCGCGAGGTATTTCTACTTCGAGAGACGACTCTGCTTTGTCTCGTTTTGAGCCCCTCTTCCGAGAGGGATGCCCTTCGCGAAGCTCAAGGGCGTTCGCGAAGGAAGGGGATTCCCAAGGGAACCCGGGCAGCTGCGGAGCGTTTATGCTTCGCGAAACACCCAACCCATGCTAGTGATCCCTATGCCAAGGCAGGATCACTATACATCGCAAAGCACACTGCTTCACAGGACCCTGCTTCACGAGGCAGCCCTTTCTCGCGAGGCAGTGCTCCGCGAACACTGTTCCACTTCTCGAAGAACCTTCCACTCACACTTATTCCCCATGCTAAGGCCTAGGCACTCCACTTCGCAAATCACACTCCTCTGCTTAGCGATTCCTCTTCCCGTATGACCCTCCAGGTTTGCACGATGTGATTTCAAAGTCCCATGGACAATACCACCCGTAGCGTTGCTTCGCCTAATGCTTCTTCGCATAGGCACGCTAACAGCTATTGCTTCTTCGCATAGCCACGATAACGTGGACCCCTCGATGGTTCGTTCCACAACCCCCCATAACCATGGCCTTACCGGTACCTTCCCTTCCCCAAGGACCAGAGGGTACCGGTTATGTAAGTCCTAGGGGTGTGGAGTGAACCCACCTCGTCCGAGCTGCAGGACGTTAAACTGCCAAGCACCACGTCCTCAACACATGACGTTAAACTGTGATCCGACCTCGTACCCCTCGCGAAGGGTCCCCCCAGCTTGAACATTTTTTACACCACTCGTCTCCACGGGAATGGAACTCTTCCTCACATGGAATGAGATCCTCCTTGTCGGAGTGGCGTATGTTCGTAAGAGAAGGGTGACCCTAGCCCCCTCAATGGATGGATGTACCTCTGCATCTCCGTACTTCCCCACTACCAAGGTCAGTGGAGGGTGTGATAGGGAACGAGGCACCTCCCATCGTCGGACCAAGGTCCATCTTTCCCGCGCTCTGTCGTGCCATGGGCCTCCATCCTGGAGTAATTCCCAACACAATGGGCCGCTCAACGCGTAAGCCCCTCTTCGCTTCTCACGGACACACCCTTCGCGACGTGATCGTCAGGTCCTTGCAACCTCTTGTTTCTCACACCGAGCATGACTCACGTGGGCTTAGAGTGAGCACCGACCCTGACCCCGAATACCCAACCCGAACTACGAGGTCTTTGATCCATGTCAAGGCATGGTACGTAGGAAGCCTCTATGAAGTTCAAGACCACCCGTCTTTCACGTCGGGTTTCACCCCCATCCAGCATGACGTTAAACTACACTCCGGTCCAGTGGTAAGCCATTGCGACCCAACTTGAACTACGAGGTCTTTGATCCATGTCAAGGCGTGGTACGTAGGAAGCCTCTATGAGGTTCAACCCCACCCGTATTTCACGTCTGGTTTCACCCACGTCCAGCACGACGTTAAACTACACTCCGGTCCAGTGGTAAGCCATTGAGACCCAACTTGAACTACGAGGTCTTTGATCCATGTCAAGGCATGGTACGTAGGAAGCCTATATGAGGTTCAAGCCCACCCGTCTTTCACGTCGGGTTTCACCCCCATCCAGCACGACGTTAAACTACACTCCGGTCCAGTGGTAAGCCATTGCGACCCAACTTGAACTATGAGGTCTTTGATCCATGTCAAGGCATGGTACGTACGAAGCCTCTATGAGGTTCAAGCCCACCCGTCTTTCACATCGGGTTTCACCCCAGTCCAGCACGACGTTAAACTACACTCCGGTCTAGTGGTAAGCCATTGCGACCCAACCCATCTTCTGAACTACGAGGTCTTTGATCCATGTCAAGGCATGGTACGTAGGAAGCCTCCACGAGGTTCAAGCCCACCCATCATCCATTCACGTCGGGTCCCATTCAGGTCCAGTGGTAAGCCATTGCGACCCATACCACTTGAACTACAAGGTCTTTGATCCATGTCAAGGCATGGTACGTAGGAAGCCTCTATGAGGTTCAAGCCCACCCGTAATTTCACGTCGGGTCTCACCCCGGTCCAGCATGACGTTAAACTGCATTCTGGTCCAATGGTAAGCTGTTGCGACCCTTTCCCACCCGAACTACGAGGTCTTTGATCCATGTCAAGGCATGGTACGTAGGAAGCCTCCATGGGGTTCAAGCCACATTGCTCGGTTATTCATTCACGTCGAGTTTCGCCCTCGTCCAACATGACGTTAAATTGCATGCCACCTTTTGTCCCGCATGACATTAAACTGTACACCCAATTCTAGTCCGACGGCAAGCCGTTGTGACTAACCCGAACTACGAGGTCATTGATCCATGTCATGGCATGGTACGTAGGATGCCTTTCCAAGGTTCAAGCCCACCACCCCTGGGACCAAGGTCCACTTTCACTTCGGTTCACCGACAAACCCCCATCTGAACTACGAGGTCTTTGATCCATGTCAAGGCATGGTACGTAGGAAGCCTTCCCAAGGTTCAAGCCCACCACTAGTGGACACACGGGTCTATTTTCACATTGGTACTATGACGATGCTCATCGGGCCAAGGTCCACCTTCACGTCAGTTTATCGACGTCATCCTGAACTACACGGACTTTGATTCCCTGCCACAGGGATACGTAGGAAGCCTCGTCAAGGCTCAAGCCCAACTTCACTGTCGCCCCTGCGATGGTCCCACTTCACTCTCCTTCCACTCCATTCATCAACCTTCCACCCGTTCCGATTCTCGCCCGGACCGTCTTATCCTGGTGAGACCATGTCGGTACGCTCTTCTTCACTGTCGCCCATGGGCTAGCCCCGGTATCGATATCCCTTCAAGGAGGATCCCTCAATCCGATCTATCCTAGCTAATGCTCTGGTTGGGTTGATCCATCTCCACTGGACGTTAAACTTGCGGCATACCCTGTGTTGAGCACGGGAAGCTGAGGAAAAACTCAGATATGTGCCTACGACATATAATTCCCCGTGCTCGATGTGGGATGCCTCCGGTTTCCACGCCCTTGAGAAACCTTGTGGTCAAGGATAACAGGCAGACATGCCAGGTACCCCAGCATCCAGACACGCTATTGATGCCTCAACTTGACTACTCCCCTGACTGAAGGTCGCTGCCCTGACTGGACCCTTTGGAATGTCCCGACAGAAGCAGTGTAATTAACCGGCGTCCATGGAAACATGGAACTGGGAAGAGTTTCATGAACTACGTATTAAATCTATAAGGGAGACCCGGACTAGGTAAAGAGTTCTGAGGAGGAATCCACAGGAGGAAGAACCGACATCCCATCATCCCGTTTCGATCAAGGAGAAGACGTCCCTAAATAAGGAGCGAATGCCGCCGGCCTTTGGTAAGCGGGGATGCGGGGCAACAGAAGCACTGCGCGTCCTCCCCCACGGACGGACGGGCGTACGCCCCGGTGAAAGCGTCAGAAACAGAAATGGTTAACCCGATGTGAAATTCTTCTCCTCAATATGGAGATTAGTAGCGTTCGAGACAACAGTAGATTGACGTGTCACCGGATCCAGATATTCGGTGCCTGGTCCCACCTAGCAAATAGCGGGCCTGTCGTGAAACTCACCGGAAGTCGGGGTAGTAGAACATGGGGCACTCCGTTCTGCAGCGTTTCGGCGTGGATCCTTCTCACAGACATGGAGAATGGAAGAACGCTGGGGCACCGGCTGTCAATCCTTTTCCTCTCAGTACTGATGAGTTGATCCCTTCGTTTCTCAGGAACCATGTTTTTGTTACAGAGACGCGATCATAGTCCGCTCCTCGCCCACGTAGAGGCAGGGGCAACACCACGACGACCACCCCACGTAGCGCCGCTACCGCCACGACGGCCGCCACATCGAGGAATACGGGGCGCCCACACCCCCTTTCCCCATCAGAGGTCATCCAGCGAAGGGTGATCAACAACCTCGTGCGCAGGTATGAGGAAGAAGGGGTCATCTCAACCCGGGATATGGCCCGCCTAGACCTGGAGGCCTCCAGGCCCCGCTGTCAACGCCGCCCTAACAGGCCGCGCAGGGAGCCTCTGCTCCCCCACCCCAACATTCAACCGCTTCGGGATCTTGTCTCCGGAACGCCTTGACGACTCCTCGCCTTACGCTGAAGAGGTGGGCGCCATCCGTCTCAGCCCGCTCAGGGTCCCGACCCAAGGGCTCCAAGCGAGAGCTCCCGCCCAGCTGCGTCAGCACCGTCGTCCGGCCCCACAGGAAGAGAAGGCAGACTACGTCCATGCACCACCTGCGCCAGCCCGCCTGACCCGACGTCAGCTCCGGGCCCGGGCTGAGGACGCTCGCCTAGGCGCGTCAACGTCGACAGCTACAGTGGCCCGAGCCACCGCCGGCGTGTATCATGAAGCCCCTGCATACACTGAGAAGGGGAACTCCTTCACCCAACCAGGATTGAGACCCAACCGCCCCACGGGTAGGTTGGGTTGACTCTCCAGGTTGCAGGCCCAAGTGGTGATCACTGCGAGCTAAACCGCGGTAATGTCACCCCGTACATAGGTCCTCCCCGTACCACCACTCCACAGGGTGTGGGCCTTCCCCGCTCTGAGGTTCGTCGTGGAGGCATTCCTCATGCTACCCCCATCCTGCAGGAAGACCTGCTCCGCGACAATGACGCTCAGCACTGAAAAATTTCCCGCACCCACTATACAGGGTATGGATTCCAACCTTCTGCCCCCGGCCGCCAACCTGAAGGCACCGTCCATGCAGTCCTTCTCTAACGTGGGGGCCCTCCCTACGCCCTCTCTGCAACCGGTGATGGTCCTCCTCGCCCCAGCAACTCGAGGAGTAAAGGTCAGCCTCGCTCCACCCGCATCGACCATGGAGGTCCTCCCCATGCTCCTGCCAGTTCCAAAAGAGGCCCCGCCCACATGGGTACTGTTCATGGAGGTCCTCCCCATGTACCCTTCGACATTTTCCCCAGTGCGCCTCGCACCCCGGCTATCTCGAGTGGGGGCCCTCTCCGCCACGACACCAGCGCCGCCCCGAGGCTGCCTGATAAGGGTCAACCCTGTCCCGAAGAGCCACCCCGGGGCAGAAGAGCGGGTCGTCGCCGCCACAAGAAGAATCCTGGGAAGGCCCAGGTGGAGATCAAACATTCCCGCTTCTCCGACTCGTAAGAGGAATGCGATTCAGCGATGTAACCTTCTCCCCATTCCTCCGTATCAAGGACTGGGGAAGGAACCAGTCGCGTTAGCCTCATTCTCCCAGAATTTGAGGTCCACCGGATTCCCGTCTCTCTCCGCAGGTACATCCAGGAGGAAGAAATCCTGGGAATTCTGCAGGTCTCGACCACGCAATCACCGCCTCCGTCATCAGAAGAGCCCTCTACCTCTACCAGAGATCACCTAGAGTAATTTTGGGTGCCAACGACTGTAGAGAGATGACACGACCAGTCTCCGGTAGCTGCGGATCCTATTTTGGAAGGTGTGGTTATCATCCCATCGTATCGTGACATCATGGCCAGGTCACCTCACTCTTCGGAGGATGTCCCGAAATTCGGCGGCCAGTCAGCTCGTTTGCCGTATTCTCCACCTCCGAGCTTACTATCCCAAAGGTCTGCCTCAGTAACTCTACCGGTCCCTTAGCCGCCCCTGGTTGACGAGTGGGGAAACACAGGGCCAGACCCTGAGTCCGAGCCTAGGAGCTTCTGGAGTATCCTTGTAGCGGATTACTTCCCGGAGAAGTTCTGGCCGACGGCGGCACTGAATTTCCGCATACCAGAGTCTCTTACCCCTAAAGACGTGGGGTGCTTTTGTCAAACCCTGTGGGCGACACACATCCGCCTCTGTTATGAACGGGTGGTGTACCCCAGAAGTCGTGAGCACTTCGAAGAAATCGGCGAGCAGTGCCGCCTGATCGATGCAGCCGCACTTCGTGTGGCCCAGCACCCTGAGTCACCAGGCCACCAGAGCGCCCTTCAACAAAAATGCGTTCAGAGTCTTAAAGCACTCTGCAGAATCATCAGGGAAGCCACCCCCCATGTGCAAGTCCGTGGTTGGGGACACTATGCCGCTCTCCTCTTCGACCCTATCCGACGACAGCCTGATTCGCTATGCGACATCGAGGATATGCCCTCAAGAGGGGTCGCAGTCCACATGGCCGACATTGTGGATAAGGAAGATGAGCTTGAGTTCCTTGATGGAGACTTACCATCCGAGGGCGTACCGCCGCTGCTCGACCCTTCAGGGAGAGTTACCCGTCATCATAGGAACCTGCTAGGTCTCCCTGTACCCACCGAGTCGCTGGTACTCGGTCGAAGCACTAGAAAGGGTAAGGAGCACATCGGAATAGTCAAGCACTCCGACCCGTCCACCTCTGTGCAGAAAATGGATGAAGATCCCGAGAAGGCCACATTATGCTAGCAGCTTGCTGAGCAGAAAAGGCTGGTTGACGAACTCTTGGCTGAACGCGCCGCAGAGCGACGACCCAACTATGGTAATCCCAGGCCGGGGCAGCAGGGGCAGGAACAATTTCCCCCCGATGAGATGCCTCCGGGCCACCCTGATCATGCTACTGCCGCAGACAGGGCGGAAGCCGGAACATATGGCAGGAGGGAGCGATACGTCTCACCAAACCCCCCCGAGCGACGGGAAAATCTGAAGAATCCAATCTGGGTTCCCCCAGTCGCCCAGTAGGCCGTCCATCCAATTGACCCATGAGAGGCCAAAGCCGTCTACCGTGTTGAAGAACCTGGAAATGAACTTGTGGTTAGGGATCCCCGTCAATACAGGGACCCCCACCCGGAGGACCTTATTGCGGCACTCACAGCCCGCCTCGAGGCGTTGGAAACGCGGCAGGTGGCGGTCCCACCGCATGGCAAGCCTTATCCCGCGTGGGTGGATGATATGCCCGCGCCTCCGGGTTTTGGGAACCCCACTTTCTCGCCCTTTAACGGGACATGGGACCCGCCCTAGCACTTGGCTCATTTTTCTTCCAGGTGTGACCCCATGTTGGGGACCCCGTCTCAGCAAGAAGCCGCCAAGCTCTGATGTTTCGTACAGACATTGGAAGGTCCGACATTCGTCTGGTACAGCCAGCTCCCTATCGGATCGGTGACCGGTTGGGAGGATCTTCGCCGGCAGTTTTTATACCAGTTCAGCTCCACCACGCGAAAGACCAACATTGCAGACCTCTTCAAGTGCAAGCAAAGGCCTGATGAGCGAGTCACATACTTCATCGCCCGGTGGAAGGGACTTACGTATTCCCTCGATATGCCACTGACTCAGGAGCAATTACTGACGATGTATGTGGGTAACGTCAAGACATAGCTGGTACCCTCCTTGATTACCCAGAACTACCATGGAGGGTTCAGAGATTTCTCAGAGAAGGCTCAACGCCTCGAGGAAGCCCTGCAACAGGCCAGTCAGGCACGTTTGTTGCCCCCTACGATCCCAGCCAGGAGAACCGCCAGGGCTGAACCCGCCGCGGTGGCTCAAATAGAAGCCCCGAGGCAGCTGGAATTGCTGCCGGCAGTACCACCCACGCAACCCCATATAGGTCCTCCACCTCAAGCACAGGCTCTCGCCCAGCAGCGACCACCTCAGAACCGACAGGTTCCCCCGCGCAACGCGCCACTGCCACCTAGGTGAGACAATCAGGCGTCGGCCCCTCGTCCGGACCAGGCCCCCAGAGCCCCCTATCCGGAAAGAAGGTACCAGACCTATTCGTTCAACAAAAATCAGGTCCCTGGCTACTTCTGAAGTGCTCTAGAGCAAGGGATTGCGCGTCTACCTGAGTGCAGAAGGCCGGCAGAGGCGCATCTCACCGATCACCCCAACTACTGCCCTTATCATCGGATCCTGGGGCACACCCTCAAGCGATGCTATGTGTATAAAGACTGGCTTCAGGACCATGTCAACAAAAACATAGTCAATTTGGGCCCAGCACCAGCGCAAGTGGCAGGTGTCTTTGCAGGATCAGAGATCGGCCGCGACAGTGAAGGTGAGTGGCAGCAGGTCCCTAGCTGCGGATCCCAGAAATATGATGACTGGATGGCACGAAAAACCGTCGTCCGTGCCCAGGGTATCATCCGGGCATGCCTGAAGCAGTCGGAACCTTCAGAAGAAGTAGCCGGTGCCTCCGCATCATCTTCACAGTCGACCTCTGCCCAAAAGGGCAAGCAGCGGCGACGCAAGAAGAAGCAACGTGCACCGCCAGTGCCGTCATCATCCCGCACTCTCGGCGACTTTATGCCCCCCGAAATGGGGATCCCTCCCAGAATCCGCCCAACAGTGGATGACTCCTCGAGCGACAGCCAAGGGTACGCTTCGGTTAACACCGTGGAGCTGGTAAAGCCCTATATGACCCCCGACGAGGGGGAATGCCAGGCAGACCTCCCCAATGTTTCCAGCCGACGTCAACGTCAAAGGAATCGCAATCGTGCCATTCATCGAGGAACATCAGCAGGCACCTGTGGCCAAGCCGTGCACGCTACCGAGACCACACAGCAGGCTCAGCGCAGATCTCAGCACGCGCAAACCCATCCAACACCCTCGGCTCTTCCTCCACCACCGTTCGCGCTACTGGATCGGGGGGAGCCGCCTCGTTCGTATCACAGTCAGTCTTGCCCGGCTACAGGCCAGCCTCCGCTATCCGATCCTAGTTCGGCAACTACTCTTCAGGCTTCTACTGGTAGGCAGCAAGATGTACCCAGTACTAGTTACTCACCGGTTCAGCCAGCCGGACCCGTTGTGCATCCAAATGCTGAACGACCTCCTGTAAGCAGTGGTTCGCGTTTGGCACGAAAGTACGATGTTCTGAAGCACCTGGCCGGCATCCCGGCGAGGCTCTCCATCCTTGAGGCCCTTCTCCTGTCATCTGAAATGCGCGATGCACTTTCCGAGGCCCTATGGAGCCCCCTCTAGTTCGAGACGGAAGTAGCAGCTGCGGAAGCCTTCCATACCGAGACGATTGAAAACGCCGAATGTCAGGCGGTTATCTCGTTCTCCGGTGAAGATGAGGACCCTTCTATACAGGGGTACATTCACCCACTGTATATCACTGGCCACTTCAACGGTGTGGAAGTCTGCCGCTGCCTCATTGACACAGGTTCTGGAATCAATCTAATTCCGACCCGGACGCTGCGAAAGCTAGGTCTGTCCGAAGGTGATTTAACTCCCTCTGACCTCAGGATCCCGGGGTTCGACAGGACAGAGCAAACCCCGGTCGGCAAGATCCGCCTGAAGACTCAGTTATGTGGCTTAATTTCCAGCACCGAGTTCATGGTTGTTTCTCAGGACACCGCCTACAACACATTGATGGGTAGGCCATGGCTCCATCTGCATGCAGTGGTCCCCTCGTCGTATCACCAGTGCCTCATGTACTCACTCAACAGTCGAGTAGGCGTGCTCCAAGGAGACGCGTCCCCTTTCGCTTCTTGTGAGGCCTGCTATCTGGATGTAGGTTATTACAAAAGTAAGGACAAGAAAATCATGGTAAGCGAGGATGAGCCCACCCCGATCACAAGTGATCCCTGGGCAAGCACGGATGAGGCCTACATCCTCTCGATCCACTGGTTGGAGGCCACGACCCCTGACATGGGACAATGTTTCGTTGTTTTGGGTACGCAAGGAAGGCATGTTCCTGTGTCCAAACGACAACGGAAAATCAACTCGTACTCCTACAACAACCAGGCTCAAGTCATCCCGGAACCCCCTACCCATGTACGGTACCGGGACGTCAAGCTCATGACAACGGCGGCGCGCCATACGTGTCTCTTCCGCCGGGCTGGAATTAACTGACTCAGGCCGACACGTCACCACTTCTTTGATATCATCAAACGTGGCCCTTTAGGCCGAAGGCCAGATGGGATATGGTCGACTGCCTTCATTGTTATGGTCTCAATGGAAAGCGAGTCTCCTGATGTGATGACCATTGCTGCCCAAGCCGGCACCAGCTGCCCCTCGGATTTTGATAGCCCAGAAGCCCCCCCCCCATCGTGGGAAGTCCCCCCACAGGTGGGGAGGAAGACTTGGAGGATGCTCCCCCAGCCTTTGATGAAGGCGTCTCTACCACGGCTGATGAACTGGTACAGGTGAACCTTGGTAGCGAGGCAGATCCGAGACCCACATTGATCAGTGCAGCCATGTCCCTCGAGGAGCGGAAGCAGTACGTAGACTTCCTCAAATAGCACCGTGACGTGTTTGCCTAGAGTTACGATGAGATGCCAGGGCTGGATCCCCAAGTGGTCGTCCACTGTCTGGGCCTCCCAGCAAAACATCGTGGGTTTAAGCTGCCTCTCAGGAAGATGCACCCTTCTCATGGTGCCATGGTTGAGGCCGAAGTTGATAAGCTAATCAAAGCCATCTTCGTTAAGGAGGTCCAGTACCCCAAGTGGCATGCCAACATTGTGCCAGTCAGGAAGAAGAATGGGCAGATCAGAGTCTGTATCGACTTCCGCGATCTTAATCGCCACTGCCCAAAGGATGATTTCCCACTCCCAGTGATGGAGCTGTTGATTGACGCCACGACCAGGTTCCAAGCCCTCTCTTTCATGGATGGGTATTCTGGGTATAACCAGAACCGGATGGCCCCCGAAGACGAGGAGTCCACTGCCTTCAGGGCTCCCCAGGGTACCTTTTTCTACCAGGTAATGCCATTCGGTTTGAAAAATGCAGGTGCCACTTATCAGAGGGCCATGCATCACATATTCAAACCGATTCTCGGGACATTGGTGGAATGCTATGTGGATGACCTTGTAGTCAAATAATTCCAGCGCCAGGACCATCTCAGAGACCTTGAGAAAGTGTTCGGCTTCCTCCTTTCTCATCACCTGAAGATGAACCCGCTGAAGTGTGCTTTTGGGGTCACCTCCGAGAAGTTTCTGGGCTTTGTTGTCAGATACCGAGGCATCGAGATCGACCTAGAGAAGATCAAGGCCATCAGCCAAATGCCTCCCCTGAGCAACATTCGGGAGCTCCGAGGCCTTCAAGGCCACTTAGCCTATATACACCGATTCATTGTGAATCTGGATGGAAAGTGTATGCCCTTTTCCCGGCTCATGAAGAAGGGAGACACCTATGAATTGGATGAGGAGTGTCGGACCGCCATCAAGGAAATCAAGCAGTATCTGCTCCAACCTCCGGTTTTGATGCCACCTGTCTCTAGAAAGCCGTTGGACCTTTACGTGACCGCCCTGGAGAGATCCCTCAGTGCACTGCTCACCCAGAAGAATAATGAGGGTACTGAGAATAGTCTCTACTATCTCAGCTGCATTCTTCTCGATACGGAGGTCAGATACTCCCCTATCGAAAAGAGCAACCTTGCGCTCGTCTTCGCCATGCGGAAGTTACGACATTACCTGCAGCACCACGAGGTGAAATTGGTCTCCCGGGTAGACCCACGGAAGTACATCCTGAGCCGTCCCATGCTGACTGGCCGACTAGCATGGTGGGCGGTGATTCTCCAGCAGTTTGATATCAGGTTTATACCTCAAAAGGCCATTAAGGGACAGGCGTTGGTAGACTTTTTAGCTTCCCATCCAACCTCCATGGATCAATCCCTGGACCTGGATTTCCCTGATGAGACGATCCTCTCAGTTGATCATGCTGCCTCGTGTTGGCAAATGCATTTCGACGGCGCCTCCCGGATCCCCACCAGTAGGAAGCTCAACGATCCCAAGCTCAACAGAGTGGGCCTGGGTGTTGTCTTCATTACCCCGGCGCAAGCCGTCCTGCCATACTCGTTCCTGTTGTCAAAAGGTTGTACGGACAACGAGGCAGAGTACCAGGCTCTCATCACCGGCCTCGAGTTGGCCCTTGAGATCCATGTTCCCCATGTACATGTGAAGGGAGATTCCGAGCTGGTAATCAAACAGGTTAATGGTGACTACGTCATCAGGAAGCCAGAGCTTGCACCATTGCTGGAATACACCCTCCTCCTAATGGCCCAGTTCTCTTCTCGAACAGAGGTTACCCATGTCCCACGGTCGCAGAACGGCCAAGCGGACGCCCTGGCTGGCTTAGCCGCGTCGCTCGCAGAACCCGAGCAAGATGATTTGGTCATACATGTGGCCCACCGGAGAGTCATTTCCCCCGTCACCCAAGAGGACCGTGATAGCCTGCAGGTAAGTCATCTCACCGCCGGACCCTCCATATCGGGAGTCTCGGGTTCGTTAGACGCAGTGGTGGAAACCACCCCCGACTGGAGAGCACATTTTGTCGAGTATCTCCAAAATGGTCAGCTCCTGGACGATGGGGCCGAATGCGAGCGAATCTGACGCCGCGCGCTGCAATTTACCCTCCGGAGCGGCCCCAGTCTGGAACAAATCCTTTATAAGCGGAATTTTGATGGTGTCCTCCTCCATTGCATCCAAGGAGGGGAGATACCTCAAGTTATGCAAGAGGTTCACGCCTGTTCCTGTGGCGCCCTTCAAGCTGGGCCGAAACTGTCCCATCAAATCCGGAGGTTGGGGTACTTTTGGCCCTATATGATCCACGATTGTATTGGATACGCCAAGAGATGCCACGCGTGCCAAGTACATGCCAACTTCTTGCATAGGCCGCCGAAGCCCCTCCACCCCATCAAGTACTCTTGGCCATTTTCGGTATGGGGACTTGATGTAGTGGGACCGTATCCACCGGCAACAGCCCGCCAGTGTAGGTTCATCCTGACTGTTACGGATTTCATCTCCAAGTGGGCAGAAGCAGTTCCACTCAAAGAGTTCAAGGCCCATTCCATCGTTGACTTTGTGAGCTCCAACATTATCCATCGGTTTGGAGTCCCTCACGCCATCCTCACCGATAACAGCACCAACATCCGAGCAGCTGAATTGAAGAAATTGTACGCTAAGTACGACATCCAGTCGAACCATACCTCCCACTACCACGCACAAGCGAATGGACAGATCGAGGCGTTCAACAGGACCCTCTCTAACATTCTGCAGAAGATGGTTGGTCAGAACAAGAAGAGTTGGCCGGACAAGCTCCCCAACGCCCTCTGGGCTTACCGGACGACGACTCGTAACTCTACCCAGGTGACCCCATATTCCCCGGTGTATGGAGATGAGGCCGTCCTATCCATTGAGATCCAGCTGACGTCGCTACGCACTGCAGTTTATGATCACCAGACATCAGATGAGGTAGCCGAGATCCGTCTAGCTGAATTAGAGGCACTGGACGAGAACCAGCTTCATGCCCTGCACAATCTGGAAAGGCATCAGGAAAAGATAGCGAGAGCCTTTGACAAGAAGGTTCGTCTCCGCTCTTTTCTACAGGGTGACCTGGTACTGGCCCTTCGAGCGCCAATGATACCCGGTAGGAAACCGCCCAAGTTAGAACCCAAATGGGAAGGGCCTTATATCATCCATAAGGTTTACCCCAATGGAGCATACTCCTTGGTGACCGCGGATGGAGAGCGTATAACCCCCCCCCCCAACAATGTCAAGTTCCTCAAGTGGTACTTTTCTTAGGAAAAAAAAAGGTCCAGCAAGACCCTAAACTTCGTGAAGGTCCAGCACGACCTTAAACTGCAAAATGGTCCCGCACGACCTTAAACTGCATCTTCGTCCTGCAAGACGAGAAAATGTGAAACGGTCCCGCATGACCTTAAACTGGACACTATAGTCCAACATGACTCTAAACCGTAAAGTCCTGCACGACCACAAACTGCGTCTTCGTCCCGCGGGACGTTAAACTGCAAGCCGGTCAGGCCTTCCTGACCGAGGCTCAGCCTCAGGCCCCTTGGCCTCCTTGGGCCCCTGGCCCCATCTCCACCGCGGTTTGGCCCCATACCCACCTTGTTGTTTTTTCCCCGACTTACCATCTTGTGGGATTGCATGGTATGGTGTAGGACCATGTCATCATTCACGTCGGATTACTTGTTGTACCGTACATATCCCCAAATGAGGTGCTTCTCATCGCCCTGCATGACGTTAAACTGCACTTCTAGAACTACGTGTGGCTTGATTCTCATCCTTATGAGATACGTAGGAACGCTCAGACACCTCGTCTTGAGCCCATCCCCAATCTTTTCCCTTCCACTATCCCCCCTAGGAATAGTTTTCTTGGAGGATCTTTGTGTAGCAGGGAGTAGGCTTTCTTGGCCCCGCTCATGCAACCCCGCTCGCAAAAAGATTGTAAGGGTCGCACCATGCGGCCACTACCGTTCTTCAATCCTCCCACGACCTCACCGCATGACGCTAAACTGCATGGCCTTCAAGAACTACGTATGGCTTGATTCTCATCCTTATGAGATACGTAGGAACGCCCAGACACTTCGTCCGTTGGCCCAGCCCAAAAGCCAACATATTCCCCTTGGGTCAAGACATGGCAAGTTGCACACTTTTGCCCCGACCCACATCGAGCAAGCCTCGACCCGGCTGCACATTCCCCCCTGGAGGTGTTTTCCCCTTTCATGGATGGATACAACTATGCTTCACCCACTCCTTGACTGGGATTCCCTCATTTTTTCACACCCAGAGGGACCCCCAAGAACGGCCTGGATACAATGCCCAAGGGCTCTCCTACCGATACGGGCCAACTCCCCTGAGGGTTTTCAAGCAACAAGCCGATACAAGCCCCGCGTCATGAATTTGGTCAGCGGTCGACGCTCATTTGGTGCCCCCATATGGGTCACCATAGGAACGTTGTGTTTCAAACATGGTCAACTGTGTCCTTGATTTTCGGGTCCACCCCGAGATGTCCCAGGCATCAAGAACAGTGATTCATTCTGCCCCATCCCGAGGTGACAAACTTCCCCCAGGTGGTGCTAGCGATCGGGCCCACGACCCCGATTCCTCATAAGGGTGTACGGTGTGATGTGGGACTATGTTCCCATTCACGTCGGGATCATGTACCATGCCGTACGCCCTCCTCTTATGAGGCCCAGCCTCAGGCCCCTTGGTCTTTTCGGGTCCCCGACCCTCGTCCTCATGTAAGACGTTAAACTGCAAACCAGTCAGGCCTTTCTGACTGATAACTTTCCCTTTTCTCCAGGCCACGGCCCAGGATTCCTCATAAGGGTGGACAGTGTGATGTGGGACTATGTCCTCATTCACGTCGGGATCATGTACCATGCCGTACGCCCTCCCTTTACGAGGCCCAGCCTCAGGCCCCTTGGCCTTCTCGGGTCCCCGACCCTCGTCTTCATGTAAGACGTTAAACTGCAAACCAGTCAGGACCTGAACTTAGGCCCCTTGGCATTTCCGGGCCACGGCCCAGGTCCCCTCTTACCCAGGGTGTATGGTGTGATCTGGGACTATGTCCTCATTCACGTCGGCTTCTTCGCCATACCACACACCTCCCTTGTTTCGGGGTATATTGCTTCCCCTTCTCGTCCAGTATGACGTTAAAATACATATGGAGAACTACGTGTGGCTTGATTCCAATTCTCATGGGATACGTAGGACCACCTAGATGTCCAAGATTTGGGTCCAGCCCCATCTCTCGGGAATCCTCATCCCATCCCGTCCCCTTGGCCTATCCTTCATCCATGAGAGGATTATATGGTGTGGTGTGGGATTATGTCCTCATTCACGACGGTTTCGTAATGACCACGCCATGCTCCCCCCCTACTGAGCTGTTTCGTCGATCCCTTTTTCGACGGTTCACCAATGTGCTTAAGAGTACTCTGGTTTATTACCTCGAATGCCAAGCATTACTCGGACACGTCCTCACCTACTTTCCAGGCTTTCCGTATCCCCGCATCAGGGCTTTCATCATCTTTCACACCCAGAGGGACCCCCACGAACGGCCTAGATACTACGCCCTAGGGCTCTCCTACCGATACGGGCCAACGCCCCCAGGGTTTTGGACAACAAATCAATAAAATACCGCGTTGCGAATATGGTCAGCGGTCGATGCTCGTTTGTTGTTCCCACCTCAGGCTAAAGCGATACGGACGATGTGTTTCCATCATGGTTAACAGTTTTCCTCTATCTCCATGCCAACCCATTAAGCCCAAATGCTGGGTACACGATTCAAACCCTTCATCACTTCATCATGTCCAAGTAGAGTCTCAGAATTCTTTGTACTTTTCCTCCGTGCACGTCTTCACGTTGGGAGAACAAGCTGCATCAAAGGTGTCCTCCGAAACTCTCCTCCAACTCCCCTTTGATGGACGCCCCACGTATTGCGATGAGGATACCCCCCTTGTTTCCCACACCGAGTTTATCTCACGTGGGCTTAGGGGTTGGGTTGACATCTGTGCTTACTCGGGATTTGTCACCATCCATGGTCCGAGCTCTAAGACCATAAACTTAGACTCTCATCTGGAACTACGTTCAAGACCCCTTGTCTTTGGGTCCAGCTTGAGTTCAGCAAGTTCACCTCTCTCGGGTCCTACCATCAGGACCCTGGCCACGGGACCGTGTGGCGTAGTGTAGGATTACGTCCTCATTCACGTCAGGTTTGTAATAGCTGCACCACCCGCACCCCGTTCTGAGAGTTGGACTTCCTATTCTTTGTCCTGCTTGACATTAAAAGGCACCCTTCAGAACTACATGTAGCTTGATTCCCATCCTCATGGGATATGTAGGACCACCTGAATGTCTAAGATTCGGGTCCAACCCCACCTCTTAGTGATCTCCTGATCTCCGGTCACCTAGGTCACTTGGTCTATCCCTCTCCAGAAGGGGGATGTGTACGTATGATACAAGGTTTTGGGCACCATGCCCCATTCCCCCGGGAACCTGTCATCTCTTGATTACCCTCAAAGTTGAGTCCCTTGACTCCTTGCAGTGGTTCACCCATGTATTAAGAGCACTCTAGTCTAGGACCAAGAGTGTCAGATTCATCTTGATCAAGTTCCTTCCACTTGTCAAGCTTCGTGTTACCCTCTATTCAGACTTCCATCACCTTTCACACCCAGAGGGACCCCCAAGAACGGCATGGATACAATGACCAAGGTCTCTCCTACCAATACGGGCCAACGCCCCTGAGGGTTTTGGACAACAAATCGATAAAATCCCGCGTTGCGAATATGGTCAGCGGTCGATGCTCGTTTGTTAGTCCTCATTTCAGGCTAACGCGACAGGATGTTGTGTTGCGAACATGGTCAGCAGTAATCCTTTGTCGTCACGCCAGCCCCTTCAGTCCTTGAATGTTGGTTGCATGATTCACATCATTTTCCACCCCATCATGTCCAGGTGGAATCTCGACACTTTTGGCGCTATCCCTCAGTGCACCTTTGCATGCTAGGGGGACAAAGCTGCAATCTGGCGTCCTTTGGGGCACCTATGGTCCGAGCTCTAAGACCATAAACTAAGACCCATTCAGGACTACGTTCAACTTGATTCCCATCCTCATGGGATATGTAGGACCGCCCAGACGCCCTGTCTCCAGGTACAACCCATTCAAGAAGCCGGTCTCTCTCCCTGTTTCACCTCTGTATAGGCCCCTCAGCCTAAGGTTTCCCTCTCCGAATGGCGTACAATTTGATGTGGGATCATGTCTCTGTCAATTGTGTTTTATAACACTGCGCACATTTCCCGCCTAGCATCGTCTCTGCTACGTCTGCGCTGCATGATGATAAAATGAATGCTTGGTCCTACCATACGACCCTAAACTGTGACATTATCGTCCTGGCCGCACGACGAAAAACGGCACCACATTGTGGTGACCTCGTTGTAGAGGACATCACGTTTGTTACTGGCCACATGCCATGCCATTTGTCAACGCCCATCGCGGCTTGATCCTTGTGGCGACAACACGGCCTACTATTCTAGGCCTGTCGCTTCACAAAAAAAACCATTCACCCTAAAGAACAAACAAGATACATCAAATTCTGCTTCTTTTAGTGCAAGGGCCACGCCCGCACTCCCCTTTTTCTCCTAGCACTGGTATCCTACCATGTCATTTCCAGAACTACGTATGGCTTGATTCTCATCCTTATGAGATACGTAGGAGCGCCCGGGCACTTCCCCACGGGCCCAGCCTAACCTTTGTGTTCGGTCCCTCGACTCGAGCATTTCCCCAGAGAATGCATGGTAAGTAGGGCTTAGGTCCTCCTTCACATCGGGTTTTGATGCCATGCGTCCCCTGCTCCCTTTACCTATTTATGGTCTAAGGTCCATCAAGAACTACGTAAGGCTTGATTCTCATCCCTATGAGATACGTAGGAGCGCCCGGGCACTTCCCTGCGGGCCCAGTCTAACTTTTCCTGGTCCGAATTCTACGACCCTAAACTAAGATCTCCCCATGGGAAAGGAATCTGCTCCCTCTCTCTAATACGTTTCGTTGCTGTATTCAGAATTTTTTTGACAAAGAGCCCGAAGTGTGGGATTTTCACAGGGACATTCCCCTCATCCCACGACCATGCTTCGTGAACTCGCTATTTATATCCTCATCCTCTTCCACATCCAAAAGGACCCTCAGACGACGTGGATACTAATCTTAAGGGCTCTCCATGAATGCTGGACTTAAGGGCCCTTCAAACGTTTCAGGCCGACGTCCCCATGGATATTGGACAACAAATCGATAAAATCTCGCGTTGCGAATATGGTCAGCAGTCGATGTTCATTTGTCTGTCCCCATTCTAGGCTAACGCGACAGGGTACTACGTTGCGAATACGGTCAGCAGTTACCATCCGTCGTCACGCCGCCATCATTGTGATCTGAATCTTGAGCATCATGATTCACACATTTCCACTTCCCCACGTTCATGTGGAATTCCATCATACTCGGCTCTTTCTCTTCACACATCTAGGTGCGCCACAAGATCGTGTTAGTGTCACTGGGCCGGGATTCACCGAGCGTCCCTTTGCCCTAACTATCCCCTCTCTATGTCAGGAAATTCCCACCACTACTGCTTGTTTCCCACACCGAGCACGACTCGCGTGGGCTTAGTAGTTTTGGCAGGATGTGTACCAACACGGTCGGGCTGCTCATCGTCCTGCATGACATTAAAATGAACTTTCAAAACTATGTATGGCTTGATTCCCATCCTCATGGGGTACGTAGGAATGCACGACCACTTTTCTTCGGGCCCATCCCAATCCTCACTCTTGGTCCCTCGACCTGAAGAGTGTCCTCTGGGGGTATGTGGTGTGATTTGGACTCCAAGTCCTCATTCGCATCGGTTTCATATCTACCACGCCACACGCTTCCTTCCCTCTTATTCCACATCCTATCATATGATGTTAAACTACAGGAGTCTATGTGTCCTCAACGCATGACAATAAACTACGGTTCTGCCCTGAACAAGTTCAGGATGCCACAAGATCCCACTGGGAAGTGACAGATCCCCTTGCCAGAGAGGCCATGTCCCAAAGGAGGAATGATCCATGATCAAACCAATACGCCCATCGGACGTACACCCACCATGGTGGTGTAACTACCTAAGTGTTGGATTCTGTTCGGACAGACCATCACTCCATATTCCACGCTTTGCGTGCCCCTTATTCGGACCCTCGTCCTCTTTCGTGTCTAAAAGAACCCCCTAACGGCCTGGTCTCATGCCGCATCTGTTCACCTACCGTCTTGGGCCAACGTTCCGGAAGACTGGTCATGTTTGGAGGGACCCCCAATAACGGCCTGGATACTACGCCCAAGGGCTCTCCTACCGTTACGGGCCAATGTCCCGAAGGATTGATCGACAACAAATTGATAAAATCCCGCATTGCGAATATGGTCAGCGGTCGATGCTCATTTGTTGTCCCCATTTCAGGCTAACACAGTAAGGGTACCGATTCTCCTCCAAGGTTAACGATTGCCCCTTATTGTCACGCCATCCCCACAGTGTTCCGAATCTTGGGTATCGTGATTCACACTTCCCATTTTCATCAGTTTCGACCGATTTCAACGCCCCTGGTGTTGCCCCGTTCGTGCATAAGAGCACGTCGAAGAAACGGTAATTCAGATATCCTGAAAGTTCCTCCTCCGATCAAGCCTTCCCCATCTTTCGGGAATCTGGACTGGCTTGGGGAATTGTCGTCAAACATCCCGCAAACATTGTAGGGATGTGACAAGGCAATTCAACAGTGGAAATCGTGCGTGCTACGACATTCAAAACAAAGGTAAAATTTGGAAGCACAAAAGTACCAATAAAAGGGTTTTGGGTTTGTTACAATACTCGAGGGTTGACTTCCCCCATGGACACGTTGACCCCGTCAAAAGAGCGTTGCAGCTCCGCCACCCGTTGACTTGCGGCATCCAAGGCTTGCTGCCGCTGAACTAGCTCTCGCTCCTCCTCCGCAGCGACGGGGCGCAGTTCGTCAGTCCTGGCTTTGGACCTCTCCACATCATCTTGAACGGCAGCCATCTTTTCAGAGGTCTGCCTCATGTGCTCTTTTGCCTCCTCCAGCTGGGCCTTCAACCATGAGACCAGCTCAGTTTTTGCATCAAGAGAGGCTGAATGCTCGTCTGCCCGGGTCTGCATCCGTTGAACCTCGCGTTCAGCCTCTTGGAGCTTCTTGATGATGGTCTCCTTCCTCCGCTGCCAGCCCACACTGAGCCCACGATCATGCTCTCGGATCTTCTCAGCCATAAGATCTCGGATGAGTGCATGAGGACGTTGGGCATCCACTCCCCCAGCGCACAGTTTGCGTAACCGCGAGCGAAGCCTATCCATTTCGGCCAGCCATTGTGCTTGGGGAGTGTCCTTGATAAAGCGTGCGATCAGCTTCCACGACCGGCGGCGAACTATGCTGCTTTCTTCCTCGTCGGAGGCCGTTTCGTCCCAGTCAGCGCGATTGGCAGGCTCATACGCGGGATATGCCCGCAGGAGATCCTCGGCAGGATCAACCTCTGGTGTCGAATCCAGTGCGACACCTGGCGCCGAAGCAAGCGCGACAGAGCTGGGACCGACCGGTTGATCCTCTTCCTCAGAGTCCACCTTAATGATTTCGGGTACGGCCCTGCTGGAGGACCCGCCAATGATGATGTGCGTCGCAGCTTGAGGAGATGGAGGGATTATTGCCACCATCACTGGCATGCCCCTAGGAGGGACGCCACCAGACATCCCGACCAGCCTCGCTGCAGCAGCCCACGCCAGTCGAAGAACTGCACGACAAAGAGGGACATAAACATTAGTTGGCATGGCCTACATGTGACAACGAGGAGACCGGTGGAGGAGACTTACGAAGATCGACCTCCGACCGCTGCTCCTGAGCCGGTACTGATGGGACCCCAAGACAAGGCCCCCCGTATACTGTTGGAAGGTCTGGGGATTCCAGAGGAGCCACCTCGGGCCCCCTGGTCCCACCAGACGCAGAACTGGACGCCGCCATAGGCGCGGGTTCTGAAGGTACCGCATCATCACCCGCCAAGGAGTGAGAATGAGGCCTGCGAACAAGTTCCTCCTGCATGGCTCAAACATTGGTGAGAAGTCCATAGGGATCCAAGAACAGATCGTAAGGAGAGAAGTTTGGAATACTACCTCGCGAGCCTCCGCGAAATCATCGGATTCTGAGCCTCGGTCTCCGACCTTGCCCTCCTCCAGCGGGCTCCCTCCTCCGGCCTCATCCTCCCGAGAGGAGTCCTCTGAGTCCTCCGGCAAGGGGAAGCGCTCCCTCAGATTGGTAGCCGATAACTGTGGGGGGACCGTCTGATTAAACAGTACCCTCAACCGCTCTGTCATTGGGCGAGGGACACCACTGGAGTGGACTTAATCATCCAGCTCTTCCAGGTACTGTTCTGCCTCCGCCGGAGACGCCATTAATCCAGCCCGAACTGGGCCTATAACCGGTAATTCCATTCCGAGGCGATTCAGGTGGCCCCATATCTCGGATGGTATGAGGAATTGCCGGTTGAAATCCCAAATGTCCCAAGCTTTCGGGAAGACGGCGTCCTCTGCCATGTCAATGTGACGCATGCGCTTCCCCGGAGCCTGAGTGGATATCCTACAGAATCCCCTCGGTGGCCGCCCCTCCGGATGACCCTTCTCTCCTGGAATCAACGGATCCACCACTGCTTCCATACCCTCGGCCGGTGTGGGTCTCTCCGCCATGGCAGCCCCACTACCGTGAGCGGCCCTAGCTGCCCTCCGACCCCGACCTCGAGATAGAGGAGGCCCACCATCACCAACCCAGATCGTTGGTTGCTTCAGCATCTCCCCCGGATAAGCGGCCTCCCAACTAATGGCGTACTCCTTCACTAATCCGAAGGCGGCGGTGGATGGATGCAATTAAATCCACATCTTTCCATCTTCACGTGTGAACCTGAGCCACAACTGCCTCATCACACATGGGTGGTCCTCGTGACGCACCTCCCAGTATACCTGCAGGGTCAGCCGCTGGAGGCACCGAAACTGCCTCGCAAACCGATATGGAGTGTACGGTTCACAGAGCGGCTCGCGATCTATTCATGCCACCAAAACTCCACCTAGAAAGGCAAGGAGGCAAGCCCAATGTTCTTCCATTCCCCGTCCGTCATCAGTAAGCATCCTCGTCGGAAATGGGAAGGGATGAAAGTTGAACTCGTCCGCCCTCCACACCCTATTCAGCACCATCGGAACGGCCAGTTTGAACGGGAAGCTCCTGACCGCGTTCAGGATGGAGGGGCCAAAGTTTGATCCCGGCGGTGAAATGGGGTTTGGATATTCGTAAATACCCCTGATATGTGCTGTGATCCACCCATACAGGAGGTGGAAGGGCCCGCATATCCTTGGCGGCTTCTTGCCCTCGCTAATATGCCGCAACATTCCGTACAGTTTGGTGAGCATCAGGATCCCCAGGTTGATCCGCTGCCCCATGGCCAACATCGACGCCATGATAAACGAGCTGGGCCGTACCCACATGCTTGTATCTCTCACCGGTAGGATCCAACCACAGATGAGAGCCGCGATGAACGCCGCCTGCCTGACTATCGGCTGTTGTTCAGTGCTGACACTGAAACCCCAAGTTTTCCATTGGCTGTCCTCCAAGACCCGCCAATACGAGTGCCCTTTGCCCCATTGGGCCGCCCTTGGACAAGTTCAAGGCCTTGGAGGGAACTCTCGATTCTCTAGGAAATTCAGTAAGCATTTTAACCATCTCCTAAAATGGACATCCCTCACTGCCTCCTTGTCCTCTCCAGGGACAAGCGCCATCAGCGCCGAGGCCAGTCGCGGCATTTGCTCCACATCCCCCCATGCGCTGGCAACGGGGAAGAACTCGTCATACATGGCCACGAAGATTGGGACCCCTGAAATCTGGTGGACATCCCACAGGCGGATGCCCACCTCCCCGTGATGCAGGTGAAAAGTGTTGGTCCTATATGACCATCTACTCAGCAACTCCGGCATTAGCTTCTTCGGTTGGTAAATGTGGAATTGGGAGTCCCATGCCGCCTCATACAACCCCACTATCCTCAACTCGGCCCCGAACTCCTCGCATGAGGCGCCTACCCAGTAGGCCCAGGCCCAGTCATCAGTAAAGTTGCCGCCCTGGCGCAAGTCCCACTCATCAGACCATCCCTTCTTCGAATCCTGCAAGGCCGCCTTCAGCATTGTACGGTAGAGGGGAGGGGAAGTCTCCGGCAGCAATGGATTCCCGTCGATGTCGTTCACATGGTTGTAGAGACAGTCAGCGGTAACGGGAGTGAAGTCCTCCCGCACGTGACCATCGGCCGCCCTGAACCATTGGTGCTGGCACTGTGTGCTCCTGAACCAGCAAGCTGGTTCATCCCTACTCGCCTCAGGGATGAAGACGTCATCCCTCAGCCCGAAGCAGTACAACGGCAGTTTCTTGCACTGCGGATAATCTTTCTGACCCTCCGAGAGAAGATTCGTCATAGAATTGTGTTCTGAGTGGCTCCGGATCATCTCCCCCAAGCCTGGACGGTTGGCCATCTAATCTCGACGAGCAGCATCTGCAAGGACCCCCAAGACAGCTTCTTGATGGGCCATTTTAACTCTGGCCCTCAAAAAAGATTCTTTCGGATGGACCGCGAAGCTCGACCGCGAAGCCGGATCGCGAAGATCGGTCGCGAGACCAAGCCGTGAAGTCTGGCCAAGGCCGACAAACAGAGGTTCTCTTGGCGTGGACGCAGAGTTGAAGACCCGTGGTTCGCAGCGAAGCTCGATTCGTGGAGTGCTGTCGCGGAGTACGCGGAGCCTCGCAAAGTCGAGAGCCCAAAAAGACAAGGAAGGCACGTGAAGAAAAAAGAGGGCGGACCCCCTATTTATAGGCAGTGACCCCGAAGCATCGCGGTGCGCCTCACCCGCGCGAAGCATCGCGGCGCGTCCAGATCCGCGGCCCCGGCGAGCATCACGGGGCCCCTTCGCGATGCTGCATCGCGAACCACCGACAATTTTGGAGATTTTCCCTCAGACTTTGACCCTTCGCCCTTCGCGGCTCCAAGTCTGAGGGGGGGAATTTTTTGGCGCCAAAATACGGCCCGAAAGAAAGGAAGGAAAAAGACAGCTGGCACGCTACCTCGCGAAGCACAGCCGCGAAGCCCCGCCGCGAAGCACCCACGCAAAGCGCCCCGACCCTCGCGGCCTCGCGAAGCTCCAGAGGCGGTAATCCTCCACGAACCCATTTGACGTTCGCGAGCCGCCGCGAAGCTCTAGAGGCGGTAATGCTCCGCGAACACATTTGACGTTCGCGAGCCGCCACAAAGCTCCGGAGGCGGTAATGCTCCGCGGACGACATTGACGTTCGCGAGTGCGCCGCGAAGCACCGGAGGCGGCGTGCGAGCCCTGCTTTGCGGAGCCCCTTCCCTATAAATACTGGACTCCCCCTGAGTCCCGAAGACGAACAATCCGACCTTTCGGCTTCTCCTCTCCCGAATCGCGAAGCACTCTTTGCCCCGGGAATCATGAGCTCCGTGAGGTATTTCTACTTCGCGAGACGACTCTGCTTTGTCTCGTTTTGAGCCCCTCTTCCGAGAGGGATGCCCTTCGCGAAGCTCAAGGGAGTTCGCGAAGGAAGGGGATTCCCAAGGGAACCCGGCCAGCCGCGGAGTGTTTATTCTTCGCGAAACACCCAACCCATGCTAGTGATCCCTATAACAAGGCAGAATCACTATACATCGCGAAGCACACTGCTTCGCAGGACCCTGCTTCGCGAGGCACCCCTTCCTCACGATGCAGTGCTCCGCGAACACTATTCCACTTCGCGAAGAACCTTCCACTCACACCTATGCCCCATGCTAAGGCCAAGGAACTCCAATTCGCAATGCACACTCCTCTTCTTAGCAATTCCTCTTCCCGTACGACCCTCCAGGTTTGCACGATGTGATTTCAAAGTCCCATGGACAATACCACCCGTAGCGTTGCTTCGCCTAATGCTTCTTCGCATAGGCACGCTAACGGCTATTGCTTCTTCACATAGCCACGCTAACGTGGACCCCTCGATGGTTCGTTCCACGACCCCCCTTAACCATGGCCTTACCGGTACCTTCCCTTCCCCAAGGACCAGAGGGTACCGGTTATGTATGTCCTAGTGGTGTGGAGTGAACCCACTTCGTCCGAGCTGCAGGACGTTAAAATACCAAGCACCACGTCCTCAACACATGACGTTAAACTGTGATCCGACCTCGTGCCCCTCGCGAAGGGTCCCCCCAGCTCGAACATTTTTTACACCACTCGTCTCCACGAGAATGGAACTCTTCCTCACATGGAATGAGATCCTCCTTGTCGGAGTGGCGTATGTTCGTAAGAGAAGGGAGACCCTAGCCCCCTCAACGGAGGGCTGCACCTCTGCATCTCCGTACTTCCCCACTACCAAGGTCAGTGGAGGGCGTGATAGGGAATGAGGCACCTCCCATCGTCGGACCAAGGTCCATCTTTCCCGCGCTCTGTCGCGCCATGGGCCTCCATCCTGGAGTAAGTCCCAACACCATGGGCTGCTCAACGCGTAAGCCCCTCTTCGCTTCTCACGGACGCACCCTTCACGACGTGATCGTCAGGTCCTTGCAACCTCTTGTTTCTCACACCGAGCATGACTCACGTGGGCTTAGAGTGAGCACCGACCCTGACCCCGAATACCCAACCCGAACTACGAGGTCTTTGACCAATGTCAAGGCATGGTACGTAGGAAGCCTCTATGAGGTTCAAGCCCACCCGTCTTTCACGTCGGGTTTCACCCCCCGTCCTGCACGACGTTAAACTACACTCTGGTCCAGTGGTAAGCCATTGCGACCCAACTTGAACTATGAGGTCTTTGATCCATGTCAAGGCATGGTTTGTAGGAAGCCTCTATGAGGTTCAAGCCCACCCGTCTGTCACGTCGGGTTTCACCCCCATCCAGCACGACGTTAAACTACACTCCAGTCCAGTGGTAAGCCATTGCGACCCAACTTGAACTACGAGGTCGTTGATCCATGTCAAGGCATGGTACGTAGGAAGCCTCTATGAGGTTCAAGCCCACCCGTCTTTCACGTCGGGTTTCACCCCCGTCCAGCACGATGTTAAACTACAGTCTGGTCCAGTGGTAAGCCATTGCGACCCAACTTTAACTACAAGGTCTTTGATCCATGTCAAGGCATGGTACGTAGGAAGCCTCTATGAGGTTCAAGCCCACCCGTCTTTCACGTCGGGTTTCACCCCAGTCCAGCACGACGTTAAACTACACTCCGGTCCAGTGGTAATCCATTGCGCCCCAACCCATCTTCTGAACTACGAGGTCGTTGATCCATGTCAAGGCATGGTACGTAGGAAGCCTCCACGAGGTTCAAGCCCACCCATCATCCATTCACGTCGGGTCCCATTCTGGTCCAGTGGTAAGCCATTGCAACCCATCCCACTTGAACTATGAGGTCTTTGATCCATGTCAAGGCATGGTACGTAGGAAGCCTCTATGAGGATCAAGCCCACCCGTCATTTCACATCACGTCTCACCCCGGTCCAACATGACGTTAAACTGCATTCTGGTCCAATGGTAAGCTCTTGTGACCCTTTCCCACCCGAACTACGAGGTCTTTGATCCATGTCAAGGCATGGTACGTAGGAAGCCTCCATGGGGTTCAAGCCACATTGCTCGGTCGTTCATTCATGTCGAGTTTCTCCCTCGTCCATCATGACGTTAAACTGCATGCCGCCTTTTGTTCCGCATGACATTAAACTGTACACCCAATTCTAGTCCGACGGCAAGCCGTTGTGACTAACCCGAACTACGAGGTCTTTGATCCATGTCAAGGCATGGTACGTAGGAAGCCTTCCCAAGGTTCAAGCCCACCACCCATCGGAACAAGGTCCACTTTCACGCCGGTTCATCGAAAAACCCCCATCTGAACTACGAGGTATTTGATCCATGTTAAGGCATGGTACGTAGGAAGCCTTCCCAAGGTTCAAGCCCACCACTAGTGGACCCACGGGTCTATTTTCACGTCGGTACTCTGACGATGCTCATCGGGCCAAGGTCCACCTTCACGTCAGTTTATCGACGTCATCCTGAACTACGCGGACTTTGATTCCCTGCCACAAGGATACGTAGGAAGCCTCGTCAAGGCTCAAGCCCAACTTCACTATCACCCCTGCGATGGTCCCACTTCAATCTCATTCCACTCCATTCATCAACCTACCACCCGTTCCGATTCTCGCCCGGACCATATTATCCTGGTGAGACCATGTCGGTACGCCCTTCTTCACTGTCGCCCATGGGCTAGCCCCAGTATCGATATCCCTTCAAGGAGGATCCCTCAATCCGATCTATCCTAGATAATGCTCTGGTTGGGTTGATCCGTCTCCGCTGGACGTTAAACTTGCGGCATACCCTGTGTTGAGCACGGGAAGCAGAGGAAAACCTCAGATATGTGCCTACAACATATAATTCCCCGCGCTCGATGTGGGATGCCTCTGGCTTCCACGCCCTCGAGAAACCTTATGGTCAAGGATAACAGACAGACATGCCAGGTACCCCAGCATCCAGACACGCTACTGATGCCTCAACCTGACTACTCCCCTGACAGAAGGTTGCGGCCCTGACTGGACCCTTTGGAATGTCCCGACAGAAGCAGTGTAATTAACCGGCGTCCATGGAAACATGGCACTGGGAAGAGTTTCACGAACTACGTATTAAATCTATAAGGGAGACCCGGACTAGGTGACGAGTTCTGAGGAGGAATCCACAGGAGGAAGAACCGACATCCCATCATCCCGTTTCGATCAAGGGGCAGACGTCCCCGAATAAGGAGTGAATGCCGCCCGCCTTTGGAAAGCGGGAATGCGGGGCAACAGAAGCGCCGCGCGTCCTCCCCCATGGCCGGACGGGCGCGCGCCCCAGCGAAAGCATCGGAAACAGACCCACTGCCCAGTCTCACTAGAGGGTAGACCCTAAGAGCCGATGAGTAACCCACTGCCCAGCCCCGCTGGAGGGTAAATCTCAGAATTGCTCTGGCCATATCCACTGAAGGGTACAACACTGGCCAACCAAACACGGAATCGGTATCGTGCAACCACCAAACTCCAGCACAACTCACCCAAAGGAGGTGAAACGTCTACTCCAGCACTGGGTGTCACTAGAACCACTACCGGCCAATACATCGAGAGCGAAAACAAGGGGGAGACCACTCAACTCTGCTGCTCAACAAACGAGCACCAAGTCAGGGGAAAAACTCCACCCTGCTGGTCAAACAAACACACAGAGGGACCCTCTACGTCGCGAGAGGTCAAAGTATGTAGGCAGAACCCGACACGCACGTGGGGCCCACACGACGTGTGGCCCCATCTCAACCCCAACTGAACGCACCAACGTTTTCAGGTATGAACAACCACGTGTACCTCCAAGCATTTTTGTATACTCCCAGAGTATACCACACTCTCAGCCCAAGGGCCATCGTGCACACAGCACCCAACGTCTATGTGAAGGCGTGACGTAATAACTCCACCCTAAAGGCCCAGGCACGGCCAACCACATCACTTCAAGAATTTACATCACTCACACGGGAGTTCACACGATCACTCGCCAATGGTCTGCTACAAAAACGGTAAAAGGACCGCCACCGGGGCACCTCCACATTTCCACATTTAACATGATCGTGCAAGAGGCTCCGCACAACCAAACGGAGAAAACTATTGTAATTCTTGCGGAAAAACATGCGAGATCGACTACTTACTCACCTCCAACGGATACCCGACAGAAAAGTCACCAACACCGCCTCATGCCCGAACGGCGTCCCGTGATCCCGAGCCTCGGCCACGAAAGCAGTTGGGCGCATCGCACCATTGTGATCCCCTCGGGAAAACATGTCAAACGCACTACCCACATGAGTGCAAAAGATATCCAGAGAAAAAGGTGCATCCCGACGCACCACACATGAGCGGTGCCACGTGGGACCCACATCCCATTCCCGAAACTCAACGAACGGATCGCACCGTTGCGATCCTCTCGAAAAAGTACATGAAATGGACTATCCACTTGTCCAAAACGGTCGCCCGGTGAGTAAGACGGAAAAATCACCGTTGACGCCCAAACGTCCCTCGTGGGCCCCGCACCATCATGCCGAAATAGGGCGGGCGGATTGCACCACTGCAATCCCCTCGGAAAAACATCCATAAACGACTGCTCGCACGCCCCGAACGGACGTCCGGTGAAAATGTCGTGAAATGCTGCCCGCAGCTCAAAGGACAGGCCATGGGGCCCATGCCTCAACTCCAGCATCAACGCCCGGAACCACCCTGGAAACCTCCGTATCGACATCAGCGTTCCAACGCCGCTGACGGTGCTTAAATCGGACGTCGGACGCATCCGAGCCGTCCAAAACAAGATTCCCGGAAAAAGGACATTTTACTTAAAGACGCGCCGCGCCTCCGAGGCCCAACGTTTCGGGATTTAAAAATTCCCGAAACCATCTCAAAAAAACCCGCCTCGTCGATACGGATCTACGTCCGCAGACGGCGCGTCAAACGGACGCGCCATTTGGATGTTGCGGCATTTTTAAACGTCACCGGACGTAAGAGGGGGTGGTCCGGACCGGCCCGGCCGGTCCACACCCCTGGACCTGCTCAAACCGGCCGGCCCGCGGCCTAGCCGGCCGAGCCGCTGCGGTCCGTGGATCACCCGCGCGGACCACGTTCCATGCCACCAGACCGGACTGAAGGCCGGTCTCTCTTCCACGCGCAGACCCGCAAAGAGCGGGTCTGCTGTCTACCGGTCGGGGTCAGCGACCCCGGTCTTCCGCGGCCTCGCGACCGCTCCCCGCCGCCGCTCGCCCCACTGCCGAATGCCGCAGACCGCCCGCATGCCGCGCCACATCCACCGCCTGGTCGAGAAACCGCCGCCGCCGAGGGGAACCACCGTCGTCCACAGCCGACCGCGCCGCCCTGGGAGCTGCCGCCGCCGCCGCCTGAGCCTGCCGGACCGCCGGAACCAGCCGGAAACACCCAGGACCTCCCGATTTTCCCGCAACCTTTGGAGAACTACCCCAAACTCATCCGATGTCGGATTTTGATTCCGAAATATGCGTTGGAAAGATAAAATTGTATACTACGCATTTATGGTCTTTGATCAAAGTTTTGGCAAGGAATCAACAGTGCAAAACGAGCTTCAAGTAGGTACGGGAATAGAAAAACGCAAACGACAAAACCTACCACGTGGGGCTTCGCCCGAAGCTTCGCGATGATCCGCCGGCACCACCGCAACTCGTCGGAGTCACCTCGCCGAACTGCCTCGCTTGAGATGGAGGAGGAGAGGGAGAGGAGGGTCTGCCAAGGGGAAGGGGAAGGAGAGGGGTGGGGTTTAAAAAGAAATTAATTAAATTTTGAATTAATTTAACCGCCAATTTATCCCACGCCGGAAACACTTGAAGGGATCGAGGTTAAGCCTCCCCTAGGGTGAACATCACTTCCTGAGCACAATGGAGGTCTATGAATTTCATTCCGAGACCCCGTTCAAAAGTTATTAAACATAGCGCCCGAGGCCGCCAAATTACGAAAACGCCCCTAGGGCCATTTTTCAAAAATGGCCCGCGCCCGTGAAACTTATACCACTCCTAGGGTAAAAGGCATGCTCCGAACTCAAAGGTGCCCTCGGTTGTCCAATCCGAGCCACCGTTTAAAAGATGCTAGCATTTTGCCATTAAACGAATTAATTAATTAATTAATTAATCCGCTTAACGTTCCAGAAGCAGACGAGGGGTCCAAACATCCCGCGCCCCCAAGTTTTATGTCATTCCTAGGGTAAACACCTCATTCCGGACCCATCCGTACACTCGGATCTCTAATCCGGAACTCCGTTTAAGAGTTATCTCATTTATTTATCATTTCTAATGTGAACGCACTGAAAATTTAATTCCGGCCACTCTGGGGCTCGGAATCGCACGCCGTCTGAAGGAACTGCTCTGGAATATTATCAAGAATATTCCAAAGACTTTCTCAGAAAAAACAGGGTTCTTACATCATTCCCTCCTTCAATATTTTCGTCCTCGATAAGCAAAACTAGGGAGCAACACAGGGTACGATGCCCACACCTGGCTTCCCCATACCCAGAAGAACCCACACACAACTCTGCGTCACCGCACACAAACCAAGGGATTGATCTATCCATGCTAGGTCGGCCCTTGCCGACATCGTGCACCCACTCTAGACTTTGGGGTTAGGGCAAGGTGGTAGGGAACCTCACCATCCCTTTGCACGATCTCAAAACGGCCCAAAGGCCCTCAGGGGTAGATCACCTCCCCGGTCAAACCTCTATGTCGCACGCCGTGAATGGAATCAACGCCCACACCTGAAACAAGGCCCGGTGATTCCCTCCTTTAGAATATCCATATAGTGAAACAACCAAGGATATCTGGTCACGCTAGGCTCCACAGTCGATGCTCTCTTACACGCTCAAAAGGCAAAGGGGTCAACACCATCGACTAAAGGAAAAGGTCTCGCACCTTTCTCCTTACCACAATAGGGTTACACCTGACGCCCTGCGTCACCCTCGTAACACCTCAAACAAGGAGACGGGAGGAAAGAAGATCACACAAAGAGTCTAACAATTATGCTGCTAAAAGTTAGAAGAGCTGTAGAGCGTACCTCTTATCACCTCATGCTTTGCAGAATCGTAGACATCCAAAGATCGCGGCTAACCGCGGTCCCAACCGTCAGCTCCCAGAGCTTGTCGTGGACCGCCTAGTGGTGATGGGGAGATCTCGTAACGTCGTCCCCCACTACCAGCTCCTCCCGCCCATCTGCTAGCACCACCTCCCTGGGTACTACTCCGATCACGGTGCTGCCTCCGTCGTGGTGGTGCACCTGCTGCCTGCCCGAAACTCTCATCAACTCGGGTCGGACAGTCTCGTGCCAAGTGACCTCGCTCATCACAAGCATAGCACCGGCACTCTCTGGGATTCCCTGGTGCCCTTCGGCGCCACTGTGGAGTACGACAACGGCCCGAGATCCACTCACGGAAGGGCATCCTCAACTGAGGCACTGCGCCCTTTTCACCCTAGTGGTATACGACCACGTCTCCGAAACCGGCAGTGAGAAGGCCACCTGCATCGAGGCCCTATCCTCCGGCGCCTACTAGATACGGCAGACGTCCCGGCTCCGTCGCGCCCACTGCCACTACCAACCGCAAAACATGACAGGAATCCCTCTGTCACCAGCATATTCTCTAGCACCCCAGCATATGTGGAAAAGCCCAAGGGTACTCTAATAGCACGAATCTCTCAGCGGAGTCCCTGCTCAAACTTCCACGCTTGGAGGTTATCGTCACGGACCAAGTCCGGGTAAAAGCGTGCTTGATCTGCGAAACTAGCCACGTACTTGGCCACCGTCATCCCTCCCTGCTGAAACTACAGGAGCTCCTGAATCTGAACGGAGCGCAAGCAGGAGGGGAAAAACTCGTCACGTAGCAAGAATTGAATGTCGCCCCACGAAAGTGACGCCTCGTCTAGAAACCGAGTCACCAGACTCCACCAACGCCAAGCTGATCAACAAAAAAGGGTGGCTGCCAAAGCCGCTCTCTGATCTATCGGCGTTTGCACAAGCCTGAAAAGCCTCACCACTGCCTCGAGCCAAACCTCTGCTGCCTGAGGGTATGTCTCACCACTGAACCTCAGCGGTCTCTGCCGCTGGAACTCACGGAGCGCGCTCAACCAGTGCTCAAAATCAACCTGCTCTACTGAAACTACCTACTACTCAATAGGTGGGGGTGTTTCTACCGGCCCACCCGGAGAAAGGGCTCGCATGATTGGTTCTGGACTGAGGCCTCGTAGCTCACAGTGTCTTCGTCACGTACCCAAAGCTGGTATCCTGGCTGGATGTCCTCGCAGAGACATCCTGAATATTATCAAGGAGTGCCGCGGTCAGATGACCATATATGTATATACCAAAACAACAATGATGGGGAGCTAACTCATGATGTGCAGTCAAAGACTCGGTCCTATGTGATGCACAAACCAATTTTCCCTGCAACAAGTGTCTCAGCATGCTGAGTCGACAAGCGGGTTATCAAGGTCCTGGTGAATGGATACGTCGGCCACCGCACCATCACTGGACTCCTTGGCCTGAGAGCCTCTCTCGAGACACATTAACATGGTTTCCCTATATCCCAACCAATACCTCTTTTAGGGATGTCCGCACAACGCCCCAAGGAACGAACCACCTCTGATACCACTTTGTCACGACCCGACCCTACCCGGGAACGAGCCGCAACTACCCCAGGCCCACCTCCATAGGCCGGGGGCTAGCGACCAGCGCCGAAGGCACAACAACTCGGGGAGGCCTTTGCCTAAGAACCTGTACACACACACACAACAAACTCAATGCCAAACTGCAGAGTTAAAGTAAAGACAAGCAAAGAAAAGGAAAGGGAAACTGCTATATATAAACCACAGAGTGCATCGACCTCTACAAGATACAAGTAAAGTGCTGAAAAGGAAAAAGGGGCAAAACACGCGCCCAACCAAAAAGTGCAACAACCCGGCAATAGGTAAACGAAAATAAACAGCTGACGGGTCTTCCACCTGGATCCCGGCCACGACCACCGCACGAGGACCATGCTCCCAAGCTCCTACGCTCCACTGAAGCACACTCACATGTCCGTCGTCTGCAAGGGCACACTAGGTGCGGGCAAAGCCCAAGCATGGGTGAGTATAAATATACTCAGTAGGATACCCCGAAGGCTCGAGGGAGCAACAAAGGAGGTACCAAAGGGTGAGTAGTAGAGCGAACAAGGAAAAGTATAGGAGTACAATAGAAAGTGAAGTAAAGAGTCCAGCTCAACCCAACAATAGGAAAGAAGGTAGACTCATCCAGACACAAGGAGCTGGAAACGGTGAGAAGATAAACTTTTCGTCGAGTCTTCGCTACCTATAGTAGGAGAGTAGACTCATCCAACCATGAGAAACTAGACACGGAAAGCATGTGGAATACCCCGTGCGTCTTCGCCTCTCCTGGAAGGAGAGTAGCCAAACCCATGAAGTGGGTGCCGGAAACAGGGTATATATATATCGGTATGCTCAACAAGAATCCCGAACAAGCTCGCAAGGGGATCTCTACCCCGTAGCTCAGCCCAAGAAGAGAGTACGCAACAGTCCCAGACATAACCCCATCATTGATGCCCAGTATCCCACACGTCTTCCCTCAACCACAGTACAAGGGGATCAGTCACTACACCTTGATACTATCTGATTTGGGTGGCACTAACTCACCCGCATGGTTTTAGATCGCGTCGCAAGAACGCGTATTGGTGGGGAAAGCGCCCCTCGTACTTGAGAGTTCAAAGAAAGTAAAACCACACCTCATCACTGCCCTACAGTCGAGAGGTCTCCTCAAAGTCAAGCTGTTCCATCACCGACCCGTACAACCAAGGGTCCCGCTCCTGTAATCACGGAGGTAAGCCACAGACTAGCCTAGTCGAGAGGATTGAGTCTCGAATGCTAACAGGTGTCCCACTGACCAGCCCCTCTAGAGGGTAATTCATAACCAAATATCAGGTGACCCACTGCCCAGCCCTGCTGGAGGCTAAACCCTAATACATCGTCAGGAGACCCACTGCCCAGCCCCGCTGGAGGGTAAACCATAACCAGATATCGGGTGACCCACTGCCCAGCCCTACTGGAGGGTAAACACTAACCTGATATCGGGTGACCCACTGTCCAACCCTGCTGGAGGGTAAACCCTAACACAACATCTGGCGACCCACTGCCCAACCCCACTAGAGGGTAGACCTTAATACATCATTAGGCGACCCACTGCTCAACCCGGCTGGAGGGTAGACCTGGAATAAGTCGACAGGCGACCCACTGCCCAGCCTTGCTGGAGGGTAGACCTGGAACTAGACAACGAGCGACCCACTACCCAGCCCTGCTGGAGGGTAGGCCCTAAGAGGTCGTCGGGTGACCCACTGCCCAGTCTCTACTGGAGGGTAGACCCTAAGTGCGTCGGGTAACCCACTGGCCAGTCTCACTGGAGGGTAGACCCTAAGAGCCGATGAGTAACCCACTGCCCAGCCCCGCTGGAGGGTAAAACTCAGAACTGCTCTGGCCATATCCACTGAAGGGTACAACACTGGCCAACCAAACACGGAGTGGGTATCGCACAACCACCCAACTCCAGCACAACTCACAAAAAGGAGGTGCAACGTCTACTCCAGCACTGGGTGTCACTAGCACCGCTACCGGCCAATCCATCGAGAGTGAAAACAGGGGGGACCACTCAACCCAGCTGGTCAACAAACGAGCACCAAGTCAGGGGAAAAACTCCACCCTGCTGGTCAAACAAACACACAGAGGGACCCTCTACGTCGCGAGAGGTCAAAGTACGCAAGCAGAACCCGACACGCACGTGGGGCCCACACAACGTGTGGCCCCATCTCAACCCAAACTGAATGCACCAATGTTATCAGGTACGAACAACCACATGTACCTCCAAGCATTTCCGTATACTCCCAGAGTATACCACAGTCTCAGCCCAAGGGCCATCGTGCACACAGAACCCAGCGTCTACGCGAAGGAGTGACATAATAAATCCACCCCAAAGGCCCAGGCATGGCCAACCACATCACTTCAAGCATTTACATCCCTCACACGAGAGTGCACGCGATCACTCGCCAAAGGTCCTCTACAAACACGGTAGAAGTACCGCCACCGAGGCACCTCCACATTTCCACATTTAACATGATCGTGCAAGAGGCTCCGCACAACCAAACGGAGCGCACAATTGTAATCCTCGAGGAAAAACACGCAAGATCGACTACTGACTCACCTCCAACGGATACCCGACAGAAAATTCGCCAACACCGCCTCATGCTCGAACGACGTCCCGTGATCCTGAGCCTCAGCCCCGAAAACAGTTGGGCGCATCGCACCATTGCGATCCCCTCGGGAAAACATGTCAAACAAACTACCCACATGAGTGTAACAGATATCCGGAAAAAAGGTGCATCTCGGCGCACCGCACATGAGCGATGCCACGTGGGACCCGCATCCCGGTCCTGAAACTCAACGAACGGATCGCACCGTTGCAATCCTCTTGAAAAAGTACACGAAATAGACTATCCACTTGTCCAAAACGGTCGCCCGGTGAGTAAGACTGAAAAATCACCGTCGACGCCCAAACGTCCCTCGTGGGCCCTGCACCATCATGCCGAAATAGGGCGGGTGGATTGCACCACTGCAATCCCCTCGGAAAAACATCCAGAAACGACTACTCGCACGCCCCGAACGGACATCCGGTGAAAATGTTGTGAAACGCTGCCCGCGGCTCAAAGGACGGGCCGTGGGGCCCGCGCCTCAACTCTGGCATCAACGCCCATAACCACACTAGAAACCTCCGTGTCGACTTCAGGGTTCCAACGCCGCTGACGGCGCTTAAATCGGACGTCGGACGCGTCTGCGCCGTCCAAAACAAGATTCCCGAAAAAACGACATTTTACTTAAAGATGTGCCACGCCTCCAGGGCCCAATGTTTCGGGAATAAAAAATTCCTGAAACCTTCTAAAAAAACCCGCCTCATTGATACAGATCTACTGCCGTAGATGGCGCATCAAACAGATGATTGATTATTTCTCAGTTTTACTAACCTATCGATTAACAAAATTTTCGAAGAAAAAATACTAATTCAAAATAGATGTAAACACTTGCTAAATTAAATAACAAAGTTCGTGTTATCTTAATGAAAGAAATACATATCATATATGAAATATAAGATAACCAACATAGCAGATAAAACAAGAGGTTCAATATCAAGTCGAGACTTAGTCCTCTCCCCTTGGTGATCTCCCGCCACCAATCTAATTTTATTAATAAACTTTTGATCCACACCCTGGATCGGGGATCACAACAGGAGACCCGACTCTACGGGTCACACTTGAACTCTACCATAGTTATTAGTGGGAAATAAAGATAAACAGATCACACATGATCTCCTCCATAGTTCTATGTGGGATACAAATGTATGAAGTGATTGAGTATGAGGATAGTTAGAGATCCTCTAGTTATGCTCAAGAGACAATGTGTGTGATAAAAACAATATATACACACTGCTCAAATAGTGATGATAAAAAAACAGAGTTAAGAAATATAATAGAGTCAAGAATTCATTGCGTGTTGTGAAGTAATGATCTGGACTCAAAGGATGTTGAGAAAAAGGTATTTTATTCCTCTTCTGGATGTTGACATCAGAACTAAGTATCGTAGTTTCTGTAATCCAGCTTCTAGGAGTGAAAAGTATCTATGTACACTGAACCTTTGGAAAAATTTGCTAGCGACAATCTTTAGGTATTCTCAAGGGCTTAGATCCTCTATTTTCGTATTCGCACAGTCTATGTCTCAGCATGTAATGCTTCATGTGCCTCTCACTTTTAATGATAAGGACGTGGTTATTTTATACTCCAGGATCATCTAGAAATTAAGATCTTCACACGTGGAAGTACCTCATACTATATACTAATTCTCTTATAGACAACATTAAAAAAATTTAAGAAACATTAATTTGTCCAAATGTGACCGTTAGAAATGAATTTGAATTACTAAACTCTAAACAGTTATTTATAAAAATCGGTGATTGATATTCAGTTTGATAACATCGGTCTTCCATTATCTGTGTGTCATATTCGGTTTCATAACATCGGTCTATCATCTTCGGCGTGTCATCTTCGGTGTGTCATCTTTAGTGTGACGACTTTGTTCGGTCGAACTTCGGTCTCTCGAACTTTGGTGTGTCGACTTCGGTGTGTCATACTTCGGTCTGTCGAACTTCAGTGTGCCAACTTCGGTGTGTTATTCTTTGGTCTGTCGAACTTCATCCTGTCAGACATCGTTGTGTCAACTTCGTTGTGTCATACATTATTTACTAAGAGATATTAAATTTTTCTGAAAGAGTAGAATCTATATATTGACATTATTTGAGATTATGAAAACTACAATATCATGGAGGGTCTAACAATCTCCCCCTTTTTGATAATCACAAATTATTGCATACATGTAAATATATAGGATAAAGATAGATCAACATTTCTTAATGTAATTTTCCATTTTAACTAAGGTGAGTCATTTCAATAATTTAGCAAAAACAATTCTCCCCCTTAATAAAAGGATTAGAAGAATATATTCCATCCTTATTTTCTCCCCCTTTTGAGATTAACAAAATTTTAAAATTAGGAAGGAGAAATAATATAAAAGGGAGATACCATAATAATTTTCATTAAGAGGAATAAGAGTACAAGGAAAACAAAAAGATATGTCCCTATAAAATGATACAGTCCATTTTTAAGTGTTGGGATGATAGGGAGGTTTGCCTTTGTCTGAAGGATCTAATGGTGGAGGAGAAGGGTTGGGAGTGGCAGAGGAAAGAGGTGGTCTCCAGGTAGATCAACACCAGATGGAATAGTGGAAGAAAGGCTAGGTATTCTCTCTGAAAACACATGGCTTAGATACTGCTCAGTAATGATTGGTCGAATCTAAGAAATAGCATGAGAGATAGTCATTGGAGTAGGAGGCCGGGAAGCAGTACCAATGGAAGCAGCTTGAGGCACCACAACGGCCTCGACATGAACATTCAGATAAGGTTTGATCATGTTGATGAAATTATGAATGACTTCACCACCATATTGCATTGACTTCTCTAAGTCATTCTTATTCTCCATTAATTTACGCATCAAAGGGGTAAAATCATTCATTTTATGAACTTTATTTTTGAATGCTTCTGTGAATGGGGGAATTGGAAAGAAGAGCTTAAAATAATTCTCTTAGGAACTTAGTAACTCATCTACTCAGTGTTGACCTGAAAAAGTTGAATGAAGAGCTTGGAATAATGATGACTGTCCAGTCCAGTTCTAGGAGTCTGAGAAGTGTTTTTCCCGATTTGGAGTCTCTCAAGGCAGTAATGAGAGAGGAAATTCAAATCCTACAGATTGTTTTAGACCATGTACTTCCTTAATCATGTTCGTCCTGAGCTCTAGCTACTTCAGCTTCACCAGGTACTTCCTCAAATTGAGGAACTAGAATTAAATCTTCTTCCTCTTGGCCAGAATCCATAATATCATTCAATTCCGGAATGAGCTCTTCGTTTTCATCATTAGGAGGCAGTGGTATGTCCTCATGTTCAGCATCTCCATGATCATCAGACTGTTGAACATCAGGCTCAATTCCATCGCCAGCTCCATGAATAGATTCCTCACTTGATCTATCATCCACTTGGTTTCGTATTTTTAGAAAGTCACGCACACATTCATCACTCCCTCCATCATCTCCATCATCATCATCATCATCACCAGATTCACCATCTTATTTGCGAACATAAACTTCAACTCCTGTAACATTGGTTTATTCCACTTCTTCATCACCTAGAATAGTTTATCTTGATGGAAATTTCATAGGTGGGATAGTAGGTCCAGAAGACATATTCATGGGACTCTCAGCAATATCAAGATCAATCCTATCATCAAAAAGAGATCCTTCTTTCCCTAACACCTCAAGTTTAGTATCCTCATCAGAATAAAATGGAACTTCTCCATGTTTGAGACCTGGATCAACTTGGTACATTGGTCTAGAAAGATGGTCATCTGGATTGAAATTTTCATAAATCCTTTCTCCATATCCTACATAACATCTCTTCCATAGGATCTATAATATCTTCATCCTTTTAGAAATGTCTTTCCGAAGACAAAAGTCGTTGCATGAACTTATCACTTCAACTACATCTTCTACACAATTTAATTTTTTCAACATGGCAGAAATCATCCTTGGATAATATAAATAGGTTTCCTTCTTGGATGGATTAATCAAATCAGAGATATGAACCATATGATATCTGCACATATTTACTTTAATTTCATGTTTCAACAAGAAGATCAAGAAAACATCCTGATATTTCACAGTAGAGAATTCTCCCATCCCTGGGCAGATTTGATGTTGAATGAACTTTAAAAGAAATATAACTTCTCTTTTGAATTCATTTGCCACAATCCTTATGGATTCTTCATTTCTAGTCATCTCCTTTATAGCATCTTCATTGGAAAACATATTTGTGGAAGGTAGAATATTACCAGTATAGTCGGCATAAACACCTTCATGATGAACCTCTAAGCATTCAGCAAATTCCTTAAATGAAAAAACCACTTCCTTTCCTTTTACCATTTATTTCATCTTTGCTGCCTTAGCTTCATCAAGTGATATACTAAAATGTTGATAGAATTCGTCCACAAGATGGGGATAACAAGGTATTTCATTGTTGGTGAACCAAATCGTTGAGATTCCAGTACATTTAACAGAAAATATTTTCTTGAAAGAAGCCATTCTGTAGACACCATCTTCTCAGCTGTAACTACTTGGATTTCTAATAATGGTTTCGTTGTTCCACTGGTCTCAATTTTATGAAGCTTATCAGGTGGTGATTTTCTGGGTTCTTTTATTGTGCGCTTGGTCCTATCTACCATGCAGATTCTAATTGTAACTTGTGTTGAATGGTCAAGAGTTGAGAGTGTGTCTGACTAAAATTATAGGGATTTATGGAAGAGAAAAAGGTGAATGGTCAGGAAAAATTGTATTAAATATATCATTTTGGGATTTTAAATAGTAAAAGCACAAAATTTAAAGACCAAAAATTAAAAGATACAAAACAATGTAATTTCATTTAATGAAGGAAAAATTTAAAAAACAGTCTTTAGATATATCAATGTCAATGAATCAGTTTCAAGAAGATCAGTTTTAGAAAAATTGGTTATTACAATGATCGGTTTTACAAAGATCAGTTTTACAAAGATCGGTTTTACAACGATCGGTTTTAGAAATATCGGTTTTACATAGATCGGTTTTAGAAAGATCGGTTTTACATATATCAGTTTTACAATGATCGGTTTTAGAATGATCAGTTTTACAATGATTGGTTTTACAAATATCGTTTTTAAAATGTCCCGTTTTACCAAGGTCAGTATTACAAAGATTGGATTTACAATGATTAGTTTAATCAGTTTTACAATGATTGGTTTTACAATGATCAGTTTTACAAAGATTGGTTTTACAAAGATTTGTTTTACAAATATCCGTTTTACAATGATCAGTTTTACAAAGATCTCCTACTAATTTATCATTTCTAGTTCATGTTTGTTGTAATTCATCCTCTCCGAATTCATTGGTTAATGAGTATATCAGCAAGATAATGTTCATTCCCAATAAATTCAAGAGTTATATCATATTTTTGATAATGATCACTCAAAATGTGATGTCTTACATCAATATGTTTTGTTCTATAATGATAGATTGGATTCTTAAAGATATTAATAGCACTTATGTTGTCACAATTTATGCGGGTATGTCTGAATTAAAATCCATTGTCTAATAAGGTGTGTTTCATCAATAAAATTTGTGCACAGCAACTACCAGCAGCAATGTAATCTATTTCTGAAGTTGATAATGCAACTGAGTATTGTTTTTTACTACACCGTGATATTAGTGACTTTCCCAAAAAGTGACATGTTACAGAGGTACTGTTTCTATCTAATTTACCTCCACCAAAATCAAAATCTGAATAGATAACTAAATCAACAGTTTTTCCTTTAGGATAGAACGATCTTAATTTATTTGTATACATAAGGTATTTGAAAATTATTTTTATACTATTTAGGTTTGACTCCATTGGGTTTGCTTGAAATCCATCACACATACATGCACTAAACATAATATCCAGCCAACTAGCAGTTATGTACAACAAACTCTCAGTCATTCCTCTATATGCATTTTGATCAACTGATTTTCCATTTTCATCAAGTTCAAACTTACATGTAGAACTCATAGGGGTATTAGTACTCATGATACTATCATAGCCATATCTTTTCAGGAGGTGTATTTTATACTTACTTTGATTTAAAATAATACCTTCTATATTTTGAAATATTTGAAATCCAATAAAATACTTATGTTCACCCATTATACTGATTTCAAACCCACTTTTCATTATTGAAAAATCATTGCATAAATAATTAGTAGAATATCCAAAAATAAAGTCATCTACATATATTTGGGTTATTAAAACTTCTTTTGAAGTTCTTTTTGTAAATAAAGTGGGATCTGCGAGTCCTTTTGTAAGGCCTTTAGAAATAAGAATGTTACTTAATCATCCATACCAAGCTCTTGGAGCTTGTCTCAAACCATATATAAATTTTTATAATTTGATCACAAGTTTTTGAAAATGTGGATTTGAAAAATCTAGGGTTTTTCAAAAAAACATCCTCAACTATAAAAAAATTTAGTAATTCACTTTTGACATCCATTTGAAAATGTTTAAAATCCAGATGTGCGGCATACTCAAGTAAGATCCTAATTTCCTCATGTCTAGCTATAGGAGAAAAGGTACCTTTATAATAAATTCCTTCTTCTTGATTATATCCTTATGAAAATAGTCTAGATTTGTTTCTAACTATATTTCCCCTTTCATTTACCACATTTCTAAACACCCATTTAGATCTAATGTTCAAGGTTTCTGTAGGTCTATCTACAAATTTCCAAACATTATTCCTTTAAAACGTATTATGTTTTTCTTGCATGGCCATTACCCAAAATTCATCATTGATATCATAATTGATATTTTTATGTTCAAATTTTGACAAGAATGATTGTTATTCTACCTGGTTTCTCAACGAATCACGGGATTGGGTTCCTCTATGTAAATATCCAACAACATCATCTAAGGGATGATTATTAACGGTTTTAGTTGGTTTTGAGAATGTAGGACTTGATATTTCATGTTTGTATGGATAATCTAGTTCACTACGGTTAAGGTGAGATGAAATTTCAGAACTGGATTTTTTAACAGAATCCTTATCATGATGATTTGCAATTTTATCGTTAATGTCCATATTGGACATATCGTCTTAAATATTTTCTGGTGAGTTCCTGGGCTCAGGTGGATCTTCTTCAACAAACCTGATTTGTACAGATTCCTCCACAGAATTTTTCTTCTTGTTAAAGGCTCTATAGGCTTTTCATGATGTAGAATATCCATGAAATATTCCTTCATCACATTTCATGGAAACATTATTGAAATTATCTTTAGTGTTTCGGAAATAGACATTACATCCAAACACATTAAAGTAACCTACTTTGGGTTTCCTATGATTCCACTACTCGTAAGAAGTTTTCTTATGAATTGGTCTAATTATGTCTCTATTTATTATGTAACAAGTTGTATTAACATCATTAGAAAAAAAAAGAATGGGTAGATCATATTCATTGAGCAAAGTCTGAGAAATTTCTTGTAAGGTTTTATTCCTTCCTTCTACCACACCATTCTATTGAGCTATTCTAGGTGAAGAGAAGTTATGATTATAGCCATTTTGTGTGCAGAAGGATTCAAAATCATGATTCTCAAACTCAAAGCCATGATCAATTATTAAAGTCTTAATCTTGAGTCCACTATGATTTTCAACAGTCTTATCATACTTGGAAAAGAGAGAACATGCTTCACTTTTATGACACATGAAAAATGTCCTGGTATACCTAAATAAATCATCTACAAGAACATAAATATAGTGCTTCCCATAGAGACTCGAAACTCTAGATAGTCCAAACAACTCCATTTCAACCGACATTAGAGGTTGAGAAGTATTTACTTATTTCTTTGGTTTGAAAGAGATTTTATGTCGCTTTTATTTTTGACCAGGATTACATACATTTTTTTCTGGAAACACTAATTTGGGTAAATCTCTAACAAAACCTTTTGTAGTTAACTTCCTAAGATAGTGTATATTAAAATTTCATAGTGTTCAATGCCAGAGCCAAGACACTTTGTGAAAGGTAATTGGACAAGAAACACTTTGTGAGGCTATTGATTCAAAATTTATATCAAATACATTATCATTTCAAAAAGATGTAAATACAAAAAAAATTGGCATCAAAAACATGAAATGAATCATTTATAAACATAACATTAAATCCATCATCACACAATTGGGATATGATGAGCAGGTTATACTTCAGTCCATCAACATATAATAAATTATAAATTGAAATTGAATCATTGCTACCAATCAGGCCAAGGTCAATGATTTTTCCTTTTGAATTATCACCAAAGGTGACATTCCCTCCATTGATCATGATAAGTCTTTTAGACCTTGAAAACACCATGTCATATGCCTTGAACACCCACATTCCATGTACCAAATCTTTTTACATGAACCCTTCATGCATGTCTCCTACAAAAAAAAGTTTAAATAGATAATGATTTTGGTAACCAGATTTCTTGGGTCCAGACATGTCTGCATGTAAAACCTTAGGCACCAATACTTGTATAACATGATTCCAATAAATAAGAGGTTAAAAATATTTTGAATAATATATTATATTTGGTATAAGATAAAATGAGTATCTAGATTATGCAAAAGAATATCTAGAAAATGAACTAGCAGCAAACTGTCTGGTTTTTGAAATAAATTTATTTTTATCAAACTTTCTCTGTCCAGGTTGGTATCCAAATCCATTAGTATACTTTGGTGAAACTTTTTTTTCTAATAATTTGTGTTAGAGTATTATTTCCACTTGTGAAATTATCTATGTCTTTTATATTTTTCTCATTTTAAAATTTAAATTCAGTATTATCCTTTAACAGTTGAGCATTCTTTTACTTTTCTATACTAAGATCAGATTTAACAGTACTGGTCAAGGAATAAATTTTTTTATGATTTATACTTATCTTTCAACTCATTACAAGTATCTTATAACATATTACAGTATTCAAATAATTCATCTTTAGAAATATTATAATCATTATTTTCATTCCCACAATAGTAATCATCTATAATAAGGGAGATAATTACCTCAGATGCTTCAGTCATAAAACACTTGATGGCATGAATCTTTTCAGAATCAGAAGCCTCAAACTCACTTGTGCTCTCTTCCGAAGAACTCCATGTTTATTTCATAACATTCTTATATTTTTTATCATTATAATCATATTTATTATTAAATTTCAATGTCGTACAGATATCCTTAACATGCCCATTCCTTTTACATTCATAACAGACTATCTCATCATCTTTATCAGCTTTCTTCTAATTTTTCTTATAATTACCTCATTTCTCATGATTATCCTTATAATTTGATTTTCTAATTAATTTCTTAATCCTATAGAATTTCATGAATCTCCAAGCTATCTGAGACATCTCTTCATCACTATCAGAATGTGAACCTTCACTCAATGAGATTTCGACAGTTATGTGAACTTTCTTCCTGTCCTTGCACTGTGAGGTAGTAGTTTTAAATGCCACTAACTTCTTCTTTGGTTCTTCATCTTTTTCCTTGTTTACCTTTAGATCTTATTCATACATCATTAATATACCAATTACCACCTTAACGGGAAGTGAATTTATATCACAAGATTCTCTTATTGAAACTGATCTGCTTCTCCATCTTTCTGGAAGGCATCTAAGTAGTCTCATAATTTTCTCCTTTACTGGAACAACTTTTCCCAGTGAGCTCATAGTGTTAAAAATTTAATTGAACCTGAGATACATGTCAAAAATAGGTTCATCAGGCCTCATTTTAAAATTATCATATTTTCTGGTGTATGCATTTAATCTCATTTTTTAACATTAGTTTTTACCTCATGAGAGATAGCTAAAGTATCCCATATTTCATATGCATTTTTACAAACTGAGATACAGTTAAATTATTCATCCCCTAGGGAACAATATAAAGGATTAATTTCATTACAATTATTTTTATATGAATATTTTGTAGGTTCCTCCCAAGTGCTTCTAGCATTTTAAGGTATTTTATATTTACTTTCAACAGAAGTCCAAATTTCAAAGCCCATATATTCCTAGTGTATCTTCCTTTTAATATTATACTAAGCATAGTTAGTTCCATTAAAAATTGTTGTATATTAGTATCAACCCCTTCTAGTCTATTTTCCATGATAATGATTGTAAAAAAATCTCAAAGTGGAAAAAATTTAGAAATAATAGAAATTTTAAGATCTTTGAAACACAACTATAATCACAGTTGACAAGAGTTCAAAAACTAACAGTAACATTTAAAATGTCAGATAACAAATATTGGTCAGAGTAGATGACTCAAGAGGGGGGGGGGGAATTGAGTATCTATAAATATTTTGGTATAAAAGATTCATTACAAAATAAAATCCCCTATAAAACTAAACACAATGTTAGTTTGTAGAGAATTTATAAATTCCTTAAAGGTTCAATTTGATTCTCATAAGATTGGTTAATTCTAAGATTTACTAACCTATAAATTAACAAAACATTCGAAGAAAAGCTACTAATTCAAAACAATTGTAAAAACTTGTTAAAATAAACTATCAATGTTCCAGTTATCTTAATGTAGGAAATACATATCACTTATGAAAAATAAGATAATAAACATATTAGAAAAAACAAGAAGTTCAGTCTCAAGTAGAGACTTAGTCCTCCCCACTTGGTGATCACCTTCCACCATGATCTTTATATTAATAAATATTTGATCTACACCATGGATTGAGGTTCAAAAAATCACACCCAGCTGTCCGATTCACACATGACCTCTACCACCGTTATTCATGGTAAATAAAGATAAACATATCCCAAAGGATCTCTTACAAAGTTCTATGTGGGATACAAATGTCAGAATTGATATAGTATGAGGATAGTTTGATATCATCCATTGCTTAAGAGACAGTGTGTGTGATATAAACAATATATACAGATTTCTCAATTAGTGAATAAAAAACACAACAAAGTTATGAAATATAATTGACTTAAGAATTCTTTGTGTGTTGTGAAGTAATGATCTGGACTCAAAGGATGTTGAGAAAAAGGTATTTGAGTCCTCTTCTGGAAGTTATATTCAGAACCGAGTATCACTGTTTCTGTAATACGGCTTCAAGGAGTGAAAATGTTCGATGTACACTAAGACTTTTGAAGAAAGCTTCTTGCTACAATCAATTTATAATATCAAGCTCTTAGTTCCTCTGTTTTCGTAATATCATATTCTGTGTCTCAATGGGTAACACATCTTGTGCCTCTCACTTTTAAACAGAAGGATGAGGTTCTTTTATAATCCAAGATCCTCTAGACAAGAATATCTTCACACATTCATGTACCTTGTACTATCTATGGATTGTCTTACAGACAACATTAACAAAATTCTAGAAACATTAATTTGTCCAAATATGACCGTTAGAAATGAATGTGAATTAATAAATTTGAAACATTTATTTATAAAAATCAGTGAGTCAACTTCGGTTTGATAACATCGGTATGTCATCATCGGTGTGTCATCTTCGGTTTGATAAAATCGTTCTTCCATCTTCAGTGTGTTGACTTCGGTCTGTCGAACATCGGTGTATCGTACTTTGGTCTGTCGAACTTCAGTGTGTCGACTTCTGTGGGTCATATTTCGGTCTGTCAAACTTTGGTCTTTTAAACATCAGTGTGTCGACATTGTGCGTCGTACATTATTTACTGAGAGATATTAAAATTGAAGGAAATTGTAGAATCTATATATTGACATTTTTTTGATTATGAAAACCACAATATCATGGAGGGTCCAACAATATGAAAAAATATAAATTCTTCAGGGCGAGGAAGTTCAAGCTAGGTCTCTATAGAGACATTCGACTGAATGTGGTATCCTTATTCCACCAAACTTATGTATGAATACTATAGTTGAATTTATAAATTGAGAGTTTCATATTATAGGAATGATGGGAATTTGGAGTTGGTTGTTGAAAACTAGCTTTTTAGGCTCCTATAATAGGTATCATGTGTTAGATATCGAGATCCTGATAGAGGATTCATTTTTATTCTATGATTCATAGGTATGGTTCAATCAATCATGGATCACACTGAGGATCATGTAATCCTAATACAGGGTCATCTTATTCATTCAGTGGTTTATTCCACATATAACATAATTTTATGATCCATTTTTCTAAGTAGGACATTAAGATAATGGATGGATCCCCATTATACATGATTTTTTGTGTACATGGATATCTTATACATGGCAGTGGAAGCCCTCAAGGAAGTAGTATCATAAAATATTTATGAGCTAATTTTGTTGATTGAGCTATTGGTGGGGGACGACACTATAATCTCCTACCACCACCAGCAATAGTTATCCCTCGTCAGGCCCATGAAGCTTGTGTTAAGGGATGTGGGTAGCTGCAGGCCATAGAGGTATATGATTAGTCTGTACAGAAGATGATCTAAGTTATTTTTTTATTGTAATATTTCCTTCATACCATTAGATATATATGTGATTTATTCCTTCTTCTCCTTATTTCAGCTACAAGAGATGGATCTTCCAATTTAGTCTTTATCCCATAATATAGGGATAGTGGTTCCAACGAGGAAAAATTCATTCATATCACATATCTACTAGTAGTGTGAGCTATCTCTTGGAAGAGAGAGTTTCTCATAGGACCTCATGTTTATCAAAATGAAATATTATGATGTTATCCTTGCTATGAACTAGTTATCCATAGTTCTCGGTTGGATTGATTTTCATCATAACATATTTAGATTCCATCAGATATAGGGGATGATACTATCAGTTTGGGGATGGATAGATCTTAGGGCTGAGTGGGTGGGGTTTGTTAGAAGTGAGATTCTACCCATCACCCATCAATTGGTGAATTTACTCCTTGTCATTGTGGGGTCTTCAAGAATCTATATTTCTTCGATAGTGGAGGACCACGTGCTTGGCTTCCTAAAGATGTTCAGGGCTTACCTCCATGGATGGATATATAATTCTACATCGACTTGTACCTCAGGACCAGACTAATATATTTAACTGAATATCATATATCCCCTATCGAGATATTGTAGTTAAGGGTTCAATTAGAGGACATTCGAGAGATGGTCTTTATCATACATAGTATATCCCCTTGGTTGATCTAGTTTTTTCCATGAGAAATATGAACGTGTGCTTGAGGTTTTTTGTTGACTATCCTCACCTAAATAAGGTAATGAAAAATAACAAGTACCCCTTGTCAAATACTGAGAATCTCTTTGACATGTTATGAGTCATGAGTTGGTCCTTAATGAAAAATATCTAGTATAACTACAACAAATTGATGGTCCATGAACATGATAATATGAAGAAGTCATTCTAATGATGCTACAAACACTATGAGTTCATGGTTATACCATTTATTGTATTAAAATACACTACTGTGTTTATGACTTTATGGACTGGATCTTCCATCCATACATGGATCGATTTTTTAATGTCTGAAATGATGACATACATGTATACTATTTTAAAAGGAATAGCATACTAGGAAATTGAGAATGTTTATGGACTTACACCCGGAGGAAAATCATTACAGTAAGATTTTTAAGTGTTTTTTTTCTAGATTTGTGAGGTTCATTCACTAGGAAATGTGAATTATGATAATTCTTATCAATAGATATGGTAATTATTGGTGCAATTATTTCATGGGAGCTAACCAATATCACGATATAGGTATAGTTATTTCAGGGATTGGTGGACCACATAAGGAGGTTTGTTGCAATATTCTCAAGGATTTCAACCCCTAAGACCATCTAGATGCAGAACTGAAAGTTTTCACCTAGACCAAGCTATGTCAGTGAGGATTTGAGGAGAAGAGTATGAGGCCAACTAATGCCTTTATATAGAAGCCACCAAATTAGGGTGTTGAGTGTGTAGCGTTTTCAGATTTTTATGGGGTTGAGCTTAGTTTAATGTTGTGGAAGAGGCTATAAGTGATCACATATTGGTCAATAAAGTTGAGACACTATGGGAATAACTAGACTACTCATGAGATGGAGTTGGTAGTGGATGTCTTCACGCTAATGTTCTGGTGGAGTTGGTAGACGATTCCCATATTAGTAAGTCTCATTCTCACATTGTAGAGGAGGCATCTATGTAAATGGATTTCTTGTAGTTGACCCTAGTGGTGGAGAGGGGTACAATGTTTCACCATCCAATGATGATGGCTTCTTTTCTTATCAAACATGTGATGTTTTCCTAGTTGGGAGACATAAACTATAAGTTTTTTCATTACCAGATATGATAATAGTATGCAGCAAATGAATTCAATGACAGAGGTAAGAAAATTATAATTTTATTTGGAAAGATGACGATTCCTATTGGGATGTTGGACTGATTTTTGGTGGAGTTTCATTGAGATTAACTATTGTTATCTCACATGTCAGAAGGTAAATGCAAAGAACCTTGTTATTGTAGGTTTGGTGTAGCCCCTTGTAATCCCAAAGAGGAATATTTATGGAATATGCATGGAAATTGTGATAGGGATTTCACTAAGAGTGATATTCCATCATTCCATCTGGGATACAGTTGACTGACTTACCAATTAAGAACACTAACTTACTAGCATGGATCATATTTCAGGGGAGAGGTTGCAGTTGTTTATGTGAGAGAGATTTTGTGACTCCTTGGCTCACCCTTGATTATTATCTTCATCCGTGATGCGTGGTATTTTTTCACGGTTGTGGACAATCTTATAAGATGCCTTTAAGACCCATATGAGATTTAGTACATCTTTTCACCATCAAACAAATGGGAAAAATTGAATGTTATCCAAATGTCAGAGGATATGTTGACTTATCTTGGGTTAGACTTTGGTCGAAGCTACTATGTTAACATTCCACTGGTAGAGTCTTATAATAATAACATCTATCACTCAACTATTTTCAAGGTACCTATTTATTTACTATACGAGAGACCCTATAGGTCACCATTATACTAGACTAATATTCATGAGACATCTATTAATGGAAATGAGTGGTGCATGATTCAATGGAGAAGGTTCTGAGGATCCATGGGAGTATGAGGACAGCCTAGAGTTGACAAAAATCTTATCTAAATTGCTGTCATTGGAAATTGGAGTCTGAGCATGGAGTCCATTTTTTTTCCTGATTGTCTCCCAACTATAGGGACTTTTGAGGATTTTTTAGGGGAGTTATGTTATATTTGAGGTTCATCGAGTTGTCTGAGATTCTATGGATAATTGGACAGGTTTCTTACCACCTGTCCCTTCCCCCATAATTGGACCAGGTATATGAACTCTTCTTGGTGTCATTGATAAGAATATGCATTCATGATCCTATAAACATAGTTGACTTGAGTTAACTGAACATTGAGGATTGATCCAACTTCATTTATTACTCGATGGTGGTCTAGGATCAATAAGAAAGGATTCTGAGAGGATATAATATTCCATTGGTTCATGTCTTGTGGAAATACAAGATCAAATAGGAGAGATCCATGGAGAGATAGAGCCATATATTGGTTCAGTATCCCCAATCTTTTTTATATTTTACTTTTTTTGGTTAAAATCATTGAGAGAGTGGTTAATGTAGAGACCCTAGTTTTTCCTAGAAATAATTTGGAATGTATTTAGGAATATTTTTGCAGAAAGGAGCTGAGATGACATGAGATTTTGAGGGACTTTGATTCTGATTTTCATATTATAAAAATATTAAATATATTAATATCATGGGAATGTTGTTTTCTGGAAATAGTGGAATAAATCCTCAATAATGTATCTGATTGGAACTCTGATATGAAATCTGATTCAAGAACATGGGGTAGAAAATATGTGTGACCTAAGGTTGTTAGGTTCAAAATGCATTTAATTAAAATAAATCATTAATTATTTTAAATGACCTATCCTTGTGAAACCCTTATAAATACCCAATTAAACAAATTCTCATGGGATTATTGCTTAAACCATGTTATAATTGAGAGGTTATCTTAGTATTCTTAATCGATGGATCTTTTTAGAGGTTGAAAGATGATCAAATCTAAGTGGATGAAGAGGTAGCAAACTCATTTTCAATATTCATTTACTTGGGAATTCATAATTCATCGATTATCAATATAAATTGAGGTTGTAATCTTATATTTTTGTTTGATACTTATTTATTGATTTGATACATAAAGTATTATTATCTATTTTGATCTTAGATTATTCGATTCTTTGCATGAGCTCAGTATATGAATTAAATTGATTAATTCAGTTATTTCTTAATGTGGCATATTATCACCCTGTATATACAATTTCTATAATTGTGGGATAAAAACTCTTTTCCAATGATGGTTAAACCTTTTTTATTGTTCATTTACCCCACATGTCCTTTATGTGCATTATTATTATACCATGAGGTCCTAATTTGACATTTATTGGGTAGGTAAAAGTGTGATCGAACCCCGATTTTCATGGTGGTTATTTTTATGTTGACTACATTGGTATTTTGTGAAAATCAAGATGGATTAGGGGTGATAATATGTAGATATTTTATCATGAGCGATGATGGGAGAAATAATGCATGGGGGAAGTGTGGAGTCTCTTCAAGAGGATGAACATATTCCATTATATAACCATCAAAGGCCACAAGTAGACATTCAAAGGTGTTATCCCTCCATCAAAGGTATTTAGTCAATAGAAATTGTAGTGGAGGAAATGGACCTAGAAACACATGAAATCTAGGTTGTTCAATATATGAAAAACAAAATTAAATGGAATTTCCTCAAAAATAAAAATTTCATGTGATATTCCCTATGAAACACCATCATTTTAGGTTGAGTAATGGATCACTCTCTATGTGGTCAGGACCACATGTTGTGTAAATGTATAAGGGAATCCATTCCTTATTCTATCATCACCTACCCAAGGCCCCATGTCGGATGTAATGTTTTGTACGCTAGGAGTACATGGGAATGGGCCAATACAAAGACATTATCTGGTACACAATCACGACCTAAAGTACACTAGAATTTCCATGATAACATGGGAAATTATGGAGTGGATAATACATGTCGTGTATGGACTATACATATCGTGAATGTTATGGTGTCAAAATATTGTCCATAAGAGAACACATCACGAAACTAGGTGGTACACACACCACAAATACCCTATGCACATCATGTGTTCCCTCCTATTAATTCCTCATCTCATGGATATTTCATTTGAACTGAATTTTTACCCCGTAGGTAGCCTATATTCAGTGTTTTGATATATAAAATTTGATCGGAGAATTCATTCTGGTTTAAGATGTATTATTTGAGACGTTTGGAAAATAATGTTCATTATGAAAAGTAATATGTTTGTAGTGATTATGGATGGATCATCAGAGAGAAGTTGGTGATGGAACTCCATTATCGCACTAGGGTATAGGTTGCCATAATCAATCTAAATATTGAGATAGTAATCATCTACACTAGTTCTTAGTCCTCAATCAATGTAGTGTTGCTACACTATCTAAGAGCTTTAGTTGTATGAAGTCCAATCCTTAAACATTTCATAATATTTAGAAAAGTCAACAATTTTACTTTTATTCACATCAAGGATCTTTTTAGGTTTAGAGATTATGTGAATTAGGTCATCAATCATAGAAAACAACTAGAACATTAAATTTAGACAATTATACTACAACCAATTTTTTCACAACAATAAATCACCTTAAAAATAATAATTCTTTTCTTGATAAAAATATAATTTAATTCTTCCTTTCTCTTACCCTTACTTATACCCTGAGAAATATTTTGAAAACATGGGATGAGCATAAAAAGATCTATAAGGGTTATAAAATAATTAAATAAAACATTAGATTATGAATAAATAAAAATTAAGAAAATCATACCTTCCACTCATAAAACATAATTACATTAATATAGATCATGAAATCATAATATTTATAAATAAATCATATTATCCATAAATCATAAAGTTAACTTTTGGCATCAATAACATACTTACATTGTAGCATTCAGAACTACAGAGTGAGTAACCTTCATTGTTACATTTGGAATACCCATCATTGTATATTCCTTAAATCTCATAGGATAAACCTTAACATTTACCTCGTTCATTATTCCCCCTTCATTAGAGATATATCATGGGCTCACCCACCCTAGGAATATCCTAGAAAAATCCATATTTGGTTTATCACAAAACAACATGCCGAAATTTCAAAGTACCATTACATAGTAAAAACACATAAAATATTGAAATAATCAATAGTTCAGTCATCAATCACAAGAAATCAATTCATGATATTGAAATATTCAATCCATTTCCAAAACTATTTATAACATTTAATAAAGATATTTTTGAATCAACGTATCCTTTATCACATTAAAAATTTTAATAGAAATTCATGAATTAAGATTTTATAAGATATATTTCCATGTATGTAAATCATTAAAACCCTTTTGAATACATTGAAATTACTGATAATGATTTAGAAGAATAATTATTTAAAACTTTTAAAATTATCTTTTAGTTAAATATTCTCAAAACACTTGAGAAACACTTGAATAAAAATAATTAAAGAAAAAATAATTAATTATCATTATAATATGGAAATTCATGATATATAATGTTATAAGTGTTGTATATACACCTTATAGGATACTAAAGGTGCACAATATCATGATATGGCTCAATGACATTAGATTGAGACATAGTACCTTAAAAGATCATATCATTATATTAAGAATAAACAATTGACTAAATTATGTGTGAGAAATATAAATAAACCCAAAATTAGTGGATATTATGTGTAAATAATTATTTTTCATTATGACATATTCTTGAAAAAAAACCAATGAAATGGATATTTAACTCAATCAATGGAGATTGAGCTATGATTTCAATTACAATGTTCTTATAAATGTCATAAGAATTTATCAATGGGGTGATTATATATTTAAAAAGTATATCCACACAAAGTTATCTAGATATTTAAACAAAAATAAATAAATAGTGATTCCACACATAATCTGTGCACAATATAATGAATGAATTATTTGTAAAACCCAATGAGTGGAAATTGAGTTTAGAAATTCCCTTACCATGAGTTTGACTCGTCACGTAAAATAGTTATATTCCGGAATAACAAAATTAGTTTAATTTATACAATAGTAATAACCATTTTAATTTTTATTATTCTATTTATATGACTTATTATCATGTTATAAAAATTACATAAATCTTTATGTTCATATCTCTCTTTTTGTCGATATTCAAAACTTTATTCGAAAATGAAATTATTTTGATATAAAATATCCATGTAGTTATAAGTCCATAATATATACAATATTATTATTGATTTAAATATCATATATATACATTATATATTTATTTATAATATATATAATATTTTATATAAGAAATTAATTGCACCATTCTTGGAGACGGTTTGTCGTACATACGCATGAACGCTACATTCATTTCATTATCATATTAAAAGAATAATAATAAAATTATATAAATGTGTTTTATAATACCAGTAACATATTTATTTAATTTATTTCTCATAATTTTAAAAAAACAATCCTTTATATTTTTAGTTTATAGCATTAACAAGTCATATCACTTTGAGGGGCTGGTATTCCACACTTACTCAAATTAAATTATCGTATTTACACATCATGATCTGATAAAGGGATGCTGTAAATAAAAATTAAAAATGCATAGAGAAATTATAAATATATTATTTATCATATATAAATATATTTTCATCAAAATGGACTCCATGATAGCTGGTAGTATAAAATATAACAATCATTATTGCGTGAGATAGTAGTTCACTGTATACAGAAACAATATGTTTGTATCCATTAGATAGAGGTGTGAGTAAGTGTAGTTCGAATAATTATCATAAAAAAATCCTAGTATATTTATTATAATATTTTAGTTATGTATTTAAATAATAATAAGAGCATACGAATTGTAGAAGGAAAATATAAGAAAGGAACTTGGGAGAAGACGTTGCCTCGAAATCAGGTAACTTCTTTTGATTTGAGTCAAAAATCTTCCACGAATTTACCTTTTCCAAGGTAAGGATTATAGGTGGAAGGGAGGGATATTGGTAGAATATAAGAGAATAATTTGGATGAGGAAAGGGGATTGAGAGGTGTTATTATGTGGGTAGAGGTGGTGTCCTTTTATAAATATGAGGAGGGGCAATTTAGGAAAGTCTTTAAATATTATTTTATTATAAGTAGATATAAGCATTTTGATTGTTACAATGTAATCAATTTCAAAGATAAGATGATAATACGTCTGAATCCTAAAAAATAGGGTTTAGTCAATTTTAGGTCACAAATGTATCCTTATCTTCTATATTTGACCCTTAGTTAAAATCATTAACTCTTACCAAGTCTTCAAGTATTTTCATAATATATGGTTACTATAGTTACTATAAAATTCCAATGGACCCAAAAGTGGTAGATTAATGAAATTTTAAAAATTATATAAGTAATATGGCCAATTATTATATTTTTAGGACTATTATATCATTTAATTAAATAGTAATTTTTTAAAACATATTTATGAAAATTATTACTCTATTTAGTAATTATTTTTTGTTTATGTGATAAAAATATCATTCTTTCAAAATAAATGAATAAACTCAATTATTATAGCTAAACTTCATCATGAAAATTATGTGATGGCATCAAAAGGATCATATTACATTTATTTTAATATTTATAATATCATTTCTTTGAATTATTCATTAATAAGGTAATCACATCATCATCATTATGTCATAAATAAAATTATTTTATTTTATTTATAAAAATTATAAATAAAATACCATGATGTTGGAAGTATTTTTATATTTATAATAAATATTTATTGTCATAGATATCAATTATATAACCCTATATTCAATTTCTTTTAGTAATATATACATTTTATTGTTCTATTTCTCTTTAATTTTAATTAATTCTTATAACATGTCATTATCACACCCATGTGGCTCCATTGGGTCCCTAAATATACCCAAGGATGAGAAAGGTCAGAGATATTTCATCCAATAGGAATAGTACGTGTGTTAGGATCGATTAATAGTATTATAATATTAATTTTTACCGTTATATACCATTTTTACCCTTCAACCATGGTAAATAAAAATAATTACTGAAACTATTATTCTTATTGTCCCAAAAAAAATGTTACCTATTTAAAAAATTTAATCCTTCTTATTCAAAATATGGAATCTATTTTTCAAAATTCAAAACCCATATTTTTCAATAATTAAATAAAAATTAATTCTTGTATTCAAAACCAGAAAGCGGGTTTTTAAGATGTAAAAACTATCAAAAGATTAACTTGGGGTTTTGTCCAATTTAAATGTAATGTTACTTCCAATGAACAAAATTTGATTAAATGATAAAAAATAATCCAATTAAACATTTAAACCAATTTAAAGTAAAATATAACAATATAAATAAATTATATGAAAAATAAGTTTTGAATTAAAATAGAGTATTTTTCAATATTCATTAAAAAATGATCACTTTCATAAAATTAACAAAAATTTTACTAGAATAATTTTTTATTTCCAAATTCTATAAAAAAGGTTTATTTTGTCAAATCAAACATATAAACGTGATAAAAACTATATTTAAAAAGGATTCACCATCAAAAGACAGTAAAATGGCCTTTAAAAAATATTAGAGTATTTTATGCTTAAAATTTGATTTATTCTTATTTTAAGCCACTAAAATTCATTGGATAAATGTAAAAAAATATAAATACATGTATAATAATATTTTAGTAAGTTATGTTCATTCCCCAAATACAACGACTCAGGGTTTACTACCATATAAAATAATAATATTATTATTGTATTATTTTTTGGTATTACTCAACGTTGTGTGCAACATAAGATTTTGGAGAAACCCAATGTTGTGTGTTGAGTATGCTATCAAAAAATTTCTCCACATTAATTTAAAATTAATATGTTATTCATAAATATTAATATATTGAAAAAAATTTTATTCAATAAATACATGGGATGTGACATCTTTCCCCCTTTTGGAAACTACGTCATAATAATTTTAAAATTTGGCTCGATAACATCATTAAAAATCCACCAATGGAAAATGGATAATAATACGAACTCTTTAAAAGAAATAAATTAATGTCAAAAAGGAAACCCAAATAAATACAAGGGTTCCATGTAGGAAAACATGGACCTGAAAGAAGAAACTAATTATAATGTTCTAATGGAGAGAGATAGAAAACATGATCAAGAGAAAGTTATCAACCAAAAGACCTCAAACATGGGATAGGTTAAATAGTATTTGATTTCAAAGTAGGATAATTTAAAAAAATGTTTTTTTAAAGATACATTTCAAAAATTTGGGGAATTTATTTTTGAGCTTGAATAAGAACATAAGGAAACATAATTACTGGTCAAGTAGAGTTTTATCATTTAATATATTTCAACCGAAAACCCATCTTTTCTCTTAAACAAAGAGTATTCATGTTTACTTGGTCACTCCAGAAAACCTATAGTAAACTTCTATAGAATCACATAATCACCAAAATAATAACTATATATTTCCCCTATATTTAGACAGTAACCAAATTCCAAATGGTTAGAACAAGATCAGATAATCCCCAAAATGAGAAATATTTTTAAAAAATAAATACTCTTCTTAATCGAAAAAATTAAAAAAATAAGACTCAATGTTCAACAATGACCATTTCATAAAACTTGTCCTTTAAATTCTTCATAATAAAACAAACTAAGATTGAAATACAAAATTCTAATGGATTAGATCTCATAGTGTCTCATGATAAATTGTAACATTTATCTTTAAATAACATCAACTACTATTAAATTATAATACTAAATAGCAATTAACCTATTCATGTATTCTCCAAGATTTGTTTACTATTTCCATAAATAACCCAAATCGCCATATGTCTACAATGAGAATCTAAATTCTTCCAAAATAAAATTCAACCATTTCTCGTCAAATTAAATTTCATAGTATTCTATTTTTCTTAGATATATAGTGTTCCCAAAATAGAAAAAACCGTCCAAAATAACATTTACCACTTAATCCTGAAACCTTTTTCTATAATAATGATATCCATTTTATAAAACATAAGATCAGAAAATAAACTTATCCATAATTCATAAAATTATTTAACTAAAAATAATAAGTCATACTAATGAGGGACTTCATGTAGGCCAATGGTAGGAAATGTGCCCTTATTGCCCTTTGTTTGGAGGTTTGATTCCCATAGCCTTTCTAGAAGTGATAGGTTGTCACCCATCTTACTAGTTATCACATTTTATAAAACTAAAAAATAACCTTAATATTTTTTATCCTCAATGTTCGTCCTATACATATCATTTTAATCCCAAATCATAATGACCTCAATATCTTAATTCACAATGTCTTATATATATTGACATTTTCCCCCTCCATATGATAATATAACACTATTACCAGTATAACAAACCTCATACCTTGATCATGTTGTCAACCTTGTTTCATCACCATCTTGATTATTTAAACTGAAGGTCCCTTCATTGAAAAAATGATTTAGAGATCCTTAAATATCTTTTTCTTCCATTATCCAAATACTCATTGTAAAACTTAGGTCATATGGATGTTCACCGAAAAATATTTTTGTAAATTAATAATGTATGACATATATTTTCAAAACATCTGATAAAACATGATTTTTCTAAAGTTTTTGGACCGAGTTTGAGTTGAAACTTTCAATCAATGGTCATTCTAGAATACAGTGAGTGTGTGATGAAAGACTGTATTTCAAAAGAAAATATAAAAAAGTTTCATAAGGGTATAATTATTCATCACCTTTTTCAAAATAATAATATGATTCAAAAAATTGTAATAATGAAAAATATTTGAAAATTCCTTGATAATATTTACCTTTGTTAAAAATATCTGAATTTTGAGAAAGTACGATTTGATTAAATAAAACCCATGATCCACGATGGTATCGAGGAATTGTGGAGGTGTTTAATATCTCAAACAACTACATCTACATGATTTTTATGCTAGAAAAAGCTTCACAATTATCTAAACCTGACTTGGAAATAATGATTCAAGCATGCCATCTAGAAGAGATAAGAATGTTGTTTTAGATCCTCTTCATTCCATTTGTAACTGAATTTCCTCGATCTAAAAAACTATAAAATATTGAATTAACAGAATGAATAAATATAGAGACTTACTATGTAGTCATCCAAAACACTTAATCCCTAAATTTATATAAACCATTCATACGATACCAATTATAAGGCCCCAGCCATAAAAATTAATTTATCTAGAGAAATGTCAAAAATTTGACTTTAATTCAAATCGTGGATCTTTTCAGGTGTATATTTTAGTGAATTAGGTCATAACTCATACATAATAACTAGAATATTACATGTAGACACTGCTACACTATCCAATTTATCCACAACAATAAAACACCATAAAAAATATTTCCTTTATTGAAAAAAATATTCTTCAATTATTCCTTTCACTTACCCTTCCCCATACCATATGAGAACCATTTTGATAACATAGGATGATCATAAAAATCACACTATGGGTTATAAAATAAGGAAAGAAAACACTAGTCCATCAATACATACAAATCATTGAAATCATAATATGCACTCATAAAACATAAGCTCAATAATATACCACATGAAATTATATGATTTATGAAAAACTCATAGAAGTCAAAAATCATAAAGGTAACGCATGGAATCCATAACATATATACAATGTTGCTTTCACAGCTACATAAGGATAAACTTTATGGTAATGTTTGGAATATCCATCTATGTATATTCCCCAAATCTCATAGGAGAAAACATATCATTTACCTTCATCACGTTACCCGACGCTTTGGAGAGAAATCATGGGATCACTCAGCCTAGGGTTATCACAACCCCACCCATATTTGGTTTATCACATAACCACCCGTCAAATTCCCATACACCATTACATAGTTATAACACAAAAAAGATTGAAATTGTCATCATTTCACTCAAAAATAAAAAGAAATCAATTCAAGATATTGGGATATTTAATACATTTCCAAAACCATTTAAAACATATAATAACAAGTTTTTTTAATCAAAGTGTCCCATACCACATCGAAACTTTTAAATGAAATTATAAAATTAAAATATTAAAAATTATTTCCCATATATGTAAATCATTAAAATCAATTTCGAAATAAGGTCATTATTGAGACATATTTATAATAATAAATCTTTAATACTTTTAAAATGATGTTATAGTTAATGAGTCTTGTAACCCATGACAAACACTTGAATAAAAATAATTAAATAATTACATTAAACAAAACATTAAATATCAATAGAATATAGAAATTCATGATATAAAATGACAGAATAGTTGTATATACATCATATACGAAATTAAAGGTGCACAATATCGAGATATGCCTCAATAAAAGGAGATTGAGATATAATCCCTTACAAAGATCATAACATTATATTAAGAATAAATCATTGAAATAAATATATTAAAATAATATAAATACACAAAATATAAGTGGATATTATGTGTCAAATAATCAGAGGAAATTCACATATATTCTTTGAAATGTAAATACAATGACATGGATATTTAATTCAATAAATGGAGATTGAGCAAATATTTCCATTAAAAAGTTCATAAAATTGATGTAAGAATTTATTAATGTGGTTATTATGTGTTTATAAAGTATATACACACAAAAGTAAGTGTAAATTGTTACATTAATAAATATCTAGTGATTCGACACATAATCTAGGCATAATACATTCAATGATGTATGCGTAAAACCCAATGAGTTGAAATTAAATTTAGAAATTTCATTAACATGAGTCTGACACGTCAAGTAAAGTCATTATGTTCCAGAATAATAAAAATATGTGAATTTATACTTTCCTAAGAATCATTTTAAGGTTTATTATTCCTTTTATATCACTTATCCCCATATTAAAATAATTATATAATTATTTAAGTTCGAATCTGTTAATTTGTTGATATTCAGATATTGTGTCGAAAATGAAATTTTTTTAATGTAAATTGTCCATGTGGTCATAAATTCTATAATATCACTAATATTATTAGTTATTTAAATTTTATATATGACCCTAATATTTTTATTTATAATATCTATAAAATTTGGAGGTAATAAACAAAATTCACCGTTCATAGAGATGGTAGGTTGTACATACACATGAACGCTACTTTCAATTCTTTTTTATATTAATAGAATAATTATGAAATGATATAAATGTATATAATAATACAAGTATAAAATTTATGTCATTATTGTATCATAGGATTAATAAAAACATCCTTTACACTTTCCATGTATATCATTAATGGGTCATATCACTTTGAGGGGGTAGTAGTCCACATTTCCTAAAATGAAATTATAGTATTTACTCATCATGGAAAACATAAAGGTACATTGTAAATATAAATTACATAATCATAGAGAAAATATAAATATAATATATATCATATATAAATACAGATACATAATAATGGCCACCATGATAAGTTGTAGGAGAAAATTGAATAATCAACGATTTGTGAGGCAATAGTTCGTCGTACACAGAAATACTATGTTCGTATCCATTAGATGGAGTTGTGTGTAATTATAGTTAAAATAAATCTCATGAAAACATCCTATTATATTTAGTATACTGGTTTCATTATGTAATAATTTAATAAGTAGATATTAGGGAGTGAAGAGGGAAAATATTAGAAAGGTACTTGAGACAAGAGGTTTCCTCTAATTTGGGTAACTTCTTTCGATTTATTCAAAAAGAATTATTGAATTGCCTTCTTCCCAATGTAACGATTCTAAGATGAAGGTATTAATGTTGGGAGATTATTTGAGAATAATTTAGATGATCCATGGTTATTTAGATGTGTTAGTACGTAGGTATAAGTGGTAGCATTTTATAAGAGGAAGGAGGGGCACATTAGGAATGTCTTGATATATTATTTACTATAAGATGGTTTTCGAATTATAATTCTTCCAAAGTGATATATTTATAGGATAAGATAATAATGGTTCTAAATCCGCTCAACCAATAGGTTTTATACAGGTTTAGGTAACAAAATTAACATTGTCTTATAGATTTAACCCTTATTTAAAAATAGTAACTCTTACCATGTCTTCATATATTTTCATAATATATGGTTACAATAGTTACTATAAAATCAAAATTGTACCGAAATAGGAAACTTATTGAAATTTTTAACAATATATAATTATTTTTTCCAAATCAAACAATTTTATGACTATTATATCAATTGATAAAATAATATTTTTTTAAAATACTCATTAATGTCAATTTTGACAGTATTTAGTAATTTATTTTTTTAAAGTCATATCAACTTTATTACATAAAAAAATGATTAAACAAAATAAAATATGAAAATTTCATCCGGAATATTCAGCTATTTAATCAAAAAATTAAATTTTCATTTATTTTAATATTTATAATATCATTTATTTGAATCTTTTATTAATAATGTATTCACTTAATTTTCATTGTGTCATAATTAAATTTATTAATTTAATATATTAAAATTATAAATAAAATTCCATGATGTATGAATTATCATTATATTTCTAATTAATATTTATAGTCAAATATATCATTTATATAAACATGTATTAAAATTGGTTTAGTAAAAGATACATGTTTAGGTTATATTTCACATTACTTTAAATTAATTCTTATAACATGTCATTATCACACCTAAGTGGCTTCATGGGGTCCCAAAATAAACTCATCGATGAAAATGGTTGGAAATATCTCATCGAATACCATTAAGACTTGTGTTAGTGTATTTTATTATTATTAAAATATTAATTTTTACCCTTATTTACCAGATTTACCCTTTAACCGTGGTAAAAAAAGATAATTACTGAAGTTACTATTGAAAATGATCAAAAATAAAAGCTTCTAATTTACAAAATATGGATATTATAATTCCAAATATGGAATCTATTTTAAAAAATTCAAAAAAATATAACTTTATGTAATTAATATTAATGTAATTCTCATTGTCAAAACAAAAATGCATGTTTTTAAGAAGTAAAAACTATCAAAAGATTAACATATGTTTATGTCAAATTTAAATGTGAAATTACTTCCAATTACCATAACTGGACTAAATGATAAAAACGTAATCCAATAAAAAGTTAAAACCAATTAAATGAAATATATAATTATAAAAATAAATTAGATGAAAAGGCAGTTTTGAATTAAAATGCATTATTTTTCAATAATCCTTAAAAAATGAACATTATAAAAAAAATTAATAAAAAATTAACCAAATACATTTAGATTTCCCTCTTATATATAATAATAATATTTTGATCAATATAACATATAAAACTGAAAAAAACTATATTTAAAAGGTTTATCCATCAAAAGGTGGTAAACCAACCTTTTAAAAATATTAGAATATTTTATACTAATAATTAGATTCATTCTTATTTTAAGACTATAATATTATACAGATAAATGTAAAAACATTTAACAAGAAATTTATAATCATAATTTATTTATTTTTGTTCATTCTAGCTAATATAACTATTAAGAACTACCATTTAAAATAATAATAATATTATTGTATTATTTTTCATTATAACTCAAAGTTGTGTGCAACATACATTTTTAGAGAATCCCATTGTTGTGAGTCAGGTGCGCTATGAGACAATATGCCATATTTAATGAAAAATTAATATCTTATTCATTAATATTAATTAATATGAAAATGTGTTATTCTATATATACCAGTGATGTTACATCATTCTCCCTTTTGGAAATTACATCCTTGTAATTTTAAAATTTTTCTCGCTAACTTCATTATAAATACCTCATCAAAAAAAGGGATAATAAACCTACCACTTTAGAAGAAATAAATAGACGTAAAAAAGGACACCTCAGTTAACATATTGTAGGGATCTATAGAGGAAAACATGTATATGTAAGAAAAACCAAGTGTCATGTTCTAATGGAGAGAAATAGAAAACTTGATCAAGAAAATCTTTGCCACCAAAAAACCATAAACATGTGATGGGTCAAATGATATTTGACTTATCATAAGGAAAAGTAAATGGGAAACAATTTTGATTTAAGATCATTTCCATAATGTTGAGTAATTTATTTATGAGCATGACTAAGAACATAAGGAAACATACTTACTTGTCATGTAGGGTTTTATCCATTAATAAATTTCTACCACAAAGTCATATTTTCTCTTAAACAAATAGTATTATTGACGACTTATTCACACATGCAACACTATAGTAAAATTATATAGAATCACATAATCCACAAAATATGAACAATAATTTTCAACGATGTTTATACATTAACCAAAACCAAATGGATAGTACAAGATCAGATAATCCCTAAAAAGGGAAATTATTTATAAAAATAAATAGATATCTTAATATAAAAAATTAAAAAAAACAAGACCCAATGTTAAACAATTATCATTCAATAATAATTGTACTTAAAATTATTCGACATCAATCAAGCTATGATTGAAATCCAAAAATTTTAAGGATTTGATCACATTGTCTTCCATGATGAATAATTACATTTATCTCCAAATAATATAAATTACTCTTAAAGTCTCAAACTAATAAGTTATTAACCTAATAACATATTCTCCAAGATAGGTTAATAATTTCCATAAATAACCCAAATTTCCATATATCCACACAATAAAAGAGATTATTACAAAATATAATTCAACCATTACTCCTCATATATAATCATATACTATTATATTTTCCATAGACATATAGTGTTCCCAAAATAGAAAATGTATTCCAAAATAAAATTTATTAATTAATAACCAAATTTTTTTCCTATATTATGGATATTCATTTGATAAAATATATGTTCCCAAAATAAACATAATCTTAATCCATAAAATAATTTACTAAAAATAATAAGTCACACTAACCAGGGAATTCACATAGACCAGTGGTAGGTGATGCGCCCATGTCTCCCATCAGTGGTGGGTTTGATTCTCGTGGCCTTTCCATATGCGACGGGTTGTCACCCATCTTGAAGGTTGTCCCTATTTATAAAAATTAAAAAAAACGTAACATGTTTTAACCTCAATTATTGTCTTATACCTCTCATTTTAATCCCAAATCATAACCACCTCAAAATCTTAATTCATGAAGTCATATATATATCGACATTTGTTTCACCTACATATGATAAAATAAAAGAATTACATATAGGCAAAAAAATCATACTGTGATCATGGTGTCCACCTAGTTTCATCGTCATCTTGTTATTGTAAATAAAATGACCATGAATTGAAATTTTATTTATATATCATTCAAAATCATTTTCTTCTGTTGTCCAAATACACCTTGTACAATATGGGTCATATGGGTGTTCACAGAAAAATAGTTTTAGAAAATAATCATGTATGACATGTAACTTCAAGACATCTGATAAAAATTGATTTTTCTAAAATAGTTATACCATGTTGAAGTTGAAACATTAAATAAATTGTCCTTTTAAAATACCATAAGTATCTTCCGAAAGACGATATTTTAATTGAATATATAAATATGTTACATACGGGTCTCATTATTTGTCACCTTTTTCAAAATCATAATATTTTTCAAAATCATGTGATGAGGTAAAATATTTGAAATTTACTTGACAATAGTTACCTTTCATGAAAAAACAAGAATATTTAGAAAATATGATTTGATTAAAGGCAAACCATGAACCATGATGGAATTGAGGTATAGTGGAGGTTTTGTATATCTCATACAACTACTTTCATGTGAGTTTTATGCTATAAAATGTTTCAAAATCATCCGAACATGACTTGGAAGTAATGATTCCAATCATTTCATCAAAAAGAGATATAAATGTTTTTTTAGATCCTCCTCCTTCCATTTTTAACAGACATTACCTGATCCAAAAAAGTTATAAAACAATGATTTAACTGAATGAATATACATTGAGACATAATATATGGTTATCCAAAACTCTAAATCCATGATGCTAGATAAACATTTCCTATGATACCAATTATATGTCCCTATCCTTAAACATTACATAATCTAGAGAAAAGTCAATAATTTGACATTTATTCACATTGATGAACATTGCATATGTAGTTCATAGTGGATTAAATCCTAACTTATAAAAATAGGAATATTACAAGTAGACAATCCTACTCTGTCCAATTTTTTCATAATAATAAAATTCCTTAATGAAAAATTCATTTCTTGATAAAATTTTCTTTGATTCTTCGATTCACATACCCTTCCTTATACCCAATGAAAAACCTTTAGAAAACATGGGACGAGGATAAAATGATCATTAAGGGATATAAAATAAGGAAAGAAAATATTATTTCATGAATACCTACAAATCACTGAAATCATACTTTCCACTCATAAAATATAATCTCTTTAATATACTTCATTAAATAATAAGATTTATGAATTTATAAGATAATTATTAAATCATAAAGGCAAACTATGGCATCCATAACATACATACATTATAGATTCCACAGCTACAGATGGAGTAATCTAAATGCTTACATTTGGAATACCCATCATATTATATTCCCTAAATCTCTTAGGATAAACCTTCACTTTTACCTTTTTTATGTAACCCAATTCATTAGAGAGCTATCATAGGCTCACACACCCTAGGATTATCATGGAACCACCCATATATAGATTATCATGTAATCACCCATAAAATTTCCATGTACCAAGAAATAATCATAACCCATAACAGATTGAAATTATAAACATTTCACTAACCAATCATAAGAAATCACTTCAATATATCAAAATATTCAATCCATTTCCAGAACCATTTAAAATATATAATAAAGGGGTATTTGAATAAATATGTCCCATACCACTTTGAAAATTTGATAATAAATTATAGAAATAAATTTTTAAAACATATATGTCCATATATGTAAATCCATAAATCGATTTTGAAAAAATGGACCATAATGAAGAATATTTAGAAGAATAAATCATTAAAACTTTTAAAATGATGTTTTAGTTAAAGAGTCCTATAGCACATGGGAGACACATGAATAAAAATAATTAAAGAATAACATCATACACAACATTAAATATCATGAGAATATATAAATTCCTGATAAAAAATTTCCAAAGGGTTTTATATACACCATATAGGAAATTAAAGGTGCACACTATCGAGATATACCTCAATGAATGGAGACTGAGACAAAGTCCCTTACAGAGATCATATCATTAGATTAAGAATAAATAAATTACATATTATTGTCTAAAAAAATTAAATATACCAAATATAATTGGATATTATGTGTAGAACAATCAGATTTCATTCACCCAAATTCATGGAGAAACAAAACCAATGACACAGATATTTAACTCAATGAATGGAGATTGAGCTATGATTTACATTACAATGTTTGTATAAATAACGTCAGAATTTGACAATAGAGTGATTATGTGTTACAAAAATATATCCACACAAAGGTAAGTGTAAATTAAAACATAAATAAAAAAACAGTGATTCCATACATAATCTGGGCATAATATATTCAACGTAGTATGCCTAAAACCCGATTATTTGAAATTGAGTTTTGAAATTCGTTTATCTTGAGTTCGACTCCTCACGTAAAACAATTATGTTACTGAATAATAATTTAGTTTATTTTATAATTTCCTAATTACCATTTTGGTTTTTTATTCCTTTTATATAACTTATAACCACATTATAAGAATTAAAAAATTATTTATGTTCATATCGGTCGTTTTGTCGATATTTGGTTCTTGAGTCGAAAATGAACTTTTTTTAATGTAAATTTTTGATGTTTTAAAAAAGTATATCATATCCAAAAAATTATTCATGATTTAAATAACATATATATCTAATGTAATTTTTTATAATATCCATAATAATTTTAGATAATAAATGAAATTCATCGTTCATGGAGACGGTGTATCGTACGTATGCACGAACACTACCTTCATTTCATTGTCATATTAAAAGAATAACAATGAAATGATATAAATGTATATTATAATACCAGTATTATATTTATCTTATTTATGTATCATAGGTTCAATAAAATTATTCTTTATATGTTCCATGTATAGCTTGAATGATTCATATCACTTTGAGGGGGTGGTAGTCCACACTTCCTCAAACAAAATTATCCTATTTACACATCATGGAAAACATAAAGTTATGTTGTAAAAAAATTAAATAATAATGGAGGAAATATAAATATAATATATATCATATATAAATACAATTCCATCATAGATTCCACCGTGATAGGTGGTAGGAGAAAATTGAACAATCAACGTTTCGTGAGGCAGTAGTTCCCCCTACATAGAAAAAACATGTTTGTATCCATTAGATGGAGGTTTGTGCAAGTTAATTCAAATCATTATCATAAAAATTCTTATTATTTTTAGGATACTGGTGTTTTTATTTTATCTTATAATACGAAGATCATAGGGTGTGAATATGGAAAATTGAAGAAAGGATCTTAAGAGAAGACAATACCTCTAAATCAGGTAACTTCTTTTGATTTGAGTCAAAGGCATTATTGAATTGCCTTCTTCCCAATGTAAGGATTATACAAGGATGTTAGGGATGTTGGGAGATTATTTGAGAATAATTAGAATGATTCATGGGTATTGAGATGTGTTAGTAAGTGGTCATAGGTAGTGGCATTTTATAAGAGGGAGGAGTGGCACATTAAGAATGTGTTGAAATATTATTTTATTATAAGAGGGTATTCAAATTATAATTGTTAAAAAGTAATATATTTAGAAGATAATATGATTATCAGTCAAATTACTCTCAACAAATATGTTTTATACTAGTTTAGGTTACAAAATTGACCTTATCATCTAGATTTAACCCTTAGTAAAAACATTAACTATTGCCATGTCTTCTTGTATTTTCATAATATATAGTTACTATAGTTACTAAATAATGAAAATAGAACCATAAGTACTTCATTAATGACATTTGAAACATTATATAAGTAAATTGTAAAAAAATTATATTTTTTGGACTATTATATCATTTTATAATATAGTATTTGTTTCAAAAACTAGTTTTTGTCCATTCGGACACTATTTAGTAATTGATTTTTAAAGTCATAACAACTTGATTACTTCAAAAAAAGGCATTAAATTGAATATAATATTCCAATATCATCTATAAATATATATTTTTGATCAAAAAATAAAAATTTCATATATTTTAATATTTATACTTTTATTTATTTGAACCATTCATTAATAAGCTAATCACTTCGAAATCATTGTGTCATAAATAAATAAATTTATTGGTGTATAAAAAATATAAATAAAATAACATGATGTAGGAAATAAATTTATATTTCTATTGAATACTGATAGTAAAATATATCCATCATATAACCCTATGTTAATATTGTTTTAGTAAAAGATACTTGATTATCTTATATTTCTATTTAATTTTAATTAATTTTTACAACATGTCATTATCACACCCATGCAGTTCCATGGGGTCCTAAAATCGACCCAACGATGCCCGGGGTCAGAAATATATCATCCAATAGAATTAGGACATGTGATAGTGTATTTTAATATAATCATAATAGTAATTTTTTCCATTTTTTGCAAGATTTACACTTTATCCATGGTATATAAAAATAATTACCAAAGTTACTATTCATAATTTTGAAAAATCAAAGGTTCCGATATACAAAATTTTATACCTTTAGATTAAAAATATGTAATACATTTTTATAAATTCATGACAAATTATATGAAGTAATAATTTTATAATTAATTTTAGTTTTAAAAACCATAAAACGTGTTTTTAAGAAGTACAAACTATCAAAAGATTGACATATGTTTGTGTTTAATTTAAATGTTAAAATACATCCAATGAAATTAAATAGATTAAATTATAAAACCATAATCCAATTACACATTAATATAAATTAATAATAAAGTCTAACTATATAAATAATTTAGATGAAAACACAATTTTGAATTAAAATGTACTATTTTTCAATATTCATTAAAAAATGAACTTTATCAAAAAATAACAAAAAATTTAACCAAGGTAAATTTTGATATATTTATTCTATATAAGAATTATATTTTTTCAAATAGAACATAAAAAACATAACAATCTAGATTAAAAAATGGTTCTCCATTGAAAGGCAGCAAAACGACCTTTTAATAATATTAGAGTGTTTTATGTTTAAAATTGGATTAATTCTAATTTGAATCATCGAAAAATCATTGGATAAATGTAATAACATTTCAGAAACATGTATAACTATATTATATTAATATATTTTCATTCCCACCAACACAACGACAAGGCAGTAATGACCATTTAAAATAATAATTTTATTATTTTATTATTTTTTGATATAACTCAATGTTGTGTGCAACATAAGATTTTAGAGAAGGCCATTGTTGTGTGTTAGGTCCACTATCTGGAAATGTGTCCTATTTAATGTTAAATTAATATCATATACATAAATATTAATATATATGAAAATGAAATATTATATAAATACCTAGGATGTTACATGTGGCATGCAGGCTATCCATGGGAATTTTTTCTCCCAGTGATGTCGAGCATAGTAGTGAAAATCAGGACCCCCTATAGAGGTTCTAGTTACCTTGCCTATGATGTTGATCATCAGTGGTTAACTTTTGGAGGTTCAAGAATACCCATAGACTATGTGTGGGATATGAGATAGAGATCCCCTTTCTCTCTCATCTGGGTTCATTATGAGTATATATGTGTTTTGGGTTTTATTTCCCTCTTTCTTTTAGTTGTTTTGACAAATTATTGTGTATATCTCTATCTATCCATATTTAGTTTTCTTGTTATATACTGGGTATGCATATACTCACCCCTGAATGATATTTTTCCTCATTTTTGTTTATCATATAGATGATGGATACATAAATGTTGAATCTAGTAGAGCATAGTGATACTTGGGTGCACTAACCTCATATGATGGATACATAAATGTTGAATCTATTTTGGGGTTTATTATTTTCCTATTCAATTTTGTTTTATTATATCTTACAATTTTTTAATATCATATATTTTGTTTCATGCATGGATTTACTCAATATGTTTTTGTCTTTTCATTATATTCCTCTACACACATTCATGGAGATGGTTCAGCACATGTGTAGATCTACATTATATGAAGGCCTCCCATTTACATTATACCCTTTTGAGGCTTTTCAACATACCCTATCCTATTATATGTATAATTGGGGTTTTCATGGCTATACCATATACCAGTTATGTGTAAAGACCTGTAAATTTCAAGGAATTATGTTTTCTTAAATTCTTGGGGAATTTAAGAGTACGCAGTTTTTGAAGGAACCTGATTCTGAGGCCCGGTGTGCCTGGAATCATTTTCTGAAGTTTACCTCAGGTACGTCTAGTAAATGGACGAGCGGGGTTTTTCTATCTTTTGAACCGGTGCTCAGAATCGAAATCTGAGGGCACCGATGAAACCGAAGTGCTAGTAATTGCATAAGAAGCCCTTTTTTGGAGTTGTGTTTCCTCAGGGGGAGTTGTTTAAAAAAATAAGGTTTAAGTGTTAAGTGAAATAAAGTGGTTTCACACCTTTATTTCTCTCATCTAAGTGGTTTAACTCCCTTGCATGGGAGTTGGGTGGGTCCCACTTAATCCTACATCTTCATGTTAGGATTTTAGTGAGGTGGGGACCACACGAGTCCCCACCTTTACAAATTCCCTAACTCCTCTAAAACCCTCTTAAATTATGTGACACTCCCTCACTTAAATGTTGCCAACATAACTCCATTTAATTTTGACAACTCAAGATTAATTAAATGAAGTAAATTCAACTTTTGAATTTTGAAAAATGATGACATGAGTAATAAAATAAGGAAAAATCCTTATTTTAATTTTTTTGTTTCATTGTGGGGAGATTTCAGAGAGAATACACTATGTCTTGAAGAACACAATCTTTTACGTTGAAGAACACCGAGAAATTGACGAAGAACGTTGTCACGTCATTCCATCTTCTCTCTGGGTTAATGAAATGGAGACGTTGATTCCTCCTTAGACGTTCTACATCGATGTAAACAGAGCCTCACCCCATGATGTTGTCTTCCACGATGCAAGCTTCTGCGATCTTCTATGAGGTATGGGTTTTTCCTTCGATCAAGTTTGGTAATCATATTCGTGAATTATTAAAACCACTTGTTATCCTTATAAAAGGTGGAGGTTGGACCGCACAAACATGACTGATCCTCCTTCCCTATTCATCTTGATCTTTGTGAATCGTGATGCCAATGATGGCACGGTTCTGTTGCACCATGTGGGAACGAGAGAACCGCGGCCGGAGCAGGCCGCGAAGAAGGTGCGCGGCGCCGTCGCGCCACGCCGGTAATTCCAAAGGAAGTCGCGGCCAAGAGCAGGCCGCAGCGGAGGGGCGTATTGCCGTTGTGTTGCGCTGGTCGGATAGGGGTCGCGGACTAAGGGTGAGGCGATGCAGAGGAGGGCGGCCGAACTCTTACGGCTGTCGGTGCTCCAGCAGGCGGGACCAGCAGGTCCTATGGCGGCTCTCCGGCCGCCCATTTCAGCCGACCATTTTTTCGGAAGTCCGTGGGTCATAGCCCTCAGTAGGTGGAAAGGGTGGGCCCCCCAAGAGGGTGCTTCCATATCTCCATCAAGGGGGAAGCGCCCTCCCCCCCCCCAGCATCCCGCTCGTCCAAAGGCCGAGCCGCATGCCATATGGGTCGGGCCACCCGTGCCGGGCCGGACCGCCCGCCCCGGGCCGAGCCGCCCGCGCTGGGCCAGACCCCCGCACCAGGCCGAGCCGCGTCGGCCGGGCCAGGCCACACCCAACCGAGCCGACCTAGGGGGTATTGGTCCGTGTCGGACCGGGGCCAAACCCTCTGTTATCAGATAGATCCTTTCAAACACCCATAACATGGGATACAGATCTCCAATAGACGCACCGTCAGTTGTGTTGGGATCATTGGATCAAGATGGCTGTTTAAATATATTACACCCAAGGTTTCAAGGAGCTTTGGGTATGGCCTGGTTGGTTCGAACACGAAACCAAACGGTCCCTCAGAGCGAAAAGGCTTATAACTTGAGTTCCGGACGTCTGATTGGCGTTCTGTCGACTTTGTTGGATTCCTTTTAGTGAGACGGTACTATTGACATACTCCGCTCAAGTTTTGGACATAGATGGAGTACGGTCGGGTTGGTTTTAGCCTAAAAACCATCCGGCCCCCTGAGACGAAAAAGCCAAGAACTCTCAGACCGGGCATCCGACTAACACGTCTTCTGTCATGTTGAGTACATTTTGACGAGACGAAACATTGTGAAATATCAAATCTAGACTTCGTGACAGTTGATGTATCGACCCCCCTTGTCTCGTGGCGCAAACCCTCATGAAATCGCGCGTGTTGTGTTTGTAAACACTAGAGATGGATGCGACTGCGACGACGATGACGACTGTACTGGGATCCTATGTGGGTTCGGCAGCGATGACGACTATACATGGATCCTCTGTGGGTTTGGCAGCGACGATGACCATACTGGGATCATCTGTGGGTTCGATGGCGATGACTAATGTTCGTGTATCCTATGTGGGTCAGACAGTATTTGACTCTGTACTTGTATCCTTCGTGGGTCTGGCAGAGTAGTTGGCCTTGTATTCTTTGTGGGTCTGACAGCTTAGCTGGTCTTGTATCCTATGTGTGTCTGACAGGTTAGATGAATCAGTGGCTACATCTGACCATCTCTATCGCCTTTCGAAGTGTATACTAGTGTGATATGAGTCTTGACATTGAATCACTATCTTCGATATGATTGTTTTTCTATCCTGTGTGGATTGGGTTGTGCTTTCCTGTGTGGATTGATATTACGCTTTTCTGTATGGATTGGGTTGTACCTGATCTCATGAGTTGGAGACAAACTGGAATTGATGACTTAGGTATATGTATGGGCATATACCTATGTAGTGTTGTTTGATACTTGTGTTCGTATCTTTCCTTTGTGGATTATCTTTTGTGGATTCTAGGAGACCTACGGGAGTCTCGGGGTCCCTGCTGAGTATCGTATACCCACCCCTGCACATGGTATGCCCACACTACATTGTGTTGGTTGCAGAAGATGGACAACGCTGATCGTGGTTGAGGCTTGTGGAGCGGGATGGTACCCGGAGGTGGACTATCTGGCGGGACGTACACGGAGTGGACGGATGGACTCATGGAGACGACGAGACTATCTGTACTCACCCTTCAGGAGGGAGTTCTAGAGGACGAATTTGTGGTTTCTAATTTACTTTTCAGTTTTTGTAATTTCTTTCTAGTTGTACTTCACTTTTAGTTGAGTTTGTATACTGGGCCATTTACCTTCCAGCACTAACTATTGTACTCAGTTTACTTAATGATTACATCAGCTTGCGTACTCTATGGTGTTTGTTTTCTTATATAACGGAAATGCCTTCCCTTTCATCAGGATTTAAGCCTTTGGTTCTAGTCGCCAGCCCCTCGCCTATAGAATACAGGATTGGGGTAGTCACGACATGAGCCCCGAGGATGGGTCGTGACAAATTGGTATCAGAGGAGTTTGGTTCTACTACAGAACCCTGGACTCTGATCGTTCTTCTATCTGAAGCAATAGTGTTAAGGTTATTGAGTGTGGTTATCAGTCCAGGGAGTCTAGTGTTGGTGCGGAGGCCGACGTATACATACACCGGGACACTGACTTCTGATTTCTGACTCAATGCATGAAAACATTGATTGCATGTGTGTTTCAAAGTTTTCTTTGTGATTACTTGTGTCAGCTCACCCGGTATACTATATTGACCGTGGTGCACCTATTCTGTTTCAGGATGGCTTTACGACAGCAGCTAGCTAGGGTTTCAAGATTTGTACGAGATGACATCCCACTGAGTGACGAGGCCTCGGTGCAGGGCCCCATTACAGCGGAGGCACCGATGGTACCTCTACACATCGAGCCACTGATGCAACCAGACCCAGCAGCTGAGAGTGCACGTCGCCTTAGTGCACTGCATGAGTTTCGGCGTTAGAGACCTCCCGGGTTCCGTGGGGAGACGGACCCTCAGGAAGCAGAGGATTGGTAGGAGGCTTTTGTTCAAGTTTTCATATTAGTAGGCACACTAGAAGACCTCATGGTGATCCTTGCAGCATGTCTACTACACGTGGAAGCAGGTAGATGGTAGAGCATGATGCTTCAGGTGCACGACAAGTCAACTCTTATTTGGACGGTCTTCGAGAGCCTCTTCCGCTCGGAGTTCGTTCCAGCCACCCTCTGTGCGTTGCGCATCCAGGAGAAACTACAGTTGCATTAGGGCATCATGACTGTAGCCCAGTACTCATCAAGAATTACCGATCTCTCGTGCTACTCCACGGACATGGTACGAGACCCATTCTTCCAGGACCGAACCTTCGACGAGGGACTAAGGCATGAGATCAGGGCATCGATGATCTCCCTCAGCATACCGACGCAAGAAGGATTACTGGAGGGATCCCTTCTTGTAGAGAGCTTTATTTCTGATCCTACACCAGCAACGAGACCTACCGAAGGGCTGCACGTAGAGGAGTCTTCTACAGATGGAATTCGAAGGATGAAACAACAGTCGAAGAGGACACGTCCATCAGGTGGACGACCATAGGATACTTGCTCAGAGGTGCAGGGCACATGGCGCGGAGCCAGCCTTACGAGGAGCAGACAGTGCTATGCATGCGGCCCGTAGGGCCGCATGGCTCGTGACTGCCTGACCCACTATGCAAAGTAGCAACAGACAGTTGAAGGACCACACAGGTAAAGGCAGAGGTTCGACCGTGGTGGTCCGTAGGGAGTAGGCGGACGAGGTAGAGGATCTGGCCGAGCGGCATGTGGTGGATGACGTTTTGAGGCTCTACCACCACCACCTCCAGGAGGTCCACCCTGACCACAGGGAGCTGGCAGACAGAGGCAGGCTCAGATTCAAGCAGTGGAGGCCTACGACCACAGTGCACTAGAGATTATTCAAGGTACTATCTGGGTCTACTCCACCCTTGCTGCATTTCTTATAGACACAGGTGCGATTCATTCTTTTAGTGCCGCTGCCCTTCTCCGGAGCTTGGAGATTTCTACGGAGCCGTTGGCTCGATCTTTACGGATAGAGACTCCTAAGGGAGCAGACTCGACGATTACGTACTGGTGCCGGAAGTGTGAGCTTACTATAGGAGGCAAGAACTTTGGCTGGGATCTTCTTGTAGTGGCGTCGAGGCCTTACGACGTCATCTTGGGCATGGATTGGTTATCTAAAGTTCATGCTCAGATAGACTGTATTTGGCGCATAGTGCAGTGTGTCTGCACCGATGTGTGCAGGTTCACCTACACCAGCGAGAAGGGAGCCATTGCAGTGTAGGATGGACTCACGCAGAGGAGAGGACAACCGACCACTCATCAGTTGGCTAGCCCCATCCTAAGAGCATTGGACGTGCAATGTCCGAGTTTTGCTGTAGTGGTGGATCAGTATGCAGACGTTTTCCCTGACGACGTTCCAAGACTACCTCCCCACAGAGAGGTAGAATTCTATATTGACATGTACCCAGGGACAACCCCGATATCAACACCAGCATATAGGATGTCTCTCGCAGAGCTAAATGAGCTATGGGTCCAATTGGAGGACTTTCAGGGAAAGGGATTTATACGACCCAGTGTTTCACCCTAGGCTTCCCTGATTATGTTCGCGAAGAAGGCGGACAAGAGCTTGCGACTGTGTTTCGATTACCACCACCTGAACCAGGTGACCGTTAATAACAAGTATTCGCTTCTGAGGAATGACGACCTATTAGATCATATCAAGGGAGAACAGTGGTTATCGAAGATAGACCTCAGGTTATGCTATCATCATCTCAGAGTTTGAGATGAGGATGTGCAGAAGATGGCATTCAGGTGTCGGTATGGCCACTATGAGTTCTTGGTTATTATTTTCAGTGTAACCAACACTCCAGCAGTTATTATGAGTCTAATAAACAAGATATTCTATCCATACCTTGATCTATTTGTCGTAGTCTTCATCGATGACATATTGATATACTTGACTACTAAGGAGGAGAACGCCTAACACTTGTTAGTTGTACTGGACACACTCCGAGAGCACCAGCTTTATGGTATGATCTCGACGTGCTAGTTTTAGATACATGAGGTCAACTTATTGGGGCACATCATCTATCAGGCGGAAGTTTTGGTAGATCCTGTGAATATCGAGGCAGTGCAAGCTTGGGAGCCACCTAGGAGCGTGACAGAGGTGCAGAGTTTCCTAGGTCTGGCTGGGTACTATCGTAGATTTTTGGCATACTTCTCCAGAGTTGCAGCTCCCCTCTCATCTTTGGAGAAGAGGTAAAACCCTTTTTATGGTTAGATAGATGTTATTAGAGCTTCCAGAAGCTGAGACAGTGATTGAACAGTGCACCCATATTGAGGCTACCAGAGGAGAGAGTAGGGTACGTTGTTTACTACGATGCATTAGGGAATGGACTCAGGTGTGTCCTGATACAGGAGCGGGTAGTGATCCCCAATGGATCACGATAGTTGAGGAATCATGAGTCGAACTACGTTACCCATGACCTAGAGTTAGTAGAAGTGGTATTCTCCCTGAAGATGTGGCAGCACTATCTGATGGGTGAGAACATTACAATCTACTATAACCACCAGAGTATCTGGTACATCTTCTTGTAGAAGGACCTGAACCTGAGACAGTGATGATGGATCAAGTTCCACCAAGACTATGAATTTTATATATTCTATACTCCTGGAAAGGGGAACATTGTAGCTGATGCTCTGAGCAGGAGGACGGGCATCCAACTACTTGGAGAGGCGACATAGCAGTTAGCCGCTTTACAGATATCCTTTGTGGATAAATTTGGGGCTACCTTTCTATAGTCGCTCATAGTCACCCCTCCACTTATTCAGTGGGACAGAGAGGAACAACTTTGGGACGTTGACTGTGAGACGTGGTGTGCACAGATATCCTCAGGAAATGCACTTGATGGATTCTATGTAGGAGGAGAGCACATCGTCCTTTTGAGAGGACGTACCATGGTACTAGATGGTTTGAAGGAGGAGGTGCTGAGGGAGTTTTATACATCCCCTTTGGCGGTACATCAAGGAGTGGCGAAGATGTACTAGGATACTAGACAACATCACTGATGTTTGGGTATGAAGAAGGTTGTAGCAGAGTTCGTTTCACGATGCCTCACCTGCCAGCAGGTGAATTCGGAGCACCAGGTACTACCAGGCTTGGTACAACCCTGGGAGTTCCCGAAGTGGAAGTGGGATGGGATATCTTTGGATTTTCTGACTGGTTTTCCACGTACTTCGATAGGACACGACTCCATTTGGGTGATCGTAGACCGACTCACCAAGTCGTACCACTTCTTACTCATCAGAGAGCAGGGCTCAGTGGATAGCTTGTGACGCCTCTAATTTAGGAGATCATATGGCTTCATTGTGTGCCATTATCTATCATCTTCGATCAAGATGCTCTCTTTACATCATAGCATTGGAAGGGGGTAGAGGAGGCATTCGAGACGCAGCTATTCCTGAGCACCTCTTTTCACCCTCAGACGTATGTTCAGGTGGAGAGGACCATTCAGACTCTTGAGTACATGCTCCGTGAATGTGTCCTTAACTTTCGATACTGCTGGGAGGATCATCTACCCTTGGTGGATTTTGCGTACAACAACAGCTACCACTCCACTATCGAAATGGCACCATATGAGGCATTGTACGGCTGACCTTGTAGATCACCTCTCTGCTGGACAGACCCTGGGGTGTCAGCACTTGTGGGACTAGAGATGGTCTAGCCCACGATAGAGAAGGTCCAGGTCATCTAGGAGTGGATGAGGACTGCTCAGAGCTGACATAAGTCTTCTGCTGGTAGGAGGCGGAGTCCACTAGAGTTCGAGGATGGTGAAAACGTTTTCTTACGGGTCTCACCTCGGCGTGGATTTCAGAGATTTGGCTGGGGCGGCAAGTTATATTCGGGCTTCATCGAACCATTTCAGGTTCTCAGAAGGATAGGCGAGGTAGCATATCGCCTGGCTCTTCCACCTTAGTTGCACCAGGTGCACGACATCATCCACGTATCTCAGATTAGTAGATACGTGCATGATCTGATGCATATCATTGACCAAGGAGAGTTGGACATCGATGATTGGGCGACTTTTGCGGAGGTCCCGGTGGAGATCGAGTATCGATAGGAGTGGGTCCTATGTGGGCGATTGATTCCTCTAGTGCGAATCAGATGACAGCATGGGAACCCCCAAGAGAGCACATGGGAGCGGGCAGCTCAGATGCATGCCCAGTACCCTCATTTGTTTCCCTAGTCTGTGTTGTATCTTTATGGGGATGTAAATCCCTGAGGTGAGAGTAATGTAAAGACCCATAAATTTCAAGGAATTTTTTTTTCTTAAATTCATTGGGAATTTACGAGTATTCAGTTTCTAACAGCACCTGAATTTGAGGCTCGGTGTGCCTGTAATCATTTTCCGAAGTTTAGCTCGGGTACATTCAGTAAACGGATGAGCGGGTTTTTTGAAACTTTTGAACTGATTCTCGGTATCGATATCTGAGGGCACCGATGAAACCGCAGCGCCGGTAATTGCATAAGATGACCTTTTTTGGAGTTGTGTTTTCTCGGGGGAAGTTGTTTTAAAAAATAAGGTTTAAGTGATAAGTGAAATAACATTGTGTGACAACTTTATTTCTCTTATCTAATTGGTTTAACTCCCATGGGTGGGAGTTGGGGTGGGACCCGGTTAATCATACCTCCTCTTGTTATGATATTAGTGAGGTGGGGCCCACACGATCCCTCGCCTTTTCAAATTCCCTAACTCCTCTAAACACCTCTTAAATTATGTGACACTCCCTCACTTTAATGTTTCCAACATAACTCCATTTAATTTTGACAACTCAATATTAATTAAATGAAGTAAATTCAACTTTTGAATTTTGAACATTGATGGAATGAGTAATAAAATAAGGCAGAATCCTTATTTTATTTTTCATGTTTCATTGTGTGGATATTTTGGAGGGAATACTCTATGCCTTGAAGAACATCAGCTTCTACTTTGAAGATCACCGAGACTTCGACGAAAAACGCTGTCACGCCATTCCATTTTCTCTCCACGTCAATGAAATAGAGAAACCACTTCCTCCTCAGAAGTTCTCCATTGATATAAACAAAGCTTCACCCCACGACGCCATCTTCCGCGACACAAGCTTCCATGATCTTTTTTGAGGTTGGGGTTTTTCCGTCGATCATGTTTGGTTATTATCTTTGTGAATTATTAAGACTGCTTGTTATCGTTATAACGGGAGGAGGTTGGACCACAGAAACACGGTTGATCCTCCTTCCCTTTTCATATTGATCTTCATGAATTATTAACTCAAAGACGGCGCAGTTCCGTTGCATCGCGTGGGAATGGGAGAACCGCGGCCGGAGCGGTCCACGACGAAGGTGCACGATGCCGTCGTGCTGCGCTGCGCCGTGAAGCCAAAAGAAGTTTCGGCCAAGAGCGGGCCGCGGCAGAGGGGCGAGGCGCCGTCGCACCGTGCTGGTCAAATATGGGCCACAACCTATTGCAGTGGCGTTGCAGAGGAAGGCAGACGGACTCCGCCGGCCACCGGTGCTCCAGGTGGCGGGACCAGCAGGTCCCGCAGCGGCTCTCCGGCCGGCCATTACGGCTGGCCGTTTTTCGGAAGTCTGGTGGTCATAACCCTCAGAAGGTGGAAAGGGTGGGCCCTACAAGAGGGGTCCTCCATTTCTTAATCAAGGGTGGCAGCACCCCCCACATCCCGCTCGGCCGAAGGCCGAGCTGCTTTCCACGCGGGCCAGGCCACCCGCGCCGGGCCGGACCTCCCGCGCTGGGCCGGGCCGCCCGCACTATGTCGGACCCCCACGCCGGGCCGAGCCGTGCTGACTGTGTCGGGCCGTGCCAGCCGGGCCGGGCCACGCCCACCCAGGATGGACCCGAACCCGGGTCAGGTCTTCCCGGTTCGGGCCGACCCATGGGGTATTGGGCTGGGTCGGACCGGGCCCAACCCCCTATTTTCGGATAGATCCGTTAAAACGCCAATAACATGGGCTGCGAACCTCCGATATATGCATCGTCAGTTGCGTTGGGATCCTTATATTGAGGCTATTGTTTAGGAATATTACAATAAAGGTTTTTGAGAACTTTGGGTATGGTCGTGTTGGTTCGAACACGAAATCAATCGGGCCCTCGGAGTGGAAACGCTTATAACATGAGCTCCGAACATTCGATTGACGTGTCGTCGACTTTGTTGGATTCCACATAGTAAGATGATTATTTTGTCTCACTTCAATCGAGGTTTGGATGCAACTAGAGTACGGTCAGGTTGGTTTTATCTTAATAACCAATTAGGCCCCTGGGACGAAAAATCCAATAACTCTCAGACCGGCCGTCCGACTAACGTGTTGTTTGTCGCGTTGAGTTTCTTTTGACATGATAGAACATTGGGATACTTCAACTATGGACTTTGTGATAGTTGATGTATCGACCCCCCTTGGCTCGTAGAGTGGACCCTCCTGGAATCGAGTGTGTTGTGCATGGAACTCTAGAGCTGGCTGCGACTACAAGGACGATGACGATTGTACTGGGATCATACATGGGTTCGGTAGCGATGACGACTGTACCTGGATCCTCCGTGGGTTCAGTAGCGATGAAGACCATACTAGGATCCTCCGTGGATTCGACGGTGATGACTACTGTTCATGTATCCTATGTGGGTCCAACGGTATTTGACTATGTACTTGTATCCTATGTGGGTCTCGTAGAGTAGCTGGTCTTGTATCCTTTTTGGGTCTGACAGCTTAGCTAGTCTTGTATCCAATGTGGGTCTGATAGCTTAGATGAATCAGTGGATACATCTTCACATCTCTACCACCTTACGAAGTGTATACCTGTGTGAGCTGAGTCTTGACATTCAATCACTATCTATGATATGATTGTTTTGCTATCCTCTATGGATTGGGGTGTGATTTCCAATATGGATTGAGATTACGCTTTCCTGTGTGGAATGGGTTGTACATGAGATCATGAGTTGGAGAAGAACTGGAATTGATGTCTTAGGTATGTGTATGGGAACATACCTAAGTAGTGTTGTTTGATTCTTATGTTCGTATCTTTCCTTTGTGGTTTATCCTTTGTGGATTCCTGGAGACCTATGGGAGTCTCAGGGTCTCTACTGAGTATTGTATACTCACCCCTGCACGGGCTACACCTGCACTACGTTGTGTTGGTTGCAGACGACAGACAACGATGATCGAGGTTGAGGCTTGTGGAGCGGGACGATATCTGGAGGTGGACTATCAGGCGAGACGTACACGGAGTGGACGGCCGGACTCGGGGAGCCGACGAGACTATCTGTACTCACCCTTCAGGTGGGAGTTCCGGAGGACGACTTCATGGTTGCAGCTTTACTTTTCTGTTGTTGTACTTTCCTTCCAGTTGTACTGCACATTCAGTTGGGTTTGTATACTGGCCCATGTACTTTCCAGCACTTACTATTGTACTCTGTTTACTTACTACTTACATCAGCATGCTTACTCTGTGGTGTTTGTTTTCTTATATAAAGGTAATTCCTTCCCTTTCATCAGGATTTATGCCTTTGGTGCTAGTCGCCAGCCCCTGGCCGATGGAAGGAGAGCTTGGAGTAGTCACAGCTTGGGCCCCGAGAACGGTTCATGACATTATGCATTCCCAAGTGGTTCGGGTCGTGACACTATTTTATCACTCCCTTCCACGTGTTCTGTTAGTGGCTAATAGCTCTAAAATATATGCCTTTTATAACCGATGCATTATTCACCATCTTGAGGCCTACTGAAGGAAGGAATCACACAATCACCTTATCCCTTGTTTTAGTATTTTTTCAAGGATTGGTACTCTTTAGGTGGATGGGGTCATGATAGGATTAAAAACATTTATATAATTTAAAATACATTTTTATGAAAAATAATTTTTCATCATTCTTTCAGGTTTCAGTTGAAATTAAATTCTGAAACAAAAATAAATTGAATTTGATAGAATGGATTCCAAATTTTTTATCAACTTAGTAAATACTATTCAATAACTTACATTTTTTTATAATGAATAGTAAGCATTATGTTAGTAGAGTTAAGGTAAAATTGGGTTTACCATTGGTTAATATGAAGAAATAAGGGTTAATCTGGCATAAATAATTCTATAAATAAGATATTCTATTTATATTTCTAAACTAGGTAATCTAATATTTAAATATGGTTCATTTTGGATCCATTATTCTTCAATAACACATAAATATATTTTATTATTTTTAGAAACTCCATATATGTCCTCCCAGCCATATATAAAAGGATACCCACTCTCCACTCTTCTCTAAACATATAGAATATTATGTCTCTATCATTATACACCCAGTTAGATTCTTTATATCCCTTATCCTATCATATTTTCCTAGTTATTATTAGAAAAACATGAATGAAAGGATTTATTTATAAAAAATATTATGTTTTCTAAAGAAGAGTTATAGTTATTAATGAGGAATTTATATTTTATTTCTTATTATACCTCATTGAAATATAATTCAAAAATGTTGAAATTATAAATAAAAAATTATCTTCCATAAAAAGGAAGTTTTTATGTCAATTAAATAATTTATATCCATCACCACCAATCATGAAGTGGGAAACAGACCCATCACCCATGTATATAGTGGACAACCTCCCTACAAACTGATATAATTCATTTTCCATCACTAATTCTCAGGGAAGGTTATAATGATAGTTTAAATTTATATTTATTTAATAAAAGAAATATTTGTACATATTTGAATTTATGATATCATGTTTTTTTATTACCATACTCTATATTCAATAATGATAACATCGTTCATGCATACCTGTAGATTTTCACCTCTATAGAGCGATGTGATTATTTTTTTTACTGTATACATGGATACAATATATAAATTTATTTCACTAAATAATTGCAAATTGAGGATATAATCATAATTATATTATGATAAAAGGATATCCACCATATTTCCCTCATGTAATTTATAAAATGAAACGGTACTCATTAGTATGTACAAAATACAATCTCGATGATTGTAACATAATTTATTTTTCATAACCATCTTTTAGGGTAGGTTTAAAAAGAACAATTATTATATAAAAATAATGAATATGTAATAATTATTATTCTAGATATGATGGAATAATGAAATTTTCAACCATGATCGACATACCAGATTCACTTTGGCCATATGAGCCCAATATCATCAAAACATCAAATGTAAAATTAATTGACTATGTAATTAAATATAACATGGTGATAAATAAAAAAAGGTATAAGAATCATGAATATTTTTTTTAAAAAAAAATATATAATTAATATAATTTTTTTATTTAGGATGAAAAGGAATGTACTTAAGGATTCGAACTCAAGGTAAGGGACACATTACTGTAAAATCTAAATTTTAAAGTGTTTTGATGATTTATTTTCAAAATATTATCCTTCAATTTCCATATTTTTAAAATTATTTTAAGGATGTATTTATATGGATATAAATTATTTATAAAGGAAATTTTATTTCACTTTTTAGTCTTTTTTCAATTATTTTCGTAATGAATTTTTTATGTATATTATATAAATAATTTAAAAAAACGGAAAACGTATTTTTATATTAAACTGTATACGACATCAATAATTAATTCTATCGAAATACCTATTTTTTGATATCTGGAATAATTTAAATTATTTAATTTTTTATTCTAATAAATATCATAAATTATTTTCTTTTTATATTTCAAATATTTTTAAATTAAATATATATTTAAATTTTCAGAAATGATTTATCATAGATGAAAAAAATATATTTTTATGAGTATGAAAATTGAAATGACATAATTAATGTATTATTGTTATGTTATAGAACTTTTGAATTAGTTATGATGACAGGGGACCTCAATATAGCTCATAGGGATGGTTAGCCTAAAATAGCTCATGATGCTGGGTGATCCAATTAGTACACATGATGATATGTGATCTGGATATTTCTCTCCAATGCATTGGGTAAATGGATAGAGTTAATTAGTTAGGTTTCTCCTAAGAGAGTATTGGAATTTACCGAATGGGTTAATCCATTTGTAAGAGTTGCTGTAAAAGTGTTATGGAAATTATATTTCATGTTACCTACATGATTTACCAATGCTTTATGTGGGTTTCATGGGATTCTTATTATTTTACATGGTAAGAAAATGAGATTATGTTTAAAGGGGTATATATTCTACTTCTTATGTATTAAATTTATAACTTTGTGGAAAAGAATTCATGACTATTTTAATGATTTCAATGAAACATTAATAAATTTAACTTTTCATTTTAGATTTATTATGAAATTATTTAGGAGTATAATTGGGTAGAGAAATTGATTTCCTGGGAAAAACTGATTATTTTTAGCTCAATGTATATTTTAAATAATTAAAATTATAATGTGTATTCAAGAACCAGTGGGTTTATTTAATTCATTTATATGTCCCTTTGATAGATTTTTATTACCATCCCACAGTTTAATATGATTTTAATAGTGTTTAATGGATGATTGAGGACAAGGATGAGGTCAAGATTAAAATTTTGCAGATATGACATGAGAATGGACCACTATTTATCATAATAGTAATGTATTGTGGGAAAAATGGATACATAATGGTAGTTTAAATCTTTTAAGGTAATATTTATTTATGTAAGGGTGATCAACTAATTCAATAAAACATAGAAACTAAAATATATTCTAGAATTTAGTAAAGGTACTTATACTCTAAAGATTATATATCATGTAGTGGTTAAGGAAGGGTCCTTATAAATATTAACGTTCTTCTTAAATTCTATATCAATCTCATCTAGTTCTCTTTCCATCTAAACATTGAGATCAACAACTCATTCATGTTGATCATCATGTTCTTCTTCAAGTTTTGGTTTCTCTAATATAGAAATCATAACATCTTCTATTACTATGATTAACAAGGTCTCAAGGCCTTATCTATAATGTTCTACCATATTATACTTCTTATTAATTACTAACACTATTATATGAAACTTCTATCAACTTAATTTTATTGAAATGAATTTCTTTCTGGGGAAAAAATTATTCTTAGAATTTTAGTGAATTCAATATCGACATCCTATCATTCATATCATTTTGGACACCTATTATTATTTGATCAAACATTATGCAATTAAATAATGAAAAAAGTATCTTAATCTATATTAAACCATTATTAGTCATAGAACTCCCATTACAAGAGATACGAAATCAACACTCACAAATTTTTCTTCATTTTTAGTCTCAATAACTCATGCATCTATACATATATAAATTAGATTTATTTTGAGGAATATTCTAATTAACCTTATCACTTCACTCACATTTCTTATCTGAAAAATGTGTTATGTATATCATCAAGAGACCAATCCCCAACATTAACTTCATTTAGTGGATACTCATTTAGTTTTTAAATAATTGGAAATATATATATATTATTCTATAATATCTGGGAATATTTTTACACATTAACAATAATATGAATATCTACATTAAATTCATTAATATGGTTATGTTCCCACTATAACACATCTTTAAAATAAATTAATCTATTAAGATAAACCTAAAACATTGTCTCTTTAACATTTCTATCACCTTTATAAATTTCATAAAGATTCCTATAATTTCTTGCAGGTGTTTTATAACCCAAATAATTCTAGTAAAAAATATTATATAATGATCCAAACAAATAATTTTGATCATTTTGATCATCATCCAACAATTTACAATTTTTTCAATCATTGTTATCTATGTAATATCACTAACATTTTTTCTATGAACTAATACAGAGAATAATTCAAACCAAGGAGATTTTAAATGACATATCATTATATTATCACATACCTAATAATGAAATATATTAAATAAGGGAATTAATTTCCCTTTAAAACATTATCCATGATGAAAACATTCTTTGATAGACTCAACAAGAATTAACTAATGGATATAATACTAATATTTGTAACCTGAGGTCCCATAATAAAACCTAAGAGGGAGTAAATTAGGGTTTTCATAATAATATTTTCACTAATTCAAAGTGATCATATCATTGTGCTTTCAAATAAACTCTGGTATTCCAAAGATTTCATAAAAAAATAGTGGGATAAATAGAGTGTTTTTAATGATTTAATTTAATTTGAACATCCTTATTTTAATTTATTTTTAGAGTCAACCCTTTCACTTTTTAATTAGTTAATTAAATCTCAATAAAATTGTTTAGGAGATCCTTATACATAATTTTTTAGTATTTTTGGGATAAAATATCTTAAATAATTTCACTCTACTAACATACAATTTATAATTAGTTTTTTAATTCAAAAATTTTTTGTAGTGATCTCATTTCTATGTTAATGTAGTTGAAACATGGTATATGACTTTTTTATGGGCCATTGCATCCTTTTAATGAGGAACTCGCAACCAAGAACAAGTAGTTTACACAATATGACAACTGGGTATATAATGTTGACACTCCACAATTGAGTGAAAATAGCTTAAATTTATCCAAAATCAAAATACAATTAATTGATACTTCAAGTAGAAATTAATGTGTTGTATAATTTGAACATATATTCAACAAATAATTATAAACTCCTTGAAACTAATAATAGATGTATCATCCACAAGATAGTAATTCATCACGGTGTAGTTTCTCTAATGTGATCTTCACTATAGAACGATCTTCAATGACTGTATCGATAATATTTCTTCATATTTCCTTTATTTTTATTTATCATTCAGTTTCAAAGATGCAGAGAATAATTATACTACATTATATATTAGTTTTATACATTGAAAAAAAATCAGCAAGAGTTTATTAGTAGCATTTTGTAATATTCTATTTCTTTGATATTCTAATAGACAATTATATAAGAGAGATTATTTCATTCATATAAATATTCTCCCATATTATTAGGTAAATAAAAATGATATATTAAATAAGATTTCACCAATTTATCATTTTTAGAAATCAACATATTCAAATACTCTGACTGTTAGAGATTTGTGTCATGACCCATCCCCTGAGATCAGTGTCCTGACTTTCCCAAGCCCACCTTCCATAGGCCAGGGGCTGGTGTCTAACATTGGAATTTTGATACCCAAAAAGGGAAGACATTGTGTTTAAACCTGTATACACACAGATAGGGAACACTGCACAAATGCAAAAACCAGAAATCGAGTAGCAAAAACACCATTAAAACCACCATTTAGAGTAAAAGTATGTACTGAAAGAAAAAGGAACCAGTATACAAGACCAGCTAAAATGAGTAGAAAGAAAACAAGCTCTATATACTGTCCTCCAAGGACCCTTCCAGAATGGTAGGTATGACTCGTAACTGCAGATCAGCATGTCAATCGGTCAGCTCTGTGTACTGTCTTTCCCTAGCTCTCCAATATCTTATTAAACCTGTTCTTCTTCTGTTGAAGACACAAAAAGGTGTTGGAAAAGACCATACCAGGGTGAGTATAAATATACTCAGTAAGGACCACGAGACCCACGAAGGTATCTTGGACCTAGATAAAATTAAAACCACAAATCATGATCTCAATAAGAAAGAAAAATGTAAAAGATAGATCACACCATGTATACAACTTATAGAACTGGAATAAATATGATTACACATAAATCAAGATCATCATATTCTTTCGAGATGATTTTTCTACTAGACCATACAGGGTCGCTAGGTTCTGACCCACTGAGGATCTCTTGGTTCTCACCAATAGAGTATCACTTTATGCTGACCCCCATAATATCGCTCGGTGCTGACCCATGGATGATCTCTACATGCTGACCCACATACGATAACAAGATGCTAACCCACAGATGATCACATAGGGTTGACTAATAGAGAATCGCTACGTGTTGGCCCGCATAGGATCACGATGTGTTTTCCCACATTGGATTACTATTCCTTTATCACGTCACAACCAACCAATGGATTCTCGCACTTAGCAAGCCTGTTTTCCAGAGGAACCGCTTCTCAAGACATAAGTCATAACTCAACCATCCCGATGTAACACATAGAGTTTCACCAATGGACCGACTCCTCGTATGGGTCCCAACACAACAAATGAGGCGTCGATCAGATGCCCAGTCTTTATGTTATGTGATTTTTAGTAAAAATGTCTCAGTTGTATTCGAGTCCGATCCAACCCGGGTGTACTCCAACATTTTACAAAAATCAATCATAGTATCTCAAAAGTTCCTATTTGCTGAAAATTTCTTCATTCCATAGAAGGAGAATCAATCAGACGCTCCGTATGTAAGATATAGTCATTTTAGTGAAACAGGGTCGGTCGGGTCTGGGTTCGGTCTAAACCGGGGGGGGGGGGGGGACCAACCCAGACCGAACCCAGAGTCCGGAAATGGTCTGGCCTATTAGGCCCATGGGTTTGGCATTTCTGGAATGGGTCCATACCTCCTGGATATCTTGGTCAATGCGTTGTGGGTAGATTGTACTGGACTGGACGTGGAGCGTCTGTTGTTCCCAACAAGCGGTGCCAGTGAGGCACTGCCCCATCTCCTCAAATGGCCAACACGAGGCGAAATTTTTGTGTGCTATTTGAGAAACTTGAGTGGGCCTCTCTATCTCTACACGGTGCATCAGCGCCACATCCTCCACCCACCATGGTCGTCCGGGATCTACACAATTCCACTGTGGCACCTATGGGTGCTGCCTTCTCCACATGGACAACCACCACCACTAGTCGCTAGAGATGCTGTGCCGGTGGCGCCGCACCGGCGGCTCCTTCTGCGGGCCACTAGAGATGCTCTAGTGGTCTATTTCCTTTATTAACTATTCCCGTGGGCTTCTCGGTTCACCACCTTCACTAAGAGCCCCTCGGATTTGCCTTGCTGCCTCATTTCATAGTCGACCATGAGGAATGCTCAAAAACCGAGATCAAAGGAGGGGTTGGGTATTCTTAGGATCATCCCACATAGTCTGCATTATAGTCATAATATTGGGATGGAAACAATCATCTCAATGTATATGAATAACCCCAAACTGAAGCCCTACAATGACCTCCTACAGTATAGAATGAATCACGGATCAACATGTTAGTCTATTGATGCATGTTCTTCATATTATTTACGAACAAGAAGGGGGAATGATTAACCACATAGAAATAAATTAATTCCCCTACATGGATTCATTTGAACCTATTGGGACAAGGGAGGAATTTTTTGTTCATTGACATTCCACGTTCATTAGAGTTTTTCACCACTTGCCGATCTCCAGATTGGATCTTCCAAAAATTGATGTTCTTCTTCTATTATTCATATGAGGGGGATGTCACTGGCGTTACGATAGAGGTTTCAACATCATTTTTTAAATTTCTCTCCAATAGATTGAATAATAAAAATAAAATGGTCTTGTTGTTTTTTTCATTAATGTGGTTCATTAATGAACCTTACTAATAAACCATTTATTAAATGGGATATGTAGTTACAAAATAATTAAAACATGTAATTAAATGAAACTAATTTAATTAATTTCATTACACTACATTTTCTCTAACCGTTGCTGAACTGTTGAAGAAACGTATAAAATAACTCAAAGAGTTATTTTTTAATTTTTCCCAAAATGTCCAAAACATAACATTTCCGTCCGAACCTTGTAAGTCAATGTTAATCATTTCCAAATAGAATCAAAGAGATGTGAATTCAATGGTTCCCTCAAATTTTCATTTTGATCATTGGTTCAAAAGATATAAAAACATTCTTTCATGTTTTCTAAACGTACCTTAAAAAATTTCACAAATTCGTTCCAGTATCTCAGAGCCACAGAATCAGTTTCCAATGAATTTAAATGTATCTAAATAATTCCATATGATTAAACAAAATAAATATAATTTATGGATATTTAAATTCTCCCCACCTCTGGGATTTATATCCCAGAAATCCACAATAAAAGCAAAGAAAAAATGGGGGTACTGAGCAGGAATCTAAGCCTCCCGCTCGCATGTTCTCTCTTAGACGTTCTCATGATTCATCCAAACTCACACCAGAGGAATCATATGTCCCTGAAGAACCTGATCCCATCAATCCTCTATCTCATCCAGGAACCTTGTAGACGTCTACCAATAATCAATATCTAGCTCTCCCTAGTCCATGAATTGTGATGGGTCATGCATGTATCTCCCCAGCTGTGACACATGGAAAATGTCATGCACTTGGTGAATCTGTGGGGGAAGAGCAAGGAGGTATTCCACCTCATCATCATTTCAATGAATATGGAACGGTCTAGTGAACCTCAGATATAGATTGATGCCCCAGACAAATATCTGCAATCCTCGTCTGGACAAGACCTGTACAAGACATGGCCTACCTCATTGAACTCCAAGGGTCTCCATCTCCAATAGGGATAAGACTTCTTCCTGCTATGCATAGTCTTCATCTTCTCCTAGATGATCTGAACATTCATAGTGGTATCTCGTACCAACTCTGGACCCATCTGTGATTACTCCCATGGGTATTTCCTGCATTTAGGTGATCTACATGGTCGCCCATACAAGGCCTCAAACGGTGTCATGCCGATGGTGGAATTGTACCTGTTGTTGTATGTGAACTCCACTAATTGAAGGTGGTCCTCCCAATTGGGGCCAAAATCAAGGATGCAAGCATGAAGCATTTACTCAAGTGTTTGTATGGTCTGCACAGTCTGACCATATGTATAAGGGTGAAAGGTGGTGCTCAAGCCTAGCTGAGTCCCGAACGCCTCATGTAACCCCTTCCAAAACCAGGATATAAAACAAGCATCACAATCTGAAACAATCATCGATGGAAACCTATGAAGTCATACTATCCCTTGAACATAGAGGCATCCCAAGACCTCTACATATCCCTGCTCTTGGATGGGTAGAAAATGGGCCAATTTGGGGAGTCGGTTAATGATCACCTAGATAGAGTCTTGGTCACAGGACGTGCATTTTAACCTTGCCACAAAGTCCACATGGATTCCATCCCACATACATTTTTTTACCTCTAGTGGTTGTTCTAATCCTTGTAGAACCTGATGCTCTTCCTTCAATTGCTGACAAGTGAGGCATCATGAAATGAACTCGGCCACATCTCTCTTCATACATGGCCACTAGTACTAACGTTGGATGTCCTGGCATATCTTTTCCACACCAGGATGTACCACAAAAGGGGATGTATGGAACTCCCTCATCACCTCCTCCTATAACATCACTAGTACCTTGGTGTGTGATCTAAAAAGGATGATGTTCTCACCACCTATCAAAAATTAATCAATAGCCTATCCTAAGGCTATATGAGCATGTTTGGCCTCATAGTCAACATTACTTAACAATGCATCCTAGATGTCATTGAAAGATTGAGGGAATGACATTCATAGACATGTGGTATTGTTCTCCATCACTCTTCATGAATGATATCTTCAATGAAGCTAATTGTTCTATCACCTCACACAATATATATATACCCGACCTCCTGCTGACTGTGTCTACTACTATGTTCCCCTTTATAGATGTGTAGACTATCACAATGTGATAATACTAGAGGAAAGTCAGCCATCACCAATGTCTCAAGTTCAGGTCCTTATGTTGGAAGATATACATGAGACTCTTGTGATCTAAGAAGAAAATAAATTGTTTACCTATCATGTAGTTCCACTACATCTTCTACGCAAATACCACCGATGTTAACTCCAGATCATCAGTCATGTTGTTTTTCTCATGCTGCCTTAGCTATCGTGAGACATAGGTGATCACTACTCAATCCTATATCTGGACACATCCTAGTCCCGTCCATGCATCTTCCTAATTGAATACAAATCCAACACCTTCCTCTATATGCCTCAAGATGGGGGAACTCATTAGTCCCTACCTCAGCTCCTGGAAACACTACATTCATCTCTCTATCCATACGAATTTGATGAAACTTCTTTGTCAAATATTAAAAGGGTGATGCTACTCTGAAAAAATTAGGTACAAATCTATGGTAGTACCTAGAAAAACCCAGGAAACTATTCACTTTAATCACACTCCTGGGTGGCTCCCACAAAAGCAATGCCTCTATATTCTCCAGATCCACTACAACTACAGCCATCAAGAAGACGTGTCACAGAATGTGGACATTCTATATGTTGAACTGGAACTTCAAGAGCATAGTATATATCCTGTTCTATCAGAGTGTATCCAGAACTATCTTCAGATGTGTGGTGTGATCCTCCTCCGATGCTGAGTACACCAAGATATCATCAATGCAAACCACTATGAAGCGCTTTAGGTAAGGATGCATGATCTTGTTCATGAGTCCCATGAACACTGATGGGTATTTGGCTATGCTGAAAGGCATTACAATGAACTCATAGTGTCTGTTCCAGAATCTATAAGTTTCTCTTGTACATCCTCATCCCGCATCCGAAGCTGATGATAGCCTGATCTGAGGTCTAAATTTTAAAACAACTGAGCACCCTTCTATTGTTCGAAGATATCATCAATACTAAGCATGAGATAATTGTTCTTCATGGTCACCTAGTTCTGGAATTGATAGTCAATGCATGCCTGAAGCTCTCATCTTCCTTTTTGTAAAATTGGGTCTCCCATAGAGAAACAAATGGTCTTAAGAACCCCTCCCTCTGAAAGTCATCCAATAATACACTTATCTCACAAATTTCTATGAGAGACATCCAATATGCTCATATAGATATCGACTTTTTTCTGGGGTATAGGTCAATATATATGTCTACATCTCTTCAAGGAGGTAGTCCCAGATCATCCTCAAGAAAAACATATGTATACTCATCCACCTCAACAAGATAGCTCAGACTCCTCTCATCTATTACATTGAGAGTGAGGCTAGCCAACTAATGAGTGATTGGCTACACCGTCCTCCGAGAAAGAACATCGTGTGATGAAAAGGTTCGATTCATGTAGATGATGGAAAACCTGGTCCCATCCTCCTGGATACACTACACTTTGCGCCTAAAATAATCTATCTGAGCATGCACTGTGGATTAATTATCTATACCCATGATGATGTAATAAAGCCACCAAATTGCAACTAAGAGATACTAGGTGAAGCTCTCAACTCCTAGAGTGTGCCCACACTGCCGACACCAATGTGTAATTATCGAATCTTCTTTCGTAGGATTCCCTACTCATAAGGATCAAGACAATGGATCCACCGGAATTTACTTGATCCCAAAGAGAATCGTGGAAATAAAGGAGTGATTGGGACCTATGTATAAAAGAACTACAACTATGGTAGAGTATAGAAATATCATACCTAAAATAATATGCAGTGTGTCGTGGTCATATGCCTCTATTTACTGAAGATGTGATCACCACTATCCACCTACTCCCTGAGGTTGGGGCGGGCCTCCTGGGCATTGTGGTGGTATTACCTCAAATCGTCATCCACTGCCTGGTGCACCGATTACTCATATTCCATTTCTGATGCCTTGAATACCTCCTCGCTTGAACCTTTTTAATTTCTCAGTGGTCCCTCTAACTCCTACTGGTCATCCAATAACGAAGTTAGTTAGTCATGATCTATGTTCCCTTGTACGCAGAAAGAGTAAAAGACTATAGTTTGTTAATATCCTCCTTTGCCTCATGAGCTCCACACCTCTGAACCTACGTCTTGGGGTCTTCCTCTGGATGGTCTGGCCCATTTGGGCCATTGCATTAACTGCCTACTGTTTTTTGCAGATGACTCAAACACCTGTCATCTGGTGGTGGCTCTCGATGTCAGTGTCTAGTCAGCTAGGATGCTCTCGATCATTAGGGAATTCTCTAGCACTCCATCCTACATTAAACTGTTGAGAGAAATCTTCATCGCATTGATCACCTATCAGAGACCCCGCTCAAAGATTCAGGCCTTAAATAATCAGTCTCGTACCTTGTAAGTGGATTAGTGAGAGAGGTTTGTAAATCTCACCGAGTACTGGGCCACTATCAGAATGTATTGCTGTATGTGTAGTAGCTCCAAAATACACACATAGAATAAGGTGTCTGGTAAAAAATCTGCCCTGAAGAGGCTCTCAAATTCCAACCATGAGAGAGTCACCTCATCATGTGTCTGGAGTGTTAGGCTCCACCATCTCCCTAATTTTCCCTATAAGAGTCTAGCATCTAGGATCACCATCTGGTCTAATGTGGTCTCAACCATGAAGAAAAATCATGCCACAACCTCTAGCCAGTCCTCAGCTACATGTGGATATGTATCTCCTAGAAACCTCTAAGTCCTCTATCTCCATAACTCATGCAACACTCCTAGTCAACGTACAATATCAGATGGTAGGGCTGGTGGGAACTGATGTACTATGGGTGGTGGTGCTTCCAGTACACCACCTGAAGGTTTTATCATCGTAAGATGCCCCTGATCTGATTCCTCCTCGCTCACTCATCCTTCATTGTGATCAAAAACTCGAATCATGGTCGTATTTCTATGTGGGGGAATCGTGTAAGGAAATAGATGTTCCATAGTCAATATGTTATAGCTAGTGATATGACACAAAAAATATCAAGAGTAAAACATTTTCAAAACACATGTAACTAGTGTTTTGATGTACTGAGTTGGAAAACAGAATTTGGGATGCAGTTGTATAGATACGTTGGCCACCACACCAAAACAGGACTCCACAAAAAGAAAACCGAAGCCCAAATACAAAACTCTATTTCCCCATTGAATAAAATAAGGGCTCCTAGTTCTTATGGTTGAACATACCACCTTTGATACCACCTTGTCATGACCCATCCCTTGGAGTCCATGTTGTGAATTACGCAAACTCTCCTTCCATAGGCCGAGGGATGGTGACTAAAATGAAAAGGAGAAACCAAAAAATGGATGGAAACTCATTTAGACATGTACACACACAGACAGGGCACGCTGTACACAAAAAAACACAATGGAAAAGGAGTAGCACAACCACTACTAAAACCACGACCAAGAGTAAAATTATGTACTGAATGAAAAAAGGTCCATTAAATAAGACCCATTGAAAGAGTAGTAAAAAATAAGGAAAAACAAGTTCCAGAGAGTGTCCACCAAGATCCTACCTGAAGGGTAGGTACAATTCGTCATTGTGGCTCAACATGTCAATTAGTCAGCTATGTGTACCATTTAGCCTTGGCTCTCCAGTGTCTCAGTCTAGCCTCCTGTCGTCTACAGAAAACACAACAAGGTGCGAGTGAATACCATGAAGGGATGAGTATAAGAATACTCAGTAGGGACCCCAAGACTCCCGATGGTCTATTATAATTCCCCAAAGGGAAAAACACAAAGCATGATATCAATAACAAATCACAAAGTCAAATAATGATCACAGCAGGTATACATATTAACGAATTGGAATAAAGATGATTAGTAATTAAGATAGATTATCTTATTCTGTCAAGTGGATTTTTCTGAAAGAGCGCAAAAGGTTTCTAGGAGTTGACCCATAGAGGATATCTAGGTATTGACCCACATAGGATCGCTATGTGCTGACCCACAGGGGATCACATGGTGCTGACCTTAGGAGGATCACTACATGATGACTCATGGAGGATCAGTAGGTGCTGACCCACAGAGGATCACAATTTGTTGACAAACACAAGATTGATAAGTGCGGACCGACATAGGATCTCTATGTCCTGACCCACATAGGATTGATATTTCCTTATCACGTCACAACTATCCACTGGATTCCCTTACTTAGCACGCTTGATTTCTGGAGGATACACTCTTCAATCCATCAGCCATAACTCAAACGCCACACAGTCCCACATAATGATTTCCCAAAGGACCATCACATTGTCAGGGTCCCAACGCAACAGAGGGCACATCGATTGGAAGCCCAGTCTGTATGTTATGGGTTTTTTAGTAAAAAGGGACCAGTTGGATTCGAGTCTGATATCACCCTACTGTTCTCCAACACCATCCACTACTCAAGAATATTATCTCAACATGATTTCCTCATTACAAGGGTCCTCACACCATAAAATTCGGGTCAATAGGATGCTCAGTTTCTATGATATAGAAGTTTTAGTGAAACGGGGCCAACCCTAGAGTCTGGTGAGGGTCCGGTAAGGGTCCGACCTGGCCAGCTCATTCGTCCCGAGGTTCCGGACCATATGGAATAGGTCCCGCATGGCTAGCACATGTCCGACCTGCAAGGTGCGGGTCCGGCCTACCTGGAGAACTCGTCCGCGATGTGCTGGCTGGTTGTGGTGGACCAAAGGTGGGGTGTTCGGTTCTCCCCACTGGCAGCACCACTGGGGCACCACCCCTTCGCCGGAAATGGCCGGCACGAGTTGTCCATTTTTGCGCCAGTCGAGTAGCCCACGGAGGCCGCTCCATATCCACGCGGCGCATCTGCATTGTGTCCTGCACCCAACGAGGTCGTCCGACCGTGGTCCCTTGCCGCTGTAGTGCCTACAGGAGCCGCCTTCTCCAAGCATCCAGCACGGTCCTACCACCACCGCTATTCTCCAGTGACGCCATGCCAGTGGTTCTTTCCATGGGCCACTGGAGATGCTTTGGTGGTCCGTTTTCCTTCCTGTGTTCACCTACAGGCCCCTCGCGTCACTGCCTACCCTGGGATCCCATTAGATTCTCCTTGTCACCACGTTTCTCGATCGACCATGATGAACACACAGAAAATGATATTGGAAAAGGGTCCAGGATATGGTCAGATGGTCCCACACCCTCCGTGCTAACATTTTAACATGGGTACGGAAAAAATCATCTCAAAGGTTACGAATATCCTTGATGTGAAACCCCATAACACCCTCCCACAATATAGAATGAATTGTGGATCAACCCGTTAGTTTGTTGATTTCAATTCATCAAATTAATCATGAACGAGAAGAGGTAATCCTTAAACAAATTAAAAAAATTAATACTCTTACATTGATTCTATTAAATCTTTTGTGGATGAGGGAGGAATTACGCATTCATTGATGTTCCATGTTTATTGCCGTTCGTCGCCGTTGGTCGATCCCCAGATTGGATCTTCCAAATATCAATGTTCATTGTCCATTCTTCGTTGGAGGTAGATTTCATTGGCGTTACGTCATAGGTTTCTCTCATGATTGATAAATCATTATCCAAAAGATTGAATAATAAAAAGGAAACTATCTTGACTTTTTTTTCATTAATGATGTTCATTAATGAACCTCAATTAATGAAACATTTATTAAAATTGTGTTTTAGTTACACAAAAAAAGAACTGTGTAACGAAATGAACCTCATTTAATGCACAATGTTACTCTTCAATTTCTCCAACCATTTATCAATGGATATAGAGAAGAATAAAATTACTCAAAGAGTTGGTTTATAATTTTTTTTCTGAAAAGTCAAAAACATGACATTTCCATCCAGCCCTTGTCAATCGATGTTATGCTTTGCCTAAGCAAATGCTGGTGCTGAAAATTCATTGGAGCCCTTAGATTTTCAATTTGAGATATGGTTAAAATTATATAAACTAATGCTCACACATTTACGGATGGTACCTTAAAAAGATCAAAAATATGTTCCAGGCTCTCCGGGCCTCAGAATCACGTGCTGTCAAATTTCATAGCCTCAAAATAATATCATTGGATTAAAAACATTATACATAATTTCCAATTCTTTTAAAATTTAAATATTATTAATACAAATAATAAATAGGTCATTTTAATAATCCTATTAATCATGAAATAATTTTTGTCCCTTATATATTGATTTTTTGAATACAAACTACATTCTGAAATTATTTCCACGATTTTGAAAATTTTGAATGTCCAAAATATAACTTTAATATAAGATTTTCAATAAAAGGATGTATATAAACCACATGAAAGGCTTGAAAAAAATTCTTTTCATTTCATAAATCAATATTTTACTTAAAAAATAAGTTTGAATGTTAATGGGAAATTAAAAATTACAAGATAAGTATGTAATTTATGATCTGTAGACATAATTTTTTGAGTAATATAACTATAGTTCATATCTTCCAATTGAACTATAATATAATATTTTTTATATGTTATATCTTCTTTTATCCTAAACTATAACTTCTAAACTGTTTATATTATTTCTTTTAACTACGAAAAATATTTATACCTAAAGCTATATGTATATAGCCATCTTCTATCTCTAATAATGCATTCCACCTATCTTCTCCATTATGAAAGAGCTACATATGTGATGGTGAACTATATTCGAGTCATAATGTATGTCATTCTTCATGTGATAACAATTGATTTTTCATGAAACCATCTTCATCTAGTTAAAAATATAGAGTTCTTTTATATAATGTTAGGTCCATAGATTGTTATCTCTAGTTGTAGTGCATGTTTTATGGAATTTTTACCCTTATATATTAGTCATGGTGAGGTATGTGTGTAGCCATTATACATTTTTGTTTAATATATATTCTTGCGACCAAAATATACGAGTTCCAGTAATTAAACACATTTTTATCATTATCAAGTTCTAATGCATGTTTCAGTCCGGATCTATATTATATTATATTTTTTTTATAAATTTATCCAAGGAACCATATGATATTAATAATTCCCCTTTATATAGTCTCTAAGTAATTAAATTCATAGAAGAAACCATTATGAATGTATCATTTACCATTACGTGTACTTACATGTATACCAATTTACCAAAATTCAATCTTCCAATAAAATAAATAATAAATGTAAGTGTAGTAAATTAATAACTAAACATCAGTTGTATGTGAAAGAGTAGATACTTAAATTAGATTTTTCACTTAACAGTGCTCAAAAGGGGAATAGGCCACCTAAAGAATCAATCTCTACCAAGGAACTGATAAAATCATGGGAAGTTTATTAGTGCTATAAAGAGTGCTGATAAAGTAAAAATTTATTGTCACAAAGAAATAATGATAATTTATACCATCATCAGTGCTTTTTTGTAAGAACTAATATAGACTACCATTCTTGGTTCCTTTTGTATCTTTAACAATTATCTTACCATTTTCTATATAGTTTCATCCCTACAATATCCATTCATGAGCCTTATAAAAATAAACTCAATATGAATACAACATATTTAATAAAATATACAGAAAAATAGATTATAAAATTAATACAAAATTTCACTATAATTTCAATTCATAATGTACATAATTTAATTTATAATGATTTCATATTTTTTATTAACTAAAAAAATTACGACCCATATACAAAATAAAAACATGCATACTTTTTACACGGATCAACATCAATAAATATATTATCCCCTTAATTAAAACAGATACATATATTAGGTTTTTGGGGGTAAAACCTCATTCAAACTCATACGCACCACACACACCATCTATAAAGGAAGGCCATAACCCCCCTCCCTAGGGGATACCCCACCAATCATGAAATAATTAGTTAGTACATGGCATATAAGACCGGTGGAAATGTAGAAAATAATAGAGGCTAATATCACAGTGCAGGGTCATACATGCATCATCCTTCCTCTATCACCAAACTGACATTTTTCCTACATCACTACCTTCTTGCATCATGAATGTGTCAATGCCTGGCTACTTTGTAGTCTGAATCCCTGCCTATATGGTACTCTAATAGTCTTTTCTCTCACTAGGATTTGAACTCAGGTCTGATGCAAAATTATGAGGGGCCTTTACATCCCATGTAAACCCCCAACTAAAAAAATGTTATTGGGTACTGAGGTATAGGTGGGTACCACAACGTGCCTGTCTTAAGCCAAACTCAGCACCTAAGAGCTGTGCTCCCTGAACTAAATTCAAGTGTGGAAGGACTCATACTGCGCTAGTGATATTCCCAGGGAGTGTAGGCCATACATTGTAACAAATAACTAACCCGAAATCGACATTAATTAAAACAAATGTTTAGTTTAGTAAAACAAAAATAAAATAAATTTTTTATTTTAATTCTAATTGATAAATTGTGTTGTCAATTTCTATATATATTAATGATATTATCAGTTAATCATACTTTATAATGAGGAGTGATTGATTCCATAATGTCACAAATGAATTATTGATCATTTTATTAATATTTTATGTTTATCCAGGAAATTTTTATATGTTTTGGATATGTGATATTTGTTGTTTTAAATGGTACTCTTATATTGGAACCATGCACACTTGGTCATACTGGCCAAATCGTGTGTCCGATTGACATGATCTGAATTACTACACATCACTTGTAAATTATGTATAATTTTCCTAATGTGTAAAAATAATATGATCTAGTTTTCTTAGTTTTTGAAATATGATATGTTTTTTAACTAAAATAACACTTTTATATTGAAAACATCCACTACAAGTCATACCGACCACACTATGTTTTGTATTGAGGTGAGGTCAATTCCTACATTTTACAAATAAACCATTTATAATTTTCTTAATTTATGAAAAAAACATGTGCTTGATTTATCAGTTATGGATATGTGATATTCATTTTAAACTATGATGATACTTTTATATTAAAAACACACAATTCAAGTCATACCAGACTAACTGTGTATCAGAATGATGTTCGGTCTATTACTACACACCACAAATTAAATTATAAATCATTTTACTAATATTTGAAAATAATTAAACCTTTTAAATCAATTTTGGATAGTACTGAATTTTTTAACTAAAATCGAGCTTTTATATTGAAGACATCCACTTTGAGTTATACCAGGAACACCACGTGTTGAATTGTGGTGACTTTTATTACTACAAGTTTAATGTTAATTATATATCATTAACATAATAATTGAAATACATATGAGAATTTATTATCTATATTTTCTATGTGATATGTGTTTTTACCTTAAATGGCACCTTATATTAATAACACACAATTAAAGATAGACTAGGAACACCATGTCTCATATTGAGGAGCATTCTAGGAATAAATAGCTAAAATTAAATATGGATCATTTTTCAACAGTTTGAAAACAATCATTGTTTAGTTTTTTTTTAATTTTGGATATGTGATATATGTTTTTAACTAAAATAACACTTATATTAAAAACATGCACTGTGAATCATAACGACGACAATGTGTATCATATTGACATGTGTATAATTCCTACATATCACAAATGAATTATAGATCAATTTTAAAAAAATTTAAAAAATTGAGAACGAATTTTCTCCATTTTGGATACATGATATTCATTTCTAACAAATAAGAGTGAACTATTATATTGAAAATAAGCACTTTAAGTTATACCAGACACAACATATTTCCTAATGATGTGCAGCTGAACCCAATATATTAAAAAGGAAATATGGATCTTTCATATAATGAATGAAATCAATTCAAGATATTTTTCATAGTTTTGGTTATTTGAAACACCTGTTTTACTAAAATGAAACTTTTATATTAAAACTCACACTTCAAGACATACAGGGCACACCGTGGGAAAGATTGACATGCAGTCTATTATTAAACATCAAAAAATAATTATGTTAAAATTTTCTAATATCTAAAATCAATATTAGAGACTTTTTTTTATTTCTCTATGGGATACATTTTTATCAAAAATAACACTTAAATATTGAAAACATACCCTTCGATTCATACTAGGCACATCGTGTGTTAGATTGAACTACAATCAATTCTTATACATCAGAAATGAATTTTTGATAATTGATATATCATTTGACAATAATCCAAGATCATTTTTTCAAATTTGGCTATGTGATATGTGTTTTTAACTACTATGGAACTTTTATTTTGAAATACACACTTTGAGGCATACTAGGCAGACTGTGTGTTAGATTGAGGGGTGTTCTATTACTATGCCTCAAAAATAATTATTTGATCATTTTATTATTATTTTTTAAAATATCTAGGATCATTTTCTAGGTATTGGAAATGTGGTATGTATTTTTAACTCAAATAACACTTTTATATATAAAAAATGAACTTTTAGTCATGTTGGGAACAATATGTGTCAGATTGAATTGATTTCGATTCCTACATGTAAAAAATGAATTATATAAAATTTTAATAATGTTTGAATAAAATACAAGATAGTTTTGTCATATTTGGATATGTGATATATGTTTTTATCTAAAATGAATCATTTATATAAAAACACGTACTTTGAATCATAGAGGGTGTAAGGTGTGTCTGATTGAAATTCATTTGATTCCTACACATCACATTAGATTTATGGGATATTTTCAAAAATTTTGAATAAAATATCATATTCATTTCTCTATTTTAGCTATGTGAAACACATTTTTAACTATAATAGAACATTTATACTGAAAAAAGGAACATCGAGTCATACTAGGCACACGAAGTTTCAAATTGAGGTCTTTTTGATTCGTATGTGTCAAAAATTAAATATGAATCACAATCCTGATGTTATAAATCTATTAATGCTGATTTTTTAGTTTTGTATCTGTTATATAGGGTTTAAACTAAAATGACACTTTTATATTAAGAACACGCACTTGAAGTCTCACCAGGAACATCATGTGTCAAATTGATGTGTAGTGAATTGCATAAGATCAAAAAATAAATATGGATCATTTTCCTAAATATTGAAAAAATACAATCTTGTCTGATCATTTTTGGCTATTTGGTACACATTTTACTCTAAAATGACACTTTTATATTGAAAACATGCACTTAGATTCATACCCAGATCATCGTGTATCTGATTGACATGTTGTAAATACCTACACATTAGAAAATAATTATATCTCAGTTTCCTAATGTTTGAAAACAATACAATAATTTTTTTATAGGGTTTGGATTAGTTAAGAAGGTTATTATATAAATGAATATTTTAAATTGAAAACATTCACTTCATGTCATATTGGGCACACCATGTTTCTGATTGACGTACGGTCGATTTATAAACATAAAAATTGAAATATGGTTCATTTTAATAATTTTTCATAAATAATCTAAGAATAGTTTCTTATTTTTGGATATGTGATACATTTTTTAAAAGAAAATTGATATTTTATATTGAAAACACATACTTCGAGTCATACTAGGAAAATAGTGTGTCAAATTGTGGTGCATTTAATTTCAACACATCAAAAAAAATTATTGATCATTGATATAATGTTTTAAATCAATAAAAGATCATCTTCTTGGTGCTTCTATGTGATATTCATTTTTATCAAAAATCGAAATTTTCTATTGAAAAGACATGCTAGAAGACTTACAGGGAACGCCATGGTTTGGATTGGTGTGTGGTCAATTACTAGATGTGAAATGAATTGTGACACACTTTACTAAAGTTTGAAAAAATAAAACTCATTTCTATATTTTCAATATCTGATATGTAGTCTTATATAAAATGAAAATTTTATATTTAAAACAAGACCTTCAAATCATACATGAAAATATTGTATGTAAAATTGTTGTGGGGTTAGTTCTTACACATTATAAATGAATTATTGATCACATTTATTAAGTATAAAAATAATATTAATCTATTTTATCAGTTTTGAGTAGGTGATATGTGTTTCAAATAAAAATATAAAATATAAAATGGAATCATACACTTTAAGTCTGTCCGAGAACATTGTGTATCAGATTGATGTGCAGGTGATTATGGTGTGGCTATTTCCAACAATTCAGTTCCCATTTTAGAAATAATTTTATTTCCACTTCTATCAAAATGGAACACGTTCTATCTTTTCTATCATGTCGCAGATAGTTGAAAAAATGTATTACTACCCAGAAGAGGTCAAAATCCATATACAGTAACACTCCATTATATATTTCCATGAATAAAATGTCAATATAATATATAAAAATTATGATATTAATGCTTCACATACCAAATGTATCTCTAATTTCATTTATTGAATTAGATAATTAACATAATAGTTAATCACCTAAATTTGATATCACAAAACAATCTAACACCATGTACTGTACTCAGTCCAAATGTATCTCTAATTTCATTTATTGAATTAGATAATTAACATAATAGTTAATCACCTAAATTTGATATCACAAAACAATCTAACACCATGAACTGTACTCAGTCATCTCTAAAAAAAATTATTTCTTATGTTGATAAATAACAATATCTTATATCCTTATAGCATAGAGAAAATATAGAAAAAACATTTTAACAAATATTTTTTATGAAATTCTTATTAGGACTGGAAATTACATTTTTTTTAAAATACTATACTTTAGTGGTATATGATAACGATTATACATTTCCAAAATTAATATCCACAATTGTTTTTGTTATTTCTACAAAAAATTAAAAAAACATTTACCAGATAAGTTAATTGTTTTGAAATATTTTTTCAAAGGTAAATATTACTATATATATACCTTAATTTGTTTCGATTTGATCAAATCGATAGGATTTTTGTATTTCTTCACCAACTTCATAGAATAAGTTAGTCTATATTTATCAATCTCCATATCATAAGTTAATTATTGTTAGAACCCAACCTAAAAAATTTATTTTGATAATTTAATGTAATATTTTTATTATAGTGAATCACAAATTCACAATAGATACTATGTGTAGTTATTTTAATAGAAATTCATGCCTTCAATCAAAAAAATAAACATTCATGGTTTCATAATTGATTTTGAACAACATCCAGTTCTTCTTAAAAAAACTAAAATAAATAATTAATAAAAAATTTAAAATATATTTTATATTATTATATTGTAGATTTTTACCCATGAAAAGTGGCCATTAAAAGTATTTTATCATTAGATATTTTATTTTATAATGGTTACCAAAGACTTTCTATTTTCTTTTAAATTACATCATTATACTACGAATATTTTTTTGTATAAATAATTCCATGATTAATGAGTATAAAAATAATATCATTGGGTTTTCCCTTTATATATTTGTCATACAAACGTTTTATAGAATGTTTGAATAGTTATTAACTATAATGAACATATTAGATCAAATTTTCATAAAAAATTAAGATAATTACCATTATTTAAGTGTTTACAAGTAATATTCTCAACTACTAAAACATTATAACCTCATTTCAACATTCAGGACCAAAAGTGACTATAATGGAATCTATAAAATATTAATTTTTCATAGTGAGTGTATAAAATATCTCCTTTTTTAAATTTTTTTTATGAAAAAACTTGTAATATTAATATATGCGGCATTGGATATAGAAGGAGTAATGAAATACTAGATGGTACTTTCGATTTTATGGTTGATTGAAAGGATTTTCTTGATCCAAACTTTGATTTCCCCATCAATTTGTCTACCTGTAATCCCATAACTCATTTTGGACCTTGTTTGTTCAAATTTTAAATGTCATTCATTTGAAATCATGGTCGAGTAAATACCTCATGTATCATTATAAGATTATTAGGCCATTATATGAAAGTGACAATATAAAAGTTGACCTTGGCATTACCAAAATCATTAAGTGAAACAACCAACTCAGCACATGGATGGAGAACTACCTCAATAACCACTATCATGTGACCTTTTTCTAGATAATATTTTTCTATATTTTCTCATTAATTTATATACAATACAACCGTCAAAACAAGGATATTTCTAGAATTATATATATATATATAAATCACATACAAATTCATACTATATAATTTTAGTAAGAGAATATTATCAAAAGTATTACAATTTAGATTTAGGAGGAACCATAATGAAAAAATTGTTTACCTTGGGTAAGGTATGCTGTTGAGTGGAATGGCTCACCTCAACGTTAATTGGCTCATTTTTCTCTCCATATAATATTCTTTGTTCTACTATCATTTCAATTTGATACATTCAGATATAGTGGACTACCAATCCAGCCGAGAAACTAATATATTTCAATTAATCTATCTACATTTTCATTATATTAATCAGCTTTATATTAGATTCTAGTAGGTTTTTTTGTTGACATATATTCATGGTTATAATACCATACATTCCCATGTAATGTAGTAATACTACTTTAGATGTATCAATGCTACTAAAAGTATCTTCTCGTTGGGTATAGTTGATGTTGATTCATATTTCCAAAACCAAATAAAAAACATAAAAACATAAATATATATTTTTATGTAATATTTTCATAATGAATATGAAATTTCTATTTTGTCAAACCTACACATTATTCCCATACTGTTGTTTGTATAAATCAACTTGTTAACACTTATTATTTTTTTGGGCCTCCTTAGATAGCATATGACTTGGGATGTATATGGATTCTTGTTATCATTCATCATTTGCCATATAAAAAAAGGAACTTATGTTGTTTCATATCACGTAGAAATTTTATTGTATATTTAAAATTCATTAAAATTTCTTTTGGAGGGATTTTTACCCCATCCATGCTTTACGATAGGGGCACACTAGTATTTCTACACATTTTATATTTTCATTACACTATTTCAATCTCATAAATTAATGATTTATAATGAGTTTTCATAAAAAAATTAATTTGAAAGAATATATTATCAACTATAATGATCCTAAAATGGCTTCTCATCATGGTGAAAAACGGAAGAATTTGGTGTATCCAATTTTATAATCTGTTCTTAATTAAACGGTGGGTTGGAATTTACTTTCCCCTCAGAATCACTAAGATGATGCTTATTTAGATGTTTTTGGAATCATATATGATCTTTTTGTTAAACATTTGTACACATTTTTTATATAAATCATATAAAATTAATTCACATAGAAGGGGATAATGAAACCTATATCCAGGTTTTATTATATAATTTTCCTGTAAAATAGTTAGTATATCTTATCATTACATTAATATATTCCAAAATGGTTTTCTTCAATAAAAAAAGAAGTGGTTCTGTGTATGTACATGAATTCACACATGCATTCTCATTGTGAGCCCAACATAACGTATGAATGTTTCCTTGTGGTAATCAATAGGTTGACCACATTGATTGTAGACAACCTGATATTTTAAACCATATATTATTTCCCTGATAATTTTACATAACATAGTGGTTCTACACAATATTTTTCTTTTATCAACGTGTTATATATCCCCTACTAATTCAATAGTCTTAGAATCAACTGTCTGTTCATCCACGAGATTGGTAATATCATCATATATAGAATTCATTATCATCATATGTAATCAAAAATTTAATTTAGATTATGTAAATGTTGTATAAAACATTTTAATACCATGATAAAAAAGCATAGTACATTATTAAATAATTTTACATTCTCATCGAACTCTCATTCGTTTTCATTAAGGTTTGATGGAACTTGTATTCTCCATCATGAATCCAAATCACCTATTTGTGTTCCCATATAACGTACAAGGCATTGTAAATATTTGTTCTCCCTTAAATGATTGTGATCTCCCAACGAAAAGGTCATCCTAAATATTATATTTATCTAGACCCTAAGTTGTTTTAGTCACCAGAAATACAAATGACCCATTCATATTTCATATATCTGATAGATAAAATACTTTCACTTATTGTGATTCCATTAAGAATGGCTCATCCTTATATACTTCCACTATAAAATCAACCTTCACAATGCTAAATTCACCATCTTTCATGACACTCCTATTGAAAACCCATTTTCGTAGAAAAATATTCACTTGAATTAATTCATAATCAGACTCATATATCTGATTGATGATGCCAAAATTTTACATATTCATATAGATTGGTTTTCTATCCATAGAACTAGATATGTCCATCAATCCTTTCATAAGTGTAAATCCATGTTTTTAATCACACTATATTCATCTGCATACATTTTATATAATGTAAAACCATTCATTAAAAAACTATTGTATGATACAACAATTTCATTCCTTACACTATCTAACCATCAAAGTCAATCATAAATTGGATTCATATTTTCAGATTACTCTATATAAATATGATATCAAAACCATTAAATAAAATATTTTTTCAACAAGTTTATATTCAACATTCATGCCTCTATTGATTAAAATGTCTAATTATTACTATTTGGGCTTCACAGTATTAATAAACCGCTTCAATATTATTTAAAATGTAAATGTGATCATTCTATCACTCTCTTATCAAAATTATAACAAAATAACTTTTGGAAATTCCTTAACCAATTGGGAATCAACTATAAAGATACATTGGGAGACCTATGATATTAACATTTCATAGGTAATCATGACATAATTCCATAGCATCTTCAATAACATATCATTCTACAATAAAACATTCCAGAAAACAATATTTATTGACGTACCCATTAATTATATATATATATATATATCATCCAATGGGGTACATCCATCTATAATAGTTAGAACCACATAATTTATCCTATGTAACCAAGTAAACAATTTTATTTACCATTATACATATTAATGAATGTGGAAATAACATCTCTAATTCACTTAATATAACTTCATTTTTCTTATTTATCATTGGATAAGTTGTTGTATTTGAAAATGAATTCGAGTATGAATAATGTGTGATATATACTTTTAGGAAGAATGAAATGTAAAGTGACATGAATTAAATCCTATATCAAAACATCAATGTCATGTGATTTTATGCCCTATAACATAAAACTTTTCAATGAAATGAAATTATTGATATTGAATTAATACCCATGTGGTTGTTTTACACCATTACAGATATTGAAATATCAATGTTTTTCCTTTTTCGAGATTGTGTTATCAAATAGAGGAAGAAAATCCCAACATTCACCCATTCACCAATGCTAAATCATCCCTTATCCTCAGGTCAATCAAGTTTGATATATCATTGATTCCATTTTTTGTTTGTTAAGAAAATATAGTAAAATTTCAATAAAACTATAAAATATATTTCTTTACATGCATAACATCTTGAAAATGACTAACATCGAAAGAATTCCATTATGGTAAATCAAATAAATCAATCTCTTTTTCCAAACATAATTTCATAAAGTTATTTAATTAATATTTACCAAAAATAGTTTTAATCTTTTTTACTATATTGGAAATTTGATTACTCATTAGCGTATATGGTGTTGTAAATTTTTTTATTCCTATCTAATTCTTTCATCCAATATTAGTATTTATGACATTATAGTAAAAAAATTGATGTCCTAAACAAAATATCTTTAAATAATTTTTCAACTGAACTGCCTATGTGGATTATTCAAAAATGGGACACCACAAAATTCATAAAATGATATAGATTAAAAAATTACAACAATAATAAATGTCATTTATAATCCCGTACAACATTACTCTTAAGTTTTATTTTTCAATTTTATGAGTGTCTTATAGTTTCTCACATGTATCCCATATCAATTTCAGATCATCAATCAATGAATCAAAAAATATATCAATATCATTAACATGTTTTTTTGTTCATGATATATGTAGAGAAAATATAATGTATTTGGGATTCTTGAATAACCATAGTGGAAATTAAAAATTTACCACCATAAAAAGATACATGCTATTATTAATACTCTATAGATAAAAATGATTTAATCTATATTTAGTTAACATGAGGCAAAGATTTCTAGGATCATTTCCAAATTCAGGATACTCATAATCAATTTCCTTATAATGAATAGATTTTTTGGGTCATGTAATTTCCCATATGAAATTATTTATTTTCATAAAATTTAATTTTTATAGTGGGGTTATTGCCTTAATATAGTTGTTCAGACTATGGGACTATAGGAATGTAACATTAAACTTTTAATGTACTTGATCCATATTTTTTTAGTGATTCGTTCCACAAATAGAGAATATTTGGATTTATTGATCATCTTTGAAAAACAATATGAAATAATTTAGATAAATATGTATTTTTTCATATATCATTCCCATTAAACATGTAATTTTTTCGCATCATATTTTCAATAATTAATCTCAATATCTTGATGGTATAATATAATTTAGGAGACCAAGTAGTTTTATAAAGCTGGTGCCACTCTATCTACCATGAGATTTAAAATTATATAACATAAATACTGCTGATAATGTTAGGTATTTAGAAGAACTATTATAAAAAGGTCTCACCACAAAACTAACAAACATCTAAAACAACTTTGAATAATTATAAATGTCATCATAAATTTCTATTTTCACTTCATTCATATGTGATTCCTTATTATTTATACTGTTATTGATAAAAAATGACCCATAAAACACAATATCACCCTAATCTCTATGTACATTTTGTTTCACCATGTGTTTTTTTCAACATTATAGCCCTTATATAATCCGTGAAATATAATTTTTTTATCCAACTATTCTAGAATAATTTACCATGAATAAAAAAATGCAATCATGGACAATGGATTTGAGAAAGATTGTATGGATGCTCTGTTGAATCTTGATGAACCCTTTAAAACCATACTCATACTCTTTTATCATAAGATTTGTGTATATACCTTTGAAATTATTATTCATCCTATCAGGTTTATACAATATTCATTTTTCCTAATATATAAATAAATAAAGAAAAAATATTAAGCATTTGATATCATATGGGGCCTTTGAGAACCAAATGTTTAAAGAAACTCTTGAATTTAAATCTGATAAACAAGAAGTCTCAGTTTGGTATGTCAAGAAATTGGATAATCCAAAGAAAAATATAATTGGTGTTTCATGTGTGATTCAAATTTAACAATTCATATGGTTAAGATAAAGCCTCAAATTTGTAAGTATCAGTTTCCTTTAATTATCATTACAAAAATAATTTTAGATTTAATTTATTCTCCCATTTTGAAATCTATTTCCTTCAAAATATATTCAACCTTACCATAAAGGACATAATAATCATTTTTAGAAAAATTAATGAAGAGAATATATCCAATTAAAAAAGTACACAAATATTTTATGACACATAGTTCGTAAATAAAACTAATATTGAAGATATATTCATATTTTCAGAATTCTTCCATGAATTTTCTAATCAATAGAATGGGACCTTGAAATTTTTCGGAAAATTTACTAGAATTAAGGAATAATTTTTATTCCATAGTTTAATAGAATTTACGATGTTTAAATACAATTATTTATCAACGTCTAGTGAAGACATTAAAAATTTTCAGAAAAATAATTCATTGGGTAGATTCAATCACCTATATAATATAATATCAATTAAAATTATGATGAATATATTAAAAGGATTCATGACCAGGTAGTGTATTTTGAATAATTAATCAAATTATTTGAATAAAAGATATATCCATAGAAAAACTATATTTACCTCAAAAGTGAGATTATTTTTTCCACTCATTAAACTCAGATTCATCACACATCATTTAATAATTAAATTCCTGAAAATTTATTTCTCCTATACACACTCAATTAAACATTTTATTTACATTAAATATATATTATTTAACCTACCTTAAAAGGAATATATATTTTTACACTTTACTAAAGGGAAACATGTATGAAAATTTATAATTATTCTCAATATTTCTTGTTTTACCATAAGTATGATGAATTTAAAAAATTATCCACAAATGATAAAATGAAAAATGAACTAGTCATGATTATTTTTTAAAGGTATTTCTGAGGACTAAGGTTAATGGGTTTTGTATGAAGAATAAAGGTACTAGAATTGAGGTTTCCACTAAAGTAATATTTTTAATTTAGATCATTACCACTCAAATAAATATTATACTCTCAATTATTAGTAAAATTATGTCACCAAACATTAATAACCTTCTCTTTCAAATTTAAATTTGATAGATTTAATCCTAAATTAAACCTTGTTATTCTTCATTTTTTTCTGAACTTCTTTTTAATTTCTATGTAAATTTTTAGAAGAATAAGCAGATATAAAAATTTTCTATTAAATTTAATTTTCTATTTTAATTGACCAAATAAATAAATTTTGTACATTCTCCCATTAGGATAATAAAATTTTCATTGAATTGAAAATATTAGAAGGAATGGGGTTAACTTTTATATTAAATTATGTAAATTTGGGTAATTATTTGATTCAAATATAAGGAGGGGGAAGGATACCTATAAAATGTCTTCTTATCCCTCACGTGTGATGTTTGATTTATGTAATAACTCCAAAATTAGCTCCGGATGTAGAAGTAGTGGTAATTTTCAACTGCCCGATACATGGTGGAGGAAAAATGTCATGTGTGATGTGTGGAGTTTAACTAAACATTCACACATCAAACAAACTCTAAGGTGAACTCAGTGAGATCCATTTATTGTGTGATGGAGGTGTTATATATTGTATGTGTGATTCACGTATTGGGTCATTCAAATACATTGAGAAAATTAGAATCACCAAAAGAAGAACTAAAAATGCTGAGATCTTGAGTGGAGGATACGAAGTCACAAACCAGGGGATTTGAAAGTGTTTATGAATCCATGGGAGAGATGGTGAAGGGGATAGAATGTGGCAGTGAGGGAGAGAGACAATGATGGAGAGTGGTGATGAGGGAACATGGACACGAGGGTGATTAGCGGTGAGGGAGAGCTGTGGCGAGGGAGAGTAGTTGTGAGGGAGAGATGTGGTAAGGGTGCATAGTGGAAAGTGAGAGCAGGGATGAAGTTTCAATTTCATGAGAGCTTGAATGGAATTAATGAATCTATATGGTTAGGTTTAACATTATAATATATCAATGGGTATTATCATCATATCTAATGAATCAAAAATCAAGAGGAGTTTGTTAGAGCTAAAATAATATGTGTTTATAAACGTATTATTTATCTGTGTTTTTATAGAACTGATAAAGATATCTCTTTATCAATGATAGAAAATATATTATAAAACATTTCTTTATCATTACAGAAATATAGTGTTGATAAAGATATGTTTTGTTATCTATAGAAAACCACGGATAAATATTTAATAATATAATTAATATAAATAATGAATTCAAATATATATAATTATACATAAATATAATTGTATATAATTAAAAATAAATATTTATATTATTTGTAATATTTTTTAAGAACTTTAAAAATGTATATCAAAATATAATTACAAATACAGATCAATTTATATATAATTAAGAAAATAATTAAAAATATATTAATAGAATTGTACATATGTATTTAAAAAAATAAATAAATATAGTTATTAATAATTATCATTAAAAAATAATATATATAATTATTTTTATAATTATTTTTATATAATTATAAATATAATGATATAAATAAAAAAAATATTGTTAGTAACTGTAGTATATAAATTTTTTAATATAGTAAATATACATTTATAAATATATTTATTTAATTTTTTTTTGAAAATATATTTTTAGCAGTTTTCATGAATATATAATTAAATGTTATGAATTTTAAAAAATACTGAAAATCAGTAATTAAAAATGAATAGACTATATGTGTATTAAATAAATGGAAAAGTTTTATTTGTTATACAAATTACTAAAAAAACTAAATAGTGATATATATTGAAATGAAGATGAATGCATATTAATAATATTAAAATGTATTAAATAAATATGTGAAAATTAATATTATTAAAAGATTAAACTGCACAAAAATAATAATTAATAAATATTGAAAATCAATAAATAATATTAACATAATTAAAATTAATAAATATAATATACCAATTAACAACAAAATATGTTAGATATATTATGTTATTAAATTAAATTATAAAATGAATCTTAAAATTTGAAGTAATTATCAAAATATTATGTGTGTGTGTTTCTACAAAACAATGATTTGATTACATAAATGTGTGTGTGAAATTAATCAATGTCTCTATATATACTATAAAAGTTTGATAATTTTGAAATTGAAAAATGACAATATATAATATACAATGTATATGAATGAAATAAATAATTATTGGAATGAATTAATTTTAAAATGAATAAGTGATTTTAATTATATATATTATTAAAAAGACTAAAACTAAATATTTATAAATACACATGTTAAAATTATTATGAATACACATTAATTATATAAATTACAACCATATTAAAAACATTAAATTTTAATGAGTAAACATATATAAATAAATATTAAATATAAATAACATTTAAAACATATTGAAAAACCAGATACTAAAAATTGAATAAATTGAAAAAATATTTAAAAAAATATTATGATTATTAATTAATAAGTAATATTAAAAATGAATAAATTCAAAAATATATATTTAAAAGTGAAAAAAATATTATATATTTAATAAAAATATAATAACCAAAAAAATTACCGATTAAAAACGTAAAATATATTAAATATGTTATGTTAATAAATATAGTTCTAACATGAATATTAAAAATTGAATAAATTACATAAATTTAATTTTTCTTTGGGGTGTATATGAAATTACGTTAATTATATATATGTGTGTGTAAAATTAATGCAACACATGTTTTATATACGTAAAATTGAATAAGAAATAATATCCAATTATATGTTTATTACTAGATATTATTAGTTTTTAATTTTAATTAATATTAATTTTAAATTATAAACCATTTTGCACTAAATATATGATTTATTAAATCTAAAAAAACATATTTTTTATTATATAAATCTTACTTAAGGAAGATAGATATATATATATATACTGGTACCCAAACAATGAATTTTCATGGCATTATCATATGACTATAAATTTACATAAGAACACTCTAAATTTGATGTTTTTACAACATCTAGACAGATTCAATATAGCAATTGAAATAAACATCAGAATAAATGAATATTGATAAATAATATAAAACAAAATCAAAATTAAATATTTGAACATATTAATTAACATTTTCTCAGTCTATTCAATATTTGTTTTTATCTTTCATTGATGTTAGTGGAACTTCTTTTTCTTATCCTCTAATGTTGAACCATCTCGTTTGATTTGATTTATCATATTTTATGTGTATTATTTATAAATGTTATATGTAATCATTACGAGACCAAGCGCAGAGACGACAGATCATTCCGAGTCCCGATGATCCCAGAATGACTGTTTGAACTTTTTTTATGTTAAGTGAGTCGACATATGTGTGTGGTTGTGGCCATTTCGAAATGAATTCCCAGATTACAAATATAAGGGCACTATTACGTCCTGGATGTCAAATTTTTTTAAGAACGAGTATAACCTTGACCAGTGTGGGTAGAGGGAAAAAAGTTAATTTTCGAACATTTTTGGTAAAATAAAATAAAATAAATTCGCAATGTTTATTTGTTTGTAATTTGGAAACATCCGTTGTAGCGCAACGACGGGGCATCTATTTCAATATTTAATTCCATGTCATAATGACTCAGAAATGACAACTGGACTCATTATTGTATCATCTTGATGGAATTAATAAAAATGATTCCAATTTTTAATGGGTTAATAGAATGTTGATCATTGACAGAAAATTGAGAGAAAAATCTAGAGAATCTATGGAGCTTTGGAGAAAACTCTCGACTACGATGATGATGATTCACACCATGAATTATTATGCCAAGAAAGTAGAAGGATCTTGATGACAATGGAAGCATGACCCCTTCGTGAGCAATCAATCCCTTCATTAGGTAGGGTTTTTTCTTCAATTCTCCTTTACAAGTTTTTTATTTTAAACAACGAATGCTGATCAACGACGAACAAGTTGATCCGCAGATTCGTGTGTTCTCACGGGAGGGTTCTCTTATGATTTTTTGGGATTAATCTATGATTATTGTTTATTTTTTGATCATGTTCTGTTTGATCCAACTAACGGGAGTAGATCAACACTGTGACGACCAACGGTGGAGGTTCGTTCCTCAATTTCTTTTCTTGGATTTCCTCCCCTTACTTTTCTAGTGTGTTCTTCGCGTTCTTCTTGCCGAAAAGAACAACATATTGTATCAGATTTGTTTTGCAATGCAACAATCCCAAATTGAGGATATATCATCACGACGACCTAGAGGAGGTGCGACGACGATAGCAGATGACGAATCAGACTGGATCAAGAATGACCGTTCTTCGACCGTTCTTCATGAGGGTGGATCAAAACATGTTTTCATGCCTGATCGGAGGCCTGGAAACAAAGGAGATTAATTCGGGACGTCGAGGCGACCTAGAATTTCGAGTTTCATGGAAATCAGACGATCAAAATGAATATTAAGGCAACACGGGAGGTGCACCGGCGAGAAGCATCGATTCTTGAAAATTCTAGAACACACAGCTTGTACTTCCGAAGAACATGCCGTGTAGTACCATTGGAAGAAACTAGGTTCTAGCGGATCAGTTAGAAATTAAACGGCATGTGACCCTAGTCACACGGCGTGTTAGATCTTCCATGAAGCCCAGTACGTACTTTGAAAATTACAAGTACACGGGATGGACTACACGGCTTTCAGACATGGCGTGTACTCTCTGTCCAGCATGGAAGAAGTCTTTACACAGGACTCGGCGTGTATCTAGGGGAAACGTGGACACAGGTTGGAGTACAAAACTATTTACTCCACCACACCGCCAGGCGATGCTAGTAGCGATGGTCACCTCGTGTATCGATTACATGGGTTGGTGAACATGAGTTGAGATCGTGTACGGGAAGATGGCCCCTGTACAGGGGGCGGACCCCTGATACATCGAAACGACGTGTTATCCTTTTATGCACCATGTAGTTCCTTTTTTCCTGACCAGCCTAGCGGTATGGGCCTTTGTTCACGGGTTGTACCTGGGGTGAGAGGACACTACGTGTGACCTTTCTACACACCCTGTAATTTTCCTTTCATGGATTAATCTTCTTGTCCACTGTATCTTGGACATGTTTTTTGGGATAGAGACCCTTTTTCTCATTCCCCTAAAGGTAAAGCATTATTTCCTTCAATAGGAGTATGATCCCTTCTATAGGACTTTCTATGATAGAGTCAGGAATCCATCCGAGAGTCCCTGATCGAGATCCTCTATCCATTCTTGACCCTAGGTAGAGTCAAGAATCGGCGTGACCAGCTCCACCAGGCGTCGACCCGCTACCTAGCAGGTATTTTTCCGGATGAGTCGCAGTATCCTCAATGGCCTTGGTAGTGATCCTTATCTGTGTATCGTGATCTTTCCCACTCAAGAGTGTGTTCTCACATATTGAGTGTGTCTATCTATCATTATCTTTACCTATAACGAGTGTGTCTCCTGATATGAGTATACCTATCTCTCGTGAATTTTCCCGACGAATAGTACATCTCAAATGGACATCATCAGAGCTTTCAGACTCGTAGAGTGAGTTCTCCAGTAATGAGTGCTTCATGGAATCTTTGAACTGAATCCCTTATTGGGTTATGCGGTTGTGTGACTTGTCCCTAGACAGTGGGTCCATGACTCAAGTATATCTGGTGTTGTGTTTCTCTTGCTAAATTTTCTATAGATATAAACAATGTAGAGATAACCGTACATTTACTTCATTTATTTATTTGTGGTTTTTAGGGTCCTTTACTGAGTACTGTTATGCTCACCCCTGCATGGGCTTTTCCCGCATGATTCGTGTCTTGTGCAGATGAGAAGAATTTTGAAAGAGTCCAGGGAAAATGCTTACAGGAATGAGATTTCTGAGTTCCCTAAAGGACGAGGCATTCCTATAGATATGATCAACTGTCCTAGTACCTCTTTTTATTTTACTGGATGGAAATTACAAATTTCATGCTCTTTTTTCGGTGGGCTTTCTTTCTGGCCTGGTTTACATTCATCACATTACCTTCCGTCATACTCTGATTGTTGGATTTAGTTGTATGCATGCAATTTTTTGTTCCTTAGTTGTTATTACATTTCAATATTGTGGGCTTGGAGATTTGTGTGTGTGTACTGGTACATAGGAAATTCCTCCCCTGTTAGTAATATGCCTACTCGGTGCTAGTCACCAGCCCATGGCCTATTGGGGGTGGGCTTGGGGAGTCGCGGTGCAGACCCCATTAGGACGGGCTATTTTTGAGTTGTATCAGAGGTGGTCAGTTCTACCATGGGACCAAGAGTCTCTGAGTTTGGTTTGGGGTAACAATGTTAAGTGTTTCGAGTTCATCTTTAAGGCCAAAGACTCCAATGTTAGTGTAGGCGGCCTACATATCCATACACCAAGACTCTGGTAACCTTCTTTCCGACTCGGTACATGTAAACAGTTGTTTTGGGGAAATAATAAAATGGTACATGCATCATATAGTAATGGGTTGTGGTTTCCATGTCCGTTGTGTCAGCTATCCAGGTATACTCATTAACCATGGTACATCTTGTTTCCCAACACGATGCCTCCATGACACATACCCGGTAGGATTCAGCAGCATGATCACGAGGATGAACCCTCATTGACGAGGCTTCGATACATGGACCGGTTCCATAGGCGTTTCCACCTAGTGGTTCACCAGCTATACCACCACCAGTGGAGCAACCCATGGTACCTATAGTACAGGCCAACGAGGGGCGTAGGCTTAGAAAGATCCATGTGTTCGAAAGACAAATACCCCCCCAGGTTTCGAGGAATGCCCGACCCTCAAGAGGCTGAAGACTGGCTTGAGCCGATGACCAGAGTATAACGTCTAGTGAGGACACTAGCGAAATAGATGGTCATCCTAGGATAAAGCCTTCTACAGGGTTCGGCAGGATGATAGTGGAGTTTGGACAGATAGAATCACGACAAGGAGACTCCTTCGTGGACAGAGTTTGAGCGACTATTTAGGGAGGAGTTATCTCTAGGTATGCTAAGAGTAGTGATCATCCTGGAGCATCTTCTGCTTTAGCAGGGCAATTTGACGGAAATTTACTTTTTATCAAGGTTCATCAATCTCACCTGGTACATGATTGATATGGTCAGGGCTCTGTACTTCAGAGCTCGGACCTTCGATCGTAGTATGTGACGGTAAATACGAGCTAGTGTAGTGCCTCTATGCATTTCGATTTATGCTGGAGTGCTTAATAGGGATATGGTGATCTAGAGCTTCTTGGTAGAGCATAGAAAACCACTTGTAGTTATCAGTAGGCAGATAGGTCCGGAGACCTCGTAGCGTGGAGCTGACGGTGGACACGGGGATTAGGATGTGGGAGACGTTAGAGGATGACCCAGGGACTCCAGGGATGATCCGAGGAACAATCTGTTTCTTATATACATGAGTAGTCATACTTACAAACACATGTTCTAGTTATTCCTTAATTGCCAGGTGTCTTGTGCAAAACCTTGATATCCTGGTAGAGCTGTTGACTCGATCTTTAAGCTTGGAGACACCTACGAATGGATACTCAACGATCACGTACCTTTGTCGAGAGTGCGATCTTACCCTTAAAGGTGAGAGTTTCAGTTGGAACCTCTTGGTGGTAGTATTGTCGCCTTACAAAGTCATTCACGGTACAGATTGGTTTTATTCAGTCCATGCCCTGATTGACTGTTTTAGGGTAAGAGTGCAGTGTGTTCACAGTGATGGGATGAGGTTTTCATTTGATGAAGAAAAGGAATCCCAGGTAGAACAGAAAGAGCTCGTGCATAGGAGGGTGCAGCCAGACACCCATGAGTTGGCTAGATTTTCCCTCAGAGCAGTAGATGTGTTGAGCTCCCAGTTCCCAGCATTATGGCGGAATATAAGGAAATATTTCCCGAAGATCTTACCGGACTACCTCCCCGCCAAGAAATCGACTTCTTCATCGACTTACACCCCGGTAAGACACCGATTTTCTCACCAGTGTATCGGATGACACCCACAGAGCATCGAGAGCTGAAATTGTAGTTGGAGGACTTGTAGAGGAAGGGTTTTGTGAGACCCAACGTTTCACCCTGAGTAGCCCCAATCTTTTTTTAGAAGAAGGAAAATGGGAGTCTGAGGTTGTATGTGGTTTACCTGTGCTTGAACCATGTGACAGTGATGAATATGTATCCACTGTGGTGGATCGAAGACCTCTTCGAACAGCTGAGAGGGGAACGGTGGTTCTCTAATGTTAAACTTCTATCATGTTATCACCAGTTATGAATATGGAATGAGGATATACCGAAAAAGGATTTAAGATTCCTCTACAATCACTATGGGTACATTGTGATGCATTTCAGCATGAAAAATGCCCCCACAGTGTTCATGGGATAGATGAACCTGATCTTCCAGCCGTACATGGACTGGTTCGTAGTGTTATTCATCGACGAAATTCTTTTGAACTCGGTGTCAGAGGAGGATCACATGAGACACATGAACATGGTTCTAGATATACATAGAGAGCATCAAATTTATGGAAATCTCTCGAAGTTCTAGTTCTGGATTCTGGAGGTCCACTTTCTAGGACATCTCATCTCAGTAGATGGAGTAGCTGTAGACCTAGGCAAGGTGGAGGCAGTGATAGCATTGGATCCACCTTAGAGTGTGATGGAGGTGCGATGATTCCTTCGGATGGGAGGATATTACCAGAGATACATTCATGATTTTTCCTGAATATATGAACTGATGAAAACCTTGAACAGGAAGGGGAAACCCTTCATATGGAAGGAGAAGTTCCAGCAGGCATTTGAGTAGTTGAGACAGAGTTTAATGAGCTCCCCAATATTGAGATTTCTAGAGGTGGGTGTCGAGAACGTATTTATCTACAATTCATCAGGAACCGGGCTTGGATGTGTCCTGATGCATAGGCATGAAGTGATTACTTATGGTTCGTACCATCTTAAGCCACATGAGAAGAACCATTTGACACAAGATCTCGAGTTAGCAGTGGTAGTTTTCACATTGAAGATGTGGAAAAACTACCTTATGGTCAAGAGGTTCATCATCTAATCTAACCACAAGAGTGTCATGTACATCTTATCATTGAAGGACCTGAATCTGAGGCTGAGGCGTTGGCTAGAGTTTCTACATGATTATTATTTCAAGATCATTTATACCCCTGGGAAGGGGAACAAGGAGGAAAATTCTCTTACCAGAAGGTCGATTTCTAAGCTGTTGAGTGAGGCAACAGAGAAGTTAGCCATGTTGCAGTTTTCCTTCATGAACAATGACGGTAGGTCTTACTTACCATCGATGGTTATCACCCCTCCACTATTACAGTGAGTTAGGGAGGCACATCATGGGGATGTCTAATGTGAGGCTTTACGTGCTCAGTTTTCCATATGACATGATCCGGATGTATATTTTCAAGGTGGGGAGAACATACTTTTTTTAGAGGATGCACTGTTGTACTAGTGGTGTTGTGGGAAGAGGTCTTGATGGAGTTTCATACATCCCCCTAGGCAGTACATCCTGGAGTTGCCAAGATGTACTAGGAAATTTGATGATAGTTCTGGTGGTCAGGCATAAAGAAGGAAGTAGAATATTTCATTTCTCGATGACTTACATGCCAGCAGGAGAAGAATGAGCACCAGGTTCTAGTGGGATTAGCTCAACCCTAGATTTTTTGGAGTCGAATTGGGATTGAATATCGATGGACATTGTGACGGGATTACCACAGATGTCCAAGGGGCATGATTTCGTCTGGGTGATCACTGACCGACTCACCAAGTTAGCCCACTTCCTAGCTATTAGGGAACAATGTTCCGTAGAGAGCATGGGAAGCCTCTATATGCAGAAGATAGTTTGGCTTCATGGAATCCCATCGACAATAGTCTTGTATTGATATTCCTGCTTCACATCTCGGTTGTTGAAGGGATTTCAGGAGGCTTTTGGGACTAAGCTACGCTTGATCATGACGTTCCATCCCCAGAATGATGGTCAGACGGAGAGGACCATTCAGGTTCTGGAGGATATGTTGCAGGCCTGTATCACGGACTTTGGTCACAGTTGGGAGGACCACCTACCACTAGTGGAGTTTGCATATAATAATAGCTACCACTCTACCATTGGTATGGTTCGTTCAAGGAATTGTATGGGAGACCCTGCTGATCACTGTTCTGCCGGACCGACCCTAGAGAGTCAACAATCATGGGTCCATAGTTGATATGAGCTACCATCGTGAAGGTGAAGATCATCCAGGAGTCGATAAATTCTTCACAGATCCAGTAGATGTATTATGGTGACATACGATGGTGACCTTTGGAGTTCAAGTAAGGAGACCACTTCTTTCATCATGTCTCACCTCGAAGAGGGTTACAGAGGTTTGGCCTAGGTGGCAAGCTATCTCCGAGGTTTATCAGACCATTTCAAATACTGCACAAAGTCGGTGAGGTGGCATACAACTCAGATATACCACCGCAGTTGCATTGGTTACATGGTGTCTTCCACTTGTCGCAGCTGTGGACATACATTCATTACACATCGCACGTCATCGACTAGGGTGAGCTGGACATCGAAGATGGAGTGACCTTTGCTGAGTACCCAATAGAGATAGAGAACTGATATGAGTGGATCCTTCATGGAAAATCTATGTTCCTTTTGTGCATCTGGTGGCAGCACATGAACCTTCATTAGAGCACGTTGGATCGGGAGGTTAAGATCCGAGCCCAGTACCCACATCTTATTGAGTAGCCTTGTTTTGGATTTTTGGGGATGTAAATCCCCAAGGTAGACAGATGGTAATGTCTTTGATTTTCCATGTATTATTTTTAAATACTATATGAAATTATTATGAAACCATGCATAGAGGAAGCACATCATGTCGAGGCCTAGTGATCCTAGAATGGCGGTTTGAACTTTTTTAATGTTATGTTAGTTGGTATATGTGCTCGGTTGTGGCTGTTTCCAAATAGATGCCCGAATATAAAATATAAGGGAATCATTGTCTCTGGGATAACTAAATTACCTATGAATGAGTCTAACCTCGACCGATGTGGGTCGAAGGGAAATGTTTTGTTTTCAGACGTTTTTAGTAAAATTAAATTAAATAAATAAGCAAAGTTTATTTTATTCCTTTTTGGAAACATCTGTTGTAGTGCAACGATGGGGAATCCATTTAAATATTTAATTCCATGTCATGATGACTCAAAAACGACAACTTGACTCATTAATGCCTTAGTGTGATGGAATGTCGAAATATGTTTCCCCGTTTTAATGGTTTAATCGAATGTTGGTCGTAGACAGAAAATTGAGAGAAAACTATGGAGAATCTATGGATCATTAGAGAAAACTATCAGGGATGAATGACGATGAGTCAATGCATGAATTGATGCTCCAAAAAAGTTGAAGGAACTAGATGATGATAGTAGCATGACCCCTTCATCAGTCATCAATCCAATCTTCATATAGGGGTTTTTATTTCCATACTCTTTTCCCATTTTTGATTTTAAACGACGAACACTGATCAACAACAAATAAGTTGATCTGTGGATTAGTGAATTCTAGTGGGAGGGTTCTATTTGGATGTTTTTGGGGATTTAACCATTATTATTGTTTTTTTGATACTTCTCTATTTAATCCTACTAACGAGAGCGGGTCAATGGCCTGACGAACGTCGGCAGAGGTTCGTTTCCCAATTTATTTTCTTGGATATCCTCTCATTCCTTTTCTCATGCATTCTTCGCGCTCTACGTGGGGCGAAGAAAAATGGATTTTTGAGGATTAGTTTTGTGATGTAATGATCCCAAATTGAATATCCAGAATCCCAAAGACCTAGCGGAGGTGCAATAATGATAGCGGATGATGAATCAGACCGGATCCGGAAAGACCGTTCTTGAACCGTACTTCATGGGGGTGGATCAAAATGTGTTGTCAGGGCCGATCGGCAGCCCAAAAACAATGGAAAAGACTTAGGGATATCAGGGAGACCTAGAATCTAGAGTTTTATGTTGATTGGACCATCATAACAATGATCGAGGAATTACAGGAGGCGTGCCATCATGAAGCGTCGATTTTGGAAAATTCTGGAACCCATGAATTGTAATTTAGAAGAAACACCATGTAGTACTGGTGGTGGAGGCTAGGGTTTCTTGTGTAATATAGGAAGTACACGGTGTGTTGGACTTTCCACGATGCTCGGCGTGTACATTGGAAAGTACACGGACACGGGGTGGTCTACACGACTTCGAGACATGACATGTACTCTCTACGGAGCATGGAATAAGAGACTACGCAGGACTCGACATGTATCTATAGGATAAGTAGACACTGAATATATTACATGCCCGTGTACTCCACCACACTTCCAGGAAAGGCCAGTAGTGTGGGTCACCATGTTTTTCAATTACACAGGTTGGCGAACACGGGTTGAGACCGTGTACGTGCACATGGCCAGCATACATGGGGCAGACCCCAGATACTTAGACACAAAATTTTATATTTTTAAACACATTGTATTTTTGTTTTCCATGACCAGCCTAGCAACCTAGGCCGTTGTACAGGCAGTACCCGGGGTCAGAGGACACAACTTGTGATCTTTCTACAAGTAGTGTACTTTTCTTTACATGGCTTGGTCTTCTTGTCCGCCGTATCATGAACATATTTTTATTGGGATAATGCTCCTTTTTCTAATTCCCAGAAAGGTCGAGAATTGTTTCTTCTACATTAGTATGATCCCTTCAGCAGGAATTTCTGTGATAGAGTCAGGAATCTATTCGAGAGGCCCGGATCGAGATCCTTTACCCATTTTTGACTCTAGGTAAAGTCCGACATCGACATGACCAACTACCCCAGAAATCGATCCTCTAACTAGTAGGTGAATTCCAAATGAGCCATGGTATCCTCCATGGCCATGAAAGTGATCCTCATATTTGTATCATGATCATTCCCATTGAGGAGTGTGTTCTTCCGTAATGAGTGTATCTTTCTATCTTCATATTTCCAACTCATGAGTGTGTCTCCTAAAACAAGTGTACCTATCTCTCCGGACATTTCCTGAAGAACGGTACTTTTAGGATGGACGTCATCAGATATATCAGATTCGTGGAGTTTGTTCTCCTGGAATGAGTTCTTTGTGGAATCTTAGAACTTAATCCCTAGTGCGGGTATGCAGTTATGCGACTTGTCCCTAGACTGTGGGTACGAGACTCGAGTATATCTGTTTTTATGTTTATATTTCTATATGTTCAGTAGACATATAATTTTTTGATCTAACTGTACCTTTAATTCGTGCTTTTCTATGTGGTTTTCGGGGTCCTCTATAGAGTATTGTTATACTCACCTCTGCACGGGCATTTATCGCACGTGTCGTTTCTTATACAGATGAGAAACCTATTGACAGAGTCTAGGGTGGACCATGATAAGAACAAGCTTTCTGAGTTCCCTACAGGTCGAGGAATTCCTACGGCTACAACCAGTATTCCCAGTACTTCTTTGTGTTTTACCTGTTGGACTTTTCAATTTTCAGGCCTTCTTTTCGGTGGGCTTGTATTCTGGCCCATTTTACTATCAGCACTTTACGATTCATCGTACTCTGTTGTTTGGGTTTAGTTGTATGAATTCATTTTCTTCATTCCATAGTGGTTCTTACATTTTATCATTGTGGTAAATAGAGCTATGTGTGTGTGTATAGGTACTTAGGAAATTCCTCCCATGTTAGAAATATCTCTACTCAGTTCTAGTCACCAACCCCTAGCCTATTAGAGGGGGGCTTGGGGAGTCGCGTTTCGGGACCCACTAGGACGGGTCATGATAGTTATATTTATTGTTAACATACTCAATTGTATCAAATCTTTACTGACCAAATTCATGTTCTAAATGTATCAATAAATAATAGGTTAAGTGAAATGTCAAAAAATTTTAAAAATTTAAATGAAGATAAAGTTGTAATGGTTTCAAATGATTAATATAAATCATCAGAAAATTTCATACATTTATGTAATATTTAGTTTCAAATAACTAAAATATAAACTAAAATTTATCCACGTTAAAAACGTAACTATACATAAGAAGTTATGCAGAGAAGGTACCAATGACATGTATATAGACGTAACTTTAAAAAATGAATTATAAATATATAAATATATATATATAATATATTTAATAGTATTGAATGATCATAATATAATAAAATTGGAGAACATTTTAAATAATCAAAGATCATATACACATATAAAGTGACACCCCTATTTTTTTATTATATTTCATATAATATACAAGAATGATTTTAATTCTCTTTATTTTCAATAGTGGTATATGGGCTATCATAGTATAGAAACATGTGATTTAAAAATGTATAGTCGGTTTAATTTTTTTTAAAAACATATATAAAGAGGAATAAAATGAATATTTTTTTGAAAAGAATAGTTGAAACCGACTTAAATAATGGGAATTATAATGTTATAAAGAAATATTAATAAACCAGTTGTACTAAAAAAATAGCCAATAAAATAGCTTGTTGGATAAAATTGGAAGGTTATCACATCAATAATGTAAAGAATAAAAAATATTTTAAATCAAATATACTAAAATTAAAATAATTTATCAAAAAAAATTATACTAAAATGAATTTATAAAAACATTAACCCACCTATAGGTTTGAAGTGTACATATTTATGCGATAAAGAATTATATTTTCATTATTGATTATATTTTATACGGGAAACTGAATTTGATCTTGATGAACATGATATAAACATAGATTTGGATATTGCACCTATAATTTTCTTATGAATAAACTAGTATTATTAAATGTATTCATGAATGGGACTTGGACATACATGAATATTACAGAAACTAAAATTTCAACTTAATATAATGTAGATTTTAAGTGACTCAAAATTTCATGGTAAAAATGACTACATGGTAGATATAAAATGAAAAAAACCTCATTTTATATGTTTTTTATCTAGAAATAAAATGTGAATTTGAGAAGCTCATTTAGTAATTATACTTAGATGAATATAAAAAATGTGAATTTTATCTAAATTTTCATCTAGTTTTTGGAATCCCAGATCCATTGTCATAAAATTATAATCTCATGGGATTATAGATTAATATTGATAATAAGAATCTTTGAAAATTTTATAAAATTATTGTTTGTATAATTATTGAAAAAAATTCAATATTTCCAAAACAATCATATTGGAATTCAACATCATACAATTATAATAAAAAATTATTAAGTATTTCTAAAATATTATAATTAAACATTACAATTATAAAATTATTCCCTTAAAATAAATATATTTATGTTATTAACACTACTATCCCAAATATTAAATAGTATTAATATTAGTGTAATATAGAAACCACTATGACACATGTGTTGGTTCTTTTATGCATGTCTTTTCCCTTTTATTGTCCATGTATAGAATATGTCTGAGAAGAATATGCGTAATTAATATCTACCTCTTTATAAGCCCATTAACGATGCATCCTCATGTGAATATAATTTCATTTGTGATATATGAATCTCCCCTTGCAATGTATGTAGGGATTCATCGTTATTAGAATCATCTTTCCCTTTGAGGACATGTTCACACATCATCGCCCAATAATTCTATTACTGATATGAAGCAAATCTATAGATTATAAATTTTCATAGAAATCTACTATAAAATTCAAATACTATTTTTTATTTGATACTTGGAATTACATTATAATGTCACAGAATCAATAAAATTAACAATAAAAATGCATACCCTGAGGGTCAAATAATATGTGAATGTGACCATTTATTATTTGATATCTACCTAAATTTATATGCTCAGTAGATGTTTAATTCGACTAAAATATGAATATAATGAAAAAAAACCTAAGAATAATAATTGAATAATGTATATATGGTTGGAGTAATATAATATTATGTATTTCATGAGACTATTTCAACAAAACAAGAAAATATGAATAGAGAGTTATACAAAATTCAACTTAATTACATGGATAGACCAGGACATACCCAAACCTGAAAATTGAAATAGTGTTATATATATTTTTTATTCCATATATTAATCTCCTAACTCACATATTGATTAAAAAAATAATTAAAACTCCCCAAATTCAGATTTTAACTTAACTTAAAGAAAATGTATTAAGTTAAGATAAATTAAAACACCATGAATGTGAACATAGTAAGAATAAAAATCATAGATGTCACTAAATCCTATAATTAAATAAGTGAAATTGTTATTAAGTAATTAAATTTGATGGAAACATGAATTAAAAAAATTAAAGTGAAATTTAGATTGTAATGTTTACTTTTAGACTTTACATGTGTTCTTAGAAAAGTGAAAGGAAATGAATACTCCGGAAACAAAGAATAAAATTTAAATAAATATATTAATCAAATATACATTATAGGTAGAATATATAAATTTTATTATATATTCCATCAAAAATAAAATTAATGATGCTTATGAAATATAAATATTGGATTAATGGGAATTTTAAATAATTCATTCTAGTATATGATGATAGTGACGTTCCCAAATAATTTTAGCCAATATCCCCCTAAAAAGGATAATTTTTCATATATTATGGAACAAAGTTATATTAAATATTATATGGTGAATGTGTTAGTTAAATTTCATACATATAAAAACATATACATATTTAAACATTAAAATTTTGAATCAAAATTATCCTCAAATAGTATAACACAAAATTAGATTATTATTCTTAATATCAACATGACACTGCTGGGCTTTTTTTAACATGAATGGAGGCATTTATTTAACAACATTTGATATATGAACTCCATATACTAAGCATGTTAACAAACTGAATATGAATAGTTTTATGTTTTAATTAAAAATTAATAATAAAATGAAACATAATTATCACATAATATTTTTTTCATAGATGCATTGTTTATGGTGATATGAACTATGAATAATAATAGCTTTGCGAAGTATGAAAATTTTGTTACAATTTAATCAAACTTTTTTGGGATGTTCCATAATCGAATACTAATTTTTTACATTGTTATTTTGTTTTCCACTTTAAATTTAAACATGAGTTTTGACAGTAAATTAATGATGTGGTTTTTTGTTCAATATTGAGTTATGAAAAGAAACTATTAAAACACAATTAAACATGAAAATAGACTAATAATAAAATATTTATTTTATATATTTTCTCATTTTTTTTGTCGAAAAAATATCCTTATTAAACCACCCACATAGTTTTACTATGAAAATTTATGAAAAAAATTATATAACCTAATAATATACCTGTAAAAGAACATTATTATAATGAAAACATTATAAAATTGTAATCATATTAAGATAAAATTTTACGTAGTATGTAAGGACAAAAAAATGTCATATCACATATTTGATTAAAATAAATTTAGAAGACTAATAAAAATTAAATGGAGAATAGGAAATTCAGAAATTATAAATATGTGTTTCTAATATTTATATAATATAGAATAGTTAAAAATACAAAAATATAAAAAACATATAATGATATCCATATATAATTATATGTAAAATTAAACAGGCAGTGAAATAATAAATTTTGATATATTAAATAATTAGTATTATACCTAACACATTGGAGTTGGATAGTATACATGGCTACAGATTTAAGAATGAAATCATTGAAGGAATTAGGTTGTTTGAACTGTTTCTATTAATTTTAAATCCATTACACAATATTAGAACATTTCATAAATCTATGTGCATAAATTTGAAGTGGCGGAAATGGATCCTAAGAATTCAAAAAATATAATATCAATGAATTTGGGTGAGGAATGAAATATATATTCACTAAATTTGAAACGTATATCTATACTTTATAATATTCTTACAAAATATTCTTTTTTTTTTGATAATTTATGGTATGGATGAACTAATAAGTAACACAAAATTTAATCATGAAAATCACACATTCAAAATGGAGAGATATTGTAAAAAAATAAAAATAATATACAATAAAATTTATTGATTTTATTTAATGTAGAATGTCAAATATATGATAGTTATCCCATTAAAAATAGAATAACTTGACTATAGAATTCCCATTTTTAAACATTCATATGTATATATATATATTATTTTGTATAAGATGTAAAACATTCTTCAAAACAGATTTGAATTTTTTTACTTAGTGATGAATGTTGAATATTATATATTCAAAAAGAAAATATATGCTTCATTGAATGATTAATCTTAAAAAATGTACATTAGATAAACTAAAAAAAACAAAATTTGGAAAAACCATTAAAAATAAAATCAAGACTAATTTGTTTAGTTATATATTTTATTTGGGAAGTGGGTTAAAATATTGAGTTTTAAATTAACAACTCAATGAATAGTATTTATACAACAAATCATAAACAAAAGGAGGTAAAAATTGAATATAAATTTGTGTAAAACATATATAATGTTTCAATCAAATATATATTTTCCCACCAATTGTAACACATTGATCAATGAAACGACTTCAAGGAATATATATAATGTTGTAACATAAGTATTTGGTTTGTTAGTAATCAAATTTATTCACCATAAAATAGTAAAATGGCATAATGAGATAATATCATGACATGAAAGAAACCCATTTAAACATTTTAGTCATCAAATTATTGGAAAAAATCGAAATAATGATGAAAAAGGACTAAATTTTTTAGAAAAATAAAAAATATTTAAAAAAGAAATGAATTATATTTAACATAAAATTGGGATTTTTAGAACCGCAAAAAACCCCTAAAAATTACATCATTCAAATTATATATCAATAAATATTGAAACATAATCACTTTCAATATAACATCTTAAAAACAATTGTACATGAGTGATGTTGACTATAAAAAATAATGGCATTTCAGAAGACCATTTTATTTGTATTAGTCTACAAAAATAAAAAAATCAAAACTACATGCACAAATTTTTTATCAAGAACATAAAAAGAAAAGATAGATAGAAAATAAGAAAATAAAATAAGAATGAAAATAATTTTAGTAATATATCATTGAAAATTCAATTATTAATTCTTATTAAAAAAATTTACATCATCCTAACTACATAAAGAACATTTATAACAATCATGCATAATGAAAATTATGTTTCAAAATAAAAAAATTATTATGATATATTAAATTTTAGAATATACTTTAATTTTATATTAGGTTAAAGTGATTATATTAAATTATAAAAATTAAACTAATTTTATTGAATATGATAAATCCAATATGAAAGGAAGGATAAAAGTTGAATTTTTTTTATAGTGTACCGAATGTAAAAAAATTTGGTTTATTAATACTCAGATTGATTCATGAAACAGTACATAAATAGTATAATTAGAGCATTCTATAACACATGTGAGACCTATTTGATACTTTATTACCCATGAACTTGTTTGAAGAAAATGACAACTGTGATGTAAATAAGTAATAAAATGCATGAAATAGAAAAAATATTTAAACAAGAAATGATGTATCATGATCATACTTATGTAAAAATTAAAATCACTAAAAAACCATCAATTTCAATTCATTATTGTCCTAGACCATAAATTATTAATATATAAACATATAAAATATATTAAATAAAATAATATAGTTGTACATGAGTGAGATTGACTCCATAAAATTATTCCATAACAAAGGCGATTTTATTTGAATTATTTTTAAATTGAGGTTGGATAAAATATAAAATATTGTTCTTTTGAAATAGGATAATTTAATGATAAGAATGTGTGAATTATAGGGGGTATATCATATTATAAAATATAGTATGTTTACAAAAACAATTCATTTCAAATATGAAAAATTTAAAAAAGTACCACCACTCAAAATATATTATGTATGTTTAAATAATCCAATCTATTTAAAATATTAACTATAATCATGCTATAAGTATAAATAATGATTTTAAATTTAATAATATCAGAGATGTCAATTGAAGATAGCACCAAACTGTATCATGAATAAAAATGATCTTTAGGAATCATTTGTTTGGAGGGTAATGAACCTAAAAACTATAAATTAATTCAAAAAAATTTGTTATCATTATTAATAAAAACTATAAAGTTAATTTAAGGATATTTAAATACATGTGTATAAGTGAATAATGATAGAAATACAATAATAAAAATAAATATATGAAAAAATTTCAATAAATACTACATTTTTTAATTTAGTCACACTTTTTTACCTTGATAATATTCTCTACCATGATATCACTGATTTTAGGCTCTATCCTACAACTAGATCTATGTATATGAGAAGTGAATGGAAAACATGATTCATATATATGAATATATAGAATAAAAACTATAGAAAATATGAATTCTTATTATGTAAATAACATATAAAATGGTTGAAGGATCAAGAATATATAAAATATGGGAAATGATAAAATCCCATGAATCATTCAGAATTTCAAAATCAAAAAACTAAACATACATTTACCATGGAAAATGAACAAAATAAGCTATTGGATGAGACAAAGTTGGATGAGATGAAGGAAGAGGATATGAAAGAGAGTAAGAGGATAATGAGAGGATGAGGTAGAGGTAGAGAATGGGGAAGAGGAGGAGACAGAGGTGGAGAATGAGTTAGAGGATGAGGAAATTGAATAGACTAAGGTAAAGGAGGGGATGAAGTTAGAGGTTATGGAGGAGATGTAAAAGGTGAAGTTGATGTTTGAGATGGAAGAAAATTAATTGGAGGAGACAGAGGAAGGGACATAGACAAAGACAATCGAAAGGGAGGAGGCATAGATAGAGACTGAGGTATAGGAGGATATGATGGTGGATGAGATAAATACAGAGGATACAAAGGATATTTTTGAGGTGGAGTAGAAGGAAATTTCGGTATGGAACAAATTTTCATATAGTAAGTAGATCATAATGATAGGTTTTTCAGTGGGGGAAGAGATAGGAAATGGTTTGGCGTGGGAGTGATATAATTAGTGATAATTAGTAATAGAAGAATCAATTCTAGAGGATCATACATGTAGATTGTGGAGTCATCTTTGAGGATACACGTATTGGTAGAGGCGCATGATTTAGTATTGGGAATTCATATATATATGAATATATTCCTATATTAAAAATTATATATACATTAATGAATAATTTTGTATAAAACCCATTGAAAATAAATAAGGCAATAATGTGTTTTCAATTATTACATTTTATTCATTTTTTTAATTTATATTCAATATTTATTATTAATTATTATTTATATTTAATATATAAAAAATAAATTTAATTATTTTTATTAATTACTATTTTTTATATAATTTTATTAATAATTATGTAACTTTCTAATTTTTAAATTTTTATATATATATATTTTTATTTATTTATGTTATATATCTATATTTAATATAAAATATTTACTAATATTTATAATATATATATATACATATTTAATTTATTTATTTTTATTTATAGTTATTTAATTAATAAATTTTATAATAATTTTTTTAATTTATTCATTTCTAGTTTTAGTTGGTTCGTAATATTTCCTTCTTTTAATATTTTTTACAATAAATATTTTTAGTTTTTTTGAAATATATAAAAATTTAGCAGTCATGTATATGCCCACATGGGATAGTGGTTTGGGAAAATTATAGTCATGTAGTGGGGAAATGGTCTGGTCCTGAAAGACCCCGCCTATACGGCCCATGTTTATAGAGTTTTATGGGAATTCTGATCCCCGACATACCATGACACGTTGTATTAGTCGGTCCCCTAGGCATATAAAGCCTGATACTAACAAAAAATAAGTCCAATGTGGGATGTGTTGTGTGGGAAAACCCTTTATTAGAATTATATAAAATTACTTATAACGTTATACTTTAATAGTGCAACAAAAAAATCATTGATAAAGATTGACCTTTTTCAAGACGTAAAAAAAATGCTGATAAAAATTACCATTTATATGTGCTTTAATCATGAGCTGATAAAGGATACCACTAATTATTGGGTTTCTAGTAGTGAAATATCATGTAAACTAATTCATCCACAGAAAGGAATAAAACAAAAAAAATTATGGACATATGAATATGTTACCCCTCTATTCAATAAAAAATAATAAATAATTTACAAATTTTGTTAATGAATAGTAATTAATAGAAATGAAATTATTCAAAAAAACAAGAACTCAAATCACTTTAGATACTAAATATAAAATTAATAGTCATTATCAACAGATAAAACCCATTCTAAAATAATAAAAACAATTATAAGACATAAATAAAATTATGTTTCTATTTAATATACTGCATTATAAAATCCCGACTAAAATAATATTTCTTCTAAAAGATAGGAATGAATTATCTGTAAGTGAACTCCTTGTGAATATGATATAATATAATCCCATGATTCTCATAATAGATATTACATTATTTTTGCAAAACATTTATTTCATTACACACACACACGCTTGAGGAAAATAACAGTTTAGTATCTTTTGAAACACGGAAACATAATCTTCTAACATGGTGAATAATCTTCAACATCTACAATAAATATCATCCTCTTTAGTACTCCTAATTTAATCCTTTCATTATAAGATGGGGGAAGGAAAATGGTGAAAATGTGAGATCAGTATCATAGTCAGGGTAAACAAAGGAGATAAATAAGAATAACATGAAAATTATGGTATGAGAACATGAGCATATAATTTTATGATCATACCCTACATATCATAGATCCAAATCAAGAGTCATGGAATAAATATTAAGATTTTACAAGACATGAATCACAAATTAATTAAGAGTGTAATTCATGAAATCATAACTTAGGTATAAGACATAGAATTATGGGATAAAAATAAAGATTTACGATCATCCCTTATAACTCAAGTCTCGTAGCTAAAACTAATTTGGGAACATTATGAGGGATACTCATACATGGTGGAGACCCCAACCCCAACATCCTGGATTCGGTTCCAACTACAATTAAATTTGCATAAGATACAGGTAAATAAAATCCCAAAGGAAATAGCACTTTATTAGTGTTGGTAAACTAGATATATACATGATTTATGTATTAAAAATGAATATAAAAATTACAATTTTTTTTGATAATAAAATTATTTCATCTAGAGTAACAATGAATTTATTTCATAGTACACTTCAGGTTATCTTCAGAAAAGGAAACAAAATAAGGGTGATCTCAAATTATTATAAAGTGTTATGTATAGTGGAAGTAGTAATAAATCAATGAGAATAATCATTATGGAAAATATAATATCTAAACACACATTACATGTAATCAATAAATCAAAAAAAATGTTAATATAAATATGGGATGGTAAATAACTAAGAAAATAGGACATTTAAATCACTTAAACTATCATTATACAAACGTTAAAATCAAAATGATGTGGTAAATAACAAAAAACACATTCCATTTTATTAATAAAATGAGAATGAAATGCATCCATTGATTTTTTCATAGTGAAAATATCATAGATAATAATAATTGAGTCCAAATGAAGGTAATTACAATTTAATGGACACCATGTTTCCCAAATACATAGTACCTTGACTGTAAAGACCTCCCACACGGTGGTTTACCATACTATTGTCAAGTCCATTCACAAGAAAACTTAGAACGTTCTTAGTTATAAACTCAAATTATTAATGCTGAACTGTTTTTTTCTCATGAGACTACTGATGAGTCAAGGGGTTAACTTTAAACGGACCCTGACACGTGTCATATTTGTCCAAATAAGTCCTTATTTATTAATTAATCTATTTGTTTCCTAAATAATTTTCCATTTCAAAATGTATCTTTATTGACTAATTTTTTTATTAATATTTCTCCACTGAATAAAATAATTTTCAAGTACACACCTTTTGTAAAAATGGTATGGGTATTTGAATATCTATGATAAACAACATTGGTATTTAGGCAAAATTTAATGTTCAATGTTTACAGGATAGTAAATAATTCAATGGAAGTTAATGAAAAAAATATTCAATGAAGTGAGTGTCGATATTATACTTGGTAAAAACAATCAAAATTCATCCAAATAAAGAATAACGGAGGTATCAATAATACATATACCCACTGTATTAATAATAAGGGGTCTTTTCATTTATGTAATAAAAATACCATAAATCATCATTAGAAACATTATTAATTAAAATAATCATTTCATCTATAAAAGCATGTAGAAAATCATTTTCATTGAAAATAATTTTTCTAAAAAAATTATAAAAAATATATATGTAAATTTTAAAAAGAATAATAAATGAAATTATTTCATGAAATTATATAAAATCTAAAAAGCAAATTCCTTTTTTAAATGGTAAAAAGTTTAGAAAAGTTACTTTCTATATTAGAGGAGTGGCATTCTTGTAAATTTTTGAAAGATAGAACTATACCCATTGTTTCTATGTCAAGTGGAAAAAATAATGAAATAATTAAATCCAAGAGAGTATATGGTCAAAATATGGCTAGATAATACTTTTTGGACATGTTTCTGGGTCATTTTTGCCTTATGTACATGGTTGAGTCTCTTATAAAGTTGGTTTTTCTCCTCTGCATTTAATTAATTTTAATTTATTTAACTAATATTTATTGTAAAAAACATATCTGACAATGATAAATATTATAAATTACTATTATTCCAAATATGGAATCAATTTTTAAAAATTTAAATCTTGTATGTGGAAAATATTAATTTAATAATAATCTCAGAAAAAGGTCAACAAATCATGTTTTTAAATTGAAAATGTTCAATTGTTTGAAATTTTTTTATATCTAATTTATGAATGAAATTTATTCTAATGATATAAATTGGATTAATATAAGTAATATTATTTTTAATTTAACAATAAAACAAATTATAAATATAATTTATCATTATACATTATTTAAATGAAGATGAAGTCTTCAAATAAAATTAGGTATTTTTCACTATTTATCAAAAAATGAAACTTCTCGGAAAAATAAAACATACATTCATATTAAATTAATTTAGAAATTAATATTTCATAAATAAAGTTTATTTTGAATAATAAAATTTATAAAAGTGTCAATTTTTTTTAAAATAGGTGCATCATTAAATGGTGGAAAATGGCCTTTATAAAAATATAGCTTTTTATGAATAATATTGGGTTTATTATTATCTTATGCCTATAAAATCTATTAGATTAATGAAACAAAATATTATTAAATATATAAAATATTATTTTCATTAATATCATTCACTAATATTAATTAATTTAATTTATTTAGATAAAACACCATTATGAGCAGAAAAACATTTCCTTTATATTCAATTTGTTTCTATATTTATTTCTACCTATTTAAAAACCATTAAAGTCTTCCATATATTTCATTAAGTTAATTAATAATATTCAAAACCATGAATTTAATGGATATTTTATAACTTATTTAATCAAATAAAAATATTTTAATAATATACTATTGTTCGGTAAAACTCAGACATTTATGTAACACAAGGTATCGAAGAAACTCAATGTTGAATCAGACACAAGCTAACTACGTATTGTGTGCATTGAAATATATAGAAAATATTATATTTATTTAAAACATTAAATATATCATATGTTCCCTAGAGGTTATATTCCTTTATATGTATTTTATTTCATATCATACAAGCAATTGAATAAAATGTACACTTTAAAATTTTAGGGGTCAAACATTTTCTCCAGTATAAATAAATTGTGTCCTCAAAATTTAAACTTGATATTTTTATTCAATAGTTTGATATTTGAATTTTTCATTGAAAAACCAATATCATAAAAGGATTAATAAAATATCCTCTTAATAAGAGATATATGTAAGTACAATAATAATATGGAATAACATATAACTATTACTCTACATAGGAGAACAGTAGTGGAAAGTGAAATTATGGACATTGGGGAAAAGTATTAATATAGAAAGATAGTGATTTAGGTCATTGATAATAAACAAGTGAATAGTAAATGGAATGAATAGGGTATAAAATACATAAATCTATTTTGATTTCAGAGAAAATTATTTTAATAAAATGAAGGTATTGTGATATCATTTTATTTTAAGATCATTTTCGTAATTTTGAGAAATTATTTTACACCCGAAGAATATCACTAATTATACATACTTGTTATATTTATCTAAAAATAACTTTATCCTTTAGTTGTGATTCAATAAATTTACAATTCATTGACTATTTCAAGAAATATAAATCTAAAAATGATGTTTTTTTCTAGAATCACTAAAATTTTTCATTTACAGATCTGAAGATTAATAAAAAAGGTATTTATATTTTTCTATTACTCTATTACAAATCAAATATGTTTAATAAATTAATATCTAAAACTAAAAGTAAAACCACTAGTTTATTATTAATATTTATATATCAAATATTTTAACTAAAAACAATGGAATGTATACCAATACAGCTCATAGTATAGTAGTATACACGAAACCTCTATCATCCTTCAGGCATGGACTCAAGCCCCACTACCACATCAGATGCCATTTTTTTCACCATACAAGTATGTATCCCTTTTTTATTAAACGAATTTAATATATTTTTTATAATGTATCAAAAATTTATAATGACCATTCCTGAAATGAAATTAATCATTAAATTACATGTTTACTAGGTTTTTAATAAACCAATTTTTTAACATGTATAATAATATTATTTGGATATGAGTACAATGCCATTAATTATCATATTATCTATAATGGATATTAACGTGTTTAAAATTATTTCAATAAAGTGTAAATTTTTTATTCTTCAAATAACATTTCCTTTATAATATATACTTTTAGTAATTCTCAAAAACGAACTTAATATCACTAGTCTTCTATACAATGAAACTTAAAAAACATTATTTTTTAATTTCATTGAGATTATGATCAATCTTGTACTCAAAATCCACTGATGGTATCTATAAATCTTATGAACATAATCATTAGATATTTCATGAACCTTGTAACAAAAATACTTTTGGTTAAACACCTCAACAATTTATTTCATGAATCACAATACATACATACATCATCCATTTTATTTGCACAAATGTCATTGCATGATCTTCGGGTTATCCTTGGATATTAAATGTAATCAACTATTAAAATCATTCATAATGGTGTGTAATGAATATGTGAATTATCGAAATCTTATCCTATGGTACATTTGCAACATAACCGGGTCAACTTGTAGTATCTAGACATGGATGTCTTTCTAGGAATACCCACATAATTTTCAAATTTACGAATAATTATTATGTTCTTCAAAAATTATACTCCAATTCTATAATAGGACTATATTACCTAATATATGGCTTCTAATTCTAGTTCCCAATGTTTTTACTAACTGCACATTGATACCATTTGTTGTGACCCAAACCCCAGAAATCCAGAGTCAGTGCATACTACCCTTACATTGGTATATGATACATGTAAATCAAATCCCAAAGGAGAAAACTATTTTTTTGTCCGGTTAATATAGATACTTACATGAGTCTTATACTACAAATGAATACACTAATTAAAAATTAATTTTTTCCCTATATTAACATTATTCCATCAAGACTATTCTATAATATATTTATTATTAAACATTATGAAATCATGGGTAGATAAAATAGAATAAGTGTGGTCTAAAATACTCATTAAGGGTTATGTATATTGGAAGAAGTAATTAATCAATAAGAATAATCATTTTGGAAATGTAAATATCAAAACACACATTCCATTTAATCATCAAAATTAGAATGAAGTGTATAAACAATATAAAAATTTTAATATCTAAAGATAAATTCTATCTAAATTTCATTACTTCTCATGAGATGATAAGGAATAACAAATATGGAAATGTAAAAAAATTAAAACAAATATTATTTTATAAAAAAACTAAGAATGAAATGAATCCACAAATTTGGTAATAGTGAAAATAGATGGGAAAATAACAAATGATTCTAAATAATGGAAATTATAATTTATTAGAATCCATGTTTACTGGTACATGGTACCGTTGTGGGCCAGACATTTTAGAAGATAGTTTATCATACTATTATCAATTCTTTTAACAATACAGTTTTGAGCGAGGTTGGTAACAAATTAAAATGGATTGTGTCAAACTATTTTCATATAATGAGACTACTGATTCATTGTGGTTATTACATTAAATGATCCCCAACCCATTTCATTCTATTATAAATAAATCATTATATATCAAAAAATCTATTTAATTCATAAAAAATAAGACTTATAGAAACGTATTTATATTGAGTAAAAGATATGGATATATCAATATTTCCCAAATAATTCAAATAATTTTCAAGTTCACACCTTATATAAAAATGTTACATAGTTTAATAGACAATGATATCCATGATAATTTATATGGATATTTAGGCGAAATTTAACGTTTAATGATCACTAGAAAGTGAATAATTCCATGGAAGTTAATGACAACAAAAATGATTCAAGTGAATATCAATAAAATCCTTAGTAAAAATAATAATATTATATAAAAATAAATATTAAGGATTCTATAAGGACAATATATACCCATTGGAGTAATAATAAGGGTGGTTGTCCCTGATGAAATAAAAGTACTTTAAAAAGACATCTAAAAACATTCTAAACTAAAATATACTATATGTTTTGAAAAACATTAATAAAATACTTTTTCCTGAAAACCAATTTTAAAAATATATTATTTTAAACTATGATTATATATTTTCAAAGTATGTTACAATGAATTTATTGAAGATAATTCCATACATGGTAAAAATAACATTACTTTTGTTTCATGGTAAAAAGGATAGAAAATATCCTATTATCATGGAGGAGGATAGGCTTTCTTATAATTTTTTTTAAAGAGGGAATTCTAGCCATGTTTTTCCCATGTAAAGATGAACCAATACTGAAAACATTTAGATCCTTGTTATTTTATTGTCTAAATATGACAAAAACATAAATTTTGGACATGTTTTTTTGGAAATTATGTCACTTAATTTAATGTTTAGTCCATTGTTATTCCGATTTTTCTAATAATCATTGCAATTAATTTTAATTGTTTTCAAAAATATTATTTGTTTAAAATCTAATTATGCCATAATATAAATTATAAATATTTTTCATTCCAAATACGGAGTCCATTTTTCTAAATTCCAATCACATAAGTGGAAGAAATTAATTTATAATTAATCCTATTGAAGGGACGACAATGTGAGTTTTTAATGTGAAAGTGTTCCAAAATAAGAAATTTTTTTATCGAATTTCAATGTGAAATTTATTAAATCGAACTAAATTGGATTAATATATGCGGAATTTATCCTATTTTACTTTAAAATAATTTCAAAATACAATTTAACCATATTATATATCTAAATGAAAAATATGTCTTCCAATAAAATTTTGAATTTTTCATTCTTCATCAAAAAATTACATTTCACATAAAAATAACATGAATCCAACAATTTTTTTTGACATTCCTCTTTAAAAAATTATGTTATTTTTTAAAAATTATATTCTATAAATGATCCAAAAAATAGTTTCAAAATAGGTTCTCTATTAAAATGTGACCAAACTGCCTTTATAAAACCATAGATTTCTATATGTAATATTGGGTTTATTATTATCACATGATTATCAAATTTGTTGGATGAATTTAAAAAATAATTAATTAATATAAAATAAAGAAATTTAATAATTTTCCTTTAATAAAAATAATTTATTTAATTTATTTGGATAAAATACATTTTTCCTCATAAAAACATTATTATTATATTAAATTTATTTATATTTTAATTTCTCATTATTTGATAATCACTAAATTCAACCATATATTTTTATAAGTTATTTAATCCTATTCATAACCCCCAATTTCTCTAATAGTTTATATCTTATTATATTATATAATAAAATTTTATTAATTTATTTATTTGGGGAAAACTTAGTTTGACGTGTAATGCAAGCTATCAAAGACGCTTGTTTTTTCATGTAAAAAAACAAACTCAGTATTGTCTGCATTACAAGAAATAGAATATATTAAAAAAAATTAAATATTATATATATAATTAATTCTATATAGTTTATATTCCCTTCCATTTTTTATATATCATACATGTTATTGAGTAAAATTTACTCTTTTCGAATTTTTTCATTCCTACAATGATCACAAACAATCATCATATCATAACCCAGAAAACGAAATGGGTATCATAAACCTTTAATAATATCATAACATATATAATATAGAATGGTTTTATAATCATTTCATAAGATCTGAATATATGAAAATATTGGTGTTTCATTAACATACATCCCATGAAATAGAATCAGGTTTTTTAAGAATATAAACTATAAAAGAGAAAGTGGTTTCATAATTATATTACCCATGAAAGGAAATGTGTTTCATAAAAAAATTGTATATATATATAAACCATTTAAAGTAATACTAATAATGGTGTACATGGATCATATTCCCAGTAAATCATCAACTATATCAATGAATGTCATCATAGATTTTTAAGGATTTTCAAGGATCACTTAGAGAATTTCTTAAATAAGATAATATTTCATTGAAAACCATATTTTATGAAATAAAAAAAATCATAATAAATTTAATTTAAAAAAACATATAAAAAATATGAAAAATAATTAAAAAATAATTTTAGGAATTTCTTGAGGAAAATATCCTTTCTGATTTTAAAAAAAATTAAAATCATAAAACATTTCAAAATATTTTTCTATGAAAATAACCTTGAAAACATAAAAATAATTTTTTTTAAACACATTTAAAACACATTTTAAAGAATAATATTGTTTTAAAATACTTTTACAAGAGAATTATCTAAAAATCATTAAAAATTTTTTATAAAAAATATTAAAAATAGTCTTTTAAAAGAACAATGATTTTCGACCGAATAATGAAATAAAGATGTGTTTTATTAAAAACATTTTGTTAATTATCATAAGTAAAATAGAGTAAAAAATGGTACTACTACATCGAGCAATAATAAATAACCAGTTTTGAACACAATTTCATACTTTTATTTAGATATTGATCATAATATTTCATAACTAGATGCAAAATCATAAACAATCCTGATAAATGTTGTGATTGTATCAATAAACTCGGAGTACATTGGTAAATTTTAATTGTAATAATGATGAGATAATAACATTTATTGAGACATAAAAAAATAAAATTGGATGTTTATGATATAAAATTTAGATGGGGTATTATATATACCTCATAAAATAATATAGGAGAATAACATAATATGTTTATCAAAAGAGGATAATTGAGACAAAATTCCATTACCACTTTAGTAACATTTTAAAAGATAACCACATGAAATTGATATCATAAAATGGATATATAAATCCAAATTATTATTTTTGTAGGAATAATATTATAAATCCATGGGTAGTATACACACCACATATATGAAATAGTTTATAAACATTTCTTGTGTCTCACAGAAAATAAAATTTTGATAGAAATCCCTAAATACTTGAGTAACCATTGATTCATGAGATCAGTGAAAGAATAACATCAATTTCAACATTTAATATGATGAAATAAATGAAATAAATGATATAACATTTTATAGAGTTGTATATACTCCATAAAAAAGAAATGAGTGGTGAATATGGAAAAACTCTCATAGAACTTAAAGTGATACTAGAAATCCCCTTCCCATAAATATTGACATCCTTCATACACACTAAATCCTCATGTATAATAAATTTTATTTTAATATAAAACCATAATGGAAAAATATTCATAAATATACTACAATAAATTATTTTTTATGACTTCATATTACCTATTTTTTAGCAATCCAATGATAATGTTTTGTTTCTGGAAATAACTCTTTTGTTTTTCATATATGTTTTGACTTGTTATTTATGCTTCTCTTAATTTGATAATGGTTTAGTAATTTAGAGAATTTAAACTATGATATAAATATATAATATATTTATTATAAATTTATTTATTGTAACCCATAAAATAAAGTGATAAGAAATGAAATACACCATTTATAGAGACGGTAGGTCGTACGTCTCTATGAATGTTGTATCTATTTTTTTATCTTATTTGAAACAATGAATTTTAGTTAAATATATATATTAATATATAATAATTCCATCATAATTACTATTTCATATAAATTACATATTATTATTAAAATCATAATTAATTAATTCCATGTAAATCCTGAATGAATCACATTGCTTTGTGGAGGCGGTTGTCCAAACGTATGCAAAGGTTGTTATCGTATTCCCACTAAATAGAAAGAATAAAGGTATGTGTCATATAATAATTGAAAAATAGTAAATAAATCATATATGTCATATAAAAATAGGAATTAAATCATTTGTACCAATCTTGAGAGTTTGTAATGGATGAATGAATAACATCGGTTTATGAGGTGGTAGTCTGTCGTACACACGAACGATAATTGAATATCATATTTGATGTATGTGTTTGAAAATATAGGTCATAATATTATCATTAAAAAAATATAGTTATATTTAAGATACCATATTATTAAATAATTATATTATAGGAATAATTTATTGTTTAGAGAAATAAATTAAACAAAACCGCTCATTAATGAACATAACATCTTATTCGGGTAATTATGTTTTTTTTTGCATCAAAGTAATTCCATATATTGTGTCATCAAAATGTCAATAATATAGTTTTAGAGGATTTATTTTGGTAATTTATTTATTCATGGTTTTTTCGATCCAAATGTATTGAGAGTTCTGAGTGAGTGAGGGGATGAGTGGCCTTTTATAGTGGGTGAGGAGTGGCATTCATGTAATACCAAAGAGTAAACACTATTAGAAGATGTTTATTAAATATTTTCAATAAAAAATAATCCATATTAGAGATATGATGGTTAATGGTATAAATATTTACATAAAAATGTTTTTGGTCAAATGTATAGGTCAATTTTACATTTAAGATTAATTTTTAACAAATATGTAAGCTCGTTAATAACATAATCAGTATAACTTATTTTAATTTCATTCAGTAAAATTATTTTTCTACAAAATAATTTTGAATTATTATAAATTGTAAATTATTTTTATTCTGAATATTTAGTCCATTTTTTAAAATTAAATTCACAGATGTGGAAGAAACTAATTTTTAATTACTCCCGTATACGAGACAAGGCAACAGGATTTAGTATGAAAATGTTCAAAAGTTTGTTATGTTTATAAATCAAATTTCAATTTTATATCATTTAAAATGAAGTAGAATGGATTTATATATTTATATTAGATTTAATTATATATTAAAATAAAATAAAAATATAATATAAATACATACAACAGTTATATGAAAAGGCAATTTTCAATTAGAATTTAGTATTTTCACTATTTATCATAAAATGAATCTTATCAGAAATATACCAAAAATTATCCCTATGAAAATTTATACATTAATCATCAAAAATTGATTTTTTTTGAATACAATTTATAATATTGTAAAAAATTATTTCTATAATCAGTGCACTATGAAAATGAGGTAAAACTAATTTTTTGAGACATTCAATTTTTAAGCAGAAAAATTATATTTATTATTATATATTATATATAAAACATATATGATGAGTGATAAATATATTATTTAATATTAAAATATATTAATTTCTTTAAAATTATTAACTAAAAGTGATTTGATAAATTTATTGATATTTAACACAATTGTGCGCATAAAAATAGACATTTTAAAAAAGATTTTTTCTTATTCTCAATATGGTTATAATTTTATTTATAAATAGTTTTCCACCAAATAATTCAGGTCTAAACCATGTTTTGATAATTTAGATAATAATATTATTAATTTTCATTATAATGGATAGGTGACAACCTTTAAATAATTGTATTTTATTAATATGTCACATTTCATTTAAACTCAACATTTTATGTAATGCAATCTGTGAACATTTTTCATATAAAAAAATCCAAACTAAATGTTGTTTGTAACTCAATGGAATACTAGTATTTCTTGTAATATAATCATTACATGGTTTAGATTTCTATTAATGGAATCAAATAATATAAATATATTCAAAAATAATACATCATATAAAACATTTTTTTTATATTATAGCCCCCTTAAAATGAATTTATCAATAAAACTTCATCATTGTCATACATGTTTTAATATATATAATTTTATTTATTGGAAAAAAATAATATAATTGAATAAAAAACTTCATTTTAAAAGTATAAGTTATAAGTAGAAGGGTTTTCCAATGTAACCCATAACTAGTTTCGACATATGAGAACATATGTGGGTTGTGAAAACATCGATGTGGAATAAAAACATAAATAATCATAGAGAGTGACAAAGGCCACTAATAAGAAGAACGTGAGTGATTTAGATAAAATTAAGAATCACAAAACCATGAATCCAAGATCATCTAATGTACAATTTGATTCATCAAAAAATGAAGGTACATGGATAACATTTTTGTTTCATGATAATTTTCATAATTAAATTTCACAAGGAAATTCACGTACATTATTTAATTCCATTTCATATGTACAATATATCATTTTTATTGTGCCTTGAAAATATCCCACTTCATCCCTTCCTCCATGAAATAAAGTTTAATTTTTTAGCCTTGAATTACTAACAGATCATAATATCCATTGGTATAATAATAATTCATTCCATCTATATTGAATTATCATAAAAAAATGGTTATCACATGTTATCAAAAAAGAATAAATATTCATATGGAGAAATAATAAATTAATCTATAAAACATTGTCCTATGATTAATTTAAACTATTCCATAAATGGTTAACCTTGGAATCCTTATAAAATTTAAAAATAAAATAATTTAGAAATAAGATCTCTAAATTTTTAAACATCCTCATAACATTGATCCACCTTATATCATAATGTATCTTTTGGTTATCACAAACCAAACATGTGGATTCCTTTATCAGGTATACACATCAAAGATGATAATAACTAGAATTACTATAAATCATTATTATAAACATGAATTATTTCTTTCTCCATTGATTATTGGATATATTCCATAAATCTAAAAAACATCATATACTCTATAAATATAATATAATCCCAATTTTTAACAAAAAAATCATTAATCTATTTCTACTGTAATCAATACTATCCATCTTTCTTTTTTAAATCCAATATCTCTTTATCCTAAATAAGATCAATTTTCTCAACATCAGGAATATATTAAGGGTTACTGTCCAATAATAATATTTTCCCCATAATATATAAGCATTATATTAATTAATTTTTCTCGTCAGAAGTTCAATTCAAAATTCTCTTTCACATGCTTAAAAGATAAATTATGTTCATCAATCATTATATACTTCACAATTAATGATTATTTAATTGAAATATAAAAATACTTCAATTATTCAACTACATCCTTATGCCATTAACTGGGATTCCTCTTTTTCTTCCTTAATAAATCTTTAAAATAATATTTTACTTTTAGTCTCTTCAACATCTAAAGTATAATGTTTAATCACACAACTCGTCTACCTCTTTTTATGCGATTTCCACATAGGACATCGATTTAAATAATTACATTACATTCCAAACCTTAATAACTCAATAGATTATGACATGTTATGGAGTCCAATATTCCCCTCCATTATGAAAACATTTTATTTTCCATGTTTACTTACATTCTTTTCCTCTTTCTTTTCCATAGTCAAAACATATTCACATTCCTCTAATACGTTCACATGGGTTATTATTTCCACATTTTCAGAACAAATCAAATCAAATCATTATTCCTTCATGGTAACTATTACCTGAAATATCAGAGAACTCTTTCTTTATATTAAATGCGTATTTTGAAATAGGGTTAAGGAATACATTGTTACTCATATTCCATTAATGATTATTAGGAATGTTCATTACATTCATTAATCCAACCATTATCCCCTTTAGTTTATCATCAGAATATTTTCCTTCACATTCAATGTTATCCTATTTCATTAAGGTTCCCCCATTGTTTAAAACCAAAAACCATAGTTTGAACAACAGTAATAACTGTAAATAACAACATCATCCTGAAATGTTCCTTATAGGATATCTAAATAATGACACCTTCTTCATTAATCTATGCCAGCTTTGGTTTATCCTAGGGATTTTATACTCATATTATAGTTAAATAATTCATGATGGTTCATAATGAGTTTAGTTAATTTCTATATAATATCATCCATGAGTTTCAAACTAGTTGTGTAGAAAAGATCATTGTCATTCACTAGTTCCTAATAAATTATAGATAAATATGGTATTTTTGGAGTTCTTAACCCTATGTACATATGTTACAAAGACACATTCCCTTGTATTATCTAGAAAATTATTTAATTTCATGGAAACCACACTCTCACTCCATTACAAAAATTCCAGGACATTTTCCTACAATTTTTCTAATCCATAGACATACCCTTTACTAGATCCATATAAATATCATTATAAATATCACATAGGATCCCACTAGATCTTTCTCCTCCTAGTTTCCTATGGTTAACAATACATTTCCTTTTGTACCAGCTATATCGGCCCTTACTTCTTATATTTAAACATTACATCATTATTGAGGAAAATTAAAAATATTTCATAAACACACACCTGAGGAACATAATTGTTTAGTGTCATTGGAACTATGGAAATATAATCTTCAAAATTTATGAAAGATCATTAACATCTTCAGTAAATGTCTTAAAATATATTACACATACTTCAAACATTTCATTATAACTGATGGAAAGGAAATATAATAAAAGGAGAGCTCATATTCATTGTAAGGGTAAATAAGGGAGATATGTATGAATAACATGAACATTATTGTATGATATCATAATTATAAAATTTCAAGAATAGAAACTTCTTATAAAATATCAAAATAAAGGATCATGGAATAATGATTTAAAATTAATAAGACATGAATCACAAGGTATGAGAGTGCATAATCCCAAATATAATTACATAGGAATAAGACATTCAATGATTGTAGAAACATAAATATGTTAAATCATTCCCTATAAGTCAAGGATTTTGGCAAAAACATATCTATGAACTTCATAAGGAATACACCTATAAGGAAGGACACTCCAAAATCCCCATTCATAGCACATTAATTACAATGGATTAGGATACACATTATTCCCATAGTAGATAAAGCCCATAAACTTATTTACAATCATTATGTCATGAGATATAAATCGTTAACCAATTCATTGGAGGGATACATAGGTACTAACCATAACATAATGAAATCATACATACATGTTCTATAAGATTGTAAACAATCCCCATATCCTAACTAATGAAATGAAATTAGTATAATAAACATTTCATCATATAATAACCCATAGAAGGGAGACAAGTTTCATTATCATTTCATTGATGTGTAACCAATGAAAATAATATTTTTTACTAATCATATAACCCAATAAGGAAAAATGGGTTTTTAAGTATATAACTAGTGAATGAGAAAAGGGTTTGTTAGCATATAACCAATTAAAGGAAGTGGGAATCATAAACAATATATAATATTAAACATAATCCATTTAAAGTAAGAATAATAATGGTGGAATTTTTTCATATCCCCGTAAATCATAAGATATATCAAATAATACCGTCTTATATGGAGAATTGTTTTAAAATATCACTTATATAATTTATTAAATTAAATAATTTATCTTTAATAATATTTATTTAACAAAAAATTCATTTTCAAAATCCTTTTCATTAAAAAGGCGGTGAACATGGCCTGTGTCTCACAGAAAATAAAAGTGAGGCTGAAATCCCTTACTATTAGAATAACCATTATATAAAGACATACATGAAAGAATAAAATTAATTTAATATTTTAATGTCATGAAATATACTAAATTCATTACATAAAAGTTCATTGGAAATTATATTCACCATGAATAATAAATGTGTAGTGAATATGGAAAAATTCTTGTAAAAAATTGTGAGTCTATAAATCCCCTTTCCTTAAGTATTCAATTCCTTTTTACACATTAAATAATAATGAATAATAAATATATTTTGATTATATATACATAAAATATACATATTAATATAAATACTATCATATATTATTTTCTTATGAGATTATATAACTTTTTTATTAACAATCCCATGTTAAAGTTGGGTTTTTGGAAATAGTAGCTTTATTTGTTCTATATTTTTGGACTTTTTATATCTATTTTGATTCTATTTATCATGATTTATTTATTCACGTAATTTAAAACATGATATAAATATAAAATATATTCATTTTATATGTATTTTCAATAACCAATAATATTTAGTTATAGGAATCAAAATGCACCATTCATGAAGAGGGTATGTCGTATGTACAGATGAACATTGATTCCGTTTTCTTTTTAAATTTTAATGAATGAAATTAAATAATATATATATTTACATATATTATCATTCCAGACGAATTTTTATTTCCCATATATATATTTTTATTAAACCAGTCATTAAATCATTCCATGTAAAGTGTGAACGAATCAGATCCCTTTGATGAGGTGGAAGTCCACATGTCCAAAAACATTGTTCTCATGTTCCCACACAATGGAAAGCAAGAATTTATGTGTTTTATAATAACTATATAAGAATAAATACCTCATTAATATCTTATATGTAATATAAAATACGTATTCTCATCAGTATTCCCACACTTGGGTGGTGGTAATCGATGAACAAATAATATCATTTTGGGAGTTGGTAATCTATCTTACAAAATAATTTAAGCTGTGGACAACGAAATGAAACAAAAGCTCTAATTGAATAACAATACCTATTTCTTATGTAACTCCTTTTCATTTGAACCAATGGACATCATTGTGTGTATTTCTACCAAATTTGATATGACTCAAATATGTGGAGAAATTTTTGGATTTTATTTGTTTAGGTTTTAGGAAATACAAAAGGCATTATAGTTGTGAATAATTGAAGGGGCGAGTTCTCATTTATATCGGAGGTTTAGAGGAATTATTGTAAATACCAAAAAGGCAGACACTATTGGGAGGTATTCCTTACATAATTATCCTAAAAAATGATCCATATTCTATGAAATAGGTTTTAGGATCTAAATATATCCATGAAATGGGTTCTTAAAATGTTTATATATCATTTGGCCCCTTAATATTATATTTTAATCACTATGTAAACTATTTTTTAACATAATCACTCTAATTATTTTTAAAATATTTCAGTAATATATTTTTTTCAAAAACCAAATTTTACTTAGTATAAATTATAAATTTTTTTTATTAAAAATTTTAAATCTATTTTAACAAATTCAATTCTTATATTTTGTTTAAATTAATTTAAAAATAAATTTGCAGATGAGATGAGACGATGAGTTTTTAAAGTGAAAATGATAATAAGTTTGGCATGTTTGTACATCAAATTTCAATTTGAAATTTATTAAAATGACCTAAATTGGATTAATTTATCTATAATATATATTATTATACTTTTAATCCAATTTAAATGTAAATTAAAATATATAAATATATTAGGAAAAAATGGTATATTTCAATTAGAATTCATTATTTTCACTATTCTTCATAAAATGAATCTTCTCAGAAAGATACCAAAAATTCACTATATATAGTTTTTATATTAATCATAACAATTAATGTCTATTTTTCAAATATAAAATATAAAAGTGTAATAAATTTTTTTTAATGCAATTCTCTTATAAATGGATGTAAAACTACATTTTAGAACAAGACTATTTTGAATTGAAAAAATTGTATTAATTATAATATCATGTCCCGATAAAGAATTAAGTGAATGTTGAATTCTTTATTTAATATAAAATAAATATATGTATATATAATAATAGTTAAAAGTTTATTTGGTTAATGTATTTATATTAAACACATTTGTGCGCAATAAAATAGTATATTAAAAAAATATTTATTCTATTTTTAGAAGGGAATTAATTTTATATATTAATAATTGGTTACCACAGAATTCATATTTAAACCATATTTTCATAATTTATCTAGATATATTCCGATATATCATTCAAATGGATATGTGAAAATAATAAAATATTCACATTTTAATAATTTGTCAATTTTAAATTTAAACTCTAGATTGTGTGTAATGCCAGCTAAGCTCGGGGTTGCATGTAATACTAACCAAACTCAATGTTCTGTGTAAATCAAGATAATATTACTTTTTTTTGTGTAGTATAATTTTATCTAGGATTATATTACAACTGAATTCATCATTTAATTTCAAATTATTTGAATAAAAATTCATATAAACATAGGGTGTTACATTTTTTAACTACAAGGATCCATGAATCATAAAAAAAGAATATTCATAGAACAATTAACAAATTAAAAGAGTGAATAATGGAATTATTATGGAATTAAAATATATCATTTAAGTGTATTCTAAACATAAAATATAAATCCTCTTTAAACAAGCAATAAATATGAAAGATAATGAGAGAATTGAAATAAATGATATTCAAATAATTAAATATAAATAATTTCATCATATGAAATAATTATCTAGTACTATGTTTGGTAATGAATCATAATCACATATAATTTTATGAAACATTAAATATATTAAAAAATAATAATTTTTTAATCCTCTTATGACAACATGCCAAAAAAAATAACTATTTGGAATATTCATGTTGACTATATGTTAATAAAAATTTCAATTAATCTATTTGGTACCTAGGATTGTGAGATATCATGGGTGGTTAGGGGAAATATATTGGGGGGATAAATAAAATATTAATAGGTTCCCATGTCCTTATATGAACCCAATTATATAGAGTGGCATGGGAAGGAGGAGGAGGGCGGTGAGAATAGAACCATGGATTTGGCTTCGGCTTGGGAAATCAGGCACTTGTTGCTTGGGACAGGGAGTAGCAATGCCTTTAGATTATTCATTTCCAACTTTACTATTCTACATATTCCATCATACTCTATAATTATAATACATGTATTATATTTATATAAAAAGTGTTTGTTCTAATAGCTACCATTACTGTGGAACCTATCATTTGTATCATTTTATATTCCTCCCTGTCATTGGAACAACTAACACTTTTTCATTTTACTTGTATCGATCAATATAGGAATTAAATGAAACGAGGTTACACATGTTATGGATTCTCACCCCAAAAAATGTCATATGATTAATTATTCAGTAATAACTCACTTATAAAGAAGAAAACAATTGATTCTCAAATTTCTCAAATGATGAACAAATCATCGGAACTTCGACACCAGCTCAATGTTTTTGGTCGAATGACTTGAACTATCATATTAAACAAGGTCGTTCATTCTAAATAATCCCTCCAAAAAGTCATCACTACGAGGAGGAACACCACCTCTTAAATAATTCCTCAACTTGTGATATATGTTACATCATACACTATTAAAAAATAAATTGAAACAAAAGAGGAATTTATAATATATATATATATATATAAGATGAATGGGAAATGATGATATTTTTATCTCATTAAAATGAGTAATATATGGAAGGATGAAGTGCACTAGTCGCTATAGTAGATCCACATGACTGTCTCATTGATCCATCAATTCCGGATAGACCACGAACAGTTGATGACATATGGAATGGTAGTAAGATAATTTTTTGAAGCTACAGGGTGATCTCAGGAGTAGATGTTGGAATATAATGTTGGCTCCATGAATGGTGTGCTCTATATGACCACACAAGAGGTTATTCTCCTTTCTCCATCGACCATGTAACACAAGACACATTCATGGTAGAATGATGTATCAATGGAAAATATAGTTGCTGACATGGTGGAGTAAAAGATGATTGCTACTCAACCTTCACTAATGATCAAGAATTCAATAATGAATCCCACTACTCCAAGAGAATCAAATACTCACCGGTGTGATAAGGATTTGTACACCCCATTGAATAAGCACTCTACATTTATCAGTATAGATCTACTGAAGCCCCTAATCACATCATATAGATCAACCATCTAGAGGAAAATGGAAGTCAAGGCGCTGAGTAGGGTATGAAAGCCCCTCCTTGCACAAAATTTGTAAGAAAAGTTACCATCAACTGAAAAGATACACTAAAGAGATAATATTCCACATGGATATGAGTTAAAACCCATAGTTACAAAGGAAGTATACACATCACTTCAAAAGTTTTTATACCTTCTCTATGAATACCATATTACCAGAACATGTTCATGAAGTGGTGGAAGAAATACCTCATTACATGATGAACATGCCAACTTGTTTTTCTTTAAGAGAAATCGAGAAGATTTTATGGAATTTCTGTGTTCATCCTTTTCCTCCCAAAGCATGGCCGAAAAAACAATTTAGGAGGTTGGAAACTATAGAAACTGATCCAAATATTCTCCCAATGTCTCTCTTTTAGGACAATGTGATTTTTAATATTCTAAAATGTAAGGTACCCATCATTGTGGGCTAACTAGGGTGGTTGGGGGAATTGTTTTTGGAATAAATAGAATATAATGTCACCCACATTCTATGAGGGAAGTGATTATATATATAGATTCATGGAAAGGGAAATAGGGTAGGGTGAATAAAAAAAGCGATTCGACTTTTTCTTCGGACTTCAGCCACTTGTGTCTTAGGTAAGGGATTAGTAGTTCCTCTTGATTATTTATCTTCTCTTTTCATATATTCTTATTCACTCATATAATATAATTCTATTACTAGTATTCATTTAATATACAAATATTTTGTTCAATGTTATATATTCAGTGAGGAACCAATAATATTCATTCAGGTTAAAATAATATACTTGAATAAAACAAGAAAAAAATAAAAATATAGTAGTGAAATAAATAAAACTACTTATAACTTTCACAAAACTGTTATCTAATTTATAAAAAAATAAAAATAAAAAAATAAACACTTTATATTCAATATATATTAATCTAGAGATTTCATAAATTTATCTCGATAAATTTAATTTAAATTACATAAAGAACATTAACATTTGGAGACTTGATTCATATAGTCAGAGTATCCACTTTACTATATAACATTGAATTTATGGTGGAGTATTCATATATAAAATGAAAAAATATATTTTGCTGTACTTTTATGATTTTGGGTTAAGTATTATAAGAAATAAAATATTTTTGTATCCAAAAAACATTACTTAGAATATGAATTAAATAATTCAATTTAAATATTTATTCGAAAATAATTTTTAAAAGTAAAAAAATTAGTATCCTTTAAACAAAATAAATTTAAATAGTGTTAATAAATACCACAATGAAAACCTTAATTGTAGTCACACACATACAATTTAAAATAAGTATTCAATGATTTTTCATCTAGTATAAAATAATATTAAACAATCCTATCAGAAAAATAATTTTCAGAATTATAAACAGTCGTGTGGAATTATTTTAACACGTCAGTATAAGACATAAGACATATATTTAGCTTTTGATTAAAATTATCAACTTTATAATTAACGATTGATTCATTACTAGAGTCCTCATATTCATCCCATGTATCTATACTATCTTTTATCCAATCTATTTTTAATTATACATTATAGGATTTCATTTAGATCGTTCTTTAGTGATTTCTGATATAATATGTCTATTATTATTTCATTCATAAATTTTTTGCTCAATTTATTTTCATCCTTTATAATTTTTTCTTTTAACCTCTTAAAAAACATGATGAATCATCTATGAATTTCTAAAGGTTCATCTCCAGAATATAAATTAATCGGATATTCATCATATGAATTTATATCTTTTTCATTATCCTTTTATTTATAAACCTTAATAGAAGTATTTTTCCTTATTTGATGAATTATGATAATCAATATATGTTTTGAGATAAACATTTTACATTACGAGATTTCAAATTGTGTTCTTCATATTTTGATCATTAATAGTTGTTGAATATGTAATGTATGAAGATATTCCACTCCATTGTTTCAGGTAGATTGATACAAAATTTGAACCCTTTTCTAGATTCCAAAATCTCAATTCCTAAAGAAGAATCATAATTCTCTAACTCATTGATTCGTTCGATTGATATTCTCCCAATTATTCTTCCCGAAATTGTAATTCCGAAGTATTTGGTATTATATCGAAGCTTTCTGACATTATTAGTTACTTTATAAGTAATAATAATTATTTCCCCATATCATAAACCATAACACACTTTAAAAAACTATTAAATTCTATAGTTCATAATTCATAAAGAGTATAATTCATATCCATTAAATTTAAATCATATCTAGCTTCTTGAACAATATTCCATAATATGGGTTCGATGGTGGAAATATTACGAAGATTCACAACATTTAAATAATCATTCAAAAAATATTCCTTAAATAATATTATTTATAATTTTGAACCAACCATAATTTTTTCAATCAAAATAATGAGCTCTTATCGTAAACATACATTCTCTCAAATCAAATATAATAATATTTCTTTTATTTGATACATATTTTTATCCATATCATTAATCCTAAAAAAATATAAATCTATAAAGAGTATTCTATGATACCAAATATTTCCCTAGGATGTCATAGAAAAATACACTAGGGTGTGAATTAGGTCCTATAAATAATTTCAGCTAATTTAAATATACATGGGGGTGGATTTAAAACCACCATTTACACTTTTTAATCTATAATTATCTTTAATATAAAATAAATAATGAGATAAGGATGCATAATATTTTTATAGTGGATTGGGGATATAACAACACCCCCTAGTCCACTCACCTCAACATCTAGTTTTTTTATTGCATATTTCATTCAAATAATATTCCGTAGGATCATATATTTGAGGGCATGAAGTTCACTAATAGTATAATTATTTTTATTATTCCTTCACATTATATTATTGGGTACCTCGTAACTATGTAAAAATAGTTGAAAAATGACCGAAAATGAGCACAAGAAATTGAAATATACTTATCAACATAGTCAAAATAGATTCCACTTCACCCAAATATATTTTCAAGTAGTTTCCACTTTGAAGAGAAATAAATGTAACATAGATTTTAAACAACACCTTAGCATATAGTTACAAACTCCCTTGAATATATAGTATATGTTTCGTCATCTAAAGAATAATTCATCACTATGTAGTATCTCTAAATTGATCCAAGATTTAGAAGGATATTCAATGAGTTCACCAACAATATCACTTCCTCATTACTTTCTTTTTCTTGATCTCCTAATTATAAAGAAAGCGTGAATAATGATAATATTTTATATTGTTATTCTCATCCTTATAAAAGTCTTCTAAAGGAGTTTATTAATAATATTGTTTATTATTCTCAATTTATTCAATCAGTTGAAAAACAAATATATAACAGATAGAGTATTACTAGCCATTATATCTTCTATTTTATTTTTAGATAATTGAAAAATAATAATACAATAATATTATATCAATTTATATATCCTAAAAATCAATATATTCATATATTTAGTTCCCTCTAACATTAACTTATTTCTATAATAAGTAGTAATAAATTATTTTAGAAATATTTGTCACTATGTGACAACTAGATTCCTTTAAATACTGATAATTTTAGTAAAATTATTCTTCTCCAAATTTTCATTATGATTTATGTACATGAAATATTCTGAAATTTAAAATTAATATTGAAATTTAAATAAATTTTTTTTCCTATAATCACATAATTTTTGAAGTCCATATATCATAATTTTTAGTTAATTATATAATTTACAATAAAAAATATAGTTTTCTATGTCTTCTAACTGTATGTACTATCCTTTAATTGAACTATTTAATGTTAGGTATTGATTAAAATATCTTTTGTTATCATGATCATTAACTTCTAAACTCTTAACATCATATGTTTTGAAATTCTAAAATATTTTTACATGAGACAATATTCATGCATATAGCTTTTAAAACCAATTAAAATTATTATGTATCATCAAAATTCTTATCAATATGCATAGGTGAAGTTAAACTCTATTTGAGTCACAAAGACTGTTATTTTTATGTTGTATCATTAATTTTCATTAGTCCAATTTGTAATAGATATTTAATATATGCATTTTTAGTGTCATAGATTCTTATCTGCATCTGTATTTCTCGTTTTATACATGATTTCCCCATATTATTAAGTCATGATTATGAAGAACCTTATTAATAATAATTTTTTTGAGTTGAAAATCTTTATGTTAAAATGATATATGAGTTATACTAATTTCATGCATTCCTTGTCTTTCTTCAGATAGATTAAATTTCATAGTCCCCACCGTCTTATGTTTTCTAAAGTGGTATCAAATGATGATTTTTATATGATGAATTTACCATTTACAAATATCATTATAATTACTTTTGTGATAACCATCATTATTCATGTATATTTTACCATTAACTAAAATTTTACAAAAAAAATCCAAAATTCATTATTCATTGATGTTTATCAATAAATGTACGGGTAGGTACATACATGATACGATTCATCCAAACACATAAGGGTCATACCATTTTAGATATTACCAATGTGTATGAGTCATCCATTAAAAAATAATATATAACTCTCTAAATATAAGATATAATTATTCAAATATTTGCCAATACACTATTAACAAAAAATATAAGAACCTATTATATTTTCAATAATAATAATTTATAAAATTAAATTATGATATTTTTCAATGAATATGATTCATTAAAAAAATTTATAAGATCCTAAAACATCCAAAAATATAAAGGTTAACTTTAAATGTGTTTGATTAATATACAGGGAAAATTAACACCCAATAAAATGTGAGAGTAACAAAAATATTAATTCATGAATAAGAAAAAAATGTAAATACCAAATGAATAATAAATATTATTCAAAACAAATAAAATAAAGTGAGATTGTGTAATTTTTATGACATAAATAAACTTGCATGGAACCGATCAAAGACTTTTAATATCTCATAGCTATCATACTATTCTATAATCTAATAAAAAATATAAAAGGGAAGATACATCGATATTTTAACATTGTTAACCTACATCGGGATACATTCTAGGAGAATACATCAACAATTTTTTGGTAGCCAAAAAAATAAATACTCCACAGTTTTGTGATTATAATCTTTAGGAAAAGATCACTACACATCCAAGGTCCATAACCACTTACACATTTTTACTCAAATTTTTTATTTGAGGGTTACAGAAAGAGATTTTAAACATGAAGGTTGATCTCACAAAGATAACTATAGAAGAAATAATACTAACCATATAATGTTGTACTTCATGATTCTAGGATCATCTCTACATAATCCTTAAAACTATTTGTAGAAAAAAAATTCTGTTAAATGTTCTTAAATGAAATATTATCCATCAACTACATCAGTATTAAAACTCTTAATTTTTAATGATATATAAGTCTATTATTATCTATACTTAATTTCCTAATATTATCAATATTTTATTAACATTTCTCCTTAATTCATGCCAAAAAAAATTTATCTGAGGAGTATTAATTTAAAATTATAGTTCAATTTAAAAAAAACACCTAGAATATTATAAATTTACAAAATCATTTATTGGATTATTTCTATTTTAATATCCTCCATTTATCACCATTTAGATATTTGGTAGTTATACCAAAAAAACCATCACTCCATGTTAGTTCCAAGTCATATACAATATTCGAAACCTATAGGTTTTCAATAATCATGGAATAAATACTTTTGTTGAAGCAGAACCAGTTGGATTCTCCATCTACTTTCTCAAACTACTATAATAATTATTACAAGATGGGTTATTTCATTTAAAAACATTGATTTTTTATTTTGAAATTGCAAGAAGACATAATATTTATGGACCTAAACCTTTTCTTCATCTCCTAATCATTGCACTGTATTATCTTCAATAATAGTGAAATACATATATTGTGTTTTAATCTAATTACCTGTTAGAATTCTCTACCGAAGGGAATTAATCTTAATTAATATATATTCCATTAATAATTTTTTATTAATATTAAATTGTTCAATATGTTTAATTGTGTGTGAGTATGTTATGACATGATAACCTGTTGAGGGGTGAATATAACTCAGATGACATTGTACCATTGCATTATAATCCTATTAAGGTGTAAATATATGACATGAAACTACAACAACAATATATTAGTATGATCCTGAAACTATGTTAGCCATACATGTATCCTAGAATACTTGTTTATAACATATCCATTCATTCACAGAATGAGAAATATACTTATTCCATGATTTTTTACGACAACATAAAACCATCTTGCAAGACTTCAATTTCATTATACATGGTTCTAATATTATTCTACATATATTTGAAAATATTAAGTGAATCGAATTGAAAATAAATTTAACATTACAACCATTGGTTGAAATATTATCAAAAACTATTTAAGAATTTAATAAACTATGAAATTTCTTCATTGATCACCTTTTTTTAAAAATTTATGACGTTATAAGTTGTAATAAAAGTATAAAATTTGAAATATTTCAATATATGGAGTGATACAAACATTATAGAACTAATTTTTCTCTTTATGGAAATGTTACCTGATTATAATGAGCTTCTTTGTCGAATATATCTAGCCAAAAGAATGTTATATTCCATGGGTATGTATTATTAATGAAAAACTCCCATCAAAATGAATTTATAAGTTTCAGAATGCATTTTTTCACAACCAGACCTCGGATAAATCTTTTTTTAATATTATCATTATCTGTGACTTTTAGGTGGAGGTTCAGGTTGAGTTCTCGAAATAAAATTTAGTGTGTTTTGGATTTTATAATAATTTTGACATGTTCACAAGTGTCACATGGTTAGTAGAAACCATGTCACAATTCCTAGGTAACCATGTGGAAGGTTGTATAGTTATAAAGAATCTAATATACTGTTTGATCATGGTGTGTCAATCCCTGTGGGTTGGTCGTATGGTCGTTCTCCTTTTGGACAGTAGCTAACGAACAATTGGTGAACAGTTTGTAAACCATGCAACCAGACCATGTGTGCTTCTTATTCAATAAAATGTTTTATATTACCTATTTTCCACTCTATTATTTGTGCCCAAATTGCAGTTTCTCCCTCCTACTCTGGCCTGGGCGCTCTAGGGAGCTCTCTATATAGCTCTCCATTACTCTCCTTCCACCATTAATGGTCCTTGAACATTCCTATGTAATGTTTAATTGGTTCTTGGTAAAATTCTCCATTACATATTCCTTATCTATCATGTTAGTTTGAATTAAATAATGGTTTTCCCACTTAGGCAAACCTTAAGGGATAGGGTTTGTGGGTGACTTTATTTTCTGTTGACCTAGGGTGTTTGAATCGTTCCTTGGGACATATTCTTCCTCCTTCCTAATTTTGATCGCATTCACACTTTTTTAATGTAGGTGACTCCATAATTATCATTTTTGATGAATTATATTGATGTTTGGGTTCTCTAAATAAATTTATATACACATTATTCACAATTATGGTACCTTTTTTTATTTTTTATGTTGTTTTCTTGTTGGTATAAAATGTTAAAAATGGAATTTGAAGTGATTATTCATATATTCCTAAGAATATATGCACTTAACATGTTTTATTAAATTTAAAATGATCTTTTAGATTATAATTTATTGATTTGGGTGGTATTAGACCTTAGACAATATTTATTAAATTGATCAGTTTGTGATTTCGGTTTGATTTGTAGAACATGGATATTTTTATAGTGTGGTCGTTGTGTTAATTGAAAAGCATGTGATGTTTCTTCGTAATTGGTTTGGGGAAAAACTAATTTTAGTATGCCATTGGATTTGGGAACATCCATGTGTGCTCTCAGTGCAGACATGGATAGGGACACAAATGATAATGTGTGTGGTTAACATAAAACTCATTTCCAACCTACTTATGTTTCTCTTTTAATATTGTGGATTCAAACTAAACTCCATTTGTTTTAAAATTACACAAGTGTGTTTTCATATGTTATATTTAATATTATGGAATGTTTGGTATTTTATAAAGGTTGGTTGGGTTTTAAATGTTATCGAAGCTCGATTGGCATTTTTATGTGTGTTGTGTGTTTTTATCTTGGTCTTGAAATAAGATTAGAAATGAAATTAGATTTTGTATAAAGGACCAATTGGAATTGTTCTTTTGAAATGGTTTGTATATATGAATTTTTAAAATGGTTTATAAATTTTTTGAATGTGTATTTGAAATGGACATGATGTAAGGCCCAGTTGGAACTTTATAATGATTGAGAAATGAATGTTGTTTTGGAAATAAAGTATCCTAGTTGGGAACTTTATTTGTTTGAGAAAATGATTTGGAAGATCATATAATGTGATGGACATGTTGGAACTTATGGATGATTGTTTATATGATGGCACCCCCATAGATGGAGTTCCCTATATGGGTTGTCGTATATGTGATGTTAGTGTTTGTGGTAGGCATGTGTGGTGATAAAAGGTAAGGTGGGTTACACAGGTGAGGGATACTTATTTACATAGTATACTATTACTATGGGGTTTATGTGAATCTATATTGGGTTGATTGGTGGTTTCATATCAACCCCAATTAGATAGGTCGACACCCATAGATGGATTTAAAGGCCAGGTGGGTAGTGCAATTGGATTGGATAGTTGAGGAAGTCCATTTTCTTATAGACTTGGGGGTTTCACTATAGGAAGGAATTTTCATCAAAACCGGTTACGTCTTGGGATCACTCTAGTGATGTTTACAATATTCCCATGGTTTTCAATCTTTTTTTTTATTTTTTATTTTCTGCTATAATTTTTTTCATATTTGTATTTCCCATTTAATTTCCGCATATCTCGGTATTTCCATTCTTGGGTTTTTCATTTGGGGTTTTGACAATAAATCGTATCATGCATTGAAAATGTTGAGGGGGATTGTTGGCATTTAAAAAGGGATAAATATGTTTGTTTAATAAAATTATAAAAAAATAATTTAATATAAGAATTTCAAAATAGAGTTTATACAATTTTTTTGGAAATAAATATATTGATTCCTTGGTGGTTACCTACTGAGCTGTAAAGCTCACACCCTAATTGTACCATTGTGTGTCGGTAGATCCTATCTATTTTTCTACTTCTAGTTTATGATCTATGTGCTTGTTGTTGGAGCAGTTTTTTTCTTGTTGTTGGAGGTGACCAAGTGGTAACATGGAGATTATGTGGTGTAGTCCAATTTTATTTTGTATTTAGTTTTTAATTCGTTCTTCAGTTATATTTGTATCAGGATCGGTTTATTTATTTATTTATTATTAGTTTTTATTTATTGATGTGTGATCTATTTGATAAGATTTTTATTGATCCTAGTTAATTGGGACTAATCGTTCCCTTTAGATTATCATTGATGCCTGACACATGTTTCTAGCCTGGGGGGATCATGAACGCCCATTCAAAATAGGTTGGATGTTTTGTTGAATGGAATCCAAGATTGGTTTGTCACAAAATAGTATCATATGAGGTTATTTTTTATTTGGGGTGTTAGGTAGATTGGAGTCTAGGATTTTTTAGGCTTGGAAGGTAGGTTATGGGTTGGATCCTACTCACTACCACTCATTATGAGACATGGGTTTCGAGGGGTGGTTCAGGAATTGAGTCATTGTACTTGTTTGGTTTTTTTGATTGAGGAATTATAATGGAGGCGATTGAATGTCATGGTATGATCTCACATAAATTAGTGACCCATGTGGAGGCTGATTGCATGGCTCAAGGTCCTATTTTTGTTCAATATTATAGAGATAATGACTCATTACCATTCCTCCATGTTAGGAATAGTTACTAGTTCATCATTCTGATGGTTTTGTGTTAGTCATGTTTTGTTTCAGTCTTGGTTGATGGGAGTATTCTTAAAAAAGAAAATGTATTTTGAAATGGAAAATATTTCCTAGAAATTGTATTGGGAAGGAAAATGGGTTTTAATAGAGAATGTGTTTTTGTTATAAAACTTGGTTCTTGTTTGGAATTTATAAGGAAGTGGTGTGGGTGTGACCCTTGGTGTTCCATATAGACGTTCACATATGTGTAGGTATGTTTGGAACGTAAATTTTGGCATGTGTGGATGGAAATGGATGAACATATATGTGATGCTTTATTGAATTTCGTGGTAGTGTATTTGAAATCCAAGGATTCAATTTGTTTTTTTCATAATGATTTTGAAATAGAAAATTGATTATATGAATTGGTTTTTGTTTTAGAATGCGGGATTTGATTAGTGAAGACTAGATTTGGTGTTTAAGAAGTGGATTTTAAATATGGTTGTTTTCAAAAATAAAATCAAAATGGTAATTTTGAAAAGAAGAAGCTTGGTTGTGGTTATATATATATTTGGGTTGAGAAACTACTATTTTCTCTCGAAGTATTCTTTACAATTTTTCTTATATTTGATATTGGTTTTGGTTTTGTGTATCTTGTGCTATTTTTAATTTTCCACATTGAAAAGATCCCAATGTTTCTAGTGAGTCATGCCCAGTTTTTTATTTTTATCAGTTGATACCTATCATTCATGGTGATTGAGGTTATCTAGAGGTAGTGGATTGGCTTGAAAAGGTCAATCATGTATGCATATTTTTTGGAAGTCCTGAATCTATTAGAGTTCAAGATGTTATGGAATTTTTTGAAGGTCCAGCCTTGGATGAATACAATTTGTTTCTCCACATTTAATTAAATTTTGGATGACATGGGAAGTGTTTAACTATGTGTTAATCCGGTGTTTTATACATAAGGATTTAAAGCCAATATGAAGGAAGAGATCATGATTGTTCAGAAAGGCCAGTTGATAGTGAAGGCATATGTTGACCACATCAAGGAGATATTCTTCTTTTATCCAGAGGTGGTGTCACAAGATATAATGATTTATTCTCTTTTCATCATGGGTATTCATCTAGATATCAAGGAATGATTCCTCTCTTCCAAGGACCTTATTTTTTATAAGTTGGTGGATGATGTGTTTTTATAGAGTTAGATTATATAGTGCATGTAGTTTGTAACTCGGTGTCTGTTGTTTCTCATAAGGGTTCCCCAAATGGAAAAGGTGTTCCATAAGAACATTTTCATGAGATATCTTTATTTTTGGCCCCTACATCTCATTAATTAGAATACTCGCTCATGTGTTTCCATGTGGCATGTTCAGGATTTCAAATCCATCATATATTAACCGTCAAAAATACTTTCCATCATTTTTTTGAGTTGTGTCATGTAGAAATTCTTCTAAAAAGAATTTCCCAATGAAGAGGCCCAGATTGGTTGATGTATATGTCTGACTATGATGGGAAAGATACTTCAATCATCAAGTCTCCAGCCATAGGCATCAGAGTGAAGCTTGGGCATAGTCAAGAGCCACTCCGTTTCTGTAAAACCCTAGCATAGTTAGGATTTATTTTTTAAGATGGATGAGTTTAAAGTGTTTATACTATAGTTTTTATACTGTAGAGAGTTCATATTTTTGTTGTAAAAGACTAATGAATTTTTTATTTTTTAATATGATCTGTGGTGTTTATGTAAATGTGAGTATTTAATAATAATTTTTTATTATTTGAAAGTCTTTATCCCTTGTGTGGACTGAGATTTATTTTTTTTGTGTTCATTTTTTAGATGGTTGAGTTTTGTGGAATGGATGGAGCTTGTTTCAATTTTCTACATGATTCAATTTTCACTCGTGTGCCACCTATGTGATTGGGATTCTTGAATAATGTGGGAGATTTTAGATTTTTTGGAGAGTTACCTCATTCTCTGTTTTGGTGGGAATGTTTCTTAGTTGTTATTGGGTATTTTGTTTTAGATATCATTTATGACCAAATAGTGTTGGGGGTTGTAATGTTTCCTTGATATATGAGTTCTTTTGTGGGGAGAACCCTATCATGTTCTACCATCATTATTGTGATGTTATTTAATCATGATCATTAGGGTGTGACTTATGGATTAAAAGGTATCCCCATGGTTTGTGATTTATTTTTGGAATTGAACGGGATTGATTTCCAATTTTTGTAATCTTTTGGCTGGGGGAGAACAGGTTTGGGGTGGGTAGAATTATCACACCCAAACTGTGGATACATCATTTTTTAATATTATCATGATCTAAAATCATTGAGTTGAGGTTCTGTTTTATTTCCTAGACTAAAATTATTATTTTCTATGGTTTGGGTGAATTTTAGCATGTGGACGGGCAGTGCACGGTTAGTAGAAAACATGAATCCTAGCCTAGGTAATCGTGTTGTAGGACCTAGATTTTACCAAAATATACTGCACAGTTTCATCATGGTAAGTCAAACAATGTGGGTTGGCCATGTTGACATTATTCACTCAGATAGTAGCTAACAACTGATTTCATATGGTTTTTAAATTGTACATCCAAACCATGTGAGCTACATATCCATTAAAAAGTTTGAAATTAACGCTTTTCCTATATATTATTTTAATCTATATTTAAGTTTCTCCTCCCTACCCCAATCTAGGTGCAACAGCGGCCCTCTCCAAACCCATATCCCTTTTTAAATGTCTACCTTTCAATGAATTTGAAGGTTCCTAAGGTATGTTCCTTCAGTTCTTGGTCGACTTCCCCCTTTCATATTTCTTCTCTCTTAAGGTATTAGGGTTTTTCTGTGGGGTATCCCGCTTGGCTAAACCCTAAGTGCTAGGGTTTGTGTATGACTTGATTTTATTTTGACCTATGGTGCGATGATCATTCCTTATGGAATATCCTTTCTCCTTTTAAAGTTTCATCACATTCACACATCATTAAAGTATGTGTCTCAATACTTTTCCTTTCCAATACATTTTTTTGATGCTTGGGTTCTTTCAATAAATGTATAAACATAATTTTCACACTTATGGTTCCTTTTTAGTTTATTATGGTGTTTTCAGGTTTCTATAAATTTTTTAAAATGGGTCTTGAAGTAATTCATAAGATATTCAAATGTATATATTCAACTAATGTGTTTGATAAACTGTAAATTGACCTTTTAGAGAAAAATTATTATTTTCTGTGGTATTTTCCCTTAGATACTGTAACATCCCAAGTAAATAAAGAACAATACATTAACCAATTTATTATTTTATTTATGAATTAAATATTAATTTTATTTTAAATGGATGATATGTTTTATGTCATACCTGATGCGCAACAACGTGTTTCCTTGAAGTCTAGTGTCACACACAATGCTGGGTCATACTGAAAAATAATAATATAATATTATTTTATTTGAATATTAACACCTAGTCATTGTATTATACAGAATGAATATAGTTAAATACAATATGTTTATACATGTTTTTATAATGTTTCTACATTTATCCAATAATAGTCAGTGGCTTAATATTTGAATTAATTTAGTTGGAAGAATAATAATCTAATGTTCATTAAAAGGTCGATTTACCAACTTTTAATGGTGAACCCTCTTTAACTCTAGTTTTGGAAACTTTTATATGATATATTTGACAAAATAAAATTATTCTTTAGAATCAGGAAATCAAAATTTACATTGGGTATATTTTTTGTATTTTTCTGAAAAAATTCATTTTTGATGAACAGTAAAAAATAGTGCATTTTAATTCAAAAATACCTTTTATTATAATGTATTAATATGGTAATATTACCTTTTTACTTGTTTTTAATGTTTAAATAGATTATTTGTTTACCCTTTAATCCAATATTTCTCATTAGAATCCATTTCACTATGAGATTGGACATGAAAAACTGTCAATCTTTCTATATTTATTATTTTGTAAAAACACACTTTTCTATTTTGAAAATGGGAATTAATTTTAAATTAAATAATGAAACTCCTATGTTTATAATTTGGTAAAATTGAAATAATTTTTTAATTCAGAATATCAAATATATATTTGGATGAATTTTGTGGTATTTTTAAGAAAAACATCAATATTTGAAGAAATGTGGAAAAATAGAGTAGTAGTTAAAAATGTGAATTTTTAATTTAAATGAAATTTTACCACTTTTGTGAATTGAATTTCAAATATCCTATATACATGGTTTTTATTAGTATGTAAAATTTGGTTCAACAAGATGATAATTGTTTTTGATGAATTGAAACTTTTAACTTTTATTTACTGCAGTTATAGTTACATAGGGTAATTCAAGGTAAAAACAATATTAAAATTATATAAATTTACCTTAACACTTGTACAAACCTTATTTGATCAGTAATGGAAGACCAATAAAATACATGGGTGAATTTTTTGGCCTCTAAAAGCCATATGGGTAAGATAATGATATTAATAACTTTTTATTTAAACTAAAAATAAAAATATCATAAACATGTATTGTTTTACTAAAAAAATACTGTGGGGTTATATAACTGATATATTTGACTATAAATAATATGTATAAATATAAAATCTTTTCCTATATCATGGTATTTTATTTATAATTTTTATATAACAAATATATAAAATTATTTATGGCACAATAATGAACGATTTTTTACCTCATTAATAAATCATTATAATAAATGAGATTATAACGATTATAAAAATATCCAAAACCAGTAAACATCATATTAGATGATTTTATTTCGAACAAGGGTCATATTATATTTGACTTTATTAATATTTGGACCTTTTTAATCAAATAATCATTATATAATAAAATAATATTTTCAATCGTTCCTAAAGAGACCCTCCCCCCCTTATAAAAATCCCTCACATATAACCCATTACTCATACCTCTCAAGCCCCTTGGCTCACCCAAACCCTGCCCAAATAATCTCCCAAAATCTCTCTCTTCCCCCTAGAAGCCTTAAATTACATAGAAGAGTCTTAATGAAATAATTTTTTCCAAACCAAAGGGAGTTACATGATTTAAAGGTAACATCTTATCTTAAGTTCTATTGTCTTATTTTACTTCTCCAACCAACTAAACTCTTTTTAATGCTTAATTTAAAAACAAAAACAGTATCCTAAATTTACTAGGTTGTTTTATGAGATGTATTCAATCTATAGTTACACACACCTCCGTCAAATGAGTAAACAATATACTATTTCTATGGACAGCGAAGTAACGCCTCACGAAACGATGATTGTTCAATTATCTTATACCACCTCTTATGGTGTCTATTATTATGGAAAATTATTTATATATGATATATATTATATTTATAAATTTTCTATGTTACATTATTTTTCATTTATAGAATACCTTTATGGTTTCTATAGTGGGTAAATACGATAATCTCATTTATGGATGTGCGGACTATCGCCCCCCTCAATGTTATATGACTCGTTCATGCCATACATGGAACTTATAATGGATGGAGTAATTGAAATTATATATATTATATAATCCTAGAATTATAATTTACCAATTTATTATTATGTTTTCACTCCATTAAATACGAAATAGAAAATGAATGTAGAGTTCATGCGTACGTATGACTTACCGTCTCTATGAATGGTGCATTTCATTTATTATATCCAAATGCTATGTACTGTTATAAATACATATATATACTGGATATATATGATATACATGATATATAAATTATTAATATCATTCTGGATATAATGGAATTTTGACCACATGAACAAATTGTAATTTTAAGACGGTCATTTTTTACATAAGTACAAAATATCAAAAAAACGACCATTACAAAAATAAATGTTTATAAAATGTCAATAAAATGGCCATAAGTGATATAAAAGGAAAAATAATCTCCAGAAACGGTTTTTAAGAAATTATTCATTATCATTACAGTACTATTTTGGATATTAATGAACGAACGTGTCAAGTCGGACATGAGGTAAGGGACATCATCTGAATCACCTTTTATTGAGGCGTATATTGATTTATACATGACATTAGTTTATATGGTGTATAAATCAATTTGAACTTTTATTTTCATTAGGATGAAACCTTTTCATTATGAATCGTTTTACTAAATGAAAAAAATGTAATGATTTTTTTTAACGTACATGGGGACAACGACCTTTCCGCCGTCGCGAGCATTATTTGATTTTTTGCTTCCATAATGACACGTAATGTATTACAAGAAAATTAAATACCCTATAATTTGTCTTCATATTTTGGTATTGAAAATTGTTTTGATAACGGATATTGTAATGTCAATATATTTAAATGATATACTGTGATTGGAATGTGGAAACGTTATATTTCATTTATGATTGTGATATGTGTTATGAATATGTTGTGGTTTTTGTGCATTATTAACGTATAAGGGTGGTTCCGTGATAAACCTAGGTCAGGTGAGCCTAAGATAGCTCTCCAATGCATTGGGTAATGTGATGAAGGTAAATGTTGTTGTTTCTCCTAAGAGATTTAGGGAATATACTATGATGGTTATTCCAACGTAACTCTCTATGTTGTTGTGATGGCTACAATGTAAGTATGATATTGATTCCACAAGTTAACTTTGTAATTTTGGATTTCAATTTTTTATTCCAAAATCTTATGATTTTCTGTGGTAATTTAAATATTGAAAATCATGTTTTCATTGTTTTGTATTTATTTATGAACAAATGTTTTCATTCATTGTTTTATAACCCATACCGTTCTTTTTATGGTCATACAATGTTTTTGAAATTTTTTTCATAGGACATAAATACGAATAGGGTCAATGATGGGATCATGGAAAAGTCATGTTGTATAAAATATGGAACTAGACCTGACTCTTTTTTTCAAGAGTTTTTAATTTTTTAAAAAATGGAATCTGAGTAGAAGTGTTTACATTGAAATTTTTGTGATGTAGTGTAATAGTTATGGCCAAATTTTCTAAGACTCTAATCCTGAAAAGATACTCATTGTGAATTATTCTTTTAATTCTATATAATTTAATGTTTTAAGGTAAGGTCTATATAGTTTGTATCAAAGGATGATTTATAGAAATTAGAAGTTAGTATATTATTAAATTAGTATCCACACATTAATTTATGTTAATATTTAAATGATATAGATTTTACAGAATACAATGTTACTTTTCCTAATATATTTGTGTGTTCAGAATGGTTTTCTGCCTAGGAAACATGGAAGATATGATGGGAAGACATCAGGAGGAAAACAACCTTCCAAATCAGCAACCTGAGATGGTCAGAATCAAAAACTAAACTTTTTGATATGGTGATGGAACCGTTGAATCATGCTATAAATATTTTTGGTATCCATTCATGAGATCATCTAGATCAACCATAAAAAAACATGTTATCATTGGAGAATTTCATGATGCAACATCCCACATAATTCAGAGATAATCTGACCCTGTTTGAGTAAAAGGGTGTATTAAAGCACTGGAAAAGATTTTCGATGGTATGGGGTGTTCAGAAAATAAAAAGGTTAGTCATGCAATTTAATTTTTTAAAGGTGAAGCCAATCAGTGGTGGTAGATGGTGAAAAATATCATGGATAGTGAGGAGATTGATGCGCTTGATTGGGATGAATTTAAATGTATGATACTTGAGAAATATTTTCCTATAGAGGTTCATCTTAGGATGGAATAAAATTATTGTAATTGAGGCAGGAGGATGACTATGTGGATGCTTATGAAGAAAAGTTCACTCGACTGGTAACATATGATCAAAATTTCATATGAGATATAGATTGTAAAATCAACTGTTTTTACTTAGGATATAAGCCAAAGTATCGAAGGGCATTGGCTTATAGTGAGTTAAAAAGTTATTAAAAACTTGATCGATGTAAGGGGAAGGGGAAAATGGAGTCTGCTGATGATCATGTGTTCATTGACAAAGAACAGAATAAGAGGTTGATGTGACAAACAAAATGAAAGAAGTCATCAAAAAAAGTCTGATGGTTAAAATATTATGTTTATAGTTTGTGAAAATTGTGGTAAAAATCATGCTGGGGAATGTCTTTTGAATTCTGGTAAGATCTGCCACTGTGGTAAAATGGGACATAATGATCATAATTTCATAGATAAAGATCAGGGTAACGGTAATAAAAAAACAACCTTACAGTCAGTAAAATGTTTTAAGTTCAATGAAATTTTTCATTATGAAAAAGAGTGTCAAATGATGTACTCAACTGAAGAAAATCATCTTGACTATAAGCATAAAGGGGTGGTGAAATACATTTCAACTACTTTAGCAGATGTTAGTCCATCAAATTATGTAATATCAGGAACGTTGTTTGTTTGTTCAGATTACCCCAATGACTTTTTTTGTTCAGGGTCTACACATTCATTCATTTCTGAAAAAATTTCTAGTAAATTTGGAATTCCATCTGTAGATATGAATCCTGAACATATTGTAATAACACCTGGTGTAAATGTTTTGACAAAAAAAATTAAAAGAACATTCTTTCCCTTGTGTGAATAAATAATCTACTTTAAAACCTTATTGTTTATCTACATGTAGAGTCTGAAGTTATTTTGGGTATAGATTAGTTTTCTATTTATAATCGTAAGATTGACTACAGATCTAAATAGGTTTCATTTCAGAAATAATTCCATTTTGTTTACAAGAATTAACCTTTACTTCGGATAACATAGCAGGAAGCTGAGAAACTAGAAAAAGATGGAAATTTAGGTTACCATGTACATATTGTTGAAAAAGGAACTATTTAGATTAATGATGTTTCAGTTGTAAATGAGAACCTTGATGTTTTTCCTGATGAGTTTCCTAATAGTATACCTGATCAGGAAGTATAATTTACCATTAAATTATTTCTTCATGCTAAGACAATTTCAAAACCCACTTAACAAATGGATGAAATTAATCTTTTAGAGTTAAAAATAAATTTCATGATTTATTAGACAAATGTTTCATATGACCTAGAACATCCCCATGGGGGGATCCTGTTTTTTTTTGTTAAAAATAAAGATGGTTCAATTAGAGTTTTCATTGATTATAGATAACTGAATAACAAAACTATTGAGAACAAGTATCCTTTGCCTCGTATCGATTATTTGTTTGATCAGCACTAGGGAGCTCAGTATTTTTCGAAGATTGATTTGAGGTCAGGGTACCATCGGTTGAAATTAATGGAAGTAGACATTTCTATGGATGTGTTTCATACTATATATGGCCATTATGAATTTGTAGTTATGACTTTTGGGTTAACCAATGCACCTGTTGTATTCACTGATCTTAGGAATAGAATTTCAGTGAGTTTTTGAATAAGTTTATTCCCATGTTCATTGATGATATTTTGGTAAATTCAAAATGTAATGAAGAACATGAAAGTCATTTGAGGGTTTTTTTGAAAACCATAAATGGAAATAAACTATTTGAGAAATTCATAAAGTGTGAGTTTTGGTTAAAAAAAAATTTCATTCCTTGGTCACATTGTTTCAAAAAATAGCATAACCATTTATCTTTCTAAAAAAAGAGTTGTTTATTAATGGCCAAGACCCACAAATATAACTGATATCCATAGTTTTCTTGGTTTGGTAGGTTATTAAATGATTTATTTCGAAAATATTGAATGGTTATCTAGTCTAATCACTATGTTAACTCGAAATGGTTTTATTTTTATATGGACAAAATCATCGATAATTGTTTTCAAAAATTGAAAAGATGATTTGCGAATGCTCCAATTTTGGCACTGCCTTCCCGAAATGGTGAGTTATTTATCTATAGTGATTCTTCATTGAAAGGACTTGGTTGTGTCCTAATGAAGAATGATCAAGAAATTTATTATGCTTCATGTTAATTGAATCCTCGTGAATTAAATTACCCTACCCATGAATTTGAATTAGTTGTTGTTGTATTTGCTTCAAAAATTTGGTGGCATAATTTTTATGGAGTAAAGTGTGAAATATATACTAATAAAAAATGTTTGACGAATATATTTACTCAGGAAAAATTGAACATGAGATAGAAGAGATGGCTATAAATAATCATGGATAATTATTTCACGATTCATTAACATCTCAGAAAAGAAAATAAAGTGGCTGAGGCTTTGAGTTGAAAAAATAATTCTTCATTAACCATGGTACATTTGGCACAACATACTTTGGTTTTTGATTTGATGAACATTGGAATAGAAGTTGTTGGTGCCAGAAATTCCTCTATTTTGTTTCAGGTGTTAGTGAAATCATCTCTATCAGGAAGAATTAATAAAGCATTCAAGGAAGATAGTGAGTTACATAAAAAGGTAGAGTTGGTTTAGAATGGTATGTTTCCTGATTTTAACATTGCTAATGATTATGTTATGAGGTTTTGGAATAGATAATGTGGGTATTTTGATTCAAAGTTGAATAATGAGTTGTTATGGGAACTCATAGTTCTCCATTTTTTGTTAATCTTGGAAGAACTAATATTCACAGAGTTCTTCGATTTTATTACAGTTGGGATGGAATGATAAGAGATATTTCTAATTTTTAAGTGAAGTGCTTGATTTTTCAGCTGGTTAAAGCAGAGAGGAAGTTGCCAAAAGGGATGATTCAACCTTTATCGGTTCTAGAGTAGAAATGGGAAAATATATCGATGGACTGCATTGTGGGATTACCAAAGACATCTTGAGGTAATAATTCAATCTGGTTTATTGTTGATTGATTGGATAAATTTGCTCAGTTCCTCCCGATTCGAGATAAGTTTTCTATATATCAACTTTCTATGTTGTATATTAAAGGGATAGTTAGGTTTCATGGTGTTACCCTCTCTGTTGTATCTGATCGTGATCCCAGATTTACTTCTAACTTTTGTAAATGCCTTTAGAAGTTGTTGGGTACTGAATTAAATTTTAGTACATCTTTTCATCCTCAATCAGATGGGTAGTCAGAATGAAAAATTCAGATAGTGGAGGATATTCTACAGGCGTGCTTTATGGATTACCCAGGAATTTGGGAGAAATAGATTTCATTGGTTGATTTTTCTTTTATAATATAAATTATTATTCTAGTATACAGATGGATCCATTGGAGGCATTATATGGAAATCGAAGTCGATCTCCAGCTTTTTTGGGATGTAGTAGGAGGAAGGAAGATGAAGGGACCAGAATTGGTAGAAGTGATGGTAGAAAAATTTCAGTTGATTTAGAAGCACATTCGAATAGCTCTGAGCAAGAAGAAAAGTTATGTGGATAACTAGAGGAAGTATCATTCTTTCGAGGCTAGTGATCATGTCTTTCTCAGAGTATCTCCATTGAAAAGTGTGTTGTGTTTTTGTAGGAAGGGAATGTTGACTATGAGGATCATTAGACCTTATGAAATCCTAGATAAAGTTGGATCCTTTGCATATATAGTGGATTTACCTCCATGTTTATCCTAGGTACATAGTTTTTTCATTTTTTAATGTTGAGAAAGTATATTGTGGATCCATCTCATGTTTTGAGCCCAGAGGTAGTTCAGTAGGAAGAGAATCTCTACTATGGGGAACAAGCAGTCCAAATTATTGACCGAAGAGAGAATGTGTCGTGGAATAGGATAATTCATCAGGTAAATGTTTTGTGGAAAAACTATATAGTTTAAGAGGAAATGTGGGAAGAAAAAATGCCATCAAGGATAAATACAGCCACTTATTTGATAAGTGAATAATAATTGTGAGGAAACAATTTCCAAAAGGGGGGAAGGATGTAACATTCCATGTAAATAAAGAACAATACATTTACATATTTATTCATATTTTTGAATTAAATATTAATGTTATTTTAAAGGGTATGCTACATTCTATGGCGTACCCAATATGCAACAATGAGTTTCTTTGATGTCTAATGTTTCACACAATGCCGAGTCATACTGAAAAATAATAATATAAGATTATTTTCAATAGTAGTTAATGCCTAGTCGTTGTATTGGAGGGAATGAATATAACTAACTAAAATATTAATATACATGTTTTTAATTTTTTTACATTTATCCAATAATATTTAGAGGCATAAAAGGTGAATTAATTTAATTTTAAGTATAAATATTATAATATTCATTAAAAGGCCGATTTACCGCCTTTTAATGGAGAACCCTATTTAAATCTAGTTTTGGAAACTTTTATATGTTTTGTTTAAAAAAACAAATTCTTGTTTAGAATCGGGACATCAAAATTTACATTGGGTATGTTTGTGGTATTTTTCTAATAAAATTTATTTTTTGATTAACAGTAAAAAATATTATATATTATTTCAAAATTAACCTTTAATAAAATTTATTTATATGGAGAGATTATCTTTTTAATTAGTTTTAAAGTGTAATGAGAATATGTTTTTCAAATTCTTCCAATGTTGCTCAATGGATGCATTTTCACTTTCAAATTGAACACACAAAATATTCAATCTTTTGATAGTTATTATATCTTAAAAACACGCATTTTGTTTTGAAAACAGGATTTAATTTTGAATTTATTAATGAAAATTCTATGTATTAAATTTTGAAAAATATACATCATTTTTTAATTCGAAATATCAAATATATCTTAGGATGAATTTTTTGTATTTTTCTGAAGAACATCAATTTTTGATGAATAGTGAAAACACTATGTAGTAGTTAAAAGCCGAATTTTTGTTTTAAATGAAATTTTACCACTTTTGTGAATCAAATTTAAAAAATCCAACATTCATGGTTGTTATTAGTATGTAAAATTCTGTTCAATAAATTGGAAATAGTTTTTGGTAAATATTTACTTTTGACTTTTATTTACCTCATTTAAAAGTAAATCGGTTAATTCGAGGTAAAAACAATATTACAATAATATAAAATTATCTTAAAAATTTTACTAGCCTTATTGGATGAGTAATGGATGACCAAGAAAATCCTTGGATAAGTCTTTTGTCCTTTGAAAAATTATTGGGTGAATAATGCTTTTAATAACATTTTATTTAAAGTAAAAATAAAATTATTATAATCATGTTTTGTTTTACTGAAAAAAATTAATGTGGGGATTTATAATTGATAGATTTGACTATAAATATTCATTTTAAAGATACAAATATTTCATAAAACATGGTATTTTATTTATTATTTTCAGAAATCAAATAAATATTGTTATTTATGACACAATAATGATGCAGTGTTTACCTCATTAATAAATGATTTTAAATAAATGAGATTATATTTATAAAAATAATATCTAAAACCTATCCAATTTTTATTGGATGATTTTATTTCGAAAAATATTCTTCTTATATTCAAATTTTATATTTTTTGGACCATTATAATCCAAAAATAAATATATAATAAAATAATATTTTCAAAATTTCCCAAAGAGACCCTCCCCCCTTATAAAAATCCCCCACCTATAACCCATTTCTCACACCAATAATTCCCCTTGGACTATCAAACTCCTTCCTAAATAATCTCCCAACATCCCACTCTTCCTCCTAGAATCCTTAACTAAGGCAGAATGCTATTCAAGAAAACGTTTTGTTCAAACCAAAGAGAGTTACACGATTTAAAGGCAACATCGTCTCTTAAGTTATTTTGTTTCATTTTACTTATCCAACAACATAAAATATTTTTATTACAATATTTATAACAAAAACATTATCCTCAATATAATAGGCTATTTTTATAATTTTTATTTGAACTACACTTACACACACCTCCTTTTAATGGGTAAAGAATATACTATTTCTGTGGACGGTGAACTAACGCCTCAAAAAACTATTATTGTTCAAAAATATAATACCATCTCTTATGTTGACCATTATGATGGGAATATATATATATATTTGATATATAATATATTTATATTTTTTCTATTCTTCTTTATTTTTTATTTATATAATTCATTTATGGTTTCCATAGTGGGTAAATACAATAATCTCATTTGAGAAAGTAAGGACTACCGCCCCCTCAACGATATATGACTTGTTCCTGACATATATAGATAATATAAAAGATGGAGTTACTGAAATTATATATATGATATTATACTGGAATTATTATATACCTTTATATAATTAAGTTTTCATATCATTAAATATGAAATTGAAATGAAAGTAGCGTTCATGCGTACGTAAGGCTTAACGTCTCCATGAACGGTGCATTTCATTTCATATCATCAAATGCTATGTACTATTAAAAATATATATATATACTGGATATATAATATATATATGATATCTAAATCATGAATATCATTCTGTAGATAATTTACTTTTGAACACATGAACAACATGTAATTATAAGAAGTTAATTTGTTACTAAAGTACCAAATATCGAAAAAACGACCAATATTAACTTAAATGATTACATAATGTTTATAACACTGTAATAAGTGACATAAAATGAACAATGAAATTCAAAAGGTTCTTAATAAAGTAGAAATTAACTTTTGTTAATTATTCAGGAGATTAATGAATGGACGGGAGAAGTCGGACACGAGGTAAGGGACTTCGTCTCAATCTACATTCATTGAGGTATATTTTGATTTACACATGACATTCTTTAATATGGCGTATACTCCTATTTTACTTTTAATTTCATTCAACGTAAAAAATTTCTCTACGAAGCATTTTACTAAATGATAAAAAGAAATGTTTATTTTTTACGAATGTTGTGACAATGACCTTTCTGCCGCCAAGAGGGTTATTTGATCTTTGGCTTCCTTAACAAGACATGATGTTTTTAAATGAAAAATTAATACCATATACTTATTTATGTATTTTGGTATTTAAAATGGTTTTGATAATGGATATTGGTATGTCAATATATTTAAATGATATACTGGGATTGAAATGTGGAAGTGTTGTATTTTCTTTATGCTTGTGTTATGTGTTGTGACTATGTAATGGTTCGTGGGAATTGTTTACATATATAGGTGGATCCGTGATAAAACTAGGACGGTTAACCTGATATATCTCACTAATACATTGGGTAACGTGATGGAGGCAAAAGATAATATTTCTCATATAAGATTTAGGGAATATACGGTGATGGGTATTCCAACGTAACTCACTATGTGGATCTGATAGCTTCAATTTAAGTATGATATGGATGCCACAAGTTAGCTTTATGATTTATGGTTTCCATTTTTTATTCATAAATATTATTATTTTATATGGTAAGATAAATATTGAAAAGCATGTTTTCATTGATTTGAATGTATTGATGAACTAATGTTTTCGTTCTTTTTTTTATATCCCTTACAGAGCTTTTTATTCTCATCCCAAGTTTTTGAAATGTTTTTCTACAGAAAATAAAGATGAATAGGGTTGACGATGGGATCAAGGAAATGTCATACTGTCTAAAATATAGAACATGACATGAAATTGTATTCAATATTTTTTATTTTATGGAAAATATTGAAACTGAGTAGAAGTGTGTACATTGTAATTTTTGAGATATAATGTAATAGTTATGGAATAATTCTCTACCAAACTAAAATAGACAATATCTTCTATTTCAATTATTCATTTAATACAAGGTAATGTAATGTTTTAGGTTGTGTCCTTATAGATATGTTGTATTACATTGAATAGTTTGTGATTTGGGTTTGATATGTAGAATCTGTTGATTTTTAGTGTTTTTATTATGCTAATTTGAAAACATCTATTGATTATTTATAAATGTTTTGGGAAAAAACCACTTGTGATATTCCAATGGATGTGGTAAAATCCATTTTTTCATGGAGTGCACACATGGATGGGAAGAAATGTGATGATGGTCATGGTTAACAAAAAACCTAGTTTCCAACACAATTTTTTGTCTCCTTTAATGTCATGGGGTTTAACTAAACTCCCATTGATTACAAATGACATAAGTGTGTTTTTATATGTTATGTTTAATATTTTGTCCATTTAAGAATTTTATAAATGAGGTTTTTTGAAATGTTGTTAAATCCCTTTTGGAATCTTTACACGTGTTGTGTGTTTTCAACTTGGTCTTCAAATATGGTTGGTAGTGACGTTAGATTTGGTATAAAGGAACATTTGGAATTTATCATTTCAAATTGGGTTTTTATATTGAATTTGAAAATGTTTATGAAATGTATTTAATCTGTACATGATATTTATTTTATGTACGGACCGGTTGGAACTATATAATGCTTGAGAAATGAATGTGGGTTTGGAAGTAAAGTTTCCTAGTTGGAACCTTGATAAGTTTGAGAAAATGTTTTGGAAGATCCTGAAATGTGAAGGCCCAATTGATACCTTTTAATTACTAGTAATACGATGGGGCACCCCTATATAGGGAATTCCCTATACGAGTTATCATATAGGCGGTGTTAGTGTTTTGGGTATGTATGTGCGGTGATAGAAGGTAAGGTGATTCACACATATGTGGGCCTCCTAATTACATAATATAGTATAACCATGGGTTTGCTGGGAATATATAGAGGGCTGAGTGATAGTTCTTATCAACCTCTATTAGATGGTTAGCATAACATGGATGATTTAAAGGCTTAGTGAGTAGTTCCACAAGATTTCTTAGTTGAGGTCGGCCAGTTTGTAATAGACATTGGAGATTCAACATACGTTGGAAGGTGGTAATTTTGTTATTATGTCAAGGGATCACTCTAAGGATTTTTAGGAATTTTACGTTGTTTTCTATCTATGTTTTCTTTCTTATTTTCTATTGATCATTATTTCTTGTTTGTATTGGAAATTTATTTTCAGTAAAGCACAATATTGATTTTCTTCAGTTTCGGGTTTGGGTTTTTGAATTAAAATTGTATTCTAAGTAGAAAATTGAAAGGGGAATGTATTGGACTTTTAAAAGGGGGATTATTTTTTGTTTACAAAAATTAGATAAACATAATTTTGAAAATGTATTTCAATCTAGTGTTTATAATTTTTTTTGAAAGAAAACTTCAAGATTCTGTGGTTGTTACCTATTGAATTGTGAATCTTAATCCCTACTTGTACAATTCATTGTCAGTAGACCAGGTCTATTTTTTTAGGTTCATGTTTCTGGTTTGTATCCTTATTGTTGGAGTAGTTCAGACTTGTGGTTAGATGAGACCAAGTGGTCACATATAGATTATGTGGTGTAGTATAGTTTTAGTTATTATTCGATTTTTATCTCGTTATTCAGTTATATCTCTATCAGTATCAGTTTATGTGTTTATTTATGATCAGATATTGGTTATGTCAATGTTTTCTATTTGATTAGTTTGTTTATTTAATCATTGATTATTTGAAAAAATCATTCCCTATGGATTACCATTTATGTCTGAAACTTTTTGTCAGCCATGGGGATCTAGAACGCCCTTCGGTCCATGTCTTATACTAGGTCAGTTGTTAGGTTGGATGGTGTCCTGGATTGGTTCATGACAAATGATCTTCACTAAATAATTCCTTAATTTTGGTAATATCTTAAAAATAACCATTGGGTCTCTGTTGGAATTCCACATGACCTCAGGCACACCTTCCCATTCCCCATATGTTCCAGACTACATATGAGGGTCTTTAGGGGAACCATGATGAGACTATACCCTCTTGTAGAGTGCGTAGTAGAAAATAAATATCCAATAGTCTAGAAATAAATAAAACATATTGAATTGATACTGAAAAAATATCAAAAGTATGCATAAATTTGGAAACAAAAAACTCAATAGTGAAGCAAATTTACAACAGTCAATTACACATTGGGGCCGTCATGTAACCCAATAATAAAAGTTACAAATATAAAAGGAGGTCGTACAACAACAAGACTCTACTAATCCTAGTCTATATATTTTTTATTGATATATCCTTCCTAATGATAAACACAATCCTCAAACCAACCTATATATGAAATAATTGAGCGATTCATGGGCACTAAAGTTCCATATCCACTGAACAGTATTGCGAGTACAACATGATAGGACACCACCAATATATTCCAAAACCCAGTTGTAATAAATTTCATGTAAAATTAACACAAAATATTTTCCTTTATTTATATATTGCCTTCTTATATGTTTTAACAAAATACAATGTTTATAATTTTATGTTACAAATTGTGTATGTGTGTCATTTGAGAAAAATATACAAGTCCTTTGAATGGAATCTTAGAAATGTTCATCTATTAATGACATTTTTTTGATGATATTAAGGTGAATAAATAATGAATATCAATGTATGAATGAAATATTGAATATAATTTAAATTAGAATATGAAATCAAATTATTATAGATAATATATATATATATATATAATAATTTAACCATCCGAATATGGGTTAAATGTTTCAAGGTTCACAACAGAAGTAGTATTACCTTCAACTAATAACGTTTTCATCAGTTCACATGGATGATTCCTCTATACATAATGAATACAAGTCAAAATCACTATGGAGACGATCTTTTCACATTGTAGAAAAATAATTTCTCTTCCTCAAAGTGATTTTGATTCTTTTTTTAAGAATGAAGAAAATAAATACATAAAGGAGGAAAATAATGTGGGACTATAAAAAAATTAACAAGGAAAAACACTCCCCATAAATCAATAATATGTATATCTTATAATAAGTTTCCCATAAGAAAATATATGAGACCCCAAAATTCCGGAACACACTCCCCCTAATGTTGAGACATTGATGTTGTGAATTCCCATCATGGTGCACAGAGAATCCAGTCAAACTCCCAAAAATACTTTTGTGAATATGTCTTTAAGATGATGAACTATGGTTATGTAATTAAATATGATATGTTTATCCTCAATGTTATGGAAAAGGAAGTGACAAAAAATCTCAATATTAATCAAGTATTCATAGAAAAATTGATTAGAAATAGTATAAAGGGCAAGTGGATTATCACCCAATATTATATCAGGATTTTGTGATAGGAATCAAATTTCTCGAAGAAGGTGAAAAATGAAAATAATTTCAGTATTGACCATGGCCATCACACTATACATATATTTAAAACTATATCTAGAGATTATTGGTTCTTTGTTCCTTAAAAGATTAAGATACTATCTATAGAAATTTAAATCCCAAAATTAGAATTTTAGGTAGATAAATAGCTAGTGTAGTTATCATAATATATATCCTTAATATCTAGATTATCATGATGTTAAAATAGAAGTCCATCTGCAGTGTATTTATTAATGTATTTGGAAATTCAACAAACAATATACCATTGGGATTTCATCGATTGGTCCATGAATTAACTAACCTTGCTGATAGTATGCACAATATCCAAACAAGTCATGGAAAGATAATTGAGTTTTTCCAGAATATGATTATACATATCAGAATGAGAGTTTGGGTTAATAGTTTTATTTAGGGATTATTCCCCTTATTCAAGAGGAAAATTGATGACAATTTCTCAAGACAAGACAATATTCTACAAGATATCTAGTTTATATTTTAGTTGAATAATATATGTTGTTTTTAGATCTTGAGGCCTGACTACTAAGAAAAAATTTCAATGGTCCAATGTATTTTCTGTGAAACCATTTTTAAGATTTTCCTTGAGATGTGCTATGTATTGTGACTCTCTATCATAAATAATGATATGATCAATGTTCAAAACCATCATGATGTAACTAGAGGACATTCTTAGATGAAAAACATTGTGATCCATAATACTCTAATATAGAAAAAATTCAATGATAATAATACAATGTATATTAAACTAAGAAAGAAGAGATTTAATAAGTGTATAAATTGACCGACAGAGCTAATAGAAATGAAAACCAACCCCTAAGGCAATGAATCCTTTAGGTTTTTGCAGTTATAATTCCTCATCAAAAAAACCATGTAGAATCACATTTTTGACATCATGTTTATGACGAGGACAATTATGAGAAGATGAATAATATAGGGACAATCAAACAATGTTAATTTTAAAAATAATATAGAATGTTCAAAAATAGTCAACACCATATGTCTGATAAAATCCATTGTTAAAAATAAGTTATTTAAGGTAATGAAGAGTTTCCTTAAAATGTTGATGAAATATACAATTCCATGTGCTTCTGAGAACCTATTTAACATCTGAAATGGATACTTGATACTAGGTGTGATTTTTTTTTCTAAGAACTATATTTCATTCTAAATTTTTTGAATCCATGCATTATAATATTTATCCACTGAAAAATTATGTGGAATAAATATAATCACCATATAAAATAATACTTTTTAGGGATTTTTTGTGTGTAGAATTATTTTGGATATATGGATTACCTTTCCATAATGAAATATAAAGGTCATAAATTGAATTAGTTTAATCATTGGAAATAGTTAGAGAGATTTTGTCCTCGATCTAGGAAGGGGCCATGTTTGATGATCTATAAGAGTAAACAAATCCAGATCCATGATAATTAGAGTGGGACAACAAAGGAATATGTGGGTGTTTGGTGAGAGGGAGATTGTCATCTATAGATTTATTTGGGTGGAGGGTGGAGAGGATGAGAAAGGATAGTTGTCAATAACTCATATATTATTAGAGATAATATAATTATGTAAAACATAATATAAACATCAATATCCACACTGGGTTGGAGGGTGACCTAGAATGATGAAACATAGGGATTTTGGGGAAACTTCTTATAAATGAGGATGAGTGTAATGGACATAATAGAGACACCCAAAGACATGATATGGATAATGATGGAGAGGGAGATAGGGGAATAGATACCAAAATGGAATAACCCCCTAAATTATAGAATAAAGAAGGAGATTTATAACACATGTATCAATAATAACATCATCCCTTCAATAACTAAGAGGCACCTTCTTTTGAAATAAAAGGGCACACGATGTCTCCAGAAAGTGACGATATTTATGACTCGCCACATCATTATTATGAGTTTCATTGGGAACTATATTTGATGAATGGCACTATAGTCGTTGAGAAATAGAATAAGTGAATATGATAAATATTTTTTTCCATTTTCTTTGTGGATAGATTTAATAGGAATGGAGAAATGATTGAAAATTTCATGGTAAGAAGTTTAGAAAGTATAAAGCACCTAAAAACGATAAAAAATTAGATAAATTCATTTCATGAAATAGAAATAATCAATAAAGTATTTATAATAACTATATCCTAACAATCATGAAATGATTCTGGTACCCTATACATCATAATTAACTAAATAATTATATTCTGATTCTAGTATATCCATAATAGGAGCACAAGAAGCATGATGATGTTTTGAAAACATACAGATTTCTGAAAGAAAAAAATGATGTGAACTGAAATAGGGATAAATATATTGTAAAACTAAATCCAGTGGATGATCATGTAGAAAATGATCATTTATTTCATGAGCATAGACATAACAGCCAAAAATAGATTTTTGGAGTACTGAACATTTCTACCCCATATTGAAGATAACCTCTTCAAATCTCTAAATTCGTTGTCCAATCCAAAAATAAAATATCTAATAATGTAAAAAAGAGAAAAACGGTTCAATTAATTTATTTCTTAATAATGGGAAGAATATTAAATGTACTTCATGGAATATGAGCCACTAATCTTAGGTGAATAAAATGGTTCGTGGATAATGTGAAAATTCTAGCAATAGGGATAAGTGATCCACCAAATGTAATAATTTCACTGGAACAGTAATATGGAATAAAAGTATTTATAAGAACCATAATCTTGAATCCATGTATTCAATCAATGAGATATTAAATAGGTAGGGCCACTAGTATGAGCATCAGATAATAATAGGTGACTGAAAGCAAAGAGGGTTAATGGGAGTTTATATGTTTGATTTCATGCATTGAGAGGTCCGAGTTGTGATGGATATATATTGGTAGAGGGGATGAGTAGACCAAATATTCATAAACCTTATAAGGTGTCTAAAATGGATGTCCTTGGAGAACCCAATAATGATCAATCAGATGGCTAGAATTTCTATAGTGTTGTGAAAAAGAAGATTGTATCCCTAACTATGGGCATGAAAACCTGCACTCACAAAATTTCCACAACCATTTATTAGTAGTAAAATTTTATTTGTAGTTTTATCATGTGGGTAAATAACTAGATATTCCATTACATGGGGATTGAATACTAGTGGAATCTCATTTGATGAGGGGATGGACCATATTTTAGTGATAGTCATTCTATATTATGGATCGATTCATCGAATAAGACTGAAGACACATAATTGACCCTACTAAAAAAATAATCATATGGTGTTTAAGGAGTAATCCAAAGAACAAGTTAATCATCCTCTACATAAATAAGTTACTAGTATAATGATACTCAACAACAATGAGTATGAAGCCAGTGATAAATTGTGGATGAATTTAGGATGTTGTTGAGGAATATTCAATGATTGGAGCGATAGTGGGAAGAGGATACATGATATAAAAAATATGATTAGAATTAGAGAGTGAGTAATTCAATAGGAATATATGAAAACATAAAATGTTCCTCATTAATAAAGTCATGGCTACATGTTAACCATTAAATCATGCATGTTGAGAACCAGTGAATCAAGAGGCCATGTTATTGTAGGAGATGATTGTGAATTCATTATGTGGAAATCAATATGAAAATGTGAGTAGCTAGGACAAGTATATTAGAGGCCACGGTAAGTATCCATATAATTTTCTAGAAGTATGATGTTTTTATGGGGTCCAAGAGGAGTTTTTTTAAGGGAAATTTTCACAACAGTAGTCTTTCAAGAGAGGATTCCAATCGACCTTGATCACACCATGAGGGGGGTAATGATTTATGTAGTTCTTCTAGGAGACCATCATTTGGATTATATGTTGGATTAAAATTGACTCCATCAAAATCGTGACATCATGGGTGTAGCCACATTTTCTAGAAAAAACACCATGGTGGCGGGGCATTCCTTGGAAGAGTGGCATAGTAAATTTTATGGTGGGATGTAGTGAGGCTTGAGGTTTGAAAGAAATGGAAGGGAATATATGAAGGAATATTATAGTAGAATATGATAGGGAATGGACTATGGTTTTCTATGATAGTAGGTATGCAACATCATAGTGTTCCTGAGGAAAAAACAAAAGGATATTAGTGGGTGGAGGAAACAATTGTGAGAGGAAGTTGGAAAAATCAGGGTGTAAGGTTTACTCTTACACTATGTAGAGCAGTAATTTCACTACCTCAATGAGAGGCGTAGACCATTATTTATAGATTGAATAAAATAACATCATGGAGGAAAATTTAGTGGGACTCTGAAATATACTAAAATAGATACAACTCCCATATTGGTTATAATTTATTTGTATTTATGTTAATAACCTTTTTTTAATTATTATTTATTATTTAATTGGTTGACCACATACTTGAAGACCATAAAATTGTGAAGGATTTGATGTAGATTATTTCTATCATAGATTCACACATGCTCAAAAACCTCCAGATGTTGTTTTAGAATCGATGGGAGCTAGTGTGGGAAATCCTGATTTCATGCATCATCGTCATTAATAGAAATAAGAAGACATTTTCAAAACATGAATGAATTATTTTTACAAAATTCCTTTTCAAACTATATAATTTTTCTTATTCCTACCATTTCCCATTCCCTAGTGGGGGTTAAATGTACTATGTTTGGAATAAGAACCACAACATGAAAATGTAAAATTAACTTCCCCTGTTTCCCTCACTGTTGAGGTGTTAAATCACACAGAGTTTAATTTACCATGGTTGAAGACAATAATCGGTGGGATTTGAACACAATATCTAAAGGTTGCTTCTTTTTTCCCTTTTAATTGGTCTTCCCCCATGAAGATAAACATTATTATAAAGATGGATTTTAACCTAATGCATCCTTCACTGCCAATGGGTGGGTCCACTAACCCCAGTAGTTCACATTCGCTAGCTATCACCTAATACTAGTAGGTCTTTGGGCTTTTCATGTTCCTTATACATGGTGTATGAAGAAATTTGAGAATCATATATTAAATCATAGGCATGGATCTTAGATGAATCGAACCCATGGACTCATTCATCAACTCCAACACCATGACCACTCCAATCCAACCAACAGGGTCCATAAATATGGTTATAAGTACACCCTTTCAATCTAAGGAATCTTTAAATTCCAATATTTTGATCCATTGATCTAGGTATTTCAAGTTCCATAGAAATCACCCGTCATTAGTTGGTCTCAATGGGTTTCCCTGTTAATCCAAAAAGGATTATGGGGGATAATGAGAAACTACAATTAAATCATATGATTGAATCTATGTGGACTTTAATGTGAAACCTAATGTTTTGAGTCCAACATCGTTTCCCATACCCTTCCACCCATGAGATAAAATCATGGTTTTAAATCATCCCTTATAACCAAATTAATCTTTCTCTACCCAAGGGTGGATCCACTGATCCATATAGTTCAGATTCCATAACTATCCCCCAACAGTGGTGGGTCCTGAGGGGTCCTCCAGTTCCTCCTATACTTTGTATGGGTAAATTTGAGCAAAATCAATTAATGTATATGTGTGAATATAACAAGACTCACACATAGAACCGCATGATTTTTCTCTAATTCTACATCCACTTACATCCCACCCATCAGAAAAAATAGTTATAAATCTTCCATTTTAACCCATGGAAACGTTTTCATCCTATGGATGGATCCAATATTCTAGGTAGTTCCCATTACCCATTTACCCACTTGACACCGATGGGTTCAGGGGGGGTTTCTTGTTCCTCATAATGGGTGTATGGGTAGATTAGATCAACATATAAAAATTCATGTGCATGAAGCTAAAAGAACCTGAACCCAAAACCTCAGGCCTCTACTCATGTTCTACTTCCACTCCACTCCCATCCATGGGGGAAAGAATTGTTGAAATTTAAATGTTTTAAAATTAGTATACCTTTTAATACATTTGGTTTATCCCCATATCATTTTAGTTAACATTCCAATACAGTCCCCTGACACTAATGGGTCTCTTGGGGTCTACTGGTTCATCTTATAGGGTATATAGGTAAATTAGTGCGACATATAAATATTAATATGTATGAAGCTAAGAGGAAATGAATATTAAACCACATTCTTAGAATCCAATTCATCTTTAGTTACCTGAATTACTAAAAAATGAAATAATAAAATAACATCCATTAAACTATATAGTGAAAAATCATATATGTACACTTTAATTAATTACATATCACTCATGAAACACCCAACATATCCTACTTACCAATCAAAAAATGACATAATGGTTTCATCTATTCATTTATGTACATAATTTATGATATAAATTTATAATAATATAAATTCTAAGTATCATAAACATGGTTAATGATAGAAATATCCATTGATATATAAATCATCTGGAATTATAATGGGACATTCTCCTCTCATAACATCATCAATTAGAGATTAAAAGTGGAAAATTATTAATAATTAGTATCAATTTATTAAATAATTCTATAACCTTATAGTTTTTAATTGCTTTGTCTCATTAGAAATGTTTCTCAATGTTCTCATCATAGCCTTAATCTATTATGGAATATCAATAAGATAAGTACCCATATGAAAATATCATATTAAATATCACAATGAATAAAAATTATCATGTGTTAAAATTTAATCAATAAGAAAATAACTTAATATACTGATATTCCTAATTTACATGGTACATTTTTATAGAGAATCAAATAATACATCCTTGCTTCTAATTACCATTTTTATTTCGTCTCCAACACCATGTTGTGACACCGTCGCACCAAAAACACTTCTACCAAGCCAGTATTAGTCCCAGATCCTTTTTATCCACCCTAGATGAGATAAAGGAGATAGTATAAGAGATAGAAAAGGGACAATGTTTAATATAGTGAGAGAGGCCTCCATCCTTAATCAACCGATATCCGCATGTTTCTATTTGTTTCTCTAATGATCACGACTTACATGAAGAACAAACATTGTGTTAATTTTTTTTACAAATGTAGACACATATATTTTAAAATATATCTATGAATTAAAATAAAAAAGAATATTTACAATGTAGAACATGAAAAATATTCTTTTTAATGAAAGAATAATTATAGAGTTTTTGAAGAATAGAGTAATGAGGAAAAACAATTCCCAGTCATGATGATGGATCACTTGTTGATGAAGATTACATTTGCATATTTTTTTCACCGATGGTCCAGGTTATGAGTTGTTTAATTCATCCAAATTCCTTACAATCCTATCAACCTCAAATCAGATGATTCATGAGAATAACCATTGTATTTGGAGGTAATGATGGTTAAATATGTGTAATGTCTAGTTCTATGATTTAATTTCCCTATTAATTAATTAATTATCTAATATTATTAGTTACCAATTGTAATAATTCATCCACAATTGATTGAAAACCCCTGGAAGTCTGATAAAAATAAAATCTCTAATAACACTTATAGTAAAATTGATGTTTCAGATCCACCAGTGGTGTTATAATTCACATTAGATTCTATGTTTAGAGGAAAAGTCATTATTACCATGTACAAGTATTTAAAAAATATATATTGTTTTTCATATATTGTTTTTGTTGATCTACGATGCTCAAAATTACACACCAAGTAATCCTAATGGTAAACACCACACCCTAGGATCAGCAAGCCAGTAATAAAATTTTTATTAGGTTTCCTACTTTTATAAATTTATCATTTTACCTAATAGAGGTTCATGAAACATTAAAATTCAAAATTTTTCTATGTATTGGATAAGAAAAATATTGGATATCATAATTAATTCCATATTTTTTAAATGATACTTCATGAATTTTTCATTTTTTCACTAGGACTATAATCTTTATAATCCATCCTCCTTTCAATTTATAAAAACTCCAATAATCATTTTTATCTAAGTAAGATTATTAAATAAATAAATATATATATATATATTATTTTTACTAAACTAGTGAATAAATATTAATTTTAATATTCTTATAACATAATTAATATTTACATCAATCTACTCAAAAAATGGTGGAAAAATATATATTTATTTATAACCCTGTGAATAATAAACAGGAGATAAATAATTATTATATTCACTAAGTCACGAATAAATATTTGTTTGATTATTTGACTCATATATTCTAAACATGAATATGACTATTGAATATATATATCTTAATCAGCATTACCAGAATAAATATTATATAACAAGATATGAATGATATTTATTCACAATAGTAGAATAAAAAAATATGTTCGGTCTGTTTATCGGTTTCATTATGTTATATTATATGTCCAACACAAGATTCTAAAATCATATCAATGAACCAATAGAAAAATACATTAATGAGACAACAACAACAAACTAATATTACAACTTATTATGTAACATAATATATTTTTTTAATATCTCTTCAAGATGGAATTATAATTTTCTTATTAACCTATATTCTTCATTTAACATTCTTTAACATCTATCTATGAGGTTTTCAATGAACTACCATAGCTATAGATTTAATCAAATATTTATATCTAAAAGTGTCATATATGTATAATTTCCTTAATTTGGAAGTATGAAATACATTCTATTCATATTCAATTATTGTATCACTAATGATGAACCCAATGTATCTTACCATGCATCAATAATAATTCATTAAGGTTTCCATAAATACATTAACGTTTTTGATTCATGACATATACTACTATAGATTCAAAAATATTCACCATTACACTTTATCATTCCTAAAAACAATAAGAAAGTGTATACTTTTATTTGTGCTAATAAAAAGTGATGATAAATGTTCATTTTAGCAATTCTAAAGGAGGATTAATAAAATAAACCTTATTCATCATTGTCTTTAGCATTGATAAATGATGTTTGGAATAATTTAATTTATATATTTTTAAATATAAAATAAATATTAATGTGTTTTTTATTTTTTTAAAATAAATATATAAAATAAATAATATGAACTAAATAATATATGATATTATACAACGGCTCCAACAGATAAATTGAACCACAGATAATTTAAATTATATATACATATTTAAATTTTTTTAAATATGACTTATATACCAATATGAATATAAATATTTTTAGATACAAAATATATATACTATGAAATATATAATATAATATATTACACAACCACCCTTGTGGAACATATATAAAAAACTAGTGCTCCCGAAGTCACGAACTCGGGTGATAGAACCCCCAAGCCTGTGTATATATGTATTAAATTGTGTATTTAAATGTATTTACATAATAATAAGTTTATATATAAATATATATAAATTATAACTATATTATAATAGAAATTTTATTTAAAATTGTTTTATATAAAAATATATATAATATATATTAACATATTAAAATTTATAACATATATATATATATTCATTAATATTATTTATATAATAGAAAAAAAATATAATTTTTATCCATTTATAATTATTTATAATTATATTTTTAATTATAATTAGACACACATGTGTGTGTGTAAGACAATGTGTTCTAAAATAGTGTTATATAAACAATATATAGAGTTAAATACATTAAATAGAGTTCATATTTGAATTTATATATTTATATTCATATTTCATATTTTAAAATATTCACTTATATTTGTGTGTGTGTGTGTGTGCTTGTGTGTGTATGTTGATGTATGTCTATTCTTGTAATTACATGTATGTATGTGTGATTATGCATATGTTTATACTTGAACGTGTGTGTATGTTGATGTATGTTTATATATGAATCTATATATGTATGTATTTTTATATATATGTTTTCTGTGTATGTATGTGAATGAGTGTGTTCGTGTGCAAGTATATAGATGTATGTGTTGTTTATGTTAATATGTGTATAGTTTTGTATGGATTAAGTGTTTTTGTGTGCACATATGTCCATGTACATGTATGTTTTTATGTGTTAGTGTATATGTGTATGTGTATGTGTATGTATGTGGACTTGTATGTTTGTGTATGCATCAATATGTTTACATGGAATGTGAATTTATACATATTTATGTGTATGTAGTTTGGTGTATGTGTTTCTATATGAATGTTTTTATGTGTGTACATGCATATATATATATATATTTATATTTGTGTGTGTGTGTCTCTGTGTGTGTGTGTATGCATGAATAAATTTGTATGTGTATACGTATGTGTATGTACATGTTTACCTATGTGTATGTGTATGTGTATATATGTAATGTGTATTTATGTGTATATGTATATGATTGTATCATTATAAGCTAAAAAATTCAAAAAAATTCAAATTAACATCTCATTCTCGTATATATATACTTACACAAGCACTTATATATGCACTCACATTATCATAGGAAAGTCATTTTGTTTGTCGAATCTAACCAATGAATTTTTATATAGAAATATATATACATGTATAATTAATATTTCAATATTTATTTCATCTTTTGATAACTAATTATTATTATTTTATTTATTAATATTTAAGGATACTAGTTGGCAGTGACACTAGTAGTGATGTAGGCATACGATAACACATGCAGTAATGCAGGTCCATCGAGCCATCCAAATGGTGGTTCTTATGGCCATTTAAAATGATAAGGGCCAACTATAGTGTAGGATAACCCTTAGAGGGGGTGTATTATATGATTGATAGCCTATGTGTGTGTGTGTTTTTCATTTCATATAAATTTTAATACCTTAAATAAATATTTATTCATTTTGTATTTTAAAGCCTTTGAATTTAAATCCCTGTTCAATTAACTTTTATTCATTTCTAATTAGTAATTTATTATGAACATTTTGTATCTAAATATAATTATTGTTATTTCTACATTTTTAATTTAATATTTATCCAGTTAATATATTGCTGTAATGGATTAATTAATAATATTTTTTAAAATTATTTGAAATTTTTTAATCTATAATTATACAATTTGATTCAATTTTAACATTTAATCATTTAATAATATTTATTCATTTTTAGTATGTATCCATTTTTAATATTTTTTATAATTCTATAAATTTTCATATTTATTAATTTTTATTGGTTAATAACATTATATTTTGTGTTGAATTTAATTTTTAATAATTATTTATATTAAATTATTTTAATATGTGTGTAATTTAAATAATTAATATTTATTCATTTTTGAAGATTTATTTTTTAAAATATTTATAAAATTATTAATTATTAATGTTTTACTTTCTACATTATTATAAATCTCTTATTTTTATTTTTTTTAAATTATATTATTTTTTAATAATTATAAATTTTTTATATTTAAATATTTATAATAAATATATAAATCCATTTTTTAATATTTTTGAAATTTATTCAATTATAATTAATAAAACTTAATTATTTTTAATAATTATATTTCTTTTAATATTTTTATGTTATTATTTTTTAATATTTAATTGTTTAAAATTTCTATAAATTAATACTTTTTAATATATATTTAAACATTTTTATTATTTAGTAATTAATTTTTTTAATATATTTTTAATTTACATATATATGATTTATTCTTTTTTAATTTTTTATATTAATCACTAATTCGTTATTGATTTTTAATTGTTAATTTATTTAGAATCAATATATTTAATTGTATTTAATTGTATTTTTTTTATTTTTATTGGATAAATTTTGATTTATGAGGATGTAAAATTATAAAATGTGTTGGTTGAGACTGTTACGAAGTTGAAGATGCCTTGTCTATTGCTAATGTTCTTGAAGTGGTGGTATACATATATGAAGTTGATGTTATTGGTCTATCTTCTATTATACATATAGAGGACATCTGATTTGCCTATGTAAGGAGATGAGGCTTCATTACAAAAATTGATCCAAACAACTCAATGAAAACACCTAGTCAACCTCTTGAAAAACATGAGTCTATTATCAAGAACAACATAGTTGAGAGGGATGGTAGCCAGGGGCCATGTGCATGTGATTGTAGGTAGTAGTGCACTCAGTGGAAGAATATGACCAGATGTTTTAAAATTTTTCATCATCGATCGATAGAGCTACTTCTTCTTTGACGATGAGAGTATGAAGTTTGTGGATCTCGGTTGAAGGAATTATTGATAAAAAATTAACTACAAATTATCATGTTTTATTTTAAGATACATTCGACTTCTAATCATCATTGATGACCATTTCTTGAAGGAACTGAATCTGGATCCCTCCATCTCAGTAGCCCATGAAAAGAAACTCTCTATGAACACCAATAAATTTATATTTTGTTGGAAGATAGAGATATGAGGAAGCCTTAGATAATTCAATGATCACTACTTTATCGATCCTTCGTTTAATAAATGAGAACTAAAATTAGTTGATCAAATCGACAATATCTATTTCGAGGTTTTTAGAGAGAAGGAAGAGAGGTTCTCATATTCGGTTACAGAATAGTACCCGAAATGGGATCCTTTACCCCACTAATATTATATGGAGAAAAATAACACAAAATGTCTCCCCATCCCCAAGATATATGTTACCCTCTAAATAATCTATAAATTACATATTATGACAAAAAATCCTTGTCTTAAGAATCATTTATATTTCATTCTTATAATATAATAAAATATATCACATGATAAAATTTATTCATTATCTCGACTCTTCATAACCAAAAATATTAAACAAACCATGAAAATTAAAATAATATTCATTGGTTAATTTTTTTCCACTATATTCACATAAAATATTAAGAATTAATTTAATAAATAAATTTAATACTAATTATTCAAAACTATAATTATATTAATTTATGAATTTCACAGTGATAATTGAAATTTGGATATATCTTGAACCTCGGGGTGGTCCCCAACTCTTCTTATACACTAATTTGTTAAAATAGTCTAGACACTTCAATACGCTTATTGGGTGACTCTATAAGACCATATCTTGATATTTTTTTAATATTATTCACATACTAAGTGAATAGTCATGCAACACATCAAGGACCCAAAGGAGAAAAAGAAAATTACAAGGAACAACAACCTATTATGAACACATGTCATGTGATATAATCAATTTGTCTCACAATGTCTCATAAATATGGATTCACACTTCATGTCATCAACCTTTCTCGTATTATTATTCATTGAATTCATTCTATGGAAATACCTTCATCTACCATGTCCATATAATTAGTAAAGATACTATCATCCTGATAAACTAGGACTGAGATACAACTTTCTTTAGCAAAAAAATCAATCCTGATTATTCAATCAATAGAAGACCCACAATGAATCATTCTACTCATGCTACATATTTTTGACATTAATGTGATAGTTTTTATTTTTTATCAATTTATGTAATAAAATGGTACATATTTATAATAACACAATGTCTTAACATTAATACACATCTTCCCAGATAAAAACAACTAATGACGCATGAAACATGTGTTATTCTTATTGGAAGGTTGTAACTTATTTTCTCATCAACTTTATATCACAGTGTTTGGAATTAATGAGAATAAGTCTCAGTTCTTATGATCCCCCAACACTTGATAGTCAGACATCAACAATGTTTTATCAGTATGATATTTATAGACCATTGAAAAAATGTTTAATATCAATTTCATTATATCTAGAGGATATCAATATATCCTATGAACTCTTATTAACTTTTGATATGACAAATATTATATGAAAATTATAATTTAAACAGTGTAAATGGAAATATAAGCACTATTAATGTATGTGTATATCATGCATAACTCACTATAAACAAGATATGGTAATCAAAGGTAATATTAAATTTGCGTCTAGGGAGCCCACATTTACAACACTCCCAAATAAATTAGAGCTAACTAGCTGACAATCCTTGTAATCCCTCACACATTAATATCATTATTATCTATAGTTGTGAATATATTCATTGGGTATACCATGTGCATACTAAATTGCTACTATGATATACACAACTTTACGACCTTGAGTAAGACTCCTCATGATATGATATCCTCGTGTATATGATTTTCATCCATTGTAAAAAAACATGATATCATCGAAAGTACCAATATTAGGATAATAAATATTTATATTATGTAAAATAATTACTTACTAGGGGTGATTCCCTGTGAATTTGAACAAGTTGTTTCATATTTCACAATACTTCATTAGCTACATTAGAAGCATCAACACTTTCAGTTTTTAATGATTTTTTAACCACCAACATGAACGAGAATATATAAATCAATAACATTGTCATAATGTGATGTTAGATCATATTTAATTAAACTAAGACAAGTATATATCCCCATAATACTAGTATCAAATACTCTCTAAGTACATGGAACTTATATCTTATATTCTCTCATGTATAATTCGATAGTTATGACTGTCTCCCATATTGTTGACTTAGATTTTATTTATATTTTCCTATCAAAAATTATATGTTTGAAGTATCACATCTTGTACATATCAATAGATTTTTGATTCATCCATAAAATAAAAGAATGAGATTACACTCACCACATTAATGTCCTCATATGTCTGATACATATCTTTTTAGAAAGGCTTACTCCATATCACATTGGTTGAAAATATCTCTCAAAATGTCCATGTTTTATTTTTCAATACATTGTCAGTATATTTACTTTTGATTTGGTTTAAGAAACTCATTAGATATAATTAATTAGATCATGTTCCCAAGAACATAGGTTAATAATTTAAGTGATTATATTTATAGTTACCTGCATTTAGGTCTTAACCAACTATAAGACTGATATTTTTATTCCAAATGTTATCAAATATATTTATCCTTGAAAAACATGACCCTCCCATTAGCCTCGTATAGACACATAGAGAAAATTAATTCAAAAAAATATATTATATGATCATGTTTCCTATATCAATAAAAAACATGATTATAGTAACTTTCACATTGTATTTGAATTCAATGGTGTGCACATATTTTTATACATATGTCGAATACAATCAATCCATGTAAGGTTGGTATTGAAATTTAATAAACAACATAATTATCATATAATGACTCTATTAAAAGTATAATATTAATGGATTTTTGAGTGACGATTTGGTATAACTAATCAATCCTTATATGTACCTTTCTTGTACCACCCATGTGTAGTCCCTCTTAAAAACCCACCAATGGATTTTCATCAATTGAATAAATTTCTAGAATAATGAAATTATTTGATCCATGGACTCAATTTGTTGAATTCATGCAATCTTACTAATCATATATGATTTATATTAAACTATTCCATATTTGATCCAAAATTATCAATAATAATATGTCATCTACTAGGGTAAATATAAAACCACCACAATGGTTTCATTATTCGAACGAGGTATGTGTCTCAGGAATGTTACATTTCAGCAACCTCGTGATGAAATTATTCTTATTACAAAAACTTTTTCATCCCTAGAAATTATTAATCTTATGTCAATCTGTCTCCGCCTATCTTAAATAGAGATGTTCACCCTTATATTGAAATATATGTTAGCACTTGACCATAAAATTCTTATCATTGTTATTTATTTTATATTTATAGAATCCATTAGGAAAATTATATTAGATAAACATTATGTTTTTATTTGTGCATATTTTTTATCCTTAATATAAACTTTTAAACTAAACACATTTTTTTATAAAATGTGGGATTTATTTTATTCTATTGCTCAAATGACATCCATCTGTAATTATAGTTTATATACATTTTTTGGATAATTCCACTATTTGACAATCATGTATCAAAATGTATGTTTCCAAATTTTATGTGTGTCTCAACATTGATTCTCATTTTAATTACGTCATGAAACTGATGAATTTATGAAATTTTATGTTTAGGAATTACTCCACACTAAATTTTATTGATCAATGTTTTCATGCATGAATCATACTCAATCCCCATTACATTCATCATTTACTTTATTTTTATAAGGACAATTGAGTTTATAAATAAATGAACATAACATTTTCCTATTTGATGAATGATTGGTTGAGATATTATTTGATACATGGCCCCAAAGAAACTCATATCGTATAACCATGAATATTTGTTAAATAACATTATATTACATAAATCAATTAATGGAATCTTATGAATTAGTTTTTCTACTATCTTAACCGAATAATAGTTCACACTATAGCTAAAATAATTTTGAAATATTTGTGGATTTCCTTTGTTTCTAAAGGTTCCCTTTAAAAACTGAGATAGGTAAATATTTAAATAATACCAAAAGTATTTAGATTCATTGAGTCTAAACACCATACTCGGTATTTCTCATACAACTACTATTAGTTTTAATAGTGAAAAAAATTTCTTCAATTTGGTATTAGAGTATTAAATTTTACATTCATCGTGTATTACCAATGCTTCATTTATTGATTTACTCTTTGATGTGTATAAAAATTTATAAATTTCATTAATTCACAATTATTCTTGTAGAATTAAACACACAATTAACATTTTACTAGAAACATTTACATGGACATAAAATTGTGCATGTTCTCACCACTGATGTAGGTATCACACTTTCTCTTCCATTCGGAGAACAAAAATTGATTTGTTGCAATGTATCTGGATTTATTTGTTCTTGTATTTATAAAAATATATGAATGTTCATATTTTATCTAATAATCATGGATTATAAATGAAATATTATATTTGATGGTGAATATTCCAAAATTATAATCTTGTTCTTTCTTCTTCTCCATATTATTGTAATTTCTCTTCTTGTATCTTATCTTTCCACATTGAATGAAAAATGCCTCATGTTCAATTATCTCACTCTTTAACATTGGTTTAATAAAAAGTTGTTGTGTAGGTTCCTTTAGCATGGTATTTTCATTTGGCCTTTTTAACATTTCTATCATATTGTTCTAATTCGAAATTATATATTATTATTTATTTAAATTTTCATCATTCTTGAAAACCAGACCTGAATGATACAAAATTGGATTCTACAAACTATTTGTTTGAAAAATCCCTATGAATATAGAGAATATAGTTGGTATGGATGAGAGAATGATATGAATGGAATGTTATTTATTTGGATTGAATCTGAATTCTTCTCGTCATTCTATTTACTTTATCAACCCAAGTACATGATGGCCATCATGGGCTCTGTATATTAAACTATTTATAAACAGTTTTATCATTATCATATTAATTTGTTGGATTAATTTCTTATCATAGTCTTCTCATAGACAAGACATCATTGTATAAACATCCATGTACTCATGTTTCATTTGAAACTATTTGGGCATAAATGTTAGCATTATGATATAAAAACCAAATGACCCATTCACGAGTCGATTTTATTATTCTTTAACATCGTCACAATCTCCCAAGGAGGATTATTTTTATGTGGGGATTTCAGTGAATATAATGACCTTACATACTATAACACTATGCACAATATCTTGTACCTCTCTTGTTAATTATTTCTTGTGAGGACATGATATTTGTCTAACATGGATTGAAGTGTATATGTGCTACTACATTAAATTTTATTACAGTAATAAACACAATAAGATTGTTATCCTTATATTTATTCAATATTAAATGTTTCTAATTAATGAAACTATTATTTATATGCCAATATTTCATTGTTCCCTATAATCACACACTACTATATTTGATATACCTTGTTACTTGAGTATTCTATAGAGAATGATCCTTAATAACTCTTCTAATAGTTCAATACATGTATTCTAAACAACTCATAGAGCCTCATGGTAGATGTTTAACTAGGCAAAGTCATTACATTTCATGTCCTTGAATTGGTTAATAATTTCCCAACTTCTAAAATGGTATCATTGATTTACACAACAACATTACCCAAATGATTCAATAAGATAGTTATGACTACTTATTTTTTGAATTTTTTTAAAAAATATACTTATATATCTCATAGTAAATCCCTAGTAGTTGGTGTCATGATTATCTATGGATTAAAAGCACCTTTAACACCCAATTTATTTCAAATTCAAATGATGTAAGGTGTTATAACATAATAGTTTTTAGGGTTTTTAATTATTTCTCAATTAATGAATGAATTTCCTATTTCACATTCCAATAAAAAGTATTCACACTCACATAATTACAATATACTAAATAGAAATCATTCATAATGAATGATTTTTTTAATATTTGATTTTTATTTTTATTTCATGTGATCATTTTTATTTTTAAACTCACAAAAAAAATATTAAACAATGCATAAATAAAATAAACGATTTTAATAATCATGCTCATTTATTATTATTTGATCTATTCAGTGTAAATAGATCAACCATTATTCTTGGGGTAAATACCTGAGTCTTGTCTCACTTATTCACAATAACTACCCCGATCAATGTATTTACATCTTTTTTGAAACATTGCCTTTGTTGGCATGGTCCATCCATGTATTAATTCATCATAAGTACTTACATGAATGATATGGGTGTAAAGAAAGTGTAATACACATTCAATATAGATCTCATGAACACACATACCCTTATATATCTAATGGCGAAGATAGAAGAAGCACACACCATCTATTTATCTAATCTATTTCTACAAATATCAACCACATGAAAAAAATAAATAATAAATAAAACCAAAAGATATATTGGCCAGTCACCACTCATGATCATTAAACACATAAAATAAATCCAAAATAAAAATTAAATTTTTGAGAAACTTATTTATATGTAAATTATACAAATTAAAATAATTCATTTTAATTTTACTACATGTTTTATAAGTTGATCAGTTGAAAATTATATATAATTTTATTCAAAAAATATATAAATGAAATTTTGAAATTTTCCAATTTTTCTTAGATCCTTGGGTTGAATGGACACCCCATAAAAGGATTTCAAGGCTTTTCTTGGCCTAGATGGGGTCAAACAGGGCCAATCACAACTTAGTATATGTTAGAAAGTTATTTTAGTCATATGAATAGTGGGTGACTGAGTGGTATGATGCTAGATACGGTGGGTCTTGTGGGTGGGAGGATGATAGTCTGGATTCAAGTGATGAGGTTGGTTCTAGGAGGTATGGTAGGGAGCGAAGGTGCATAGAGGGGAGATTCTAGTAGCTTAGGATGATATGTGGAGGAACATGAAAAGTAAGAGACTTGATGCAGGAGGGAGGTGGGAGGCCCATAAGTAGTGGTCATTTGTGTTACCACCCCAAGATAAATATTATTTTAAAAACCTATTTTATGTTTTTGGTTGATACCCCTTTTCAACCATTTGGTTTTAACCCTTCTTTTGCAGGCAGTTTGTCAAACTAAACTGCAGGTCTCCCTTTTAATAATTTGTTTCTATTAAAAAGCATTCCAATGGAATCCAAAACTACTGAATAACTTCAAGAAAAACATTAACATGTATATAATATAATATAATATACATATATATGTATATATATATATTCATCAAATTAAACCCAAAATAGTTGGTCTTTATCCATCTTTTTATCTTTCGATGAATATATCTAAGTCCTAAAATATCTTATTAGATCGATGTCTATGATTATGGTACAATAACAATTTCCTCTTCATGAATTTAATTAAAACATAATTTTTATTTTCTTATAAAAATCACATTATCCATGTGATAAAATTTTCTTATACCAGGGCATGCTCTAAAAGCATATGGTTCAGGGATTTAAAAATTTTCATAGTCAATTGATGTTATCAAATCATAATTGTTGATCATAATCCCATTATGTTGTTTTAGGATCCTGTCTAAAGTAATTAATTAAGAGAACTAAATAAAAAATTATATAATTTTATTTTATTAAATGTTCAACAACCACTCAACATCGGTAACCATTACTCGATTGAACTGAATTTAGTTCATTATAGATCATACACATTCATATTAAAAGTCAATGGGAACATTTATCATGAAATATAGATACTACCTTAGAGAGCTGATTAATACTTCAATTCCAAAGAGAGAACTACTACATCATTCCTTTAATCCATGTTGGTGAATTAAAATTAGTTACTCAAATCGATATCATTTCCCACGACGATACATGAGATATTGAAAATAGGCTCTCAAATTCTAGTAGTGAATTGTACTTTAAATGAGAGTCTACTATCACTTATATATCGTTGAGAAAAATACCCCAAAATGGCTCTATAAACCCAATATATTCCTTACCTACCAATAAGATATAAATGGACTATTATGATAAAATAACCATGGAATAAATTTCATTTATACTTTTATCTATTGAAATATTATAAAATATATTATGTGATAAAATAAATTCATTAACATGACTCATCATTCCTGAAAATTTTAAATAAACCATGAATATTAAAATAATATTATTCCATTAAATATTTTCACATGTATTCACATAATATTGAATGAATATTTTCAATAGATAAATTAAATAATATTTATTATAAACTCAAATAATATGAACTTTTTTTTCACGGTGATCGTTTAAACTGAACAATCTCCCTAACACTATGGTGTCGGCCACCATGTCCTATATTCTTATTCATTATAATATTCCAGATTATTAAATCCCTTACTATGTCACCCTCTATGACCTTTTATAAATAGTAGATAATTTTATTCATAGACCAGGATTTGAGTCAAGAAACATATTAATAACCCTGAGGAGATCATGAAACTTCATAATAGAAAAAACTTCATACAAACACATTGTGTGTAATATAATCACATTGTGTCAAAATATCTCATAAATAATGATACATACATCATGTCATAATCATTTCTCACATTAATATTCATTTATCTTACTTGAATGACTTACATTCTTATAACATGGACATATATTTAGTGGATGTACTATCATCCTGATCAATTATGCCCATGATACCACTTCCTTTATAAGTGACAAATTCTATCTTGATTATTCAATAAATTTCATTCCATCAAAGTCACACCCAATACAAACTACCCATCTTTGAAAATCAAATAATTATTATTTTTCAATAATTTAAATAATCAAATTATAAATGATGATAATGATCTCAATTCATGTGACCAATGTGTCTATTCTATCTTAAAAAATAACACATAAAACATGTGGTGTTTTTATTGGAAGGCCATTTATCATGATTTAATTTACCTGAGATCACCACATGAGATATTTTTTAGAATAAGTAACAATGCATATTATTCTCCAAAACCGCATAGTCACAAATCAAAAATATAATTTCATCGTTATGTTTCTAAACCATAAGAAATATGTTTAATATTAATGAAATAATATCTAATGGTTTTTTAATTATTTCATAGAAACTTCATTAACCTTTTGATAAACAACTATCCTTGGGAAAATATCATTAAAAGAGTAGAAAAAATAGATAAACACAACTATGGTATGTTTAAATAAGGAATAAATCATTATATACATGTTATGGTAATCGAAAGTACAATTCTTGATGGGTATTGCGAACCCAATTTTACAAAAGCCTCACATTCACTAAAGACAACTTTCTAACAATCCTGGTTTGATCTCACCTGATATTATATTGATTTTCCAGAGTTATGTTGTTAGTCATTTTTCCTTCCATTTATCTACTACATGGATACCCTATTATATTCAGTATCACCTCAATGAGTCAGACTCTTTAAGAGATGATATCCCTGCATATATTCTTTTATTTCCTAGTAAACAAACATGACATATTTTGTAGTACTAGTTTTATGATAATAATAATTTTTTATATGGAAAAACATTTCATACTAGGTGAAATTCTACAAAATGGGTTAAGTAAATTAATATTATAAACAATTCCATTAGCTGTATGAGAATTTGTAATTCACTTGGTATTTTGAGATAAGGCTATAACTGTATTGAATGTATTTTTCATTAGCATTACCCTTGTATGAATATGATATTATATCATATTGATCTAAAGGAATAAAAATTTATCTCCCCATAATACTAATTTCTATTCCTCTCCAAATACCATGAGTATATCACATGAACACTCTCAAGTACAACTGGATATTTTTTGATTTCATATTATGCGGTTCTCTTATATTATGTTTAAATTTAAATAATATAAATTATTAATTGAAACATCACATCTTTATAATAGAATGGAATATGCGATGGATCTATCACAAATGTTCTTGGATTTATACTTACCATATTAATCTCCTCATATTTCACATACATGTCTGTAGAGATATTTATTCCATGTGACATTGGTAAATTGTCTCTCTCTAATTTTCTAAAATGTATCTTTTTATGACTTGTTATTATATATACTCTTGAATTTGTCTAAGAAACACATTTTATTTAGTTTTTTAGATCTAATTCCATGGGAACTAGGTAGATATATTAATTCAACATTTGTAGAGTTACATTCAATATGGTTTTAACATACAATAATACAAATATCAACATTCCATATGATATCAAATATATTTTTCCTTAAAAAACAATTATCCTATCATTAACCAATTTTAGACACATGGTGAAAATTCATTTTAAATAATTATTCTATGATATTGATTAATACATTGATCTAAAATTGTATTTTAGTAACTATAAGTCCATTTTGGGATTCATTGGTGTCAAAAAATATGTTTGGTTGTACCAAATATAGGCATTATAATAACAAGAATTATTGGAATCTAATTCCCAACATAATTATCATATAAAGAGGTTATAACACGTATAATTATTATGGATTAAGGAATGATGGCTTGGTATAACCAATTTATCCTTATAGATACTTTGATTGTGCCACCAATATATTTTATCTATTGAATACCCAACAACATATGTTCATCAATTAAAGAAACTGACAAAATAATTGCTTGCTTTTGGTATATGGTATTCAATTCCTAAATTCAAATAAACATGAAAATAATTGATGATTTTCATTTAATGATTCCATATTGGATCCATCAGTCTCAATGAATAATGTATCACTTATAGTAGAAAATATAAAATTACATTTATGGTTTGATTCCTTGTACATAGTAAGTGTCTCTGGAAAGTCTTTTCCCACATGCTCTTGTGAATGTTATTATTATAAAAAGCACATGTGCATCTCCGACATTGAGTAAACATAAGGAAATCATTCCCCCCACTATCTCATATAATGATGGTATCAATTATATAGAAATATAGTCTTTCATTTTAATACAACCCTCTAATGAAAGATATTTATTTAAAATCCCTAGAATCCTTTCGGAAAATTACATTAGATGCACACTATGGATTTTATGATGCAAGTTGGTTTATATACTTAACGAACCCTAAATTGTCCAAAACACTTGTTATTATGAAATGGTGGAATTATTTAATACTAGTACTCATATTATAATCATCAGTCATTATAGTTGGATTATGATGATGGGATAACAACAATATTTTAGACCATCCTTAAAAAAATATTAGAAGACTTCGAAAAGCATACAAGTCTCAATTTTGATGCTCTTTTTAGATACATCACAACTCGGATGTTTATAATAAAACGCGAATTTAATAATTTCTCCTTGATACGCATTATGAATGAATGTTCTCATTTAAGACACAGATTTGATCATCCTCACTAACAGCATATCATTGATGTGTTTATTGAAATGTGTGTTTGGGAATAAATCCACTAAAGAATTTCATGATTGATGATTTCATTTTGAAGATATTCCATAGAACACAAGCCTGGAAGAATTCAAATCTTATTACCATTCATATTCAATAATTAACTTAATATTCATTAAAACATATAAATATGTCATATAATTTATTTTTACATCTATCTTAACTGTGGAATAGATCAATCACTCAAGATAAATTAATTATAAAATAATTGTGGGTTTCCTTAATTTTTTATAATGGGTTATTTATCTAAAAATAGATAGGTTAATGTTTCAATAATCCCTAATTAATTTATCTCAAAAGTGTAGAAATGCCAAACATGGTATATCATTGACAACTACAATTTTTTAATAAATATTGTGAATTCATTCCATGACTAGGTATTAGAGTCTTACATTTTATATTAATCATGTATTGCTAATAATTCATTAATTATTTATCAATTGGGTTTGTAAAAAATAACATGTCAGACTTAGACCCTTGTTATAATTTATTTTATTTATTTCATGCCCGAGGTTTTTTCCCTTGGATCAAGGGTTTGCTTCTATGTGCCACAACCAAGAATTTGGAAATTTTAGATGGCTATATGGTAATGCTTGGTTGGGTTGTGGGTAGGGGAAACTCTGTTCCACGTAAGGGAAAATGGATGATCCCTAATCGTGGATCTATCTAATTTTCATCATTATGTTCATTCTCTGATATCCAATTTGGCCTCCAGATGGGGGGAGAGAATCCCACACATTGTTGGAACACAGTATTGTAGACCATGTAAACAAATTTTTCGACCTACCCGAACATGAATATATATATATAATATGAAATAAAAACCCAAATTGGGGATTCCCACACCCCTTATAAACACCCTCTTACTCCCTATCACACTTTCCACTATATAAGAGTGGATCTTTTTCATGTGACCTCCCATATCCCCCACCATTCTTGGTCATTTTTCCTCTCGATTCCTAGTGAGATCTCATCTGGTTTCCCCCATCCCATTTCTCCCTATTTTTTTAATATTTCATGGTTTCTTTTCTATACCACATGTAAATCACAACCTGGAAAACCCTAGGTTGTGGGTGGTGTTTTTATTTTGGGGTTTTTAGTTCACAGTTCTTTTGAGATAAAATATAAATCTCATTATTGTATAGTCCTTTGGAGGTGATGACATGCATCTCATTGATGGATGGCTACATGTATATGAAAATATGAATATATATATATATATGTGTGTGTATTCCCTTGTATATAGTCACTTATGGTAATATTAATATACATATTAGGGAAATGTGTGCTTATATATATGTTGTGGTGCATATGCATGTCATAATAAAGGGGAGGATTCAAGTGGTTATCATGATATGTTACAAGTTTTGAGGTAGGTCTTTCCGTCTATTTCCTTTTTGGAACATTCTATAAGAAAAATGAATTTTACTAAATTGATTTCAATTATTTTATTCAGGATTTTGATTTGTTTAATATATTTTTTATATTGTTGTTTTTTTTGAAAATGGCATTTTTAATGGCTTTTTATAGTTATTACATATGTATCTAAGTTATATGTATTGTATGTGTCTATGAAAAATACTAACAGCCTAAATATAGATTTCGGTATTTTGAGAAGGTTTTTGGCCTTGATTGAGCTTTTGTGAATTTTGGTGACCTATGAAATTGTTCATTGTGTGTTTTTAGACTCATTATAGTGGTGTTTCTTGTGTGAGAAATCTAATCTTATGATGTGATGATCATTTTTCTTATATTATTAGAATCTTAGATGTTTTTATTGTTATCAGTATATATACTATTGAGTATGGGAATATCCATTTTTGAATGAGGTGTACATATTTATATATAATGAATTTGAATGGAAGCTCCAAAAAATGATTATCATTGTATTTATTATTTTTGGAACACCTTCTCCCTATTTTTATTTCCCTAACCCCTTTCTCATTCAAATGGATTTTATAGAAACTCTTTCAGTTTTATCTATATATTATTAGTTTCCAAATGAATTAAAATATGGTTTTCATGTGTGATTTATATTTCATGTACCATTTTTTACCTCAAGAAGCTTTATTTGGTAATTAACATTCTTGTAGGATTGTTTGGAAACGTGGAACATATGTTTGGATAGTAACCATTGTTATTGGAATTGGTTTTGGATCTCAAACTATAAGTCTTAGTTGGTACTTTGAGATGTTTTGTGAAATAGTTTTGAGACCTTTTGTTGTGAATTCTCTGTTTTAACTTGTGAATTTTTTTCTAAGTGATGGTCATGGAAACACACACATTATTATCTATAATTTTATATAATTTTAAGGATTTGTAATTGTTATCACACAATTTACCCATGTAATTCAATTTTTTAGTAAAAGTTGTAAATTATAAATGAGGAAAAAATTTGGAAAAAAATGATTAAATTTTTGATGTTTATTTTACTTATAAATATATTGGTTGGACTTACACTAATTTATTTTTCTTTTAATTAATTAAAATATTTGTAAATGGATAAGACACAACATTTTGGTCTGCAAGCCACACATCCAACCTATAAGGTGCCGACCATCCAATTAGGTGCATTATGAGAGCCTACCAATATTAAGAGTGTGTTGGTGACATGGCGAGGAGCCCATGAATAATGTAGGTGAAGGCCCACATAGGACCGTTCATGTCATTATGTGCTTTTATGTTCATATTTGGGGTATAGAGGAAATATCCATAGAGAATACTTCTATGATAATGGATGACATAGGTTTCATTCAATATGACTGCTCTAACCTGCCACACTTGTGATGTAGGGAGGCTCAAGCATAGTTACTATTTATGTTAATTAAAATTTCATCATATCACTACATCTGAGCCCATTGACCATACATAAATTTCCCTCACTTCATCCTATAAGTACTTGACACCACTATCACCTCTAGATTTCTTATACACCATAAGAAAATAAACTATATACATCATTTCATTCACTATAGTGTTGTGGGTTAAGCTTATGGCCACTACAAGGGCCGAATATCACCATGAATGACCTCAATGGCTAGATCTGGATATCATGAAACCCAATAGAATAGTACTCACCCACTAACATTTTTAGATCCACTATTCAAATAGATAATATCTTATGGAGTAGTTTCTATGGGTGACCAAGAAAGATGCACTACCCAACTACCACTTGGTCTTGATTGGACACAGACATGACATACCATGACATCTTAGTATATGCAAAAATTTGGTATGCTTGATAATTAAGAAATATTATATGGAAAATATAAAAAAATAATCCAAAAGATATAAATTGGATTTGGAATATTTTTAGAGAATAATTTTATAATACTAAATGAGGCTTCCACGTCTAAAAATAGGGGGGTCTCGGTCACAAGGGGGAATGACCAGGAGTTGACGCCACATGTTGGGAGGCTTCTAATTTTCCATTCCTTATATTATTTAATTGTTTATATTTAGATTTATTTTATCTATTTTGATTGTTTTATTTTTTTTCCTTGTGTAATTCATTATTTTTAATCTAAAGGGTTCATCTATTCTTTCTTCTATGGTTCTTATTCTACCACGTTTCATTCTATTTATCTTTTTCCATTATTTTTTTATTTTTTCATCTTATTATCTCTATCTCTCACACATTATACTTTTAATTTTATTTTCATCCCCTCATTCTCACCAACATGACATGATCTCCGCAATAATGAGGTATTGACCCAAGGATTGGCCTAGGGGAAGTATATGTTATTCTTAAATTATATGGAATTATTTATTATACTATTTGCATTTTAATTTATGGTGAAGAAAGGTGAAGGGTACTATGTTGTGATTATGTACCCCGACTTGAATTCCAATATCACTTTTTCTTTCTATTCATATGTTTTCCCTCTATTTCACTCAATGGGAGGTATTTATATGATAGAGTTGAGTTGTTCAATGGATGAAATAGAATATGTTGGAGCTAATTCCCAGAATATACTGCACTCTTGATTAAGGCCATTCATTACCATTGACTATACGATGAGGTTGAATTTAGTTTTCCAAAAATATTCTTAGACCATCAAAGAGTTCAAAGACAATGAATTTTATGATAGTATTTCATGAATAATATATCGTTGTTGAAATATACAATTGAATGTAAACAAATAACATGAATAATTAATGAACCTGTAAACCAATTCATAAGGCCAAGTTCTTTATTTCTTAATTGGATTAATTTTGTATTTTTATGTAATTTTAATTTTCAATAATTATTTAATTACAAAAAAAATTAATTATCATAAGAAATAATAAAAATTAAAAATGTGGTCGTTTTATTTGAATTTGAATTAATAAGTATATAATTGTGAATCTCCTCAAGTAAGAAAACTATGGATATCAACTGTACTACAATAGGAAAATAAAAATATTAGTTACTTATACACCCCCATATGGTGTGTATCAAAAATTAGTTTCATTTTTTGGGGATACAAATAGTTTTTATATTTATTTTTAATTTTACACGTCAATTTTTTTCATTGTTTAAAAAATAAATATCAATATTTAGGAGGTATCTAAACATACCATATTATTATGCATGTACCAATTACTCATAGGTCTGAAAACAAGATCATGTGTTAAACATTAATTAGGAAGTACCATCAAGAAGGGAAGAGATTATCACTATTTGGCCCAATAGATGTTAAATGGACAAGTTACATCACTCTCTCTTAAATAATTGATGGGCATGGTCAACAATTTACAAACTGACAAAAAATACTGAACACCAAACTAGATGCACCATTGTACATTACCATTTTTATGAAAGACGTCCATGATGTTGTGGCCCAAGTTGAGTAACATCCATTACCCAAAAATCACATTTATTTTCTATATACATACCATGAAGAGTTATAGAGTGATTATAAATAATCTGGTGTTGATGTGAATATGAGAGATCAACAATCCCACAAACAATTTTTTAGTGATTAGGAAGATAATGAAATGAAACATTATATCCCTATATAAAATATTGATAACATATTATCATTAGACATATCTATATAAATTCAATGGAAGGAAACCACCCATGTGGTGTAATTTGATGAAAATATAGGGAAGCCCGTCTACCAGTCTTCATCCACTGAAATCCATATATAAGAGGCACTTACCACTGAAAAGATTGAATCTGAGCAAACATAGGGATATGTTTCTATTTTAAAATCTCTCTAATTTTTTTATTCTATATTAAATTTTCATTAAAAGATTTTTTTTTAATTTCTAGATTAGAACAATAAATTCTTTTTCTTGGAGGAAGTGGAAGAAAGAAAATATTCACATCTTTAAGACCATACTGACATCCTAGATTATATTGACTACACATTATAGGAATCCCATGATGATGTGCAAGTGTTTTAGCCTAAATAAACAATGTGACAACTTATCATATTTATTGGGTGAATTTTCATATATATAATTCTTATTTTAACCTTATCTTGGTATAATTACCCTCAAACTCTACCTTTTACCACATAATTCATTCACATCATATTATGAAATAAATAGAAAATAAGGATGAGGTTTCACATGTAGACACAATAAAGGACCATGATCCATACTCCATCACAACATTTATATAAATTATATACCTAATTTTGATGGGTGTGGATATGGTGCACTCTATCTGTGGACACCTCTCCACAAAAAATATGAAGTGTGAGATGGTAAAATACACATGTGGTGGTTCAAATCCATGAAGCTCTACCTTCCCTCATATTATGGATGATAAAATATAATAGATATATGGAGGTAGTAATAAACCATGTCATATCATTCCATTTCATTCTATGGACATACACTTTCATTCTTAGTATTTTCTATTAGATGCATCCAAACACCCTCATTATTTTGTAACTATAATAAATGTATCATTCTTATAAATTTTTTAATTTAATTTTTAAGACCATGATAGAATAAAGAAACCCTAATAAATCCAATGATCATTTATTAATAAATATTCATTTATAAAGTGATTCCACATTTCTATTTTATAATAAAACATGACATATTTTTCAGAGTTATTTAATTGAAAAAAATGAAATTTCATATTCATGATTAGATATATTTTTTCACATTAACAATCCCAAGATATTAGTTTGTTATTAATACTAAGATTCCATGTTTTAGATTTTAATGATAATGCGAGGGAATAGTTTGCTATAAAATTGAATTATTAGAGTGAATAATGGATATTAAAATTATGTATCATGATTTGAAGGAATTGAATGATTCGTGTACATGAAACATCCCTATGATTTTTATGAATAAAATTTCATAAATTCATTTGAATTTATTTATTTCTATTATTCATGGATTAATTGATATTAATATTTCATATGTTCTATTCATAATAGGAATAATTTTGTGGGAACTGAATGATTCATATGTTCCATTTTTGATGCAATAATTTTTTTAATTTTAAATATATTTAATGGGTTTTAAATGGTATTCGCTCAATTTTCCCATGTAATTTACATTTTTATAAAAAATTCATAAATTAAAAATTATGAAATAAGTTATATTAAAAAGAATAAAAATATTGACTTTTTTTCAATTACATTAGTTATGAATATTTTTGTGGGAACTAAAATATATGTTTTCACATTTTTTATTGGGTAAAATTTAACAAACATTCTATACCTCAACATTTGAGACTGCAAACCACAAATCCATCGTAAATGGGTCCAACTATCCATTACGGACTAGTGGGTGACACAACCACCAGTAAGAGGATGTTTGCCGAATGGGTATGCTCTAATGACATGTGTGGTATAAGACTCATGTGATCTTGTTCTAGTCAATATGGGGTCATATGTATGTTTGCAGTGTACCATGAACCCATCTCCGAAGTAGGATTCTGATCCAATATAACCCAAATTTTTCACTGTAAATGAGTGTGGAAACTAGCTATACTTCTGATTTATAGAATATTGAGAGTAGGAAGAGTTCATATTAATAAAAATGTAATAATTTTTCTATAGATGTGTATGCACCCCAGTCAGTCATTTCCCTCATCGTCATATACAACAAGTCGATGAAATGTTTTCCACTAATTGTCATATCCACCATTTTTAATATCCATGGAGTTACCATGTCTACTACTATAGATCTCGATTTTGAGCTTATATCCACATACTTGAAAAAATATCACCTTGGATGACCTTAGTGGACTTGATCTAACCACCACGAATCATAATGGAAGATCCATCTCCCACTATCATTTTGAGATCCAAAAAATAATGGAATTCAAACTTGTGGTGTAAAGGCTATGGTTGACCAAGAACGGTAACATACCCACTACCCCATTGTCTTATAGGGTCATTCATTTTCCTTTTCATGATGGCTCATTCAATACTAAAATTTATATTGGACGATAGTTATGAAGTTTAGTGTGGAAAACCGAAAGAAATAATATTATTGACATAGAATGATATGTGATGGAGTTGTAATATTTTGAAGATATGTTTTGTGAATACTATATAAGGATACCCCTTTATAAATAAGAGTGGTATTATAAAACCCATGGAAGATCGATCTTGATAGGTGTCCCTATGGAGGGAGGTTGCTACTTCTCCGCTACTTAATTAATTTTCTATTTATGTTTATTTTTTTTACTATGGTGTTTTTTAATTTATTTTTCATTAAAGTGTGATTAATTTTGTGTAATATAAATTGTTCACCCATGGGTTCTTCCTTGGTTATTCATCTTTTTTCTTCAACTTATTTTCATAATGTCTCTCTTCCACATGTGTTTTATTTATTTCAATTTTCAACTTCTTCTTCTTCTGATGATTATCTCTCATTCTCATTTTATATTTTAGTTTTTTATCCCCTTTCACACCATCATAGAATATTACCTTATATTATTAGGGACTATATAAATTATTTTCCTAGGTGAGGTATGTGGTATTCTTGAATTATATGCTTTTTAATCTGTTTTTTTTAATTTCTGGTGATAAAGGGTGACGTGTATTGGTGTGGTGATTTTCCTTCATGACTTGAATTCTTACTTCATTTCTATTATTTATCTTCTATACAATCCCACTATTTCATTGAATAAGATCTATTCACATGGTGGATTAAATATATTAATATAGTGAATGAACATATGATGGAGATGAGTCATAGAACATTTCACAATATCTAATAAGATTTGACATTATCTTTGGTTATAGGAGGAGGTTTAATTCAGTTTTCCAAATAATATTAAAAGGAATTTAAATATTTTACAAATATTAAATTTAATTATAGTAGTTAATTAATTATATTTTTATAATTAACAATGAAATTTCGTTTTAAAAACAAAAATGAATAGTTAAGGAAGATATAATCCAACCCATAAGCCTAGGTACATTCTTTACAAATTGCGTGTTGTTTCCATCTAAATCTAGTTTTAATTTTAATTCTTAATTAATTTCAAAAATCCCAAAATTATCATTATCATATAAAATAATTAAAATTAGAATAGAATTAGTTTTCAGTGAATTGGAATTAGTATGTAGATAACTGTGAAGCTCCTCAAGTGAGAGAACCATGATGAGCCACTATTTTACACAAGGAAAATTAAATTATTAGCTTTTTCTACACCCCATGACAGGTGTCTGTCTGGAAACCCTATAGTTGGCCTTCATTCTATAGGTTCTCATCATAGAAGGTGTTAGGAGGTTATAAATCTATAAACATTAGAATATGCGGGTTAGTTCACTTTCCAAGCATGTGATGACCTCATCACTTCAACTTGGACTATTATCATTGGGTTAATGAACATAATCTAGATGTTTGAGTGAAAGCTCTTTTATAGTATCAGTTAGATGGATTAAAATCCCCTTGTAAATGAATGATCAAATTATAGTGTTATAGTAGTGAGTCTAGGTATATAAACCATGGTTTTTATTAACTACCGATCGCATTGATAAACAGATATATGGATCTAAAATCGAGTACTCCAAGGGCTGAGAATAGATATATTTTGGACCATGCCAAGATTAATTTCTTGTATTCTCTTGATTGACCCCTTTGGAACTTTGGTATAATTATATATGTGTATTATTTTTCTCAACTATACATGTTTCATAGTTTCTTGCATTGTATGACTAATCATACTTAAACTATTTAGTTATGATTCCTCTCATGGTATGGGTTTTCAAACTGGGTTTTGAAATGGAAGACATTATTAAAAGGAAACCCATGTTTTTTTATGAAGGTAGAGTTTTGGGAAACTATATATTTAGTAATTAATAATTATAAACCTCTATTTTTTAAATGTATTTTTGAGCCAATGTTTATGGATTGTTTTGATAAATGAATTTCATAGATTATTTCTCCTTGCCAACAAAGTTGTCGTATGCTCAAACACTACTTGTAACACACATAATCATTAGACCTAAACTATTTTCATGTTATCTTACCCTATTTATCTCACGGAGTTGGTTTGATTGAGGATATTGGTGACCAAGAGGTCATGTAGAGGTATGTGTAGTAGTTTTAAGTTTTCTTCTAATGTCTGTTTGATATTTATTGGTTTATTTATCTATTCGTTGTCATATGATAAAAATCATAACCAATTTATTTGAATTCGATTCCCAAAACAGGTTTGCATCCTTGTAAGATTTAGAATGTCTCTCGAGCCTTATTGTGTACCAGCTCAGGTGGCCAATTTAGGGTTGACCCTGGTTGGTTTATTTTATAATATAAACAATATTAATATAAAAAATAATTTTATAATATCCAACACTAGATTATAATTTTACAAATACCATTCACATGGAAATAAAATCATTTAGTTCTCACTAATGATGACGGTGTAATCATTTCACTGCCTCTTAGAGAATAATCCTTGAATTATAGTAATTTTTAATGACATGATTGTTCAATCTATTAAAAAAACTCAAATGGACACATTCTTTCTAATAATCATGGATTATGAATGAAATATTACATTTAATAATGGATTTAATGAATTTTTTAAGCTTTTTCATCATTCTTAATAACTTCTCTACAGTTTATCTTCAAGTGAAATATCTTTCCGCATGTTATGAATCTAAGCACTTATTGAATTCTCTCAAACATTATCTTTTGTTTCATAGAAAGATGTTGTGAAGTTGTTTTTTGCTGTTTTATTTTCAATTTTACGTTTTTCCATTATTATGTTATTGTTATATTTCATAATTAATTATTTAACATTATTAGGATTTCATTTTTTTGGCGAACCAAACCCAAAAGATTCCAAAGTGGTTTCTAAAAAATATAATTTTCATGAAATTCAACACAATTGAAGAAACAAATTGGTAAAAATATGATAATGATAAAATCTATATGTTTTTTCATTCGAATTGATTCCCAATTATTATAGTCATTCAATGTACATTACCATCATATTCTATCTTATTATTACATTCCATGTTTATAAAAAAATTAAAAAAATTATTAGTAATTTTATCTTTATTAATGATTGGAAATTACTTATTAATTATAACATTAGATATCTCCTACTATTTTATCAATCCCTTGTATCCCTCACAACAAGATTCAGAATTCTCAATTGTTTGATTATTCTGGGGGAAAGGATACTTAAATCCTCACCCTATTGTCTATGCTATGGATATACCACTATTCAAAGGGTTTCAATGATGGAAATTTACTCTCTAATCAAAATAAATCATTGATCCTTGAACCGTTTAGTGTAGTCTCAACTAATAGAAATATTAACATTGATTTACATATTATTCTGACTCTAGAGATGCAAAAAGATAGATATAGATACTTATATTCTAACATAATAAGTAATGTGGGTCCATCACTCTCATAATAACTCCCCATTCATAGGAGGGACCATCAAATAGGGCTGGTGACAACCTCATACACCTGTTTGTATACAAATTCAACTGATAAAAGGAAATATGACTTTTATTTCGTTGAATGATTTTATTATGTTTTCAACAATGAAATAATATTGTATTTGGTATGACCAAATATTTTGATCACACTAACATCTTGGAATTTCATGAAATTTAAAACATTCTTCACATTTGACTTTTTTTAATCTATACAATTTTATTTATTATTTTATATCATCAAAATCACATGAATTCTCACAAAAATAATAAAAAAAATCGAATAAATTATATAATATAAAAACCAATCATGACATTTTACTGCCAAGAGACTAATTTAGCATAAATGTATCAACAGATACCCTAGTAAAAAATAAATGAGTCATGTTTGACTCGTAAGGCCATGCCCACCCCAGTCGTTGTATTTTAATATTGTCTATAACTTCGCCTCATGTTTTCATGGTCAAATTATTCATTCATCATCATCATAGTACATATATACTCACATACAAGTGATAGATCTCGTGAATAAATAATTAATATACAATATAGCTCTAATAGACATGCAAGACCTTATAAAATTCAAGAGGAAGACATACTATGTGTAGAAAATATTTTTAATTAAAAAATATATCAAATATCAGTTATAGGAAAGAAAATTGTTAATACATAAAATAGAAACTTGTAATGGTTGTTCACCGATCATGATCATTTAGAACAAAAATAAAATTCACAATCAAAATTAAAATTTTCATAAATTAATTTTATGTGAAAAAGAAAGGAATGGAAAAAATCATTCAAATTTTTTTCATGTAATATATACATTTTAATCTCATATTCTACTTAATTTTATTCCAAATATTTTTAATTATTTTTTTATAATATTAAAATTTTCATGGGCCCTCTGATTTCCCAAAAATATTTTAAAAGGGTTTTCAAGTTTTTTGATCCTAAATTAGGTTGAGAGGGTCATGAAGGACCCTTGTTATCCCAATTAAGGACAACCAGTTATACTATATGTCTAGATGGTTTTAACACCCTAATATTTTCTGAATTATTTATTATGTCAAAATAAATTAATATTTTTGATATTTTTTCGGTAAAAAAAGTACTATGATTTAATTGAGTTACATAATACACTGATATTTTCTTGTGTTACATGTAACATCGTGTTTCTGTTGCATTTTATACAACACTCATTTCAAATAAAACATAACATATTATTATATTATTAATAGTATAGTTTTCGCCTAGCTGTTGGAATGGATTTTATGAATTAGATTAGATAAATATTAAAATATGGTTACCAAATTTATATAAAATTAATACGTTTGTAACAAAAAATTAGAAATTAAAATAAATACCTTTTGAAAATAAAAGGAAATCTTTGTCTGAAAAAAGTTATTTTTATGCAGAGAAGTTTGTTTTTTATCAAAAAATTAACAAAATTATTTAAGGTTAATTATTTTAACTAAATTTATATATTATATATTCAATAAAATTTTTTGACATAAATTTTATATTATTTATATATAATAGATTAAAATAAATCAAATTTTAGGCTTAAATAACATAATTTTTCTAAAAAACTTTATATCTCATTTTTTAGAGAATTAATTTTATGAATTATTTTAGAAACATTTTTAAAATTAATATGATAAAATAAAAATTATTTAGGAAATTAGAGTGTAGAAATTATAATGGAGTGTTTTTTGGGATTTTTTCTCAAAATATTCATTGTTTGATAAAACGCGAGAAATCCTGAATTTTAATCGAGAACTACATTTTAGTTTAAGTAACATATAATTTTATATTGTATTTTGAATTTATTTTTAATTAAAATTTGTATAGTTTTATATCAATTATTCAAATTTAGTTAATTCTAATAAATTGTATATTAAATAATGACATAAAAAAATTCATATGTTTAGTTTTTTTCTCATTAAAAACAACCTTTCTCGTCACATATGTGGAATTAATTTTAAATTAATTTTCGAAACATCTATTAATTGAATTGAAAAAATGGATAAAATATTTTAAAATTTAATAATTTCTAATTTCTAATAATTTCATCTTAATTATTGAACAAAAATAATAAAGAAGTCAGTAAAAAATAATTAATATGCTGATGGACAAAATAGTTTTTTCGGATGATTAAACTAAAAATATAAGCATAAAAATTACCTATAAACATGTATAAAACTATTTTAAGGACATATTTATAGAATCAAACATATTAGGTGTTATAATGGTCCAATTTTAACCCTTTTAATATAAGAAAAATGTATTTGGAAATTTATCTTTCCAAATTAAATTTTCTGTTCCACTCACATCACTTATAAAAGGACACCCCATACCCTCTCTTCCTCACACCATTTAACCTCATTGGTTGAGAAAATACCTTATGAAATCACATTAAAAATTTCCTACACTATTCCAAGAAGACTAATTTTTTGGCACAGATCTCTCTAATAATGTATTTAGTGAAAACCTAACGAGGATACCCGAAGAAAAGGTATTTATATTCAAATGAGGATTTTTATTTATTATATTCTTCCACCTCATTAAAATCATATTATACCAAGACTATATAAAATACATAGTATCCGACATACAATAATATATTTTATGGAAGGTTTAAAACCAAAAAAATCACACACATCCATCAGTTGGGTTATGAAGTCATCGTTTGTGTATACAACCGACTACCACCTCACAAACCGATGTCATTCATTTTTTCTATTACGAAAATTCATGGTTGGGAATAATTATTTATTTATAGTTTATATATTATATTTTTTTATTATTTAATTATTATATAACACATACCATCATGCTTACAATTTCATGGGAATATGATAATGTTGTTCGTGTGTACAGTTGACTACCACCTCACAAAGTGATGTGACTTAGTCAAAATTTACACGTGATGTTTTAATGATGGGTTTGATAAAAATTTATGAAATATATGATATAAAAATTATTCTATTATGATATTATATATATATCATTTAATTTTATATCATTAAATTTTATAAGAATATGGAAACATCGGTCATCTGTACGTACGTCATACTTTCTCCATGAACGAAATATTTTTTAGCATATAACAAAATTTTATGGATTACTACATTAAAATATATAATACTAATAAAATGGTTATAATTTTGGATATGATGAAATCATGATCAATGTAATGGGACCAAAAATATAAAAAATTAAAATATACATGAAAAGTATTGTGATTATTAGCCAAAACATAAATTTAACATAGAATTTTTAATAAATCATTAATAAAATGGAATAAGAAATATCATATATTATATTATATCTATTAATTTGGTTCTAAAATAAATTTATAAAACACTTATATGTATTATATATGAGGTTTTAATGAGTATGAACAAATTCAAGACTTAATGTAAGGGAATTCCATCTCACTTTTTAACTTCTGTGAGACATATTCCATAATCCCCACTTATTTCATTTATGTGGAATATATACTAATAATGAATTTATATTATTATTATTATACTAAAACTTTATATATATATATATAAATCAATATTATTATTTCTCTTCAATTGGTTTTAGAATTCAAAGGATGACAACTCGGTATGAGATTTCTAGTCTCACTTTTATATCTGAGATCGTTTTTCTATATTCACCACTCATTTTTTTTGTGCTGTATATAATGACCTATTAAATGTTATCTCACTAACCTAACTCATTTAATAATAATGATTTTTTATATTTATGTAATTATCTCACATGGATAATGATTCAAAATTTATTTAATCAGTACTAGATTTTTGTCTGAATATTCCTTCCTTGAGATGTGAATTATGTTATGCACATATATTATTTCATTAGGTATATATATAAACACCCTTTGAAATTTTATATCAATAATTTATTTATCCTCATGATAATTTTTTTTAAAATTTATGTTATTCCTTCATAGGTATTATAATTCATGTTTACCAAAGTGTTAATATTTAATATTATAATATCATCATTGATTGAAATTGTTTATGATTATGTTTCTGATGATAAAATATTACGATACATATCTGAATAAACCCATGAATTTATATATCTTGTGTTTATTCATGATATTTTCTTGTAATAGTACAATTTTTTCATTATTTGTTACATATGATAATTGATAAATTTTTTTAAGAGAGTCAAAATTCTTTTCCATTCTTGTTGGAAATTTATTTTCATCCAAAACAATGTATTATAAAAAAGTCTTATAATTCTACTACAATTTTTTAAATACATTTTAAGTCACGTTTGAATCTTTAAATAATATTTTAAATGGAATATCCATGATTTTCCCAAAAAAACCCATTTTTATTTTACCAAAAATATGAAAATAATATTTGTTTTTAACATGTACAATATTTCTCAATGTTATTACCACTAAATGATTTAAATTATCCCTTTAAATATTTCAAATTTACATTCAAATAAAAATTTTTCCTATATAATTGGGAAATATTTTTATTTTAAATAGGTGATTTCAATATGAAATTGTTTTAAATTTTTTTTATCTTTTTAAAACATTATTTTCACAGTGGAAAGGATATTTACCATTAGAAAAATATAAATTATTTTTAATTACTTATTTATAAAATTTCAAGTTTATCTTTATATAAAAATGTATTCAAAAGTTTTTTTATTAAACATAATTTTTCAAATTTGAAAGGATATTTTCCTTAAAAACTAATTAAATGATTTTTAAAGACTATTTTATATGTTTTCAAGGTTTCATTCAAAGAAAATCATTTTGAAAATGTTTTATTATTTTTATACAGTTTTTTTCACATAAATGATAGTTTTATTAAAAAATTATGCAAGTCATATTTCAAAATTCTTCTCCAACTATGATTACATCCATTGATATAATTCATGCCCAATTGGGGATATGATCCTAGGACACCATTATTATAATTTTTTTATGGTTTTTGTTTATGATGAATAGTCATTTATAAAACACATTTCTCTTCCACGAGTTTTACTATGATATAGTGTTTATGAAACTTACTTCTTTTCATGGGTTATGCTATTGTGAAGTTATTATGAAGCTGCTCACTTTTCCACATGTTAGGATATAAAAAAATGTTTATTATACCCATTTCATTTCATGGATTACTATATGATGATTGTTCATGATATTATGGAACACACAAATATAGTTTTCATTATGAAATGGGTGGGACCTATATCTTCCTATAGTGAATTGAATAAACAGTTATATATCACATGAGATAGAAATGGATGGACTGGGGAGTGAAGCTAGTATAGTAATACATGGATATTATTTGTATAATAATATGAGGTTGAAATGAGGTTTGAACTCAGTTCAGTAAAGGACTTTCACCTATATGATGGTCCTAGGAGTAAACCGAGAATAATATTAAAAATATTTTCTATTCTTATTTTTATTCCACATATATATATATTATTAATATGTTCTGCTATCATGGATCATGTTCATTGATTACATTTTGATCCATTAAGTACCATCCATTTTCCAATGACTAAGTATTATGATATTTGATTTATAGGGCATGGTTTTTATATTTTATTCTAATGTTTTCATACCCTTATGTTCATGTTATGCATACATATTTTCACTTTATTCTTTTATTGTGAATCCAAGATCACACGTTCATATGTTTCCTTTCTCATAGGATATAATGAATTGTTTTATGAAGGAATAACAATGTGGAAGATATTTTTTAGATAAATTTAATATATTTAACTAGATTAAAAGATTGTGTTTCGTGTTTCCAAAAGAACTAAATTATTAAGGTCCATTGGTGTGTGTTTATATAGTTTAATGAATATTCATATAAATATATATAATATCCATATATGTGAAACCTGGGTTGCTATTGTTAGTAACAAATGAAAGTTTTATTTATCTTTTAGAAACACGGATGAGAAAATAGTCGTTATATTCTTAGGAATATATCTATGGATGTGTACATGGAGGTCTCTAGGGATAAGTCTTAGGATAAATCAATTTTTATGAAAATTCCCTAGAATTTTGTTAAAGGATTGAGAGAGTGGTTTCCACGAAATTACAACCATGTATTGATACTAGAAGATGGTTTGTCCCTATCCGAAATGTAAATAGGGGTAACAACCCCAAGCACACCATATTCAGCTAGGATGGATCTGGAAATGTTGCAAGCCAAGGATCCTTGATTAACACCTGGTTTGAAACACATGAAGAATATTCATTAGAAATTAAAACACTCTTTATTAAAAATCATAAAGTATTTACATAAGAAGATTACTATGAATGGCCTAGATTAAGCATATGAGGACATAGATTACAAACCATATCAGGATTTAGACAACTTATATGTGACTTCTCATGATTATATGGTTTCCAATATAATTAGTATATCATATAGTTTGATTTATGTTCTTAGTTAATAGAAAGAACCAGATAGAAATGGATTGACATTAAATGTGATGGAATATTTTCTAATGGGAAACCAAATGAGATGATTACTTGAGTAAATGATGGTTTGATTATTCCTATCCATTTTTCATAGAACATTATTAACAACATTAAACATAACAGACTATGAAAACCAACAAATAAATGAATGATATATTTAGGTGACTGTTCAAGTAATTTATACAATAGAGTTAAGAGGATTAAGATTAATTTTTTAGATAATGTGGGAAGAAACACCCATGTGAAAGTATTATAGGAACATGAAGATGTTTATAATGTTGAAAATAAGGATACAAAACAAGTAAACTCAATGGGAATATGAAAATTTTAGTTAACCCAAAATATATAAAAATTGGTATCTCTTTTATATAATTTACTTTTTTAATGCATTAATTATGGATTATATGGGAATTAAGAACATAAATTTTCTAACGGGGGATCTAGTGAAGAAAATCATCAACATTGTGGGATTAATGGTTATATTTTTTATTATTAAGATACTAAAAAAGTCATATGAAAGGGAATATGTCTTATGGAAAAAGATGAGGTATCTAATAAAATGGTATGAGATGTAATTCAGTCAAATGAATTATTTATGAATTATAATTCAAAAAATTTGTTATATGAATCAGTAAATATAAAAGGATTTTAAAATCAATGTTTTTCATTGAAGATTTTAAAAAATATTTTGAACAATGATGATGACCGAGAAATGGATTTAATGAAAAGGTGATATTCATAGAAAACACATGGTTAATGGGAAGATATCCCTTAATATGTACCTTATGTTAAGAGAATTATATTTTTATAAAGAGATGCTTGATTTGGATAAATTAAATCAAACATTATTGATGAAATTGTAACTGATTGATGATTTATAGAAAATGTGGTTTTTGTTATCATTGATTGAGTTTTCAAATTTTTTAGATCAATGGACTAATTTCAATAATAGGGGTTTTATTCAAGGTAAAAGGAAGAATATTTGTTTACAATATGGTTTATTAGAATTTAGTTTAATACCATGTTTTAAGAGAACACATGGTGAAGTTATTCACATGTTTGGTATGTGACAATGAAGACACACTTAATTATATTTTCAAGATTAATGTTAAGTTTATTTTGATAATTTTTTATAAATATTGAATTTTTTGATGTTTTATGTGTTTAAAAATTTATAGAATGGTTTTAGGTGAATTATGGATGAGGATTTATAGATTGATGAATTATTTCACAATATGAATAATTAAGCATAACATAAGAGAATAATATTATTGTGTAAATAATTAGAGATCAAAATAATAACTTATAATTATATTATAGATCCAATAATCTATTAAAAGTGAAATTTATTGCTTCATGAATAAAAATTCATTTTTAGGTATTCATTTTTTGGAGTAATAAATGCGATTGAAATTGATTGATGCACTTGATGAAATTTTGGTAATAAAATTGAAATTTTTCAAGTAAGTATTTGTATTTATATATTTATATATCAAAATAAATAATCAACTATTATAAAAGGTTAATAAAGTTTTAATCCTAATACATTAATTTTTTCAGCTTATAGTCTTTTGAATCATCATTTATTTATTGTTTTTAGTCCCTTAACATTCCAATGATCATTCCCATTAATGTGATTGGTGATATTTATCATTCCCTATAATTATTAAGGATTTTCTCCATGAATAAATTATCACATCACATCTATGATCTCTTATGTAGAAACATATTCATAAGTAAATTTAGGTAGCCATTGAGTTTAAAAATATCTATTTCAATGTTAATTTTTTATTCATTTTAATGGTTGGAGTTTCAATGATGTAATTTTCAAATATTATACCTTTGATGACTGAGACAAATTTAGAGGGAAAATTCATTTTGAGGGGAACAGAATGTTACTCCATGAGATTTAAAGATTTTTTTTACTAAAATTAATTTAATCATTTATATATTATATTTTTCACTCACCACTATTTTTTTCATGAGTTACATGAAGCACTAACTTTGTCTTTTTCTACATGAATCACTGAGATTATCATGAATTTCATGCAACAATAAGTTCAAATGAAACATGACATATTATTAAAATATTATTATGATAGTTTTCACCTAGATATTAGAATTTTTTTATGAATAATATTAAATAAATTAAGAAAATATAGTTTAATCATTAATATAAAATGAATTATATTGTGACATAAAAATAGAAATTAAAATAAAACAGTTTTAAAAATAAAATGAAGTATTCCTCTAAAAACCATTTTTACACACAGAAGTATGTTTTATAGCAAAAAATGAAACAAATAGATTTTGGTAAATGGTTTTTAAATATTTATTTATATATATATATTAGTAATATTTTTATCATTCATATTATATGATTTCTAGAAAATAGATAATAATAAATCTATTTATATGCTTAAAACTTATTTTTTTATAAAAACATTTAGTGGTTTTTATTGGAACAATAATTTTAAAAATTAAAATTAAAGCATCTAGATAACTAATATGATTAAATAACCCCCATTTTTTAAATAATAACATTAATATTAACATAGTGTGATTTTTGATATTTTTCTGGAATGTTCCATTTTTTCATGAATGGAGAAAAATACAAAATTTTATATGAAAATGAAATTTATGTTTAAATTATTCATAATGTTAGATTATATTTTGAATTGATTTTAAGGTAAAATTATAACTAATTTTTTTATTTAATCCATTTTATATTATTTGGAATCAATTTCAAGTTAAATATTGATATAAAAACATTTCAATCTTTTAAAAAAATGTCCATTATAACCTACTTTCTCACCATGGTTGTGAGATTAATATTAAATTAATTTCTTCCACTAATAAAAATTTAATTTTAAAAAATTTACTCAATAATTGGAATCAAAATAATTTAAAATTATTTCAACACAAATAATTACCAAAATGAACAGTAAATGTAGTATAAATAAAATATGGCTATAAAGGTAAAAATATGTTTACAATGGGGTAAAACTAAAAATATTGTGGTAAAACCAACAGATTCTCGTTTATAAAAACTATTGGCTGTAAATATTTAGATATTTACAGTTATTATGATATAAAATAGTCCATTGTAGACCCATTTATGATATTATAAATGTGGTAGAGATTCTCTATTTAAAAAATTTACATATTTTCACCCACCTCACATATAAAAGGCCACACCCTCTCTTCTATTAAACACACCATCACAATTCTCTATATTGGACATGACCTACCAAAATCACTTACCAAATTCCATCTCATAATATTATTATCATTAGTTTAGTAATAAAATAAACTTATAAAGGTTTTAGTGAAACCCCAAGGAGGATACCTGAAGAAGACGTAATGATTTTTTACAAGAATATTTATTTTATATCTTCCCCCACATACATTAATTAATATTATACCATTATTATAAAATATGAATAGTATATTACATAAAATTAAGGGATTTAATATTAAGGTTCTAACTTAAAACTACACACACGTCCATCAAATGGGTTACATAATTATTATTTGTCTGTATGTTGGAATAATGCCTCGTGAACTGATGCCTTTCATTTTTTAATTACAACCATTGAAGGATGGAATTAATGATGAAATTAAATTTAATATATGATATATATGATGTTTAATCATTTAATTATTCTTTATTTAATATACAATACATAAATTCATTCTTTCCATTTGGTGGGAATACAATGGTGATGTTCATGTGTACAGTGGACTACCACCTCACAAAGTGATGTGATTCATTAACACTTTACATGGAATGCATTAATGATGGGTTTATTAAAAAAATTATATATATGACATAATAAATATACTATAATGATAATATATATAAGTTACTTTTCATTATTTCCAAATGATAATAAAATGTGGACAATTTTGATGTCTACCAATGGTCTACCGTATACATGAACAGTGTATTTCATTTCTTATCAAAATATTTTATGGATTACTATAAATAAATTTCTAATAAATATATATAATATTTTTCTCATGTTTATTTTTTTTATTATGTTTCAATATTGAAGAAATTAAGATAAAAAATAGAGCAAATCAAAACAACCCTGAAAAAGAAGCGGTTATTACCTAAATAGTAGCTTTAACATGGAATTGTTGATAAACATGTAATTAAATGTTGTAATAAAAATAATATATGGAATTAAATAATTTAATATGGATATTTAAAAAGCTTATAATAGACATAGAATTATTATAAATTATGTTTTATTGATGACGAAGAAAGTCAGGACATCTTGTAAGGGAATTCTATCTCAGTTGTCACTTCTATGAGACTTATTCCATAATCACATCCTATTTATTCAATGTGGTGTATATAATGTAAAATTAAATGATATATCCTAAAACTAACTCATTTATTATTATTTCATGTCTCTATTCATGTGATTATTTAATAAGGTTTTTAATTCAAAAGTTACTCACGCAGTATGGGAAATTTGTCTCAATTTTCCATCTTTGAGACGTATGTCATGTTATTCAAATATATTATTTATTATGGTGTATATAAAAACCCATTTATAATAAATATAATTACTTTATTTATAATTATTATATATTCATATTGATCTCATGTTATTAATTATTGGGGAATATGAATTATGGTTTCAAAAGTGGTGATATTTTAAGTTATAATCTCATAGTTTATCTTGACTGTTTAAGATTATGTTTCTGATGATATAATATTATGATATATATCTCACAAACACCATTAATATAATTATAAATTTTTAATGTATGATATTACAAATTAATCATATAATTTTTTCACTCCTTCATACTTATTATTATTGATAAATTGTATTTATGAAAACCTAACTTATTTCTCTCTTCTAGGGGAAAATTGTTATCTTTCAAAACCATTTTTTATTGAAATGTTTTCAAAAATGTATTATTATTAACTTGTTATTTTTTAATGAACTTTATACACATGTTTTATTGTTTAGAAAATTTCTTAATAGGAATAATCATGTCATTTTCTTAAAGAATTCTCATTTGGATGTTACCAAAAAACTGAAATGATTATTGGTTTTTTACCTGAATGTAATGAAAAGTATTTCTTATTTTCATTACCACTCAATTATTTCTATAATTCATTACAAATTTTTAAATATACATTCAGTAAACTAACTCCTTATCATTTTTTATTTTTTAATTTAAAAAAAATTATTTCGAAAGAAAATATTTTCATCATGTTTTATTTTATTAAAATTTTACGTTCAAAGTTGAAAAGAAATTTTCTTAATTAAATATTTAAAATTGTTTTCTAATATTATTTTATATTTTTTCAATGTTCTATTTAGATAAAAGTTTTTAAAAAGGTTATATGTTTTAGAAATAATTTTTCCAATTAGAATGGATAGTATCTTCAAAATATATTATAAACGATTATTAAAGATTCCTTCAAATGTTTTCATTGCTACTGTCAAAGAAAAATGTTTTTAAAATTGATTTTGTTTTTTAAAAAGTTGATTTCAATTAAATATTATTTTTATTAATATATTTTCCACGTAATATTTTAAAATTGTAACACCTTATGGTTTTAAAATTAAATTGCAATTGATGAAATAATTTTTTATGTAGATAGTTGTAACTAGCATTTAAACATAGTATTTCAGCTTCTATGATTTCTATTTCAAAAAACGGTCATGTACGGTTGTGATACGTAAGTTATTTGGAGTCTGATGTAACCAACATGGTTTTTTGTTGAATAGTAAAAAACCCTTATAAATAGTAATATAAAATGTAATATGACCAAATGAATTGTAAATTATATTATTATTTTATCATCTTAAGGCATGAAGATAATGACAAGTTGATTAATTTTTCAAGGTGATATAAAATGATTTATAGTTTTAATATGGATAATGTTTTAATAAAGAATGATTTTATTTAAAAATTAAAATAATCATATTAAGAATATATTTTGTAAATATTGGAGTGTTTTTAAAATTCTGCACATCGAAAAATGATTAGGGTTAATGTTTGGGTTTTTTCTTAAATTATTGAATTTTTGATAGATAGTAAAAATGATAAATTAAAATAAATTCTAAATACTTACTTAACTACATCATAGGTGATGCAAGGTTGATGTTACACACTTGGTTTGAACTCACATCCACATATTACTATTTAGGGAAACATGAATCAAGACTATTCATAGTATTGAGAAAAAATATTAAACTAACTATTAAACTAATATAATACCTCTCCTATCCTCTACTATAAATACCACCCCCACCCCCACTTAATCGCACACCTCTGAATCCTTGATCATTTTTTATTTTCTACCAAATCACCTCTCCATGGAAATTACACATGTCCAATAACTTCTGATCTCACCAAAAGGCCATAACAATACGCATTAAAAAGATCTTAAAGGATAAAATATCAAGATGAATGAATCCTCTTTAATTTTATTATTTAATATACACAATTATTTCATTTTCTTAAACTCTCATAACCAACCCTTATCCCAGAGGCATGAAATATATAGTATGATATATATACTGTTTCTTTATAATATTTTTGGAAAGATTTATAATGAGGACCATGCCTTATTACATTACATAATCATGATTTATAGTTAAGAAATAACATCCTTTAATATTGAGGATATTTTCATGTTTATAGTTTTATATAATTTTGGTATAATTCATAAATATAATTCAACACTCATATAGATAACATACCACAAATATAGTTCCATTTCTTCCAATATATAATATTTTTTCAACGAAAATATATTTTTATTTGAAAAATATAAAAAACATTTAAAATGGCTTTTATATATGACATAAATATCCATATAACCTATGAAAGTAAATTAAAAACTTTTGATGAGAAGAAAAATATCATTAAGGGATATAAAAATAATGAAATAACACATTAGTCCCTAAATACATGTAATGTATGAAATCATTCTCAAAAAGACATTTTTTCATCCATATAAAATTTCTATGTGAAATTAGATATTTACATTAGATTTCCACAAAACATATAGAACATAAATATAACTATAATGGTATCTTGGGATATTACAATATTTTTTAACCATCATGGCTACCTAATTATTTGTAACCTGCACTGCTACCTTATTGTTTAACCATCGCAGAAACATATGGATAAACCATATGGCTAACATCCAACTTACACATACCCAATACATTGTATGTTGATATATGTCCCAAAATAAATCATAAAAAATTCCAAATAACCATAACATAATCATAAAACATGATTATTTGTATAAAAATATTTCATTTGAATTCTTTAAAATAGAATTTTAGAATAGGATTTTAAAAGAAAATTCCTTATATATATCATATAATTAAAGTGAGAAATTTAGATAATGAGATTAATATGTTTATAATATATAAATATACATAATTAAACTTAATATAAAGAAAATAATTCAAAAACAATTTCAAATACCCCATAAATAATGACGTATAAGGTTATCCTAATGAGTGGAAATTGGGCAAAGAATTCCTTCACCATGAGTTTGTTTTTAATTTAAACTTAAGTAAACATCCTATATAATGTTTAAAGTAATGTTATTAATATCTTAAAGCAACATATTCTTATTTATAGTACAATATATGGTCATTTCATAACATCATTATTCCATTTAACTATTATTATTTTCTTCCTTCAATTGTTTTGGGAGCGTTCTTTATACGATTTTCATGGCTAGTTTGTATTTTATTTTTTTTGTATGGAAATAAATTTCTAGAAGATAAATGAAATGGTATTAATATGTTTCCATAATATATAATTATACCACAAATAAAATTTTATCATATATGTAGATGAAAGATTTGATAAAAAAATAATTATATTTGTTTAGATCATTTTTTGAGGTTCCTAGATAATCATGAAATTGTTTCATTATATAATTTAATGTCATGCATTGAAGTAAAAAATAGAACATATGATAGTTTAAATCATAAAGTTTAAATTATATTTCAACTATAATTTTTTTTTATGTTGTGCTATGAATTAATTAATGGAAATTTAAGACACGTTGTCCACGATATTGGTATATCGGCACATCGTGGAAAATGATTTTTTAGAGAAAGAGGGAGAAGAGAGGGAAAAATATGATGAATTTTATCCATTAACATGATAACACAAAGAATATATAATATTCTAGATATTTCATACCTTCTTGATAAGGGGTGGGAAGAATATTATAATAAAATAATGGAATTGAAAAGAAAACACATGAAAATGGAAGAGGATTCTTACTGCTTGATCTCTTCTCTTTGAGATCCACCTAAAGGCCATTGGTTGTTGACTTTTGGTGAGTCTATCTTATCCTAGGCATGGAGAAGAGCCTTGGAGAGGGCATTTTTGAGAACTTATAAAATGAAAAATGCTTGAGGGGTGTTAGAGGAGAGGGGAATGACGGTGGTATTTATAGTTGATGAGAGGAATGATTTTACATTATTTTAATGATTATTTTAACATTTTTGTCTAATACTATGAATAGTATTATGTAATATAATAAAAAAATTAAAGAGATTATGTGATCTAGAAACAAGTGGGATTACATCAGCCTTGAATCACCAATGATGTAGTGAAACAAGTATTTAGCAATTACCATAATTTATCTTATTTTACGAGTCAAATATAATTCTAGACTTTTAAAAAAATCCTTAAAAAATCACCCTAACCATTTTTTGAAGAGTAAAATTCAAAATTGAACTCAATTTTGATTATATAATTTTCAAATTTTTATTATTTAAATTTTTAAATAAATCATAATTTATTCATAAATAAAAAATTTAAAACAAGAACTCATTTTTTAGCACTGTTATGTAGAAAATGGTATTTTTGAAATGCTATGAGGGAAAGGTGCTCTAATTTGTTTAATAAGTAAATAAAATTGCGCGAATGAAATTTCCAAATTGGGGGGAAAATGTTACACCATAAGTTTATAAAAATAAATTGAAATTAATGAAACATTTTTGTATGTTGATTATTATAACTAACCTTTAAACTTAATTTTTCCACTTTTATGATTTGAATTTCAAAAAATGATCATATACAGTTGTGATCAATAAGTTATTTTGAGTCCAATGGATCCGAACTAATTTTTTTGAATAGTAGCATACCCAATGAATAGTAATATGACCCTAATTAATAGTAAATTTTATTATTATTTTATTTTCATAAGGATTTATGATAATAAAATTTTGAATAATTTTTCAAGGTCATTGAAAATGAGTTAATGTTTTAAAACTGTTAATTTTAAAAAAAATATGATTTTATATAAAAATTATGTTCATAATATTAGAATTTTTTTTTTAAAAAAAGAGACAATTTTGGAATTCTACATGTTGAAAAATTGTTATGGTGATTTTTTGAGATTTTTTCTAAAATTCTTGAATTTTTTTTGAATAGTAAAATATGATAAATTAAGATAATTGATAAATTATATTTTAATTGCATCATTGCTGATGCGAGGCTGATATAAGAAAACTTGGTTTGAACTCAAATGAACTTATTAATATTTGGGGTCAGATGAATCAACAAAATTCATAGTCCTAATAATAAATATTAATATAAAGATTAAAATAATATAAAACCCCTTCTCTCTTCCGATATAAATTCCACCCTCACCCCCTCTTCCTCTCACAGCTCTCAAGCCTTGATCAATATCTATGATCTTCCAAATCCCTTCCCTGAGGTTTTTCCCCCTGGCCAAATCCATTTTTTCACTAAAAGACCAAAACCAAGTCCCTTAAAGAGAATATCAAGGAGAAGAGATCAAGAGGTAAGAATCATATTTCATTTTCTTGTGTTTTATTTTAAATTATTTTCTTTTCTTATAATATATTCATATCCCCTTATCCAAGAGGAATGAATTTTCTAGTATAATATATATTCCAGATTTTTTTCTTGTTTATGGAATGATTGATAATCATTATTCTTCTCCTCTTCCACATACAATAAAAATAAAAAACATCGTCCATGGTGTGTCTATTTACCGAAATCTTGGACGATGTGTTTTCAATTTACATTACATCCTTCAAATCTGGTTATAAAACCAATATAATGGTTAAAACATATTTTAATGAATATGATATATCCTCTTTCATGTTCTAGATTTAACATATACTAATATTATGTCATATAATGAAACAAGATCGTAATTATCAAAGAACCACCAAAATGATCTAAATAGATATCACTAAAGAGTTATCTAATTATTCATCCTCATAACATATAACAAAAATTATTCATGGGATAATATAATATTCTGGAAACATATGAATACCATTTCATTTCCATTTGACAAGAAAATCAATTACAAATTGGCTATAGAAACCATGTAAAGAATGCACCCGATACAATGGAAGGAACAAAATACTAACAATTAATGGATGAAATCATGTTATGAAATTATCATACAAGGTGTTATAAACTTGAATATGTTTCTTTAATATATTAATAACAGTATTTTAATGATTATACCATATATTTAAACAAGTTTGAATTAAGATGAACATGCGATAAGGGAATTTTTAACCAAATTTCTAATCTTGGGGTTATCCTTCTACATTATTCATTCTGTGGTATTTAGATTATTTGTGTGATGGAATTTTGTTTATAATATGTTTTATTTTGTGAATTCATAGTTCATACATATATCTATTTCTTTCCATTAATTTTCAAACTATTTATATTTCTAAGGGACATTGGTTTAAAATCCTTCTAACAGTCTCTTTAGTAAAATTCAGAATGATTGTATTATATATATATATAATGAGGGGTTTCTCCAGATTTCATGAATTTTTATAACCATTATATGTTCCTGTGACATAGTTATGTTGGGATGATCCCATTATTGCTCAACATATGTTGTGTTGATCCAATTATAGCTCAAGATATGAAAGGTGATCCCCATTATACCTCTCCAATGCATTGGGTACATCGGAGATGGAATTTGACCAATTTGTTATTCCATGTGTAATGGTAATTTTAAGAGATATATGGTAAAGGTATCATAAGTAATGTACATTTTGTTTCTATTCTTGCTAATGTGTTTTATGAAATGGTTTTTATTGATTTTTATGTTATCACTTTATTAACGATTTATCTCCCTATATCCCTTACTATGATATTGTGCTATTCCAATGTTTCTAAATGTTTTTCACATGTTATAAGGATGTGTAGGAGAAAAATAGAGTAAAATCGAAATTTTATGAATATTTTTCATATAAATTATGTTTTATTTGAATCATTTTTATATTTTGAAAAAATTGGTTACTGTATTTAATAGTATCCACATGTAGGATTATGAGATGTTATGTATGTGTTATGTCCTAATTACCTAAAACTCTAAAACTAAAATTACCCTAAATGTGTAAAGATTCACTTTATTTGATGAAACTCATGATTAAGTAATGTTTTAAGGTGGGTTCCGTAAAAATATCTTCCCATTTTAATAATACGTCCTTTGATATAATCTATTCTTTACTATGGATATGATCAAAGGACACCATTCATATTATCTTTTTTGAATGGGTTATTTTTATGAATTTAATGTTTTTTATGATACCTATTTCACTTCCATGGGTTATAAAATGATAAATTTCTTATGAAATTTTCTTCATTTAATTTGTAATTATATGATAAAATGATTATGAAATGTGTATCTTCTCCACTAGTTAAGATATGATGAAATTTTTTGATATCAATATCATTTAATGGGTTATAATATGAGGACTGATTATGATCTTATGGAACACATAAATATGGTCATCATTATGTGAAGGGAGGAACCTATATCACCCACCATTGAATTGTGTAAATATTTATATATATTATTTAATTGACATGGCAATAATGGGATATGAGATCGACAATGTAAGACAGAGAAGGAATGGGATGTGGAAACAGTATAGTAAGTCATAGTTGGCACAAGAAGTAGACACGGTTTAGTAATGTACTTTTTCCAGTATGATGGTCTCCAGAGTGAACCCTAACTCATATGGAAATGATTTTCTATGTTTAGTTTTATTCTAAAAATCAATGTATTATTCCTAAGCTATTCTCTCCTAGATTTTGTTCATTCATTATATGTTTTCTGTCTTATAAACATTAAATCTGTATTCCATGAATTCAAATTATAATATTTGATATATAGGGTATGGTTTTAATTTCTTTTCTCATCCTATAATTCAATTATGGTTATTTTATACATATTTATGTTAATTTTTCACCCTTCATGAGCTTATAACCTCACCCTATTTTATGTTTCCTTTCCACTAGGTTATGATGAATGAATTTATATAGGATTACAAAATTGGAATATCATTGTTGGGGACACTGAATATAATTTACTAGATTAGAATATTTTTTTTCATAATTTATAAAGTCAATAAACAATTATTGGCCTTAGTAGTGTGTTTTTTTGTAATGAATACTCAACTAAAAATAAGTAATATCCATGTATAATAATCCTAGGTCACTATAAATCAGAGTGGTTGGGTAGCAGGAGATTGGACACTAAATGTGTTTTTCAGGGATGGTGGAGTGGTGGGAGGCTGGTGGTGGGGGTCGACACCAATGTGTATGGTCAAATGTAGAGGTGTGCAAAGGAGGGGTGCAAGTAGTCCAAGCCAGCACCTATAGGCACACGATGGGTGGGAAACTAACCATGGGAGGGAGGTGAGTGGCTGAGTGGTGGGGGAGGTAGAGTGGAAATCCTAATATAATGATTTTTTAAATACATTTTTTTTTATTTTTTTGGTCATATCCACCTAAAACCCATCAATTATTTTCCTCATTTGTTATGAAGAACAACAAGCCACCCCATTGGTCTCCATTTTTTAATTTTTATTTCTTGTAAAAATAATTCTAAATAATACAGATAAGGGTTTTAATTTTTTACAAATTACAATATAACATGGAATTATTTCTCATCATCTAGGAACTATTCCTGTAATCAATGTCTTGTTAGAGAACTCGGTTAATAGAAATAGAAATTGCTGAGTTTTTTAGGTAAAATAGAAAAAAAATATGTTCGTTATATTATACCAACAAAAATTAGTTTTATATTTCCTTCAAACATAAAATTTAAATCACTCAATCATCCACTATCGTATTAAATCATCATATATGGTTATGGGACCGTAACACACAAAATTCATGAATTTAATGAAAAAATATATTTTTTACCTTAAAATGTTCATTTAATCCCTATAATACAAAGTATTAAGACCAAAAAATGCGTCTCAAGTAGATGGGCTGTGTATTTTAAAAAATTCCATGCTAATCGATGTAAAAACACCAAATTTGGAGATGAAAAGCCTAATAAAAAGACCATGGATCTCTCATGAAGGAATTAAGAGAAAAAAATAAAATAAAAATTACTTCATTCAATCAGAAGATGTATTTGACAACTACTAATCACCAGTGACCATTTCTCAAGGGAATCAAACTAAAATCCATCTAATTCATAAACACTGCCTCCAAATGTCTACAGTAATGTCAGTTGTTAACATTCACATTCTAGAAAAGAGACCGATGAAGCCTTTGACATCCCACAATCAATACTATGTTTATAATTCAATATTTATGGAAAATATAACCCGTTTCTTATACCAAAAGAATATATCTAAAGGATATAGGGATATGAGTGAGAGGATCTCAAATTCGTGAACTGAATAGTACCCTAAATGAGAGTATCATCCCAAATGTATAGAGAGGGATAAATAATCCAGAAATGGCTCACAAGACCCCAGATATATATTAACCACTAAATAATTTATAAATAAAATGTTATAAAAAAATAATGATCTCATAAACATCATTTATATTTTTACCACATTCATGTAATATAATAATATATATTATGTGTAACATCCTGTTATCAATATGAAATGAATGTATTTAAAATTTTAATTTGTTTTCCATATCACTGTTTATGTATGGTTGACAATGAAATGAGAGGATAACTATAATTTTGTAGTTATAGATTTGTTGGACTCTCAGCATTATACAGTCTTTTTTACAGGATATATGAGGGTTACATTCCTTGTACCTATCTCACACGACACGAAATGGTTGTTATGTTTATACCATAAAGGTTTCACACCAAGAAAGTTACTTGATGTAATGATTCATTACAAATAGTGAGGTAATTAATGATCGATTTTTAATTCAGAGTAACGAGTTTTTCAACAGATATGGAAATTAATTATTTTACAATGTGTAATGGGGTTACACGTCATCTAATATCTATATTTTTTATTTTAAAATTTGATTCAAATCTGATATATCCCTTTTGGATCGTCTCTATTTTCACTTCTCTCAACCCAAACCCTTCCCCAAGAGATCATGAGGGTTTCCAACCCTTTTGGGTCCCTTTGTTCAGATATCAGTCATTGTTTCACTTATAGTGTGTATTGATGGATAATAATTATCTCTATTCTATATCTATTTCTCCCTTTCAACTTATTTAGGTTCAATGGAACCTATAGAAATTTATAGAATGAACTTTGTGTTGCTCGATTTCATTTTTAGGTTGAGTTTTGAGGTCTTATGTTCCTCTGTTCTCATTGGTAGGTATCGTTGAAAGTGTTGGGTTTTGAAGAAAGGTAGGTGATTGCTTTATAATTGATAGAATTTATAAACCACTAATTGATTTATTTATTTATGTTTTTGATTTAAATTCAATTATTTGAAATTTAGTTCAATTTTTTTTATTAAAACCCAATTGAAAAGAATTTAGAGGTTTGAAATTGTTTTAGAAAAAATTGGAAAAATCCCCCAATTTTGTTTAATTAGGTTATGTTTAAAAATAGTTGAGGAAAAATTCAATAGAATTTATTAATTTTAATTATTAATTAGAATTGATATAATTTGTTAAATTGGAAAAATAGATTCAAAATCATTAATATAAACCCAGTTATTATATCTTGTTAAAAGGCATGTTTTATATTAAAACATGTTTATGTTTTAAATTGAAAAATTTACATTTGAAATGGGATAATGAGGTTTATTTTTATTTTATGTAGTCATAAAATAATTTCCCCGTACTTTATTATGTAATATCACATGAAATCATTAGGTAGTTTTTGAGTTATATAGACACACATTACAATTATAAAACATTTTTATAACAAATTTTCAGCAGGTCACATCCCTGATGGGATGGTGATGAGTCTCCTTTGGCCAGTGTTGGAGGGATGTGTGTATACAAATATTTATGTGATCACCTAGAGAGTGTAGAGTCCTATAGTCTGGAATATACATACCTACTTAGAATTTAAAATTTTTTATTTCTTGTTTATATTTGAGATATAAATGTATGCCAATATTGTTAAACGGTCACAGATTACCTTATAAATTTATATAAATTATTTTATATAAGTGTTTTTAATACGTTGTTTTAGATGTATTCCATCTCATTTAATTACTTTTCATAAAGTATTTTCCCTCATTTTAATTGTATAGAATGATTTGATTAATCATTATTTGAAATACCAAACCTATTTAATTAAAATTAAAATTATTCCATTGGTTAATCAATTGCGGGAACCTGATATGGAATCCTAGGTGATACCTAACTGGAAGTTTTAGCAGACATCTTACTTGTGCCTTTAGGTGTTTGTAGTCTATCTCCTTCTAGGATCACGTAGGGGTAAAGGATCTCCTGGAGGTGGATGTAGTAGTTGAATTTTGGACATGGTGAGTAGTTTACTTAGGGACTTTATTTTTCCCCTCTTTTGGTACATTGGTTGTAGTATGTTGGTCATGTTTATGCCTTGGTGTATTCTAGTACAGTACTCTTGGTCGAGGTTCTTTTGTTATACATAATGTATTTTATCTTTTAAATTCTTATTATTAGTGGAAATATTGTTCCATCATTCAGTTTGTATGATGCCAGGTTTAATTCACCGACCTGTGGGGATCCGTAACACCCTTCAGGCTATGTTAGGTTTGTCTTAGTTATCGGGATATTAGTGTACATGATTTTGTTTGTGACAAAATTGGCATCAGTCGTGGTTGATATTTTGACTTAAAGTCAGTATGCATTTGTGAAATATTTTTAGGGCATAGGAGTAAGTATCGACTGAGTGCCTGAACACCTCTCACCTAAATGTACCTTAAGTCTCCATGGGTGTTTATGTAATTATTTATTGTCTATTAGTTATAATCGTTCACTATTTTAATTTTGGATAGAGTGAAATATATATCTTTTTTGTTCAAGCGGTCATGAATATGTTTCCCTCATTTCTCTTTTTGAGCATTATCTATTTAATTTAATGATTCATGGGGATGTTTTTTAGCTTCATGCATCTAAGAAGACGTTCAAATCATACCTATAAAGTTGATTCTGTTGAACCTACGTGAGAGAATCCTATTGTGGATCTGAATCTACTTGAGTTGATCATGCATAATATCCGAGATTTGGGCCATGCACCACTGCCAGTCTACATTATGGATCTAGTTGTAGATCCTCATAGGGATATTCATCGAAATCATTATGAAGAGTTCCTTCCCTATAAGCCACTAGTTTTCAAAGACTTCAATGATCCTCATCATTTTTAGGAATGTATTGGAATCATAGAACATGTTTTTGAGTTATTGTTGATTCCATATGAGATCAAGGGTATGTGTTCCACCTTTGGGCTAGAGGGTCTGAGCTGGGGATAGTGGGAAATGCTGGTGATGGTAAAAAAACATGATGGATTAGAGTGTAAAAACATCCATCAACACTTTACCGACCAGTTCTATATAGATTCAATGGTGTTGTCCATGTGCGTGGAGTTTTACAATATTTAGTGGGCCGATAGAACCGTGACTGAGTATTCAAATTGCTTTGTTAATCTTGTGTAGTTTTTGCCTGATATTTTATTAAATGAGAGGATAAAGGATTTTCGGTTCGTTTAGGGACTTCGATCAGAAATATGTCCTTAGATTTTCTTGTTAAAGTTGTACTCTAACGTAGATGTGTTGGATCGGGTGATGATGGATGATATGGATGTAGCAGTAATGTCAGAATTGATTGGAGTTCCTTTTTCTCCTAGTAGAAGTGTGAATTCCCATAAACAAAAGTGGAAGCATGATTACTTTCATAGTGGTTCTAAATAGTAGGGTCATTCTAGACCACTTTTAGTGTATGGAATAAGACTTTTGATATTCTACTAGTGTGTTCAACTAGGGATCTCAAATATTTTTTTCACTGAGGAACCCAAGAACTGTGTCTCCGAAGGATGTTTACGGAACTTACATAAGTTCTGCCACAACTTTTAAACATCACACAATGGAACCCGAACGTCATCACCTCCAAAAAAATACATAGAAATATTATTCTTCATGTGAATGGGGGGTTCTAGCCACCAGAATTTGAAACAAATATTCTACATGTTGTGGAACAATTTCTAGGGGAAGCTGATATAGGTCCAGAGACAATGAGAGGTACCCTTACTATAGTTTCATCATTAGTGACTAATATATTTGATACATGTGAATATCACTCATTTTTTTCAATCCGTATTATTAATCAACTAAATATAAATATGGAAACTTCATATTGTGAAATATATATTACTAAACCCCTTGGAATTAAAATAGAGAAGGTTGACTATAGTCCCTCTTGTACCTTCAAATTTACCAATGTCAAGCATACTTGGGATTTTTTTATCAACTTGAAATCTATTGATATCATTTTCTAGATGGATTGCCTCATAGCCACTAAATCATGTATTCATTTTTATCATTGAGAGGTCCACTTTAATATACCCAGTGGTGTGTCTCTTTTCATTCATGAATAATGGGGACCATGTTCGATTAGGGCCAAACCATTTTATATAGATTTTTGGAAGGTAATATAAGTGTTTTATTTTCATATACATATTAAATCGTTGATCAATGATTCCCCTCCAATTTTCATCGAGTTTCCCGACGTATTTCCTACTAAATTCTCTTGTTTTACACCATTGAGGGAGGTTTAGTCATCCAATGACTTACTACTTGGTACTCAAAACATTTTTATTCCAACTTACCAAATTACTCCAGCTGAAATGAAAGAGCAGAATCCTTAGTTAGGAGATCTTTTGAGAAAGAATTTATACACCCATGTGTGTCAAATTGGTTGGTTCTACTTCTCTTGACTATGCAATTTAATGATTCTTTAAACTTATTTTATGACTACAGAAATATAAATCATGTTATTATAAATAAAAAGTATTTGTATCCATGGATTGATGATCGATTTGATATGTTAAAGGGGTTAGGTGGTTTTCAATATTCCTCCATTGATCTGGTCACCATCAGTTGAGGATATAAGAATATAACATTTAGAAACCCTCCTTTCATAGCTGGTTCAACCATTATGATTACCTTTATATGCCCTCTGTTAAAAAAAATTCTCCTTCAATTTTCATGGTTATTATGAACATGAATTTCCACAAATATTGGGATACCATTGTGGTTGTTTTTTAGGTCCACATCCTTGGTTAGTACAAGTCCATGTATGGTCATATACATCATCTAATAGCAGTTCTATGTCTGTTGAGAAGTCACCAACACAATTTAATGATTTTGAAGTTTGTTATTTTAATTCAGGAAGTGATATTATTAACACATGTGTTGTTGGAATAAGGAATATTTGTTGATCTTTAGAAGTTGAAGGATATTTTGACATCAGAGAAACCACAAAATGTATTCAAAATTTGGAGACTCTTAGACATAGCTAGAAGTTATTGTCAGTTATTGAAGTAATTCTCGATGATAGATTATATGATGACTACTATAAATCAGAAGGGAGTGAAGTTTTATTGGGGTGATAAATGTCGGAATAATTATTTTGATCTAAAACATCTCTTGATTACTTCACTTCTATTGACTCTTCCTGATGTTTGGGATGGATGTGTGGTATTCAATTATGCATAATGATTAGGCTTCAGATTTATTCAGTTGTATGTTGATCTCATCTTTTCCTATGTATCTCATCATCTTACGCCACTTTAGAATAATTATAATACATATTTCCTTGAACATTAAGTTGTAACTTTTGTGCTTAAGAGTTGACGGCATTACTTTTATGGAAAAAGGATTACATTTTTTCATACAACAATATCGTGAGTTAGATGTCCTCTGAAAAATATTTGAATATCCCCTAGAATAATTGGGAGGATTACTCGTATTATTTCAATTTTTACATCAAATGTACCCTAGGGAAAGGGAATGTCATTATAGATGCATTGACCAGAAAATTTTCAACCCATGCAGTGAAAGAATATTTGAATGAGTGTAATATGATAGCCCTATATTCACTGTTACATATTGAAGTATAAGAATCAAGGTCTTATTTTTCACTAACCAACATTCAATTATTATACTCTCTTCTCAATATGATTCTTCAGGATCAACAGTTTGAAGATGATTCTGGAGATTATCCCACCTTTCTGGAAAGATTCTATAAACCCTATGGTTCTAGATTTGGTCGACGGGGTGCTGAATCATCACCTTTCTTCATCTGAGTTTATCGAATCTTCTATCTTGTTGAATCTCACACTTGTGGCTTGGTTCAATAATAAGTGGTGTTTTGTAGATGTCTTTGACCGATTTGTTTTAGGTTCTTGGGATCTCTAGGAACGAGCGGTGGTTGGCTTGCATGACAGTAAAGAAATAATGATACAATTTGAGACATATGCAGACCTCATTCACGTGTGGTCGAGGGATCCTCACTACTGTAAGGGATCTTGCTTTCTACTTCATCAGTGGTGCTTCTACCTTCATATAAACTGTGACTCACCTTCCATCGAAGTTTGTGTACGTTATACTAAAAATCATTTTCCGTTTCAATACCCTTCGATTATTTCAATACTGGGAAACATGGTAGGTCTATTTTTATGTTCTGATAGTTGTACCAAGGTAGTTTTCCATCTAGTGATCCCCCATGCGTGTGATGAAATTGATTGGTCTCGCAGTCCATTTGACATTGTTTGGATCATGATTGGGGAAGAGTATCATTATCGACAGATAGTATTTTATGAATATTGGATGGAGTTTTTTCATTCTTGAAGGAGGATGGGACATTTGGCCGAGGATTGTAGACGTGGACATCCTACAGAGTGGAGGGAGAGATGTTGTAAAGGGAATTCTGCCCCAGTGAGCATGACTGCTAATTCTTGTTTGGAGACAGGCTTTGTGTTGGGTCCGGATTTGAGGTCGATAGGGCTTGATAATAGAGGGAGGTGCTCTGGTGTGTCTAGTTCTTCTTTAGAAGGTACGCTAGCTATGACTCATAATGTTTATTTTGAGAGTAGTCATGATTCAGGTGCTTCGGGTGGTAAGCATAAGTCTATCCCGAAGATTGTTGAGAATTTTCACAGGTTAAGGCATGAGGTTGGAGATTCCACTGGCTCATTGGTTAGTGAGAGTGGAGGGAATGTTGGGGATGGGAGGGTTTTTATTTCAGCGGAGGTGGTTAGCTAGGCTAGTGAAAATGTGTATAGCGGTTTGTATCCTTTGGCTCCTCCTTTTCTTTCATTGGGTAACAGGTTTGATGGACTTTATGATGGTTTTATGGTCAAGGGTCTAGAGGAAGATGGTATTATAGGAGGGGATGATGGTGAGGAGGCTCCAGAGAGACAACCGGTTGATGGTTTGGAAGATGAACCAGTTATGGTTGGAGAGGAGGTTGTTGAGGATCAACAGGCTGGCAAAACGGGACATGATATTGTTGGTTTGACTATGGAAGACAACCACAAAGTGGTCCGGAGCTCCACATTGGTGGAAACAGATAGTATACTGGATCTTCAGGATGGTGGTGGTGTGATGTAGTGACACGTGGTGGATGTTGAAAATGTGATTGTAGAGGGTGAACACCTGCATTTTTTGGAGAATAAAACACCAGATCAACGGAGGGAGAAAAATTCAGGGAGTCTTGTTTCCGGTATAGGGGAGGAAACAAGAAAAGGAATGGATATTTCTGGGGGAGGGAAAGAAAATTTGAGTGGTCCATTAAGTCTTTCTTTCAGCGATGTTGTTCAAAGTGGGAATCAGAAATTGGCTACATTTGAAGGTCCTTTTTCTACTGCACCAAAAATACGGCCAAAGAGTGATTATTCATACCATCTGCGGCCGATGCGGACTATATTTTCCTTTAAGAGTGATAGTGAGGTGACCTTGTATTTTAAGAAGATTAGAGTTGTCATGAAGACATCACCAGAAAAATTAGTACTGGATCAGCATAGGAGTTGGGTTCAAAGTGAAAGCTACTGGAGGTCACCATGAATGGGAATCGGCTATGGCTACCGGAGAAGATGAGTCTGACATGGGATGCAGAGATGAGTATGGTTATTATGATTTGTAATTATGTGTTGATTGAGTAGTCTTAATTTTTGTTTATCTTGTTTGAGGTTTTGTTTGTATGTTCGGTCACTGGAATCCCATAAACCGGCTTTTGAAAATAAAAAAAAATATTTTTTCCATTAATGAAAAGGAACGTTGTGGTAGGGGCTGTCATAATTAACAGTGGTTGGTGAAATCAAGAACCCCTAATATGTTTTTTATATGATTCATTAGTTTTGGTGGTCAAGTACTAGAAAATCATTTTTTAATTTATTTCATGCATTTATACATGCCAACAGGTTAATTTCAAGAACCAGAAACATTCAGGTTTATGTTATCCACTATAGTCACTACATGGATGTGCGATGTGATCTCTATGGACTTTGTGTTTGGGATACCTCATTCTTAGATAAGGATTAATGTTATATGGGTTGTGATCGACAGACTGTCTATGTAATCTCACTTCATATCCATTCGTGATATAGAAAAATATGAAGAGTTATAAAATCTCTAAAAAATATTGTTCATTTAATCAGAGTTCCATATGCTATAGAATCTAATTGGGATCCTAATTTTACTTATATATTTTTAAGAAGACTTCATGAGGCACTGAGATCTCAGGTTAATTTGATCCTAGCCTATCATCCATATAAGGATGGATAAACAAAAATAGTTATACCAATTCATTAGGATATTTTTCACGCATGTGTTTACGACTTCATTGGGGATTAAGATGATCATTTGAGGCTGGGTGAGTCTTAATATCAAAATAGATAACAATATTTTATCATAGTGGCTCATTTTGAGGCCTTGTATGTCCATCATTGTAAATATCTTTTGTGTTTGCTGGAGACTTGTGAGAGTTCATTGATGGAACAATGTTTGGTGCAAGAGATGATAAAAAAGATTCAGTTTATTTATAAGAGAATATTGATGTAAAAATTCTTATATAATTCTTATTATTATTTTTAGAGTAGTTCATTAGAATTATTATTTTGTGACAAGGTGTTTGTGAATTTTTCACCCTTGTAGGGCCACTGACGGTTATGGAGGGAAGGGAATCTTTCTCCTCATTTTGTGGGATTTTCTGAGGATGTTGAGTACGTGGGTAAAGTTTTATACCATTTAGAAATTCTTCCATATATTAAATATATACATAATTTATTCCATGTATCACACCTAAGGATATATATATCTGATCAGTCTTACATTTTTTCCTGGATTTATCTTGAGATTAAACCTGTTTTATCTTTGACTTAGCGGCCAATCAGGATAGTTTTTTTGAAAACAATGTAGTTCATTTGAGGATGATACCTTTGGTTTGTGTAATATAGAAGCATCGTTCTGATATTATTTATACATTGGAACATCAAGAAATGGTGATAGAGTAGTTGACCCATTTCATCGGTTTGGAATCTTCATCAAAGGCTTTCTTAGTATGGAACATTTTTAATATGCGGAGGATGAAACATCATGTTACATATATGATAGGTATTTCATTAAAAAAATTTCGGTTTTTCATTATCATTTATAGGGTTGAATTTATAATGAAGTGGAAGGATACCATTTATTGTGAATCCACAAATGTTTTTTCAACTCTAACCTTTAACTGGACTTTTTTGTATGCTGCAGGAGGGTTACACACAATGTAACTATGTTACAGAATGTGTAATGGTCTCTAGGTCAATAATGTGATGGGTTCACATCATTATAGTTACATGACATGATGAGTCATTAAAAACTGGGAGTTAATTAATGATCATATTTTAATTTGGAGCATCAGGTTTTTTAGTAGTGACAGAATTTAATTATTTCATGATGTGTAAGGGGGTTACACATAATGTAATAGCCAAAAACCTATTTTAAAACATGCAGTAGGGAAGATATCTCCCTTTTTTATCCTCTCCAATATCACATCTCTCATCCCAAATCCATCCCTATGTGATTTTAGAGCATTCCAATCCTTTTGGTTCCCTTTGCTCAGTGTTCAATCATTATTGGGCTTGTAGTGTGAAAACCCGTGTAAGAGTTCTCTCTAATTTTCATATCTTCCTCTCTTTCTCCACCTTTGGGTTCAATGTATCATCTCAAAATTGATATCCATAAACTCTATGTTGCTAGATGTAGTTTTTAGGATGATTTTCAGGTCATATGATCCTCTCTTCTTGGTTACAGGTTTTGTTGTTGGAATTGTGTTTCAGAAAAAGGTAGGTTATTCTATTATGATTGACCATATTCATAAACCTTGAATTTCCTGATTTATTTCATTTGTTGATTTAAATTCAATATTTTGAAATTTCTTTCAAATAGTGATGATAAAAATCTGAATCTAATGAATTGGGATGTTTGAAATGGTTTTGGAATGAAATTAGAAAACCCCCCCAATTCAAGGGAATTGGGGTGTGTTTGCAAATAAATGAAAATGGATTCAATGGAATTGTTGAATTTTAATTTTGAAATGGAATCTATGGAATTTGGTAATTTCTGAAAATGGATTAAAATGTTTTGATATATACCCAATGGTTTTATCCTGTAAAAAATGAATCATTCATATTTAAACCTATTGTGGTTTTAAATGGAATACTAGCCTTTGAAAAGGTAGAATGTTATTTAATTGTATTTTAAGCAGTCATTAAATAAATTTCACATCATTGATGGTAAAAGATAACTTTAAATCCTTGATTAGTTTTTGATTTATTTGGAAACGCAATATAATTATACAATGTTCAAGAAAATAAATCAAGAAGGTCTCATATCTGATGGGATGATGATGGGTCACCTTTTTCCAGTGTTAGAGGGACATTTGTATACACATATTTTTGTGATTACTTAGAGGGTGTAGAATCCTATATTCTGGTACCTATGTACCTATTTTTCATATATCTATCTTACACACATTTTTATATTTGAGATTTAATTTATGTAATTATTGTTAAACAATTATTCATTACCTTATAAATTTATATAAATTGTTATATATATATTTTTTATTTAATACATTGTTCTATAAATATTCATTCACTTGTAATGCCTTTTCTTACAGAATTTTCCATCATTTTAAATGTATGGCATGATTTGATTAAATATTCATTGAAATTCCTATGAAATATATTTACAATTGAAATCATTATATTAGATAATTTATTAATAACATCTTATATGGAATCCTTAGTCACTCACCGATGTGATTTTTTCTCACATCCTTCTTGTTCCATCAGGTGTTTGTAGATCATCCCCTTCTTGGTTTGAGGATGGGGACATATCTCTTGGAGGTGTATCCAACTGTCGAACTATTGAATTGTGGATTACTATCCTTAGGTACATGGGTACTTTTACTATTTTAGATCATGGTTTGTTGTAAATTGGGCTTGTTTATGCCTTTTTTTATTACGTTACACTACTAATTATGGAGTTTCTTTTGTTATGCACACTGTATTGTTTCTTTTAATTCTACATTGTAAGTGTAAAAATTATTCCAACTTTTTTTTTCTATGATGACAGGTACTAGTCACTGACCCATGGTGATTGGAAATTCCCTTCATGTATCATCAGGTTTGGATTGGTTATCAGGTTACCAGGGTAACCGATGTTGTTCGTGACGTTGCATGATAAAAGATAGCCATTATCTTTACTCTATGTTCACGCAAATAATAAACAATCATTTATATTTAAAATAATTTTTATTAGTTAAATATTTTTTCATCAAAAACATAATATCCTACCAATAGATTTAATTAAAAAATTAATTACCAATTAGTTTATACTCAAATAATATGAATTTATTTGTCACATAGAGATCATTCAAACTCAGACATCTACATGACATCATGGTGGGACAACCATGTTCTATACTCCTATTATTAAAATAAGCTACAGTTTTGAATATACTGAATGTGTGATCCTCTAAAAACATATCTTCATATAATTGAATTATATTCATAGTACAATTTTTAAATCTAGAAACCTATCATGGATCCTAAGTAGATGAGGAAATGTCATTGAAACAACAACCTTTTATGAATACATGTCATGTAATACAATTTCCTTATCTCATAATACTTTATAATGTAGAATGCACACATATATTCTCATCCTTGCTCTATTTATTTTTATTTTTCCTTACTATATAGACATTCCTTGTTCTACCACAACCATGAATTTAGTGAAAGTATTATCATCTTAATCAACAGGCCCTAAGATACCACATCTATTTAGCTGTGGAATATTCTACCTTGATTATTAAATCAATTTCATATCACCAGTGAGTACACATTGAAACCTACCACACTATGAAATAAATGGAATATTTTTATACTATCAATGGATATAATAAAATGGAAGATAGTTATAATTACTTGATGTCATTAGACTAATACATATGTGACATCTCGACCCAAGAGCCTCTAAAATTGTCCCATGAACGGGTTTGATATATGGCCTCATGCATTCCTCTTCATAAAACATTGGATACTGTATATTAGTTATTCTATGTAGGTGTTATGGTGGAGATATGATACCCAATGGATCAATATATAATTATAGCATAAGAACAAGTGACCGAAAAGTGGTTGAATAAAAATTTCAAACTAATAGATAATAATAAAATGACTTCCTAGAAAGAGAAAATAAAATAAACCAATAATGAAACCATTGAGTAATAATATAGGAAGAAAACATATATAATGTAATACATATAATAGGACAAGACTGAAAAAATAATAAATAATAAATAACCTAATTCAAGTAGGAAACATGATTACATGCTTGACCCACATCTCCATGATAATTTCATGTTAATAATGAGTAACTACATAGATACACTATCCAAGGTTCAATCCTATAACTAATATATCAATATGAGATCAAATTAGTGGCATGAACATGGTATGTAAGACTCAGTAGGATATCATCAATGATTTATAATGAAAATTATGTCTATGAATATAACATGAAGTGGTGTCTATGAAATTTTAATGTAAAGAAGTAATTAAAAATAATCCATGTTATGATATAGTTCTTTGTGGAACACATGGATGAACATGCCTGCATTGTCATATGGAATATGCTGAAACCATAAAATAGTATGGTTTTAAAAATATATGATGGGGAAAAACTATATATTGGGAGTATCCCATTAATACTACCAGCTTCGTAATACACTAGATATTTCATGTAACATGCCTACATCGGCCAAATTTATCAGGTAGTCATACATTGTCTAACTATATGATGTTTCAGGACTACATGGGCCATTAATATAAGGACAATGATCATAGAATCCTCATTAAGTATAGGAAACAAATCAATGTGAAGTCACTATAATGTAATCCTATAATGACCCACGAACCTAGGGACCATGATAGATATGTCGAAATAATTGAATAAATATGTTTTTGATCATTTCCATACCATGTTATCCCTCATTTATTCCATAAAATGTAATTTATCTTTTCTTCAATACAACAGTGTCCATGGTTGATTCCATACTTAAATGATAGTGTCATACTACAATATTTACATTCAAACATGTTATATATGTAAATAATGTCCATGTTAATGTATGTGAAAAATTATAATGCATTAATGTATCATAGAATAATTTGAAATATTATCCACCTAATTTTGTAAACTCATATTTAATTACCCTACTCATTTACTACATACAAGGTGCCAATATGTATTCAATAATTTATAAAAATTATTTAATTCATAAGGTAATCCACTAATATATAGAAATATTAACATTCCCAAAGGGTGGATTAATTAATATAAAATAACAATAATTATATGTGACTAAATTAATCCACCATAAAGGTTTTGTTGAGTATAGGTATTCATCTTACAACCTATTATATATGTCTGACAACATGTCTATAGTAGTGTTACAATTGTTAATTTATGTGTTGATTTTTGAAGTAATTTTGGAGTGGTATGGTGTGTATGAAATGGAATCATAAATATAAATATTTTATAAGTTATACCAAAAGACATTGATTACCTACCACATGAATAGAAAACATCACTCAACCATTATAGGGCTTTCATTCGAGGCAAAACATGATAAATTGATTAAACTAAAAAAAATCACTATAAATATGGCATATCATATTTCATGAAAATAAAAATAAAGAAATTAGAAACTAACTTAATGGGAATTAGTACACGTAATCTAATTGAGAGGGTCCCAACACACTTGACAACACACGATTCAGATCTCAAGATACAGAGATTCTTATACGCCGGTACTAGTGGGAGAGGGTAGCTCGAGTGTCGTATGATACATGAAAGGAGGGAGAATGGAAGAATATGACTAAATGTCTAGAGGGGAAAGGTGTAAAATATCCCATTTTATGGGGATCATAGTTTTGCGGCATTGTTTTCAAAACAATGCGGCCTTCTCTGTCAATATGCACACCCCCACATAGTTGATGCACATAGTTAGAAAAACCATTCTTTTGAAACTCTGTCACCCCCACAAAATGAATGGTTAAGAAAATCATGTAAACACCTTTTGATTCCCCATTCCAATTTAATATAGAGTATGTTACAATCATGCAATCTCATGTACATGGTTTTACAAACCACATGACACCCATGTTGGGTCACATAGTTAGTGTGCCTAGTTTTCACTAACCATACAACACCAATTTTCTTTTTAATAAGCATTATCTCTATGACTGATGATTCCAAGACCCATGATAACATTTAAGACACCTCCTTGAACTTTATCATTGTCCAAAAACAACTCTTTTATGTAATATAACTCTCAAAATTTTGTTCTCAATTTCAAATGGAATATTGACACATCCACTAGATAAAAATTAAAAAACTATTAGAAATGTTCAAATAATCCAAAAGAAAAGATCTTGTATATTCTCCCCCATGGTACTTCCTATACTTGATAATCTATAGTAGACAAATAAAACATCATAGAATAACATGGGTCATTAATTTCCATTAAAATGATGACATTTTATTTCCAAACACCAAATTCCCCTCCAAGCACTGCTGATTGAATATGATGATTACACTATTAAATATTGATCAAATACTCATAAATAGGATACAAAAATCAATACAATGATTTTGAGAGACTATAAAATCTGGTACAAATTATTCTTTCATCTCATTCATTAATCTTAAAGTGGTGCTTCCATCACAGAGTCCAACTATTAATGGAGGACTCAGATTCATGGTATTTCCATAATCAAAATCGCCAACTAAAATATTCCAACAACATCCTGTAGAATCTTCAAGCATGATAATAATCTTGATGCACCCCATAGAAAATAATGAAATGAACTTATATCCCTAATTTAGATTTTAAATGGTTGAACACCAATTGAAAACTCTAAAATTGGTCAATTCATCACTTCCTTAAAAATAACTACATGACCATTATACTACCTCTATAGCATATTAATGTAATTAGTAAAATGGTTATACCATGATAAAATACATATTATCATGAAAAATCATTTATAACCACCTCTAGTTAACTATTTCAAAAAACACTCAACTTATACTATCAGTGCATTATATCTATTGAGCCTGAATGAAAGTGTATGTAACAATGGAATGATACTATTGGGGTATACAGTTCTCATTCAAGTAATTACGTACTCTTGGATTTTGAGATAAAAAATAATCTAGTTTCCATGTGTTAGTCCTAAGAATTCCTATTTTGGAATCCATATATAACTCAAGATAGTCCACACTGATTTTGGAGATCCAAGTCCAATACCATTTCTATGTACATAAATAGAAGACTAAATGTTGTCGTCTTATATGATACTGGGAATTCCTAGTGTAATCAATCAATACATGACATCATTTATTCAACTGCATGAAAAATCCAAAACAACATTCAAATAACTGATCCCCATGTCCCATCACCCTTGTAATAATAGGCTCTCCCATGATCGATCCTCACCTCAATGACCGACTTAGGACTATCAAAATTTTCATTCTAATAAAAAGAGATCCTACGTACAATACTATATACTTCATCCCTCCTAGAACATAATAACTATCATTTTTAAGAATCCACACATTCTGAAGATAAAATGTTCAAGTTACCCATAAGGTGTTTCTACTTCTAGAAAATGGTTCTCATGGAGTCCTCCAAGTATCAAAACACAATTAGCTTCTAAAAAATACTAATTTCATGAATATTTTTTAACGTTTTTGAATGTTTTTTTAATATACAATCCTATGAATTTAAATGTTTTCTTTAATATTGGGAGCATTAAAATTTAGTATTAACTGAGACTAAAAATAGTAAACTAATTTGAGGTTGAGTTTTAGAAAATATTATATTCATTATATTGAAAATTTAAGATTGTATTTATATTTTTCATAGGTTTTTAAAAATATCCAGTTGGTTAATGCCTCAACCAAGGTCCACATGCCAGATAGGCATCCCATAAGGGGTCACCCGGCCATATAGGCCTATGGGACAGACAACACAACAGTGATATAAGCATCCATAGAAGATCCAGCCAGTGTGGGGCCTGTGTGGATAAAATACACTGGTCAATATAGTGGTTCTATGACCAATGAGATCAGCCCCATGATGGTGAAACCCACAAACCGATGGGAGGATGGACTCACCAGAACATGAAAGTGAACGATGAGGAGTGGGAGTCCTTCGAATCCTACACGACTTCATTGCAGTGTGGTTTTATGTAATTAATATTTAATCCATCACATTTGTACACCACTATCTAGATGTGGGGTGAAAATTTTTACATGTTACTAGCCATTGTTCAAAAAAATCCCACTCAAATTCCCTATCCAATTCTACCGAAACATAATTGGACATTTTACTCCACTAGTTCCCCCCTTATTTATTGGCCTACCACAACTTCCATCTTTGGGATCCTCCATTATCATTAGAAAATATCTATATGATTGATCTTTCCCCCACAATCAAAAGACCTGGATTCCATGGATTATATCATTCACCCTCAATAACCTCCAAGATTATCTATTTCGACATTGTCACACCTCAGCTACTACACTAGTATGTTGAGTAACATTGATGGACTTCATTGAGTCTACAAGATCCACCGTTAGATCCAATGGTTCCTTGTGATCCATTTTTGCTTATTTTTTTCAATTGCGACTCACGAAACACTATTTTATCCAATGGTTCCTTAGGGTCCACCATTGGTGATTTTTTCCAAAGGTGACTCATGCGCCCCTGTAGGAGGCAATTGTTACTCATGATCCAACATTTAAATAATGGTGAATCAAGATCCACCATTAGAATAATGAATATTCATGACCCACTGTTGTGTCCAATAGTGACTCATGAGTTATTTTTGAGTTGATTTTGTCTCACGAGCCACTGTTTAGCGGTTTCCTCCACTTTCCAAATCATCAACAATCGCTTCATGAAAACCACTAGTAATTGACCATTTAAGATACCACTAGGACAACCTAAACTCACCTTCTATAACTAAGAGCCACAAGTTTCTACTATTTATGAGTAGGGGTCATCTTTTCTGAAACCCTTTCGCTATTTTTTAACTTCTAGACTCATTTGGACACTGTGAATCCCAGATGAGGTTTGGTGAAAGACATGGCTTCTCTCTATTACCTTGCCACCAGGATCACATTTCCATTCCACCATGAAGAATTTATCAACTTATACAGTCATTGTGAATTCCAAATGGGTTTTGATGGGTACTGCGAAATCCTAAATACACCCATTTTATTCAAAGAATCTATACTATCATACAACATGTGCTACCCTGTTGGACCCATCCACACCCTTGATGCACGCCATCGATATTCTTGGGAGAGGACTTAAAAAATCCCACATCTAATGTGATATTTTTAATCATATAATCAATTAGAGTGTTTTTAATATTGTCACCCTAAGTCTCATGGGTCCTAATGATTCATAATTTAATTGATTTATGAAAATGGGGAGGAAGAGCTAGAATTTAATTTTTTGTGATCTTTCTCTAATAGATTTGTGAACTCTATAAATATAGGGGTCTATCATCTAGAGAAGGGGGAGATATGTCAATGATAAATAACTCATTGATTTTGGAAACTCTATTTGAACTGATGTATTTGCATTTCCGCTTCCATAAATTTTTCTTCCTCATATTCCCCATTGATTCCATTTTAAGGGAGGTTTAGACCCTATTATTATTGGGTGAAGTGTGGGTGACATGTTTTGGTTATGGAGTCATAGTTATATAAAAAAATTTCAACAAATTTTGTTTTATTAAAAGGTTTAAATTTATGAATTTAGAGATATAATAGGAAACAATTTTGTTTTATTTCAATACTAAACATTCAAAAATTTCCCTGATAAAATAATTCTATTCTCACTCTTATTTTTATAAAATCACACTTATTGGGTTATTAAATTTCTGGTAGAGAAGAAATTAGTGATTTTGAAACACATGGGGAGTAATTAGTGGTCTAGTATGATCACATAGGGTACTCAATTGTGGATTTGGAAGTTACAAGGTGGTTTGAGAGAGATCTACTGTTAATTTCCCAATAGGAAGTAGAATAGTGAAATTATAGAAAAAGGGAGCATTATTCTAACTATTTGTAAATTTCTAATCAATGGAAGAAAACAATAAATGATTGATAAACCATTAATTAAACTAATTAATAAAAATAATAGAATCCATTTTAAAAAGGTACATGATAGCACTACAAGAATGAAGCCACTCCTAAATCCTAGAAACTCTTCACTTAAATTATTTATACAAAACTAATTTCCTTGATTCCAAGTCATTAAAATTTTTGTACATAATTTTAATTTTTTATTTATGACATATTGATTTAAGACACCACTCTTTGGAGATTTTATAGTCCATATATAAAAAAATTATGTTTAGAAAAAACCCCATTATTGGGTGGAGTCAAAACATGGCATCATTTCATGGGAAGAGGTTTTAAATCATACCCAATAAAACATGAATGACTAAGAAATCCAACAAATAAATCTTAGAACCTGACCACGTGATATAGAGAACTGTTATATCCAGGCATATGAATCATAACCTTGAAAACCATTTTTTTAAAAATCATGTTAGACATCTCAAGTGAAACATTATGTGCTCAAATTGAGAAAAATAACATGGAAATGAACACACAACAAACCCTAAGTGACAGACTTGCCCTAAAATTTTTAAATCATATTAATCAGATGATAATGAATATATAACAAAATGACTTTGAATTATGAGTAAATATGAATCTTTTATTACCCATGTTTTAGGGACTCGTTGGAGACGACCCAAAATGGAACATCCAAGAGTTCTGCTATGTTTGAACAAGCTTCAAGACAAGAATTTTGGAGGAAGAATAAATCATATTCTGGAAATCCCCTTTTCACAAAAGGAGATTCTAAATTATAGTTTTACTACCTACAACCAATAGAGATCCATGATTGGGATTATCAATAAATGATTTTTGTATATAGATTATTCCCAGCCTCTTAAAGCACTGTAATTAGGAAAACGTTCTATTCCATCAGAAATGATACAAGATAAAAACTCTACGAATATTTTGAATGATTTAAAAAATTATGTGCAATTTTTCATCACCATGTTATGTATTATCACCACTTATTAATATTATTCTACCAAGGACTCTTGTAAAATTAGTGACACCTCCTGGATGAATTATTGAGATAATCCATGATTAATAATTCACTTATGGAAGATATTATCCAAATTGAAAATATTCCTCAAAATTATTATCAATTTGGAACAAGAGGTATATGAACAAGAGGTATATATGAGGTAAAATCTTCTGAATCATCACTATTATATGAAACTATACTATAAGAATTAATAAGCCGTGTGAGGTCAATTGCAGAAAAATATGTGAATGAACAACCGACCTCGCCTCATGTATGTGGTTTATTTCCATCATTCCATCACTTTACTTATTAGTGTACATTGGTATAGGGTATGAAGAGTTATGGTGATACGTTCAAATAAACATGTTTTCACCATAACAACCATGAAGGGAAGGCCAATCAAAATAAGGATACGAACTCCATAAAAGTCAGACCCAACCCCCTTTTTAGAAACAATTCCATAATCCAACAACTTCTAATATCCATAAATGTATCAATAAAAACATGACCTAAAAACCACATTATTTAAAAAAGTACAGAAAATAGTCATTTACTACACCACTAGTGGAATAGAGGTGTGGGATGTCAATGGTGGAGATTAAAAATATAATAAATGATTATTTAAATATATTTGAGAAACTCAGGGACATGCTATCAAAAAAGCTAGGAAAACTCAAATATTATAAAATCCCCAACCCAGTGTAATGTGAGAGAATTATCACTATAATTATTGGAAAAGAGATCCAATCAGTAGAACCCAATTAATTACAAGAATAAATAGAATATATAAATTGCACAAATTTTGGAAAACATATATAAGAGAAAATTGCATCACCTTGATAATAGGTCTTGGAGTGAGAGGAAGTACCGAAGACAATATTTAGTATGGAAATTATAGAAAATAATTTTTATATATAGTAAAGGTAGAAGAAATACATCCCCTTCTAGTACCTACCAAGATTTAAAAATTCCTAAATATTGAGGAAGAACAACATCAAAAAGTGATCCATGAGACATGTTAAAAGGATGAAGTTAATATATCCCTCTTGGAATCTATATGTAAAATGAAAAAATACACCAAATTTCTGCAATATATTTTCAAAAAAAAAATAGTTTGGATGAGAATTAATGAATCAATCTTAGAAAAAAGTGCTTTAGGCATGATCACACCACCATTAAATGAAACAATTAATGACTCAGGGACATTATCTATTACATGTACCATTGGTTCATTAAAATTTTTTTATTCCTTGTGTGATCATGGTTTTTACATTAATTTATGGTCTAACATTGTATTTTCAACCTTGAAAATATTTCAAATGAATCCCACCAAGTTTTGTTCCCAATTAGATAATAGATTCACTATACACATAGCTGGAGTTTTGGAGGATGTGCTATTTAAAGTTTTTAGATTGATTATTTTAGTGGATTTCTATGTGCAAAAAATGAAGGTAGATTAATCTCTCAGGCATTTTTGCAAAATTTTGGAAATTCTATTACTAAACACAGCCATAAAGATCATTATTGTACATAAAGGAAGCTAACAATGGAGTTGGGACATAGTAAGGTATACTTTAATGTTCTTAACTCCAAGGGGAATCATTCAAATTGTGAGCCAATCATTCCCATTAGTCATAAATAATGTATTGATCCCATGGAAGACTCGGTTATACATAGATAATTTCAAGTCGTAGGAGATAATAATACTATTTAAAACACCAAAGAACAAGTGAATCCTATAAAATCTATATGTTATTCTCAAGTATAAATAACATCTAAATTATGTGATAATTTTATAGTGGAACCTGATATGATACCATTTTGTAATGAAATTCATGATTTGGAAGTAGGAAATTTTAATTCAATTTCATTTTCAGAATAACCCCCAATCTTGGAACTAAAATCTCTATATTGGGACTTAAAATAGTTATATCATTTAAAAGGATAAAAATTTACAGTTATCATTAGTAAAAACCATCCCCATAACCATGAGAATATTTTTATTGACCTTTTGTAAAGAAACATTCAACACATTGGATGGATCCTTGAAGACATCCTTAGAATTGACCCCATGGTTTATTCAAAAATATTTTTTTGAGGGACAAACTAGATTAGTTTGGAAACCCCATAGGATTATGAACTCCACCATTATTGATCAAATTATAATATATATATATATATAATATTGGTCTCCGATATTATATACTAAATTTTGACACATAGAGGGTGAGCTCTATTAACGAGCTTCCCATTAAAATGGGTTTCATAATGGGAAAAATTAGAATAATTAATTAATACCTATGAGATTACGAAACATTACTATTGTAAGAATTAAAAATAGAAACATGAATCAAGTTTCCCAAAAATATCACTTTACCATCCCATTCATAGATAAAATTAAAAAAGGTAGGTCTGTAGGACCAATTAATGTTTCTTACATGGATTCTATAGTTATTTTCAGCTACACATTGCCCGAGAAGACCAAGAGAAAAAAACCACCGACACTATTAGAACCTCTTCATACATGAGGATGCCTTTCAGATTTTTTAATTCCCAACGTACCTTCAAATGGTATTTTTTGATTATTCTAGTATATCACATGGAGGACTTCTGTGAGGTATTTTTGGGAGACATTACTAATTTGGGGAAATAATTAGATCATTTCTTGGGGTACATGGAAATTTTTTTAAATCCTTAATAGAGAAAAAATATGTTTTGAAATTTGATAAGTGTTATGTTATAGTTGAAAAAGGGATATTATTGGGTCATTTAATTTCTAAAAAAATCACTGATGTCGATAAATCTAATGTTGATGTAATGAATTCGTTTCAATATCCCACCCGTGTAAGACATATTAAATCATTTTTGGGCCACGTGGGTTTTCATATGTGTATTCATCCATAACATTAGGATGATTTATCTAACCCATTAAAAGATAATTTTAAAATAATCCAAATTTTTTTAATGATGATTGTATAAGGGAATTTCACGATCTAAAGGAAAAGTTTGTTACCCCACCAATTATGCAACCACCAGACTAGGATCAGGCATTTGAGTCGATATGTGATGCCTTAAAACAAGCATTTGGATCCTTCATACACCAAATAATTTAATGAATACAAAAAATTCATAATATATTCCCTAAGAACATTAGATATGACATAGCTAAATTACAAAAACATCAAAAATTAATTCTTTATTGTTGTATTTTCATTAGAAAAAATTTTAACTTATTTACTAGGAAATAATGTGATTTTATTTTCTTACCACGCATCACCTAGGTATTTTATAAAGATGTTTTATGAAAAACCATGGATGGTGAGATGGATAATACTCTTAATAATTCTTCTTAGAGATCAGGAATTGGAAGAGAGCTTAGAAAAAACTACAAAATCACCTTAGTATACTCGTAAATATTGTTCAAAAAGACATTCAAGAACCTAGCCTTCTCAATCATCACATACATGGTGAGAAATTATGCATAGAGGAAGGGTATATACACTGGCATGCTGATTTTGTGAATTATTGCACCACCTATACGGTATCTTATCACCTAAAATGTCATAAAAATAATTATCTTCATACTAATTCCTGATTCTATATTTTGGAAGATCATTTCCTGTGGAAAATATATAACTTTCCTCTCATAGTTATGTGATTAATTTCATGTTAAATAAAATATCAGTTCCAATTTATTCATAATTTTTTTGTTGGTCACTTCAGACCACATAGAAAGTCTTGGAATGTGTTGAAATCTGGAATTTATTGCCAATATTATTTAAAAAGGCTCAGGAATTTTGTAAAAAAAACTTGAGGAGTGTCAATATTATAGATATATTTCAAAAATAATGTAGAAGTATCAATAAACCATCATTTTTTGTGAAATATTTGATGTATGAGGTATTGATTTTATGGGACCCTTTCCATTATCTTGTGGAAATTGTTTCATTTATCATGTTGTGGATTATGCATAAATGGGTGGAATATAAGGCCTAAAAAAAATAATTTTCCATTTTTTTCTATAATTTTGTCAGGAATAACCTTTTTATAAGTTTGGAGTTCCAAGGGCCTTCATATATTACCAAAAGACTCATTTTCTCAATATGAATATAAAGCCTATGCTTAAAAAATATGTGGTGCACCACAAAACGTACACACCTTATCATCCTCAAACTAAAGGCCAAGTTGTGGTGTGCAACTAGGAGATCGGTGGTATTTCAATGAAAATTGTCAAAAATCAACAGAATTATTAGATCCAAATACATAAAACACCTTATGGTATTATACGACAACATTCAACACACATATATGTATGAGCTCTTGTAGGATGGTTTTTGGGAAATGTTGTCATATTCCAGTGGAACTAGAGCACCAAGCCTATTGGGTTGTAAAAGAGAATAATTTTGATTTGGTGAGTGGTGGGAAATAAAGGAACCTCTAAATATAATAACTAGATGAAATCATTAGATATGATTTTTAAAATTCATGAAATTACATGTACAGAACCATAGTGTCACATGAAAATTTTGTCTTAAAAAATACCTTCTATCCATGTGAACATGTCATACAATATAATTCTAGACAGAAGTTAGTGCCCGGTAAAATTTATTATAGGTGGTAAAGACCTTTTATAGATAGTAATGTGTATCCCTTCAGTGCATTCCATATTTAGGCGGAAGAGGATGTAAAACCATTCACTATTAATGTGAAGAGATTGAAATTGTTCCACGAGAATATAGTTCAATAACTAGTGCAAGATCATAGACATCACAAACCCATTTAAAAATTGCTCTTCAGAGGTTTTTTTGATCCAATGACATTATCCAAATTCCCTTACGGTAGTCAACCAGAGTCCTAATATTTTCCTTGGATTTATTATTTGGTCACATTTCCCTTCATACCCTGGTTAGTGTTTTTTTACAGGACCACCATGAAGGAAGTCAAGAGTAAACCCTATTATTTGGTAGTGAATTAGATAAAAATGTGCATGTGAATAAGGTATTTTTTCTATAATTATTTATCTTAATAACTTTTTGTATGTTTATTAAAATCTATTATGAAATTGAAATTAAAATAATTGGGGTAAACATGAAATTATACACCCACACATGATTTTATTATTTATTTGACTTATATAGGAGACATATGTTCTTAGAAACCCTATTATATCATGTTTTAGATTTAAATTATAATGATATAGAATGAGTAATATATATAATTGAATTATTATAGTGAAGCAATAATATTGAAATTATGACTCATGATTTAATAGAATTAGTTGATTCATTTAATGAAATTTACCTATCAATTTTCATTCTTCAAATTTATGAAATATATTCTAACTGATTTTTTATTATTAGTCATTCCCTGAGTGATTTTACAAAATCAAATTTCCCATTATCATTATGGTTTCATTACAAATTACAATCTATTTCTCATTATCATTTTTCGTCAGTGATCTTTGTACTTGTCACCTACTAAAATGATTTTGTTAACTTAAAAATTTATTCCCTCAAAAACACATTTAAAATGACTGGTTTTTAGAGACCCATTTTTTAAATTCATAGACATTAAAATACATTCGTGAAAATATTAAAACATAACAAATATGTATGCCCAAAGACCGTATTAGTTTCGTGACTTTGGAATCTCAGAAACAAAATCTTCAAATCAAAGTGAAAGATCTTCAACCTCTTCCATAAAGATCTTCCTATTTTGTTTTATTACCTAAAACCTTGAATTATAACATGGGGAATGGAAAACATTGAATGGGTGATTTCAAATTATTATTAATGGAAGGCATGCAGAAAAAAAACAAACCATATACATATGAAAGTGAAATCATGAACATAAAGTATAAACATAAAAATCATGAGTCGTGAAATAAATCTTGTAGTACATAAAGAATAGATCATGAAGAAAAAATAATCATGAAAAAATAGAATGGTAATAAAACATGTAATTGGGGAAAAACATTAAGAACATGATATGATTTCTATAGTATCCCAGGCATTGCGGCCAAGACCATCATTGTAGACAACGCCCATTAATGAACTGGGTTTACTTGCCATTCCAAACCTATATTACTGAACCAGATTTACTTTTCATTCTAGTCATGTCTATTTCATGAGATATAAATTTTTACCCTATGAATTGGTGGGAGATATAGGTTCCACCAATCTCATAATGAAACCATTATTATGTGTTCCACAAAATCATAAAGCCTACATCATAACATAACCCATGTAATAGAATAGGATAATTAAACAACAATCTATCATAACATAATCCATATCAGATAAAATGACTTCATAAAAATAAATCCATCATAACATAATAAAATAAATTTAATAATAGGTATAGAAACAAAACCATATATCATCATAAATGGAAAATAATTTTGATAAAACAATTGAACTGAGTTCCTCAAAAAAAATATCCAATCTTTTTTAAAATAAATTTCTGTTCTCAACATCTCATAAAATTTTAAAATAAAATAAGTTAATTTAAAATAAACTTGGAAAAATTTAATTGAAGCTTCATGTAAATAATTTTCTATTAAAGAATAAAAATTCGTTCATGACATATAAGTTAAAAACATTCTTCTCGTACTTTGTCTGAAAAAGTCAAAAAGTATCTCGTACTGAAACTGAAAAAAGATTTGTTTCATATATTTTAATATAAATTCACAATTAGGTATAATTAGATATAAAACATTGTAGGAGGATAGAAATAATATTATATATTTAGGAAAAATGGATGTGGATGATAAATATTCCCTAATAAACACTGAAGTATAAACAATCTTGGATAAAATTTAGATTGTGAAATTTTCCCTTACCTTGTGTCCAATTTCTTCTGTATGTGTCTGAGACTCAAGTATAGTGGGTTTAAACAGATTATTAACTTGTAATAGAACCATAATAATATTTATTATATAAGTTATTATTCACTTACGACTTTATATTACCCCTTCATTTTTCATTTCCTTGTTAAAGCAGCGTTTTGGGTAAAATCGTTTCATTTATCGTACGTGTTTGGACTTGTAATTATTTATATGATTACATAGATCATGATTACATACATCCATAATTTAAAAAATTATTTATATATAATATATATACATAATATAAATATATATAATAGATTGATAAATGGGATGAAATACACCATTCCTGGAGACAGTAGTCCGTACGTACGCATGAACACTGTTTTCGTTTCCTTATTAAATTGAATCGATTTATGTAATTAACTTATGAATAAATCCAGTTTCATTATTATGTCATATATTTCATGATTATTTATTATATATACTTTATTGTCATTCTTTAATGGTTAACATGTAGAAAGAATCTCATCGCATCATGGAGACGTTTATCCGTATCTACGCATGAGCGATGATATCGTTCCCATAAATATTGAATGGAATTGGAGTGGATGATATAATATATCAGAATAATTATAATGTTGTAATAATCATATATAGTTATTATTTCCACCATTACACCCATCCATGTATGATGCTGTTGGAAAAATAGATTACACCATGACGTGGAGACGGTAGGCCGTACGTACGCACGCGCGGTGATTTTATTTTTCGTAGGATGGATAGAATGTGAAGTAGGATTGTTTCATATTTATAATAACATATTAGTATATTATTAATTCCTATTTTATTACAGTAAAATTAAATTAATAAACAATAGGAAGTAGAATAAGAAATAAATTTCAAAAAACCAGTAAAGGATTTTACCTCTTCTTCGACGATCCTCTTTTAAACCTCCTCTTAGGGAACTAAAGTTGGTCTTTAATGAATTCCAGGACCACTAGTATGTTTCTGGGGAAGTGGAGAAGAGAAATTGATATGTTTTCTTAGTTCTTTAAGGCTCATAATGTTGTGAATTGTAGAGGGAGGAGGTGCCATTTTATAAGGGAGGAGAGGGGCAGTTTTGGAAACCTCTAAAATATTAATTTATAATAAAATCAATCACCACATTAAAACATAAAAAAATGAATCAAATTATAATATTAGATGATATTGGATTGTAAAATACTCATCCATTAATATTTAGTAATGTTGGAAATTTATTTTAAACATTATCAACTTGATTTATCCTTATTTAATATTTTTAATTTTATTTGTTGAAATAATAGTCTAAATTTTAAAGTATTATAAATAATTACATATGTGTTGTGAATTGTCAATAATTGGATACTTTATGACATTTTATACCATAAAAATTTTAATATATAATTTTTAAATATTTTTGTGATTTTTAAACAATTTAATAATATGATATGTTTTTTAAATAACAATAGTGTCAATTTTAACACTATTCATTTATTTGAATTTAAATAAAATCCACACAGAATATATATTTTAACCAAAATATTAAATATATTCATAAAATGTAATATATATCTATAAAATTCTTCGATCACATTAAATAGTTCATATAATATTTATTTCAATATTATTAAAACCATTTATTTGATATTTCAATAAATAAAATAATTTCTACATCACTATTGTGTTATTATTAATGATAATCATTTAATCACAAAAAATATTAAATAAATTAACATGATTTATATAATTTTATTATATTTCTTGATACTATTTATATTCTTATGTTTTATGAATTTTATCACCAAATTAAAATTATTACACATATAAGATATAAGAGAGTGACATGTTGTCACTTTCATTGGTTTTAAAAATAATTACATCATTTTCATTGCAAAAAGTCCATGAAATTAATATATTCCGACCATTAGGTTAGATGGGTATTCATTAATTCATCAAATATAATTTTATCAGGTGTTAAGGTAATTTTATTATATTATTTTCACACTTAATTAACTGATTTACATTTAATTGGGGTAAATAAAATTTACCTTTGTTACTATTCATAAATCCCAAAAATAAAAAGTAGCCTATTAACATATTTTAGACCTAATGATTCCAAATATGGAATCCAATTTTCCAAATTCAAGACACAGAAGAAGCAAAAATTAATTTATAATTAATCCCGTTGTTGAAAAAATGGGTTTTTGATCAAAACATTGCAAAAGATTAAAATGATATTACATATGAATTCAATGTAAAATTAATGATAATGACATAAATTATATTAAATGGTTGAAATATATGCTATTTATAATTTCAAACAATTATAAATTATAATTTAACCATATAAATTATCTCGATGAAAAAATTTATTTTTAATTAAAATTTAGTGAATTTTTACTATTCATCAAAATTTGAATGTCATCAGAAACATATCAAAACATTATCCAACGTAAATTTTTATATCATGACTCACAATAAGAAATTTATTTTTTAATATTGAACTTATAATCTTGTCAAAACTATATTTACAATGGGTGCGCCATCAGAATGTGACAAAACAATATTTTTTTAAAAATACTACCATTATACGAAAAATTGATTTTGTTCTCATACCATGTTCTAGAAAATGTGTAAGATGAATTATAATGTTATAAAAATCAAAATACAGTTAATATTATTCACAAAATCTAGTTCATAATATTATTATAATATATCATAGTTTAGTGAAACTCAGTATTGTGTAACACACAAGCTATCAAGAAAGGTCTCTATTGAATGAAATGCAAGCCTAGTCAGGGTTGCATGTAGTGAAAGCTTTCTTTGGTGTTGCATATAACATAATCAAAACATAGTTCATTTATAAGTAGATCAAAATCTATAATTGGTGTTCTGTAAAATGAATTTTATTTGAAATAAATGGAGATTGTGTGCAACACAAGCCACGAATAGTGTTGCGTATACTACAAATTAATATAATGTTATGTATAGCACAAGATAATCTTGGTGTAGCATAAAAAAAATACATCAATGAAATTAAAAGGAATATTTCACATAAAATCTCATGTTGTTACATGATCCTTGTTTTAGAAAGATATTCTCAATAATTTCCCAACATTACAACAATCTTTGTTTATACAATAGAAACCATGAGTGAAATTTTTAGTATTTATCCATGTTCCAAGCCATTTTTATGCATTAATACCCTCCTCTTAGTATTATTCATGATATTTTAAGGATTATGTGTAGGGGTGAAGGGATTCATGGTTGAAGGGATGAAATATATCATAAATAAGATATGAGTGGTTATTACAAGTTGTTGTTGGAAAATGTCTTTGATTCATACATTTTACCCATTATTTTTTCCATATATAATAAAAAAAGATAAATCAACAAAAAGAAAAAAAACGAAAAATTGGGATGTGATATGATAAAAAACCACCATCACTAGAAAAATGTTTTTATCATATGTGTTTAGGTCATGAATTTGTGGTTAAATTTAATCCTTACTTTCAAAAAATTGAAAAAATATTATAAATGAAAAAAAGTCTTTATAGTAGTGAAAAATATGCCAGGATGCACAAATAAATCGTTACTTTTTTCTTTAACCATAACCATTACATTATGTTTTGGGGGAAGTGGGACTTCGTATAATTTTAAAGGATGAATATGATTGATCTGAAACTTTTGATACCATGCTCTATACATTATTAGAAAACCCCCCTTCAAGGGCCTTAATTTTTAAACATAACTTCATATCAACATTAATACATATTTTTTATGATCCATTATTGGAAACCCCTCATAATTTCATGTTCATTTGGTATTTAAAAAGTGGGTAAAAGAGATCCTTTACAGGACTATTTATAAGGAGTGAGTTCTCAAGATATGAGCATAGCTCCAATTCAATTATATCAAGAGATAAGACTAAAAAGATTCAAAGGGAAGGAAAATCATGATTTGTAATGTTCAATGATAATAAATTTATAAACTCGAATAAAATAAAAAATAACTTCCACCATTTACAAATGGGATAAATTTAGATTCATGAATTGATTATTTGTTTCATTAATGGGAAATGTAATATATAATTTATGTTAATTTTTAAAAAATATGATTGGACATGGAAAATTGGTTGATTTTATAAGTTTGAAAACATAATAAATGTAACATTATATCCCTCTATTTATTAATTTTGAGACTCATTGACTAAGGAAAAGGGTTTTTAATGTGTCGGGGTTCTGACACATACAAATTTCATGCTTATTTTTTATTGTTTTTCAATGATTTTATAATTTGTTTTAAGGTAAACCCCCATGATTTCCCATGATTCATTAAATAATGTTGAAATTGAAATTTCTAAATAAAATGGCCTGAAAATAGTAAATTATTTATGAATTTATGTGGGTAATTTGTGTTCTAGATTATATAGAAAATTTACCAAAGTCATAATATTTTTATAAATTTTATAAAAAAACCCCCAGCATTTCCAGCCCTCAACCATGGCACATAAACCACATAGGTATAAGGTTCCAGCCTTAAAACTTATCATAATATATAATTAAATGAATAATTCACATTTAGGATGTTTTCAGGTTAAGAGTTTTAGAGAATTAGGACATAAATATTACATCTCAAAAGATTATATAGTAGAAACATCTACACAGTTTCCATTTTTTTTACAAAACATGAACTATTAAAAAAGGAGTCATGTCTAGTTCCATATTTAAGATAACATGACTTTTCCATGATCCCATCCTTGACCCTATTACACATTATGTCCTATGGAAAACATTTCAAAATCATAGGGTGAGCATAAAAAGCTCAGTAAGGGATACACAAAGATTGAATACTGTTAGTTTTTTATAATATCAAGTAAACCATGAATACTTTACTACAAGTAATACTTTTCAGCTTTATGAAGTAGTAAATACTTTTCATTGAATAAAATATCATTACATACCAATTTTGTATCCAAAATTTTACCATAACACCCATATAAAGAACACATAACATATAATGGTTATTTGGGACATAAACATACATAAATGGAATAACCATACGGTCGACATCCACCCATATCACTAAATGGAATAGCCATACAGCCAACTTCCAAACCCAATGCATTGGAGGTTATAACGTAACCACCTATCCTAGTATTCACGGAACCACCCTTCATATGGTTTATCACATAACCTCCCATCAAATGTCAAAGTACCATAATAACACATAAAATATTTAAAATATAAACATTTCACTAATAACATGTCATTTTCAATCACAAGATGTAATTTCCTGATATTAAAATAATCAATACATTTTCAAAAACCATTTATAAATGATTTTTGAATCAAAGTGTCCCGTACGAATTTGATGATTTTAATGGAATTATAATTTTAAAACATTAATTTCCATATAAATAAATACTCAAACCCATTTTTAAAACATGGACATTAAAGATAATGATTTGGAATAATAAATCATTAATACATTTAAAAATGATATTTTTTTAAGAGTTTTGAACAAAACGAGAGACTCTTGAATACAAATAATTACGAAATAACATATAATCAGAACATTATAATATCATGAGAATAAATGGATTAATGATATAATATGTCAAAGGATAGTATATACACCATATAAGAGTTAATTGGTGCATAAAAACAATGAAGCCTCAATGGAAATGTTAATTGAGATGAAATCCATTACAAAGATGGTATTCATAAATTATAATTAAATCAATCTCTTAATTATGTGTGAAAAATATAAATACTCAAAATATAAGTGGATGTTAAGTGTAAAACAATAATAGGTCATTAAAAAATATTCATTGGATGTCATATTCAATAACTACAAGTTGAACCCAAAGAATCGAAATTGGGTTAAGAAGTTCCCTTGTAAATATTCGACAGCCTAACGTCATCACATTAAAATTTAGAAAAAGAGTTGATGAGACAAAAAGTGTATGTCATCACTTGGAAATAAATTTAAATCAATAAGGATATAGATTAACATATCCCAACATAAGAAGATGTAAATTAAAATACATAACAAATAGAAGTCTTTTAAAAAGAGGAGGGTGAAAGTTTCCCTTACAGATTTGGTAACTTAGAAAACATATGCCTCATTAAAGAAGGATAATACTATGAAGACGTAAATACTCATAAATTAAAGTATCATACACAAAAAATACAATAATGGGTAGTACATACACCACACAAAAGGTAGTAATGGAAAATATAGCATTAATCTCATGAGGATAAAAATTGAGATGAAAACCCCTGACCACATTGTAATCAATCGAGTCGTATGACCCAAAGTTAATAACCACCAAATGAATCACAGAATACCATGAATGTGATGATATTCATGATAATATATATGAAAAGTAAGTACTCAATAATCCACATGCAATAAATAAGTGGAAAACAATGGAAATCTCACAGAATTAAAAGTGAGATAAAAAAATCCCTTACGAAAATTCGGCAGCCAAACATCGCCACATAAAACATCCAAAAATTGATTGAGGAGATCAAAAAGGGTCTCTCAACATATGGACATAAAAAGTAAATTAAGAGGAATATAAAAGGACGTCCCCCAAAATAATAAATAAGATCTTAAAATAAGTGACATAAAAGAGAGAACTTAAAAGAAAGAGAGATGTCAGATCCCTTACCTCGTGTCCGACATGACTCGATCGTTCTTTAATCTCCATTAATTTGGGTAAGTCTATTTGGTTTGAGCAAAATGACTTTTTGAAGTGACTTATTCCCAAATTAAGGCTTTTAATAGGAGGATAAGGATGTATGGAGCCTAATAGGGTAGAGTTTGGATGAGCCAAATGGCTTGAGAGGTGTGAGGAATTGCATAGAAGTTGTCTCCTTTTATAAGGGAGAGGAGGGGCTCTTTATGAAAGTGTCAAAATATTATTTTATTATAAACTTATCTTAGGTTTCAAGAGGTCAGAAACACATTAATATCAAAGATAAGATGACCCATATTCAAAATAAAATCATCCAATATGAATTGGATAGGTTTTGGATAATATTTTAATCATTATAATCTTATTTATTTAAATCATTTATTAATGAGGTAAATACTGCATCATTATTCTGTCATAAATAATTTAATTTATTTGATGTCTAAAAATTATAAAAAAATACAATGATGTAGGAAATATTTTTATACTTCCAATTAATATTTATAGTGGAAAATATAATTTATATATCCCCTTCTAAAAATTAACTTACTAAAAGATATTTTCTTTTTTTTCTTTTTGACTTTACTTTATGTTAATTAATCTAAATTTCCATTATCACCCCCAAGTGGCCAAATGAGTCCCAAAATCAACCCAAAGATGCCCATTGTCGTCCATGACTCTTCCAATAATGGTATGACAAGTGTTAAGGTAATTTTGAAATATTATAATATTCTTTTTACTTTGAATGACCCTATTTACCTTTAGCCGCGGTAAATAAAAGCCAAAAGTTACTATTCACCAAAAACTATTTTAATCTTAATGAACCAAGTTTTACTTCTTGATAACAACCATGTATGTCAGATTTTGTTAATTCAATTCATAGAAGTGGTAAAATTTCATTTAAATGAAAAAGTCATTTTTTAACTACCACTAAGTGGTTTCACTATTCATAAAAAATTGATGTTTTTTCAGAAAAATACAAAATATTAACCCTAAGCTATATTTGATATTCCGAATTCAAAAATGATGTCTATTTTTTCGAATTTAAAAAATATAAGTGGAATTAATTAATTTTATAATTAATTCCAGCTATCAAAACAAATATCGTGTTTTTAAGAAACAATAACTATCAAAAAATTGATACTTGTTTATGTCCAATTTCATAGTGAAATTAATTCCAATGACCAAACTTGAATTAAATGGTAAAATTATATTTTAATTTCACTTTAAAACCAACTAAAAATATAGTTTAACCATATAAATAAATAATATTAAAAGGCACTTTTGAATTAAAATACAATATTTTTCACTATTCATTAAAAATTGAACTTTATCGGAAAAATTCCAAAAATTTACAAAAAGTAAGTTTTTACTTCCCCATTATAAAGAAGGATTTTATATGGTAATATATTGTGTATTAATGTGAACAAAACTATATTAAAATAGGGGTTTGTATTAAAAGGTGAAAAATCAGCCATTTAATGTAAATTATGCTTAAAATTAGATTCATTCACATTTTAAGCCTCTAAAATTTATAGGATAAAGGTAAATACATTTAATAAACATGTATAATCATATTTTAGCTACTTTTATTCATTCCCTACAATAAAATGGCAAGGTGTTAACTACCTTTTAAAATAATAATATATTATTAGTGTGCAACGTAAGATTTCAAAGAAACTCGTTGTTGCGTATCAGGTACACTTTCGAACATAGAAACAATTTTAAAGTAAAATTAATATTTAATTAAAAAATTAATAAATATTGTAAATTAATATTCTTTATTAACATAGAATGTTACATCCTTCCCACGCTTTTGGGAATTGTATCCTCGAATTTTTATAATTTTGGCTCGGAAACATTATTGAATTTCCCATATCGGAAAAAAGAGTCAATAAAAATTTCACATTAAAACAAAGAAAGAGAAGTACAATGGTCACCCGAGTTAACCCATACTACGATTCCATGAAATCATGGATATAGAGGAGAAAACAAAGGGTCATGTTCTAATAGAGAGTGATAAGAAACATGATTAGGAGAAAGTCAACCACAAGAAAATCACTAACTTATTATGTGTGTAAACGGTCTTTGATTACCCAGATGGAAACGTAAACCAAAAAAATTTTTGTTTTACATTCCATTTCATAATTTTGACGAATTAATCCTCAACATTGAATTAATACATAAAGAAATATACTTACCTTCAAGTAGAGTTTCATCTTGTTATAAGTTTCTACCAAAACTAATCATTTCTCTAAACAATGAGAATTCAAAAAGACTTGGTCACATCAAAAGCATAAGAATCATCTTCTAGAAAATCACATAATCCAAAAAAGGTGAACAATCTATTTCCCTTGTATTTATACATTAACAAAAATTGTTATTACAAGATCAGATAGTCGCCAAAAGGATAATCCTTTTTAAAAATAATTACTACTCCTAATATCCAAAATTCCACAAAAAGAACCCAAGGATCAAGAAAGACCATTAAATAAATAGTTTTCCAGAAAATTATTCAAAGTAATTAAATCTATGACTGAAACCCAAATATCTGAAGGATTTAATCACATATTCTTCCAAGTTAAATCTTTACATTTATCTCCAAATAACATCAGTTACTCTAAAAGTATCATACTGAAAAGTAATTAACCTAATCACATATCCTCCATGATAGGTTATTTGTTTCCATAGAAAACCCAAAATAAACTTATTCGTGATTCATAAGATCATATAACTAAAAATGATTAGACATTATAACCAGGGACTTCACGTAGTCTAGTGGTAGTCAATAATACCAGTCGTACTTTGGTGTGGGTTCCATTCCCGCAGCTTTGTCCGACGCGACGGTTTTTCACACGGTCTGCATGTTGTCCTATTTCAAAAACTACATAATTTTATAACATTCCCAAAAAGAGAAAAATTCATCAAAAACAACCATAACATATTTTCACCACAAATTTTATCTAATAAATTTCATTTTTCATCCCAAAATGTATGAACCAGTTATTGCCTCAAATTCAAGGATCATATAAACCCAAATGGATCTTTATAACTATATCAAAAAAGAGAAGATAATTATTCCATGAATAAATGTTTCATTTATCAAACATCAGGTTTACACATACTATAAAAATTCTTCTAATGTAATCCCATCATCAGAAGAGCCTTAATACTTTTAAGCATTTACCATCCTAAATTCTACCATAACTCTTGAATCCTTTATATGTTGACTTCTTACTCATTCAAAATTCTTCATTATCCATTAACCATTCCTTTCAAACTTATTCTGAAATAATTTTTTCCTACAAAAAAATTACGACTTATATCCTTTGATTTCAATAATAAGAAAACATAGGTTAAGAAATAATCCATATCTTTCATTGGTCATTGTCAGTTTCTTCATCCTCAATCGGAATGGCATTAGGTATTGGTAAACAAATATTTGTATGACCCTGGTGATCCCATTCCCAAAACATCTTCGTAGGACATTTTTTTGCATAATGACCATGTACACCACATTTAAAACATTCAATTGATCATTCAGAAAGTACTTTTATCCCTTTCCTATAGTCAACTAGATTCTTTCTTTTTCCATGGTAGTTTCTTGCTTTATGACCTTCATTTCCACATCTATAGAATCTTTCTGTCCTGTAGAAACATTTTCCTATGTGTTTCTTTCCACATCATTGACACATAGGTTTTTTAATATACATACATTTATGATTATTACCTGAACCTCCATAGGAATTTGTTTCTCGCATATATGATGCCTTATAAAGATCACTAAGGTTCATGTGGTCAATCATTACTTCAGATAGTTGGTTGAGAATAACAACAAGTGTTCTCTTTGCAGCTCCCATTTTATTCAGTTTCTCATTCAAGAATTCCATCACAGTTTTCTTCACATCCACTGTTACTTTGGTGCCTACTAGATCCATCCATTTACTAAAACCAAAAAGGTCAGTGTGAGTATATTAGTAAAATCATCATATAATATCTTATGAGGAAGGTAAACACTAAGATATATTAATTCATGTTATCTTAAACTCATTCACTATATCTAAACAAAACTATGACTCTTTCTGAAATAATAAACATTTTGGTAATGTCACTTCTACTTAAAGAATTCCCTAACCTCTAAAGTTATCTAAACTGACCTCTGATACCAACTATAAGGACCCAGCCTTAAACCTTTATATGAACTTTAATTAAATGAATAATTAACATTGAGGATCTTTCAGGTTTAGAGTTTTAGAGAATTAGGACATAACTATTACATCTTAAATGATTAAAAAGCAGACACTTCTAAATAGTTTCCATTTTTTTTACAAAACTTGAACTCTTGAAAAAAAGGAGTCATGTCTAGTTCCATATATAAGACAACATGACTTTTCCATGATCCCATCAATGACCCTATTCCACATTATGTCCTGTGAAAAACATTTCAAAAACTTTGGGTGAGCATAAAAAGCACATAAAGGGATACACAAAGAATAACAAAAGTTAGTTTTTCAAAAATCAAGAAAACAATGAATACTTTAACATAAGTAATACTTTTCACCTTTATGAAGTAGTAAATACTTTTAATTGAATAAAATATCATTACTTACCCTTTTGTAAGCAAAAGATTACCATAAAACTCATATAAAGAACACATAACATAAAAAGTTAAATTGGGACATAAACATACTTAAATGGAATAACCATATGGTTGACTTCCACACATATCACTAAATGGAATAGCCATACGACCGACTTCCATACCCAATGTATTGGAGGTTATAACCTAACCACCTGTCTTGGTATTCAGGGCAGCACCCATCATATGGTTTATCACGTAACCACCCATCAAATGTCCAAGTACCATCATAACACATAAAATATTTCAAATATAAACATTTCACTAATAACATGTCATTTCCAATCACAAGAAGTAATTTCAAGATATTGAAATAATCAATCCATTTTCAAAAACCATTTAAAAAGGAATTTTGAATCAATGTGTCTCATACCACTTTGAAGATTTTAATGGAAGTATAATTTTAAAACATTATTGTATATATAAAAAAATACTAATAACAAATTTTAAAACATGGAAATTATAGATATATATTTAGAATAATAAATCTTTAAAACATTAAAAAATGTTATTTTTGTAAAAGCATTTTTACCAAAATGAGAGACTCTTGAATAAATATAATTTTGGAATAACATTTAATCAGAACATTATAATATCGTGAGAATAAAGGGATTAATGATATAATATCTTAAAGGCCATTATATACACCATATAAGTGTGAATTGGTGCATAACACCAATGAAGCCTCAATGGAAATGTAAATTGAGATGAAATCCATTGTAAAGATGGTATTCTTAAAATAAGGTTAAAAAAATCTCTTATTTATGTGTGAAAAATATAAATACACCCAATATAAGTGGATATTAAGTGGAAAATAATCAGAGATAATTCACACATATTCATAGGATGACATATTCAACGACTACAAGTTTAACCCAGAGAATCAAAATTGGGTTAAATAGTTCCCTTGTAAAAATTCGGCAGCCTAACGACGTCACATTAAAATTTAGAAAATGAATTGATAAGACAAAAAGGATATATCATCACTTGGAAATAAATTTTACATAAATAAGGATATATAAGAACATATTCAAACAAAATAAGATGTAAATTAAAAGACATAACAAAAATAAGTCTTTTAAAAAGAGGAGGGTGAACGGTTCCCTTACCAATTTGGTAACTTACAAAACATATGCCACACGAAAGAAGGATCATACAATGAAGATGTAAAAACCTATAAATTAAAGTATCTTAAACAATTAATAATATCATGGGTAGTACATACACCACACAAAATGAAGTAGTGGAAAATATAGCATGAATCTCATGGGGATAAAAAGTGAGATGAAAACTGCTTTCCACATTGTAATAAATCGAGTCGTATGACCCAAAGTTAATAACCACCAAATGAACCACAGAATACCATTAATATAATGATAATAATGATTATATATATCAAAAGTCAGTACAAAATACACCACATGCAATAAATGAGTAGTAAAAAATGGGAATCTCACAGAATTAAATGTGAGATAGGAAAATCCCTTACGAAAATCCGGCAGCCTAACATCACCGCTTAAAACTTCCAAAAATCGATTGATGAGATCAAATAGGGTCTCTCATCATATGAACATAAAAATTACAGTAAGTGGAATATAAAATGACATCCCCCAACATAATAAATAAGTGGTTAAAATATGTTACATAAAAGGGTTACATAATAGAAAGAGAGACATCGGGTCCCTTACCTCGTGTCCGACTAGCCTCGATCACCCTTTAATCTCCTTTAGTTTGGGTAACTCCCTATGGGTTGAACCAATGGACATATTGAAGTGACATATGACTAAGGTAAGGATTTTAAAAGTAGGATAGGGATTTAGGGAGCCTAATTGGGAAAGGGTTGGACTAGCCAAATGGCATGATAGGCGTGAGTAATTGCATAGAAGTTTTCTCCATTTATAAGGGAGAGGAGGGGCTCTATAGGAAAGTGTGAAAATATTATTTTATTATAAACTAATCATCTATTTCAAGAGGTCCAAAACAAATTAATGTAGATGATAAGATGACTCGTATTCGAAATAAAATCATCCAATAAAAATTGGACAGGTTTTGGATAATATTTTAATCATTATAATATTATTTATTTAAATCATTTATTAATGAGGTAAATACTGCATAATTATTGTGTCACAAATAATTTAATTTATTTGATGTCTAAAAATTATATGAAAAAATACCATGATTTAAAAAATAATATTATATTTTCAATAAATATTTTTAGTGGAAAATATAATTTATATAACCCCTTCTAAAATTTAACTTACTAAATGATATTTTCTTTTGTCATTTTTTCTTTTACTTTAAGTTGATTAATCTAAATTTTCATTATCACTCCCAAGTGGCTCAAAGGGGTCCCAAAATAGACCCAATTATGACCATGGTCGTCCATGACTCATACAATAAGCTTAGGAAAAGTGTTACGGTAATTTTGAATTATTATAATATTTTTTTACCCCGAAGTACCTTATTTATCGTTAACCACGGTAAATAAAAGCCGAATGTTACTATTCACCAAAAATTATTTTCATCTTAATGAATAAAATTTTACTTCTTGATAACAACCATGTATTCAGGATTTTCAAAATTTAAATCACAGAAGTGGTGAAATTTCATTTAAATGACAAAGTAATTTATTTTAACTACCACTATGTGGTTTCACTATTCATCAAAAATTGATGTTTTTTCAGAAAAATATAAAAAAGTCATCCAAAGTTATATTTAATATTCCAAATTCAAAAATGATGTCTATTTTCCCAAATTAAAAACATAGAAGTTGAATTAATTAATTTTAAAATTAATTCCCGTTATCAAAATAAATAGCGTGTCTTTAAGAAACAATAACTCTCAAAAGATTGATACTTGTTTATATCCAATTTCATAGTGAAATTAATTCCAATGACCAACATTGGATGAAATGGTAAAAATATATTTTGATTTCACTTTAAAACCAACTAAAAAGATAATATATCATTATAAATAAATTAGATTAAAAGTCACTTTTGAATTAAAATACATTATTTTTCACTATTTAATAAAAAATTAACTTTATCTGAAAAATTCAAAACAATTTACAAAAAGTAAATTTTTATCTCCCCATTCTAAAGATTGATATTATTTGGTCATATAGAGTATGTTAAAGTGACCAAAACTAGATTTAAAAATGGTTCCCCATTAAAAGGCGATAAATCGGTCTTTTAATGTAAATTATGCTTAAAATTAGATTCATTCACATTTTAAGCCTCTATATTTTGTTGGATAAATGTAAATACATTTAACAAACATGTATAATCATATTTTAGTTAGTATTGTTCATTCCTTCCAATACAATGACTAGGTTTTAACTACCATTTAATATAATAATATATTATTAGTGTGCAATGTAAGATTTCAAGGAAACCCATTGTTGAGTATCGGGTATGCTATCAAACATAGCAACAATTTTAAAGTAAAATTAATATTTAATTAAAAAATTACTAAATATGAAGAAGTCATATTCTTTATATACCAGGGATGTTACAATAGGAATCACAGAAGGGGTCACCATACCATGAGGTCCCAAAGGATTGGTTGGAAACCAGTGAAAGAAGCCAGTGCGGGGTGTCTGGCTTGTATAGGGCCCACAGAGATGAATTTTGTGGGTGAAGATAGGTGTTCATGGCCCTGAAGTACCATCACATGGTACTGAATCCCGTAAAGTGATGGGAGGAAGGCCACACCAATAGGGGAAATTCGTGACGGTGGGTAAGAGTCCTTCGAATCCCATAAAACATCATTATGTTGTGCGAGTGGGGCTTTGAAATTTAATCTAGCACATTACAGCACCACTTTTTCGATGTGGGAGACATGTTTCTATGGGATACTATTAATCCTTCAAAAAAACCACATATGCCCCACCACATGAATTATTCTCTTTTCTCATTGAAGGATGTAATATTTGGCTACCACATTCAGCCTCATCCGACCACAGATTTCATATTCAGAAACCTTCATTAACATCACCCCATTACTATAGGGCTGAGATTTATGACACTGTCATAGTAGCTGGATTCCATGGATCATCTCACTCACCACTATAATCCTTCATGAGTCATTACAATGATCATACAATCACTGATAGGTCTACATGGTGAGGATGAGTCTTTGCTACACCATTGTTTCAATTCAACCACCTCACTATCAGGATGAAATACCCTAATAGATTTTAATGATTCCACAAGATCCACAGTTGTTGATTACTTCCAAAGGTGACTCGTGATACACTCTAAGTGTTTATGGTGACTCGTGATTCACTATTGAGCTAACAGTTACTCAAGATCCACCATTGGTCTTATAGTGAATCATGAGACACCATAGGATCTAACTGTGACATGTGAGCCACCTTTGATATGATAGTGACTCATGATCCACCATTGAGTGATTTATTCCACCGAACACACCATCATGCTCCTCCTCCTACAAACCAACAAACAACCACATCGAAAGCCACCACTTGACTACCCCAATTTCACCTTTCACCACTGAGTTGCACCTATTTCCACTTATTTGGGGTAGGGTATCATCTTTTACAACACCCATAAGCCATGTTGGATATGGTTGACTCACCCGACCATTTGTAAGGACGAATGTGGTTTTATTAAATATGTAGATACTCATTATTTTCATTCCATCATGATCCCACTTCCATTGAATTATACAAATTCATTCAGTCATACAACACAAACTACCTTTCTGGATACATTCACACCCTCCATTGACAATATAAAAGTGTTGGGGAGATGCATTACTAAATCAAAATATTATAAGTGATTATAAATCATCTAACCAATTTGGGTGTTTTTAAGATCGACATGCCAAGTCTCACAGATCCAATAGATTATAAATTTAATAAATAATTTCATATAGGGAGAAAGATATGAAATTCACATTTTAATTATTGTTAATTGAGATATTTTCCCCTCTATAAATATAAATTTCTTCCAAAAAATGAATGGGGATATATCATAATAAGAATGAACCCACTACTTCTAAACACTCTATTTCACAAAATTACTTTATATGTTCTTCCATTATGTATTCATACTCGTCTCACCTGATTGATTTCAGTTGGATAGAGGGGTACACTCATTATATTATTGGGTGAATGTGAGGTGACATTCTGTAATTCATGATTCTTGTTCTATAAAAATTCAACTATCTATTTTGGTTAATTCAATGGATTTCAATTTATTAATTTAAATTTTTAATGGGATGTGATTTTTTTTATTTAAAAACTAAAAACATTGTATCATATCACACCGATTGGGTGATCTAGTATCCCAAAGATATGTTATTAGTGATTTCTAGACACTTAGGGAATACATAATGGGTGAATCTAAACACATAGAGTACTTAACTCATAATTTGGAAGTGCCTATGTGATCCAGGGAAGATCTATTATTCCTTTCACAATTGAAAGTTTAATATTCAAATAACGTAAATTCATAGGATTATTCTCACTATCAATCAATTATTAACCCTATAAGACAAGTATAAATGATTTTTAATCCATTTATTAAACCTATTAATCAAAATAAAAGAATCAATTTTAAAAAAGGGCCATGATAGAAATACAAGTATGATAAAAATCTGAAAATCCAATCACGTCTCTACAAATTTGTATTTATAAAGCAAAATCTCTTTTATCCTAATCATTCAAATTTTTGTTCTTAAATTTACTTTTGAATTTGTCAAATATTGACTTAAAACAACACTTTTGGTGGAAGAATTAGGGCATACCTACTACTACACCCATAGGGGGGAATTCTCTTTATCTACACCTCATTAAAGCATGTTACCAACATCAACACCCTCAAAAGGCCAGATGGGTACTTCCCACCTTATGTGTTACCACATACCACTCCATGACCTCAACTCTAAAATACTTATTTTATATGACTAGAAAAGTTGTATATATTTCTCAGAGTATTGATAACATCTTCTTAGCATACTCAAGATGATTTCAATATATTGGGCCTAATCCACACAAATAATTGTACTCTATGATTCTTTATATAGCTGTCGATTTCACTCTATATGAAATGATCACATAAAAAAATACAATAATTTCCATTAACCAACTCCAAACCGCACATCTCTTGGAAATGTGTCCATGTCTAACCACAAATTAAACACATCAATAAACCCAATTAAAATAACATATAGATGTCATCTCCTATTCTGGGGATGTTAATATTTTATTTTTTTGTAAAAAACATAAATTAGATCCCATTCACTCCTATTATCTCCAAAAATTAGTGATTTTCATGGTTCCTATCCAACATTATCCAATTACATATGAGAATTTTTTTTAACAAACTCAGGTTGACTCTATTTAAAATATCAGTTTAAGTTTTTGATGCATTATCACTACTCAATCGTGATGTATTTTCCACTCAGGCATCATGTGATCATTCATGAATACTATTCAAAATCTAATCTTGAAAATTGGGGTCTACAATTTTATTTTTAAGAAACAACCATTTAACTATCATATTCCCTTAAAATCATAGACACACTACCATCCTGACACATCACTCATATCACATACATTCCCCAACCCTGAATATAGAATATATTCGTTACAAAAATTCATAACAAAATCCATATACAGTATTGTCCCATGGATTAAAATACTCAATTTTTTCATCCTCATGGGATTAAATTTTCATAATGACCATTTCCAATGGACCTACACAAAGGAATTTTATTTACCATGAGGATCATATTTTCATGAACAATGTGATTCTCCTCGAATTGGGAGTTCCCTATGAATCAATTTTCTAGAAACCTAAATTTTCCCCATAAAAAAATGCTCCATCTACCACTAAATATAGATTATATATGTGGAAAAGTGACTTATAACAAGCACCATCACAAAAGAGATAAAAAATCAGACACCTATAGTGGAACTAGAATAGGCCCCCTCTTAGACATACATGTGGAACTCCTCCTAAGATCACTACATTCATGTTCATCATCAGAATGTGGAATAACTGATATAAATAAACTCATTAGTAGTTATACAACACATAATACTTTTTCAAAAACAATAAGGGAACATGGATCACACAATATTCTATTAATAGCTCAAGGTAGTGATTCATGGAACATTATCCTAAATCCTTGATCAATCTATTACCATGTTGAAATATCTTAAATCTATCTCAAAATAAATAACCCACCAGCAAAATTTATATGGGTTGACTCCCAATTTATTATAATATGATGGGAACTGTGTATAAAAACATTTTCTACCTTGATATCATATAAGAACATATGTGATCACCAATCTCAATGTATCAAAACAATCTCTATTGACATTCTTAACATGAATCATACTTTTTAAAAGATCAATCCAAAAGATGTATTACAATACGACTTTATCATGGTTGATTATTAGAAAATGATTCATACATCAATGGGGAATAGGATGGGTAACATGAATAAACATGTAGTTGACCATACCATAGGAATTTATAACACACTACTCATGATAATTTTATGATTCCTATAAAAATGTTAAAATCACCACACAATAAACCATCAACCATGGGGTTTGATTTCACTACTAAGAGTTCTACATGGGTGAAACAACACCTGAACGACCACTATATCATGGAACTAACCACCTACATTTATCAAATTTGTTTCACTAAGGGTGCTATGTCAGCCGACTATAACCATATGATAGGGTGTCGGCCCTGAAACATAGGTTATGGAAAAAAGGTCACTAGCCGCACCACCTAACCTCTATGTCCAATATAACAGAAGAATGTGACATAGAACCCTAGGAAACTGAGACATTCCATTCCATGGTAACTGTTAATGAATCATTAAAACTAACCCTTACCTAGGGGTATCAGCTATTCAATCCACTAAAAGGTTCTATTTAATCCATTACATCCATTCACATTTATTATAATCATTTTAATGGATTAGTTATAAAATGTGAAGTACCATTTCTAATGAAACTGTACCAAGCACATCATTTAGATAACTTTTCATATCACTATAGGAAAATTATAATATTTAAAAAAAACACTATTTATTTAGCCATAAATTATTACATGTTTATTTGATAAAGAAAATCGCAATACCAATATATAGTGAAAAATAACTCTTTATGTTGTAACTATAATTTTATTTAATATATTGCTCATATAAAAAGGTTCATAAAAACAACCAAAAGTAATTATTATCTAAGGGAGTAGGATGAATAAGATGTTACCATATGTTTAAAAATAAAACATTATAATAGGATGATGGGACTTTAAATAAGAATCACTATTTACCAAAATCACACCCCGATGGATTTAGAACTGAGGTGTAAATAATAAAGGTAATATATGAGGGAAACATAATGAAATATTGTGTTTAGTTTTATTGGAACTTATTCCAAATTTATAGATTCAATTCTCTATATATCATAATTGGAATTCCATTTATGTTCTACCAATTATATTCATTTTATTAAATATTTAAAACATATCCTTAGTGCATTTTTCTCATATGGTGTATGGTAGAACTAAATACCAGGGTTCATTTCGGAAAAGAGGTATTGATTGATATGGGGTTCCATTCCAAAATAATGATGTTATAAACCATTATAATTTTTTATTGACACACCATTTAAGAGACATCAATTATCAATATTATTTACAATTAATCATTTTTAAACATATCACGGTTCAGTTAGATGCCTTTGTCATTCCCAAGATATAATGGTAATTAATATTATAAGTTGTAATTGGAATTTAATGATACCTTGACCAGCATTAAAACCATCTCAACTGTTCCATGAATATTATGAAGGTGAAATTGAATTGAATCATCATACTATATGGGAAAACACAGTTTAGGTGGATAGAGAAACATTTTTTAACCAGTCATATGTAATTACTACAGTGAGGAATTCAATAACATAGAAATGAGTAGAAATAAACTTTGAAATAAACCCCCAATAATAGTATACAAAGAAGAATATTAATGACCAAACAAGAATGACTTGCAGATAAGCATGATAAATAATCAGATAAGTTGGGTATATAGATATGCATACAAAATAATCACATGGAGAATGTTCAATAAGTATTAGGTGGTCATGAAATGGAATCTACATGGCATTGTTTATTCTTGAAAATTGAATTCCCATGTTTTTACAATTATTCATGTTATAATACATCAATTACATACCATTCCATGAGTAAAAATACATTTACCAATAACCTGTGTAAAGTAATCATTCTCTCATGGTGATATAATAATTAACTATAACAATGATCATCATGAACAACATCCTCATCCAAAAAAATTGATCATTCATCTATCCTTGGTTTGGATTTTCCAAAACATGTGTTTTCTACCTAGTGTCGACACATTCCATGTATCATAGATTATGTACCAAAATAGGTAAACATAATGAAACAAACTAAGATTTAATACTAATTTTTTATATCTTGACCCGAGATCCACTAAAATGGTTCCCCATGATCATCGTCAACATGGCCTTAAGCATTCATTCTTATACCGAAGAAGCTTCCAACAATCTGTGTGGTCTAAAGGTGGTATAGTGGGTATAAAACACCCTTTGGATCAGTATATAAGTACATACAAATCACATGAGAATAAAAATAAGTATAAGATAAATGAAAAATTAAAATATAATAATAAATGGACCACCTGGAAAGAACTAATAAAATAAAACATACATGAACATGCTGAGTCATAATACAAGTAGTCAACTTATAAAATAGGTAATATATCTAGCTAGACTAAATTGAAAAAATATAAATAAAAAAATAGACAAATCTAGTAGAAATCCTAATTAAATTATCACCCCCACCTCTATTATAATTCCAATTACTTAATGAGTTAAATCAATGAGGCACAATCCATATTCCAAACCCCCAACAAATATATGTGTCTGATTACCAATAAGTGGAACAAACATGGTATGGGTAAAACTATGTAGGCCACCACCAATAGTGTCTAATGAAAATTCATATTGTGAATATAACATGAAAAAGTGTGTATTTAATATCAACATAAATTAGTAACAAAAAAACCATGTTGATATCAGGTTCCTCCAGGGACACATGGTCATCCATTCCTGCTTCACCATAAGTCTGATGTGTGAACCATATAATAGTCAGGTATCAAAAAATTTAAAAAATGTACAATGTGGAATAACACCATATTTTGAGTAACCATGTAAAACTACCAGCTGTAGAAGTCACTGGTTATTGTAGTTGACATGCCTATATGGAAAAATGTATCTAGTATCAGACCTTCATGGGAAAACTACATGAATAATGAATCCTACATGGGCTAGTTACCCAAGGCCAATGACCAAGTAATCATCTTTGAGTCCAATGAACACATCAAAGTGAAATAGTTATAATTTCTCACTAAAATGGTTAAGTAAACAAGGTCTTAGAGCTAGGTAATTCAAATATCAGAACATTTTAGAGGGTCCTCAATGCCTAAAATTATCACCCTTGTTGGTGATATTCTGCATAATCCATCATGAGTTCCAAATTGCAATGTCCCTCGCCAGTGTCATTCGTCAATTTCCATGGTCACTTCCATACTAAAATAATGTATTAATTCCTCAATATTAATAGTTGAAAATATATTTAAAGAATCAAGGGACATGTTAGTTTCCATACTAAATTACAACCCATTAATATAGTAAATTATAAGATAAGAATTTATCCATCTCATTTCATTATCTCCCATTTCATTATCCATTAAATTTATTAACAACAAGGATCCAATGGTTATTCATTAATATAATAAATTCATTTAATTCATTAGGTATTCTACTAATAGGTGGAAATCAAGTCACACACAAAGTATTGGATTTATTAATTGGAAAAAACAGTAATCATAATTTAGTAACCAAACAAACCATCCATACCTGTTCGAGTTGAGGTTTTCAACCTATTACTAGATATAAATGTTTTAAAAACATATTCAGTATAAATTTACAAATGTTAATGTAAATTTTTTTAATTTTAGGACCATGGTCAAGCAGGTCCATCGTGCGGCACAAAGATAACATAAATATAAACATTCTAGAATTTAAATGAAAATATGAATAACAACTACCTTATTCCTAGGAATATTAACTCATCCATTATTTGGATTCGATTCAAGCCTGAAAAATAGAAATCAATGAAATTAATAAACATCCAATAAATATGACATATTTTCATGATTCAAGATCACACCTATAATGACAATAAAAACTAAAATAAGAGTAATGATAACTCATAGACATACCTAGAGGGAAATAATAGACCCGAAAATGTTTTATTTGAAGCCCAAACGTTGGATATGCCTCAAGCAATAAATAAGAGGGATATGAGATCTAAAAAGTTATTTTTTCATGATAAGTTAAAAAAATGAGATTAAAGGATAGAGGGTCAAAAGGGTAAATCTCCTATTTTTATGGGTCTCATGGTTTGTCAATGTTATTTTCGATAACATGTGATATCATTATATCTCATACTATCAATGATCCAAACCCCTTCATGGTTTATGTTCAATTTTAGATAAACTATTCCCAAATCATTCCTTTGGCACATCACCACCCCCACACACTATACAGTAGGGTTAATGGTTAACAAAACATTTCCTTACCATGTGTGTCACCTCTTCAATTTTCTAAGGAGTTATACATAGTAGTTAATTGGAAGATTCATAATTTTACAAACTGAGTGGTACCAATATATGATCACATGGTTTTCAAAATCTTTGTGCAGACCATGCACCTCACTTTTCCTTTTGAAAAACCATGCACTATAATTATGAAACTTCCAAGACTCATAATAACATCCAATACACCTCTCAATACATAAACCTAATTAAAAAATAAATAATTTCTGTCTTAAAACCCTTAGAAATAAATTCGGAATCTCTAACTCAAGATGGACCAATCCACCAAATAAAAATTGAAAATCCTTCAAAAACATTCAACCCATCCAATAGATAGGATCTTGCAACTTTTGTTCACAGATATAAATAACCATTAAAACATGAAATATATCATGTAAAAATTTGTGACTCAGTAAACATGATATATATATCTTTGTGTCTGTGTTTCATTACATATGTTGGTGTTGTTGTGGGTATGTTTGGTGTTATACAACTATATGACATTAGATTTGGTTAATCACTGAGAATAGTCATCATTAAAAAATCGTCATACCCACTCAATTTTAATACCCAATCATTTTCGATAATATTTTGTTCCTATGATTAATATCCACATAGTTTATTGGGACAATTTTCATGGGTATAGTGCATGTGACCACCCATACGAGGAGGCACTGGTGTGTGTGATGGTGGTAGGAGAACAAGTTAGTATGGGTTGTCTAGCCTATCCCGTGTGGGGAAGAACAATATCAATTTGATGGGAAATGATAATAGAATAACTTGAATTATTTTTTGGATAACATCTTCATTAATATACAATTTAGGGGGAATGAGTGGAATTTTGATGTGGGATTCAAAATAATCAGATACTATTCCTTAATCACTTAAAGTCTCAGAGATGCATAGCCTAATGATCCAAACGTCACTATTCTGATTATGTTTGACCTCTCCCTTGAATGTTTTCTGCATATATAAACTCAACACAAACATCACATAAACTATAAAATTAAACAATATCATCTTCATATTCCAAAAGATCTATTAAACTCGGAAATGTTAATGGAAATCTTATAATAGAGTTTCACTTTGCATGGTGGGATATGAAGTTCCTTTTGAATCATGATGGATCCCACCACATCCAATCTACAGAACATATCCCCATGGAGGATCAAGTGATATCCAACCCATGGTCAATCTAGTAAGACATGTCCACATGACTGATCTAGTGATTGTGCATGTCAGGTTTTGAATAAACAACACATGTATGTCACATGGGCTTCACATGATATTTCTAAAACCATAGGTTCTCAAAATTTTAGATATTATATTCAAATAATAATAAATGAACTAGTAAATGGGTGAAATAAACATAAGAATATATAGGATGAGAATACATAAACATCATTATGAAAGGTGAATTATTATGGGGTTTCCAAATTATAAATATGGAAACATTCATGAAAATTAATAGGTCTTGTATTATGCATGATCTCTACCATTCATTAGTTTTTAATGATTAATATGAATAGATGTATTTCTCAACATGGTATAGAGAAAACATGTGAATAGAGGGTGATTCCCCTTCATCAGTATACCAATTCATAGAAGAAAAGATTGTGACTTCTCGATAGTGAATGTACCTTGAAATTATCTGTATACTAATGATAGAAATAGGAGCTTTAGTACCAAAAAAATAAAAGAGGTATATATAATACAACATCTAAGATTTGGAGAGAATGATGGAATGTTCTTGCCAGATAGCAATGTGATGAAATTTTACTGTTATTATGGAATGTGAATGGGATTCAAAAATCATTATGTAAATAAGAATTAATTGAAAGAACATGAAGATATTTACAAATGATATAGAGTTTCCATGATACCTTAATGGTTGATATGCTCATGGATATGTTCACTGAAAAACTATAAATGTGAAAGGGGATATTCAATGGGTTCTAAAAAAACTCAATGAAACTCATAGAAATATGTGATATTGTTCATTGGTATATGATTCAATTTTTTACATTATATGTAGTAATCATAATTGGTCGTTGGGAGGGAAGTGATCATAGGGAGATATTGAATCTTCCCAAAAACATTGTAAGTGTAGTAATCTTAGGATATATTTACAAACCCTAAACCCACAAGATGTGAATTTGGTATTTTTGGTGTACCCACACACTACTTGTTCCATGCTCCTTTGACTATACTGTTGTGGTGGGATAAGTAAAAAATAATTTGTAATTATAATCTCTGTATATAACATTTTTTTCATAAAAATTAGATAAAATTAGTTTGATTATCAAAAGTAAAATTGATATAAAATGTTAGTTTGGAAATCGGAGCAACATAATCACCCATGTAAAAAATATTTTACCCATAAAATTAATATGTCATGATCTAGTAAGGTAGTAAAACATTTCCAATTACATGTGGTATGATTCAACCTCCCCCATAGAGGGTATAAATGACCCTGTTGTTCCTAAAAATTAGTATTACATAATATTTTTTATTATATATCATTTCTTTGACATGATTCATTTCATTGATGAATTTGATGTTTTAGTATTCTATTATATCATGGTGTCGAAAGTAAATAATAAAAACATCAAAAAGAATCTGTAGTTTTGTTGAATTATAACTTGCAGAAGTATCAATGGAATATGATTTATTATTACTTGTAATACCGAAAATTTATAAATAAAATATGGATTAATAATATAGTGAGACTATTTACACATTCAATGATGTTGGAGGAATGATTTAGGAACCTGATATTCAATGTGATGTTGGAACAACTAAGGAAAATGAGATTCAAAGGATTAAAAATATAGATTTGGTTAACATAATAAATGATATTGAATTAAATTTTAAATAGAATAATCTAATGTTAAAATATAATAAAAAATATCTTGATATTTGGATCCAATTGTTAATAATTGATGTCGAAAAGTTAAATGTCCAAAAAAGGCTTTATGAATTTTATAACTACCAAAGGGGGAATAGTGACTTCTTAGAAAATGAGTTGGATATTATTTCTATAAAGGTGAAAACACACCAATATGATTTAAAGGGTAAAAATTTGAACTCAAATGGGATCAAAATTTGAAATCCTTAAAGGATGAAATATCTGCATACCTAATAAATGTGGCTGATGAAAATAATAATTTTTACTAAAAAAAGAAATGTATTAAATATATTATTAACAATATGAATTATAAAATGAGTTGCAATGTGAAATTCATGGAAATGTAACCCAATTGTTATAATAATAGATGTTTAGTTGGAGGAATATCAAACAATGACACAATTATAAACATCAATAAAAGTGGAAAAACATTCATAACATGTAAGAAGAATTGATATCAGCAAAAATTTAGTTTTATATAAAGGGTAATCCTATGCATATGGATTAATTACATAGTTTGTTTGATAACCATTCAACAGATGTTGATGGAATAAAGAAGAGTATTTCCTATTTGAGGAAATCATGTAAATATTTCCTTCCCCCAAAGGCCACACTCTTTTTGATACTCGGTCATCAGCTATAATGGAACACCATAAATGATTTAAAATAAGGAGGCCATCAAAACTCACAAGATGATATAAAAATGGTGGTATCAGGAAAATATTTTACGAGATCTCTAGAAGGGGTTATAGTGATCCAATGAGAAATCAAATATGGTATCTAAACATGTACTATATATGTGAGATTTTTTATTAAATTTCAGTTTTTTTTTGAGGTTTTGGGATATATTTCATGTTTTAAATGACTAAAATAACAAACCAACAATTTTTACAACTACATCAAATCCATGTTCTTCATTCCAATTATTCTTACTATATTTACCCTTCCTTTAGTGGAAATTTTGGAATATTATCAGTATAAATTGAAAAGATAATACAATATTAACTCAATGATATATCATTACCATTGAAAAAATTTCATAAACATGACATGGAAGATACTTATGTTGAAACTTGGAAAAAGATATACATCAAAATTTGATCTAGACCTCTGAATCCTATATATAAAAAAATATATTTCAAGAATTGGAATAATTTAATGGTTTAAAAACTAGAAATGAACCTATGGAAGAGGGATTCCGTGGAACGGTCGGTATTGAGGAATCAAATAATCTGTGAATTGATTTATTATGTAGAAAGAATGTTCAGAGAATAAAAAAATTACCTGTTTTGAAATTATAAATCCATGGATGTAAAATTTCAAAAAGAATAGAATTTTTTGACGTGGGATTAGTGAAGAGAAAAACACAAAGTATTATTGAAGTAATTATATTCCATTAATACTATTTCGGACATTAAAGTGGATTCCATAGTGAACGGTAATGGGAAACTTTAGGACCTTAGTGAATAAATATACTTCTTAATAATTGTAATATAGAATGTACTTATATAACCCCATGATTTTTTGAGATATATTCCTTTTAATTTCATTGATATCTTATGTTGTACACTACACCATGATTATCCTGTGCTATATGCAACGCCGTATTAGCTTGCAGTATACGCAACACTATTCACTGTTCATTATACAGACAATTTCAAGTTCGTTTCGTAGAAATTTTTCTATGAAACATTGAGTATAGATTTTGGTCAAATTATAAATGAAAATTCATTATAATGTTATACTAAACACTAAAGAAATATTTCACTATATGCAACCCTGACTTGTCTTGCATTACACGCAACAAATACCTTCTTTTATAGAATGTGTTGTACGCAATACAGTGTTTCACTAAACAATGATATATTATTATTATGAACTAGATTTTATGAATAGTATTAAATGAATTTTAAAGTTTATAACAATATATTTCATATTACAGATTTTCTAGTATGAGGTATGAGAACAATATAATTTTTTCAGATAAAATAGGTATTTTTCAAAAAAAATGTTGTTTAGCTGCCTTTTGATGGAGAACCCATTATAAATCTAATTATTGAAAAGTTTATAAGATCAATTTTACAAATTAATCTTCTTCTTGTGAATCAGGATATAAAAATTTACGTTGGATAATGTTCTGATATTTTTTGGATAACCATCATATTTCGATGAATAGAAAAAATATGATAAATTTTGATTAAAAACATCTTTTTTCATCATGATAATTTATATGGTTAAATTATATTATTTAATAGTTTTAAATTATAAATATAATATATTTTTACAAATTTATATTCTGTATAACATTAGCATTAATTTTACAAAGAATTCTTAGGTAAAATAATTTCGATCTTTTGCAATGTTTTAAACAAAAACCCTCTTTTTTTACAATAATGGGATTAATTTTAAATTAATTACTGAATCTTCTGTGTTTTGAAATTGAAAAAATGGATTCCATATTTGGAATCCTTAGGTCCAAATTATGTTAATAGCCTACTTTTTATTTTTGGGCATTATGAATAGTTACTACAATAAATTTTATTTACCCTAGTTAAAGGTAAACTAGGTAATCGAGGTTAAAAATAATATTATAAAATTACCCTAAAACCTTCCAAAATTCTATTGGAGGAATAAAAGTAGACCCATATCACCTAAGTGCCGGAATAGATTCCTTTCATTGGATTTCGATCATGAAAATGATGTAATTATTATTAAGACCAATGAAACTAACTACATGCCACTCTCTTATATCTTATAAGTGTAATAATTTTAAATTGATGATAAAATTCCTAAAACATAAAAAATAATAATTCTATAGAACAATAATTTAATTATCTACATCATGTGAATTTATTTTAAATTTTTAGTTATTAAATAATTTTCATTAATGATGCCACAATAGTGATATAGAAATTATTTTATTGATTAAAATATCAAATAAATGGTTTTAAAGATATAAAAATAAATATCATATGAACTATTTAATGTGCTCCATGAATTTTCTAGATAAATATGACATGTTATTAATCTATTAAATATACTTTTTTGAATATATCCTATGTGTGGATTTTATTTATATTCAAATAAATTAATAGTGTCGAAGTTGAAAATATAGTTATTTTATAAAAATAACATATTAATAAATTGTTTAAAAATCAAAAAAAATATTCAAAAATTATAAATTGAAATTTATATGGTAGAAAATTTCATATGTTATCCATTTATAGAAAATTTACAACACATAAATAATTATTTACATCAATTTAAAATTTAGAATATTTTTACCACAAATAAAATTAAATTGATTAAATAAGGATAAATAAAGTTGATAATGATTAAAATAAATTCCCAACAAGTATAAAGTTTATTTTATTATTATATTACAATCCTATATCATATAATATTCGTATTTGAATCATTTTTGTATGTTTTTAGGAGGGGTTTGAGTTTATTATAGATTAATATTTTAGAGGTTTCCAAAAGTTCCCATCTCCTCTCATATAAAAGGGAACCTCCTCCCCATCCTCTTCACAACATTTTGTGCCTTTAAGCATGGAAAAACCCTATCCATTTCTCTTCTAAACTTCCACAGAAACATACTAGAGGTCTTTTTCTTCTTCAAATACAATCTTTAGTGCCCTAAGAGGAGATTTAGAAGAGGAGAGTCGAAGAAGAGGTAATATCCATTACTGTTTCATTCAAATTTAATTTTTTTCTACTTCCTATTAATTATTTTTTTCAATATAATGTACTAACATCAGTATCAGTTAAATATTGATATTTTATTATAAATATTAAACAACACTATTTCCCTTCTATCCACCCCATGAAAAATTTAATCATCGCGTGTGCGTACGTACGACTTACTGTCTCCAAGCCATGGTGTAATCTGTTTTTCGAACACCACCATACATAGATGGGTATAATGGTGGAAATAAAACTATATATGATTATTATAAAATGACACTAATTATGATATATTATATCATCCACTCCAATTCTATTAAATAATTATTGGAACAAAATCATCACTCGTGCGTACGCACGAATTACCATCCCCACAACGCGATGACATACATTCTCCTTGTTAACCATTCAATAATGAATATAAAGTATATATAATGAATAATAATGATATATATGACATAATAATTCTACTTTATATATATATATATGTCATCTACTTACTTCCATTCAGGTAAAAATGAAAGGAAAACATCGTTCATGCGTACGTACGGCCTACCGTCTCCATGAACGGTGTATTTAATTTCATTTATCTATCTATTATATATATATTTAATGAATATATATGATACATAAATCATTTTTCCATTATAGATGTATGTAAATAATGATATAAGTAATAATATCAAGAAAAACATGTCTGAACATGTACGATAAATGAAATGATTATTACCCAAAACGTTGCTTTAACATCAAAATGACAAATGAACGAATAATATAAAGACCTAAGTGAATCATATATGATATAATAAATATTATTATGGTTCTTATACAAGTTAATAATATGTTTAAACCCACTATACAAAAGTTTCAATCACATATAGAAGAAATTATACCTAATGTAAGGGATTATTTCATCTCACTTTTATTTTTTGAGACATATGCCTTAATCACCAACTATTTATTTTTTATGGTGTTTATTAGTCCCATGAATGTTTTATGATTTTTATTATTAAGGATATGATATTCACATAAGAATATAATTTTCTTTATTTTATGACATGTATGATTCCACTGATTATAAATGGTATGGGAAAATCTCACAATCTCAATTTTTATATGAGATTGTTTATACTTCGGTATTTTCTGGGGTATATTTATCATCCACATACATGATTCCTCAACATGTAATATTATTTATATCCTACTAAAATTTTTAAAATCTAATTTCACTTATTGGAGATTTTTTAGTAAATGATATGAGGGGAATCTTTTTTCGTTATTAGTATGAGATACTTTTTTGACTTTTCCAGCCAAAGTACGAGGATATTGGTTTTTAACATATATGGCATGAACAGATTTTTACTATTTCCAAACGCCCTCTATTAATTATGAGTACTCTATAATATTTAATATTGTTTTTCAACAAAATCATTTTCTATTAAAATTGCATGGCATTTTGAGAAAAGAAAATCATTTTGAAGAAGAATGGATATTTTCCTCAGGAATTCATTTCAAGTGTTTTATCAAATCTATTTTCCATCTAAGATGAAATTATTTAATATGTTATTTTTTCAAGTATAATGTCTCTATTAATTAAATGGTTTCATTTTTCTTATGATGAAATGATATCCATTTTATATATGGATTATGTTATGATTTGATGATGTTTATTAAACCCATATTATTCTCTAGGTTATGATGAACGATTTATGATTTTTTATGGAGAACGTAAGAATGATTTCAATACGAGATGGGTCGGACCTATATCTCCCTCCAATATATTGGCTAATGATATATATCTCAGGAGGTAGACATGGGTGGAATGACATGTAAATCTGGTTCAGTAATATAGGGCCGGAACAGCAAGTAAACACAGTTCAAAAATGGAAATTGTCCACTATGATGGTCTTTGAAAAAATGCCTTGGATTCTATAGAAATCATATCATGTTCTTAATGGTTTTCCACAATTACATATTTTAGTTCAATTCTATTTTTTCATTTTTATTTTTCCTTTATGATCTATGTCATACGTACTACCATTATTTATGTCATTATTGTTGATTTTGTTGTTTTATGTTCATGTTTTTATGTTCAAATGTTTATGGATTGTTTTTTTGTTCTACACTTTTAATGTTACTACGAATTTGAGCTCACCCTTTCTATGTTTTATTTTTTCCAGGATAAAAATATATTTTTAGGTGAGAAAAAAAGGGTAATATATTTATTAGAGATGTTGATGATCATTCATAATGATTAGAAGGTTATGTTCTGAGTTTCCAACGACACTAAACTAATTTGGTAATTGGGCATCTGTTTTTGTTATGAATTAATTATTCTGGAAAGGTAATGTAATTTCTATGTACGTCAAGCTTTGGGTCTCTATAGTTGATATCATATCGAAGGATTATTTATCCTTTGGAAACTAGGATGAGAAATATTTTGTGAGGTCCCTAGAGATATTTCTAAGGTATGTCTAGGGATTTCCTTTAGGTTATGTATAAGTATAGGTTATCATCCTAGAATTATTGTAATGATCATAGAATTAAATCTATGATGTTAGATATTTAAGGTACTCTCCCTTTATTATGTTATTTTCCTAGCATGATTTTTTCCTCTCGCCTAATTATTTTTGGGTTTTAGACGATGGCTTAAACCCGAAGGAACCATGTTGATCAATGTAATGGAAAATGCCCTGATTTTCCTTCTGAACAAACCAATGTTATGGGAGATGGAGTGAAAAATTTTATTACTATACTTACACAAGCTATGAATCATTCTATACATCCAAATGAGCAGGGAAGGGAACAATATTCTATTGAGTCCTTCATGAGGCAACACCCTCCTTCTATCAATGGGTCTTCTCATACAATTATTTCTAAAAAATAGATCAGTACAACTGAAATGATATATTCTATACTTCGTTGTTTAGAACATGAAAAATTCATTTTGGTTATTTAACCTTTAGAAGGTAAAGCAGACCAATGGTGGACTCTAATAAAGAATACACAGCCCCACGATAAAATTGAATCCATGGAATGGGACGCGTTCAAGAACTTGATTTTTATTAAGTACATCCCTCATATTCTTCGAAAAATGAAGTAAACGGAGTACCTTGAGCTTATTCAAAAGGATGATGAATCTGTTTCTCTATACGAGGTGAATTTTACAAGGCTTGTAAGGTATGCATCTGGATTTATCATCCAACCTAAAAGTAATGTTGATCGATTGTTCGGTGACATAAAACCAAGTTTTCAAAGGGACTTAACTATAAGATTCTTCTGTATCTCTGAAGAAAGTGTGTGTTGTGATATCAAGGTAGAACTGGAAGTTGGTGTTACTAATCTTTCTTTTGGTTTTGATAAGAAACGAAAGATGGAGTTCAAGGAAAAATCTCAAAACAATGGCGAAAAGAAGGAGAATGTTTTATTACGCTCAATGTGTGGAAAGAAGCATGGTGGAGATTGCCTTAATGGCACCTGAAAATGGTTTATGTGTTGAAAAGAAGGTCATCAAGCAGATGAGTGTCAAATTAATGGAAAAATGTAGATAATGACGTGAAAAATGATAAGACTATAGAGAACAAACCACCAACACTTCAATGCTACAAGTGCATGGAAATGGGGATATATGATCACCAATGCACTAATCCAATGGTTAATGATGATAAAAATCAACAACCTCTTAATGAAAAGGACAAAGTGAGGTCACATGCCATCAGTATTAGCAATGTTGATTATGATATCAAATTTTTGGAATACTTAGGTGTTTATGCAATGGGATTCCAAAACAGTGTTGTAGAATCTCATTTATAGTGTCGTGGAATATTGGGATATCTATGTATTGGTTTATTGTGGTTTGCAATAATTATGGTACTGGTGACCATGAAAATAGATCAAAATATTTTTGGAAAGTAGACTATATGGGAATAATAATGGGATATGAGAAAATAATATGTTTTATAGTATTCATGAGGTCATGACTCATAAAAGGACAAAGTGATATCATGGTTTGAGTATAGAGAATTTTGGGATTGTAGTATATGGAAGGAGTTATATTTTGAAAGTATTCATATTTTCACTATGTTTCTATGGTAATTCATGTTTTAAGATAAAACATAATTAATGTATTCACATGTTTGGTATGTGACCAACAAGAGATAGCTTATGATATATGGAGGATAAATGATGGAATTCACATGCTTGGTAGATGAACTTTCTAGTAATCATATACTTTATACTATGAGAATGGATAGAAGTGTATTGGATAAGCTTGGAATGTATTATTTTGGTCATTGGATAGTATTAATTATGGATATCACTTTTTTTGATATTATTTCTAGAATGTTATAATCGTGTAGTTTTAGGGATGTATAACATGCAGGACGGGCGACAACCCGTCATGTCGGACAAGTTTGCAAGAATCGAATCCACAACTGAAGTGTGACAGGCCTTTATCACATACCACTGGCCAATAAGAAGTCTCTGGTTAGTAGAAATTAGTTTTATTTTTTTATGTGGTATGATAGATGATGTATAAGTCCATTTTAGGAACCATATATGATTAATCTCACCAAATATGGACTTATGTATAATTGATAACTTTTTCTAACCCTATGTTTGAGACAGATGGAATGACCTATCATTTTATTGCATGATTAGTTCACAGTTCATGAATAAAAAATTAAAATTCATTATATTAAGATATGTAGTAGAAATTGTTCACGACACGAACAATGGTGAGATTGTACGAAAATAAACTAAGTATTTATTTTAATTCAAATAAATTCTTAAACAGTAGGGAAATGATCATGAAAACCAAAAATTTTGTCATAGTACCCTCATTTTCAATGAATCAGATGGTACATTAGATCATCACAAATTTATGGATTTCAAATTGTTGGATTTTTTATAGCCATGTTCCGTACCACTCTTCATCAGAACTTGATGGTTATATTTCTCTTCCATATCAAGGTATTCACTTCTATTATCCAATGTGGAAACCCATAGATGAGTTAATATGGGTAACCTTTATGTTTCTTACTTTACTTTTTAAAATTATGTTTTAGTATTCCTTTTTATGTTGTGGGTTTCTATGAAAGAAACATTCAAGTAGTCAACCTTTTATAACCCTGACAAATTTCAAGGGAGGAATTCATTTTAAGGGGGGTGGAATGTAAAACCCCAAAATTTTATGAGATATATTCATTTTTATTTCTTTGAAATATTAGGTTGTACGCTAAACCATGATTATCTTGCGCCATACGCAACACCATATTAGCATGCAGTATACGCAACACTATTCGTGGATCTTGTTACACACAATTTCATATTTGTTTGGTAAAAATTAATTTACGCAACATTGAGTATATATTTTGATCAATGTATAAATGAATTTATTTATGATTATGTTATACTCAACACCAATGGAATCTTGCACTACACACAACCCTGACATGGCTTTCCTTACACGGAAGGGTGGCCTTCCTTGATAGAGTGTGTTGTACGCAATACCGAGTTTAACTAAACAATGATATAATATTATTATTAACTATCCATTATGAATATTATTAACCACATATTGATGTTTATTAAATTTTAATTCATCATATAAATTTTCTAGAATTTGGTATTAAAAAATAATAATTTCGGATAAGATAAGTATTTTTTAAAAAATGCAGTTCAGCCGCCTTTTGATGGAGCATCAAATATAAATTTATATTTTGACAATTTTATAAGTTAAATTTCACAATATAAAATTCTTCTTGTGAATAAGGATATAAAAATTTCCTTTGGATAATGTTTTGATATTTTTATGATAACGTTCATATTTTGATGAATAGTAAAAATACAGTAAATTTAAATTTAAAACAACTTTTCTCATTGAGATAATTTATATGGTTAAATTATAATATTTATTTGTTTTAAAGGATAAATAGAATATATTTTTACCATTTAATATAATATATTTCATTAACATTAATTTTACATTGAATTCATAGGTAAAATCATTTTGATCTTTTACAACGTTTTTAACAAAAAGCTATTTTTTTCAAACACAATATTAATTTTAAATTAATTACTGCATCTTCTATGTGTTGAATTTGGAAAAATGGATTCCATATTTTCAATCATTAGTTCTATATTATGTTAATAGGCTACTTTTTTTGTGCATTAAAAATAGTAACTACGGTAAATTTTATTTACTGCAGATACAGGTAAATCAGGTAATTAAGGGTAAAAATAATATTATAAAATTACCCTAACACCTGTAAAAATTCTAATGGATTGATAAAAGTCGACACATATCAACTGAGGGTCAGAATAGATTCATTTCAGGGAATTTTGACCCTAAAAATGATGTAATTATTATTAAAACCAAAGAAAGTTACAACATATCACTCTCTTATATCTTATAAGTGTAATAATTTTAATATTATGATAAACTTCATAAAACATAAAATAGAAATAGTATAAAAAATGATAATAAAATTATCTACATCATGTGAATTTATTTTTAATTTTTAGTTACTAAATAATTATCATTAATGATGACACAATTGTGATGTTGAAATTATTTTATTGAATGAAAAATCAAATAAATTGTTTTAAGGATTTTAAAATAAATCTTATATTAACAATTTAATGTTCCCCGTGAATTTTCTAGATAAATATGAAATGATTTTAATCTATTAAATATATTTTTTCTAATATATCCTCTGTGTGAACTTTATTTAAATTATAATAATTGAATATTGTCAAAGTTGACACAAATGTTATTTTATAAAAATAACATATTATTAAATTGATTAAAAATAAATAAAAAAATTTAAAAAATATAATTTTAATTTTATATGGTCTAAATTGTCATCAAATATCCAATTATTGAAAATTAACAACAAATATATAATTATTTACAGTAATTAAAATTATTTAATATTATTACCACAAATAAAATTAAATAGATTAAATAATGATAAATCATGTTGATAAGGTTTAAAATAAATTATGAAAATGTCAAAATATTATTGGATGATTATATTAAAACCCTATCCAATATCATCATTTTATGTGAGTCATTTTTGGAGGTTTTTATGTTGGTATTGAGTTTATTATAAATTATTAATTTAGAGGATTCCAAAAGTGCTCCTCTCCTCTCTTATAAAAGGGCACCTCCTCCCTCTCGTCTTCACAACATTCTGAGCCTTTATGCTCAGACAAAACCTATCCATTTATCTTCTAAACATACTTAGAATCATAATAGAGGTCATTTTTATCTTTATGGACCATGTTTAGTTCACTAAGAGGAGGTTTAGAAGAGTCGCATCGATGAAGAGATAATATCCTTTACCGATTCATTTATATTGATATCTACTTATAGTTTCTTTTATTAATATGTTTCATTATAAAGTAATGAAATAAGTATCACTAATTTACTTATTTGTTATTATATATATTAAATAACCCTATTTCATCTTCTATCCATGCTACGAAAAATGAAATCATCGCGCATGCGTACGTACGACTTACTGTCTCCACACAGTCATGTAATCTATTTGTCCAACACCACCTTACATGGATTGGTATAATGGTGGAAATAATAACTATATATTATTATTATAACATTACACTAATTCGGAGATATTATATAATCCTCTCCAATTCCATTAAATAATTTTGGGAATGATATCATCGTTCGTGCGTATGTTTGAATTATCGTCTCCCCAATGCGATGAGATTAATTCCCCTTGTTAACCATTCAAGAATGATTATAAAGTATATATAATGAATAGAAATGAAATATATGAAATAATAATTCTACTTTATTTATGTATATATATATATATCATTTACTTACTTCCATTCATGTCAGTAAGGAAAGAAAAACAACGTTCATGTGTACATACGACCAACTGTCTCCATGATCAGTGTATTTCATTTCATTTATCTATCTAATATATATATATATAAACTGAATATATATGATATATAAATCATTTTTTATATTCTAGAGGTAATTAAATAATGATATATGTAAAAATATCAAGAACAACAAGTCCAAACACGTATGATAAATGAAACAATTATTTCCCAAAATGTTGCTTTAACATGGAATTGAGGAATGAAAAAATTATATAAAGACCTATGCGAATTATATATGATATCATAAATATTATTATGGATTGTTTGATAGTTAATAATATGATTAAACCCACTTTACAAGAGTTTTAGAGACATACATAAGAAATTAGACCTAAGGTAAGGGATTATTTCGTCTCACTTTTATTTTTATGAGACATATTATTTAATCACTAACAATTTATTTTTTATGGTGTTTATGGTTCCCAAGAATGTTTTATTATTTTTATTATGAAGGATATGTTTTTTAAGTATGAATGTAATTTTATTTATTTTATGACACATATGATTCCACCGATTATAAATGTTAAGGGAAAATCGCATAATTTGAATTTTTTTCCATGATTGTTTATACATTAGTATTTATTGGGGAATATTAATCATCCAAATCCATGTTTCATCAATATGTAATATTATTTATATCCTCGTACAAATTTTAAAATCCAATTTCACTTATTGGTAAGTTTTTAGTAATTGATATGAGAGGAATCTTTTGTCGTTTTCTGTAAAAGATAATTTTTTACTTTTTCGGCCAATGTACAAGAAGAATGTTTTTTAACTTATAAGGCATGAACATATTTTTACAGTTTCTTAATAACATAATTTCATGAACCTTACTCTATATTATTTCATTATTATTTTCAACAAAATCCTTTTATTTTAAAATTTCATGGCATTTTGAGAATGGAAAATTATTTTTAAGACGTAAGGATATTTTCTTCTGGAATTCATTTAAAATGTTTTATCAAAACTATTTTCCATATAAGATGACATTATTTAATATGTTTATGTTCCAAGTATGATGTATCTATTAATTAAATGTTTTTATTTTTCTTATGATGAAATGATATCCATTTGTTTCATATGGATTATGTTATGATGGGATGATGTTTGTGAACCCCATTTTATTCTTTGGTATATTATGAATGATTTATGATTGTTCTGTGGTACACGTAAAAATGATTTTAATATTAGATTGGTGGGACCTATATATACCCCCAATACATTAGGTAATGATTTATATCTTATGAGATATGCTTGGATGTAATGACAAGTAAACATGGTTCAGTAATACAGGGGTGGAAATGCAGGTTAACCGGGTTCGGTAATGGAAATTGTCGACTATGATTCTCTTTGAAACAATGCCTTGGATAATATGGAAATTATATCTTGTTCATAATGGTCTTCCACAATTACATGTTTTATCCAAATCCTATTCTTTCATGTTTAATATTCTTTTATGACTTATGTGTTACGTACTACTAATATTTATGTCATTGCTCAATATTTTGGTGTTTTATGTTCTTGTTTTTACATTCAAATTTTTTTGGATTGTTTTATGTTCTCCATGTTTACCCTTCATTAGAATTTTTGCTCACCCATTCTATGTTTTATTTTCCCCAGGATATAAATAATGGTTTTAGGTAAAAAAAAGTTGAAGATCTTTATTAGATTTGTTAAAGATCTTTCACCATGATTAGAGGAATATGTTCCGAGTTTCCAAAGATACTAAACTAATACGGTCATTGGGCATCTATTTTTGTTATATATTTAGTATTATGTAAAAGTAATTTAATATCTATGTACGTCAAGCTTTGGGTCTCAATAGATTCCCACTCCCCTTACTCAGTAAATGTTCTAACATATTTAAATAGATGTTAGACAGAAGGTTGGAAAAAAATCCTTGGCATACTTGTGCTTAAGTGCACATAAATTTATGTTAGAAGAATATATGGTTTTTATTAGTGAAATTTAATATAGAAAGATATATTTATATTATTTGGGGTCAATGTTATTGTCAATAATAATTCTATAGTTATGGTTAATGTGGCTTTATTACATTGATAGAGAAAGGGCTGATTATGTTGATATCCAAATCATGTGGATATATCTGAATAAATCCATTATATCACGTTGAAACAACCATGATATAAATTTTTACTATCCAACAATTTTATTTCATCAATCATCTAAAATAGATAAGATTCTTTTATTCTTTAATAACTAAGTCAATGGTAACCTAGATTGGTGTGACAAAAAATATAGCCTAATGTGGTATCAATATTCTATTTATAATCCTATTTTTTTCTTCCAATATTTTTTATCCTGTAATTTTTTGGATATTTCATACAGATGATTAGGAAGGTTTATTTATCCACAACTAAAGTCCCAAAATCAAAGTGTACCTCATGGATAAAATAAATAAGTCAGATAGGGATAGTGTTATATTTTCATAGGTGTTTTAAGCCTTTTCCATGATTGAAGAAATATGTAATAATTTTTATGATGTTAACAAGTCACAAAATTAATAATATAAATGGTTTTTCCTTCATCCTTTATGATTTAATTATTTTTTTATAATTGTTTTGATGTATGTATGGATAACATGATGTTTTGAGAAAATGGAAAATATTGGGTGATATGAATTTTTTTTACTGAGTGAGTTACCTTTATAAGCATATAAAATTCTGCAGCCAATTTTTTTCCTAGAACAAAAATAGCTCAATAGGATTAGTGAATTTGTTGAATTCTCATATTCTAATTGAGAATTTTTTTTGACTCTTTTTCTTGTGAAATATATGTGGTTATATATGAGATTTTTTTTTTCAAAAGACTAATATGTAACCAATTTTTTATTTCAAAAAATATGTCACAATGTTTTGAAAATTTGTATCAAAGAATGATTCAAAAAATATATTTACACGTACAATGAAATTTCAATCACCAATGATGATTCTATAATAGAATTTAGAAGACCTGGGGGAGTGGGAGAACATTGAATAATTCATTGTATTTCATTGACAATAAGGGGGGGAGAGAAAATGTAGTTGGTTTTAATGGGATATTATTAACTAAATATAATGGGACATTTTTGAAACCTCAAGAGAATTGAGTGAATTTTTTGAAAATATGTGTTCTATTGTCCTTGTTGACAATTTAAAGCCTATATTTTGTTATTTTTTTTGTAGGTTTTTGAAAATATATTTTGAAGGATAATTATCGATATATGAAAAAGTGTGTTTAAATATGTGTTGGTTGAGATTTTTATGAATCTAATGATGGATTGATTATAGTTGTTCAACATGAAGAGGTATTATAAATATATAATGTTACTATTGTGGGTCATTCAGCTTTTATACATCTAGAGAAAATATGATTTGAATATTTATAGAGACGAGGCATCATTAAAAGAATTAAACTAGCCAAAAACGTCCAGCACCCAATGATACTTTAAAAAAACTAGTCCCCATACATAGACACCATGTAGTCGAGCAGGAAAACATGTAGGGTTAGTTCTCATGTGATAACATATGTAACGAGTCACATGTGTGTGTCAAGGAATTATAAGAATGGGTCAGAATGGAGTGCTTATCATTTGACATATAGGGTGGTATTGGAGGCACGAGTTGAGTACCAGCACTAGTATGACTTCAATAACTGGTTGGGGTGCATTTGGTCAATATATCATTTGAGTGTATTTGAGGAATACTGATGTGGGGTTCAAAAGATGTTTTTGTTTTTTATTTTTCATTTAAATTCTTATAATCATGCAATATACTGATAAAATTTGTACCATACGGATTTTTTAACCACTCACATTGAAATTTCCAACGCGTATAAAGTCAACAGTAGATGCACATGAACCAGTAAATCCCACAATCATATAATCAAATTACAAAAATTTGGTCAATCATAGAATCAGTCATGAAAATATCATCACACTATTTCATGTGGGGTAGGGGTTTGGGAGGATATATATATATATATGAAATGATGAAGCCCTCCATGGTTGATCTAAGGATCGTTCTTCAAAGTCAAACCATGATATTATCCACCCATTTTCTATTAGCGTTGTATGTCTGCTTAGTCAATCTAGTAATTGTCCATGTTTGGGATTGAATAAATAGTATGATTGAGTCATGTGAGGTGGAGTTGATGTTTCCAAAATCAACATGCACAAATTCTAAAGATTCAATAATTAAGGAAGAAAAAAATTTCTACTTTGATGAAAATAAATAAAATAAGAAGTGGTATGGGATGATAGAAACATATTAAAATAATTATAAAAGTTATGGGCTTTCCAAATTATAGATATATAACCATTCATAATAAATAATTGTGTGGGTATTGTAGACGATATATACATTTGATTAATATTTATAGAATAAGGTAATGAGATGAGTGTTAGGAATGATATAGAGAATAACTATTAAAAAGGGAAGAAGTGAATTTTCCAACATACATTCTCACATAAGAAAACACATTTAGTTCCCAATCATTCATTTTCCTTGAAATGAAATACATACTAAATATTTAAAGAGGATCTTTACTTCCAAAGAAATGACATAAGGATATCCACAACCACATTTATTATTTTGAGATAATGTTGGATCATTTCATCTTATCGACAAAGTTAATACATTCCAATTTCATTCAACACCACCATTTTTGGTAGTGTGGTATGGCAAGGGGGTTGTGGGGACAGTTAGAGGGTCAATTTCCTAAGCCTATGTGTTTATGAAAATTAATTTCCAAGCATTTTATTATGGTGATAGATGTAATCGACCTTATATATAAAATATAGATTAATTATACAAAGAAAAATGGATTACAAATGTATTCTAGAAATAAGATTACATGGAATGGACTTAACATCTTACCAAAAATATGGAGTTTCCATGAACTCACATAGAAAGAGATTATCAAGGATATTTTCATAAAAAACAATGTAGAATGTAGTGGATATTTGATAGAACAAATATTTTCAATTATTTTATTCATAATTTAATTGTTTTTTCCTACCAATGTGTTATTTAAAGTTCATTTTTCCTATTTTTTGTTTTAGGAACATTTTTTAGCTTAATTGAAAAAATGGCATATTTTGGATTTTAACATTTTTAATTTATTTAATTATATTGTACATAACTATTTCTAAACTAATAAAAATTGAAATATTATTATTTTATCTGTTCCTAGGATTGATGAGATTCATTTTATAATTGTGGACCCAACGCTCATTCCATAATTTGGATGTTCAAATCTAGCTCATATGTCAGGCCTAAAAAACTGGGCACAGAACTGGGAGATTTTATTGTTGGGACCATATCTCAAAAATGTAAAAACCAAATGAGCTTATATTTAATATGGAGAAAAAGACATCGGTAGAAGGAACATTCATTTTTATTGTAGTGCATTATTCGTTCATTCTAGAGAACATAATTGTGTTGGGACTCGGTGTAATGGAATAAGAAGTGTATGTTTGGAAGAATTTAATATACATTGTCTATTGGACCTAACTACTTCATTTCTTGGATAATGAAGCTAAAATTTCTTTGGTAGACTGAGGAGAGATAATGGAATATTTTTCAGGAAGGATCCATTTCCATATTCAGTAACTAATGTGTACATACAGTTGCAAGCAATCATACTAATGATTTTGGATCCAAATATTTCATCCCCTTTCCTATAACAATGTACTCCATTTTCCTCTCAATGGGTTTGAAAAGTAGTGACCATTTTTTGTAGGTTTATATTTAATTTTATGATTTAGTATATTTTTAATCTGTTAATTTATATTATTATTCCTCTTCATACTTAATTCATCCATTTTTACATTTATGTGTTTCTCCCACTGTATTATCTTCTAACTCCAAGAGAATGGGAAACTAACATCAACAATTGATTGAGGGAGAGAATGGTGGATGATTTAGTTTAACTTTGATCCAATTTAAATATATTAATTTAATTATTATAATTTTGATGGTGGTTATTTGATTAATGTGTGTGATTTCCCTATTGTCTCTATCACCGAGTTTTTCATCCCATTCAACATTCACACTTCCCTTAACTATCTAAGTCATTCATACGATGGAGTATGTCTTGGGTAGGGATGGTCGTAAAAGATATCTCTTATAAAAATTTTGGATGATTATTTCCCCACATGCAGAGATCTCGTAGATGGGGTAATAACATTTAGAATGAGAGTGTGTAGGTGGGCAGATCATGATCACTAAATTGAATTGATATTGAGAATATTCTAATAACAATGATATTAACCATTCTGATCCCCTAATAATTAATTTCTTATTTCTTTATTTTTAACATCATTTTTTTCACATTTTACATATATATATTTATATTATGGGTCTTTCTAACTCCTTTTTATATTATATATCAGTTAGATAATAAATATTGAAAATAGAATTTCAGTGTTGTGTATGTTTCCTCCTCAAGATAGACCCTAGTATTTCACTATATTGCATTCTTAGGTAAATAATAATTTGATTGGAGATCTGAAAAAAATTATCACACATCAAAATTGTATTGTTTCTAGGGAGGATCATCACTTGCACACTCAATTTTTCTTAAAAAATAATAAATTTAAAAAACTAAAAAACCCACATTGTCCATGATGTATTTCAATGTTGATTATTCTGCATAGACTAACGAATCTCAGGTACCAGAAGAAGATTCCAATGGGATTGATGCTACGAATCGAAGGATTAGTGATTTAGTGGAAAAATTAGGGAGGCAAAAAAAATTTGATTGCTTAATACGTACATGCATACAAAGTGAAGAAAAAGAAAGAACCAGAACCTGAAACAAAAAAGTGGGGAACGACATGTCACCGATCATTTTTTATGATAAAGAACCTGAGGCAGGTTAGAAGTGTCTACTAAATGAGATAATAATATCATCTCATACTCTAACATTTCCTAAGGAGTCCCTAATAAAAACATTCCAGCTTACGCACATATGGAAAATCAATATTTTTTTGAAGATTCCTAGATTCACCATGTTGAAGAAAACCTGAAACGTGATCCTCCAATCATTGATATTAAAAAATAAACACATTTTGACCCCTTTATTTCATTTAATAATAATTAATAAAATGCACAGGATGAGATGGAGTTTCCAATGGAATTTCCCAAATATTTCAATTTCTATAATGACTTACTTGAAAGAGATTTTTTCATTATTAATTCATCATGTTTTAATCTTACTAAAGCTAAATTGTTTTCTGACATTCCCTTTCATGAAATTTGTGACATAGTACAAATGGAGCAGATCATGGATGTTATGAAAGAGACTCCCCATGTGGAAGTGATTGAGGATGATGACATGAAAAAAATGGTAGGGGTGCAACTACCACCTCTATAACAATTTTCATACCATATTGAGGAGGACACCACAAAAATTCCCAGAGATCACCCCTATATTCTATTTCCTCCCACTCGGGACCTTAAATTCTTTATATATGATTTCTTGGGGGTTTGGAATTTTCTTATATTATTTTGGGTAAGAAAATATCACATTTTACTCATGGAAACTGAAAAAAGTCCCATGTGTTGGTTCTACTCAAATAAACCAATCCCACCATCAGAATGGGGATAATCTACTATAATTGCATGAGTATTGGCATTAAAATCCTAGCACCCACTTGGGGGGTAAATCCATGTATTATCCATTTCTATCCTATTTCTATTTTTTCATTATTTATCTTATGTATTTTCATTTCTTTCCTGTAGTTTTAAAGATGTAATAGCTAGGATCAAAACTCGAGGCCACCACTGAAAAATAAATCAGGTTATATTGTTCCTGTTATTTATTTTATTTTTTTCCCAATACAAGTTCTGTGTTAAATTTTTCTTGATCTGATTTTAGATAAAAGGGGAAGTAAATGTAATAAGTGTGGGGGAGGGATTTCATCTTATTTTTAGGTTTTTTTTTGTGTCCTTAAATTTACTTTCCAAATTTCTTTTTTGAAATAGTATTCATTTCTTTTTTTCATTTTTTGTGTGTTTTTAGGATTCTTGACCTGAATCAATTACATTAGAAAATTCAACCAGTCATGGTGTTTGAGGAACATTGTTGATTTTAATATTTGAGGATTTAAATGATTTTGTAATGTATTTTATATTCTATTTCCATTCATTTCATTTGAATAAGTTAGGTTGATTGTGAAACTCATGTGTACTAGTACTGTTCAATTGAAAATCTATAATTAACTGAGAGGTTTCTAAATTTTTTTGAAATATTATTACATTTCTATTTTTAGTTAGACTCTTGATGCATGTTGTGTGATCCAAAACTTGTTGTTTTTATTTTTTTCAAAGCTGATATAGTTTATGGAACATGACAACTATGATTGACACACCACATTGATAGCCAATTTTGAATTGAACTATAATTTTCCCATACCATTTCATATATCCGTATTTAATCCCTTAGTATTCTTGAAATAAATTTTTAGGTATCCAAATTACAGGATATGTATCCTTCTAAATCCTTCTCTAGAATATAAATTCATGATTACTATTGAACTCAAGTTGGTAGAGGGAGAAGATGGTTCGTATTTATCTTTCTTGAAGAATCTATTTGAGATGAACTAAATGTGTTTCCATATTTATTGCTAAATTGGTGGAAGTAATGTCATGAATGAAAGATGTATGGGTATCACAAAATTTAATTACATTTATGGGATGGGTGTTCACAGATTTTTTAAGGTCAAAATTTTCCACTATTTTCCTTTGAAACATGATTCTGAAGAGAAATCAATATCTGAATTCAAGCTAAAACAACGAAAAAATTGAGGGAATGAGTGAATAAAATCATTAATTCTGAGATTCCAAGTGTCAAATTACAAAACTAAAAGGTTTTTGGGGGGTGAATAATTTTTTTAGATGATTGAGGAGCACACCATTCTTGTGAAAAACTATTTTAATTCATTTACATAACATTAGAGCTTAACCCTCCACATTCTGCCTCATGTGTTTTTACATTTAAAACCTTCCAAACCTCAACATCAGAAATACCCATGAAAATTTCCTCATGATTGAATCTTTTGTGACTCTATGAAGTGAAGATATTTTTAGGATAGAAAACCTATGCAGATCACACATGATCTTGAGAATGAGAAAAACTCCACATTAAATATCCTTGAGTGAAGAGAGAAATATTATTATGTGGTGGTAGGAAAGACATGCATGTGAGGATTAACATGAAATTGAATGGATTAAAATAATTTTTCTAGAGTTTTTAAATTATTATCCATTTATTAGGAATGATATTTTCCTTAATATGATAATTTAGTTATGTTGTCATTAATGCTTTAAGAAGTTTGTTTTGACCTCGGTATAAGATGGCTGCCCAGGATTGCAATGTTTAAGTGTGGGGGAATTGATAAAAAAATTGTTCAAATTTATTTTATTTTGAATTTAATTATTTTTAGTCCCACCAATGTGTTATTTAATGTTCTATTGTCACATTTTATTTTTTAGGAACATATTTTTTTCTTAATGGAAAATATGGATTATTTATTATTTTAGCGGTTTTAATTTATTTAATTGTTTTCCCCATAACTATTTCTAAATTGATAAAAATTGAAATCGTAATCTTTTATAGTGTCCTATGTTCGATCAGATTCAATTTATCCTTTCAGACCCAAAACACAATCCATCATTTAGAATATCAATCTTAGAAGTAAGGCCTTGAAAACTATGAACATAACTAAATAATTTCATTGTTCGGCACATATCTCATTAATTTCCAAACCAAATGAGCCGATATTTTACATGTAGAAAGAATACATCTGTAGGAAGAACATTGATTAATATGGTTGTGCATTAAACTTTCATTCTCATGGACATAAATGTGTTGGAACTCTATGCATTGGAATACAAAATATCTATTTGGTAGAATTAAATATTCTACTTATATTGGACATAAATACTTCATTACATGTCTAAAAAAGCTAAAAAAATTTAGATAGACATAGTATAGATACTGGGAGAACTGTCAAGAAGGAACAATTTCCAAATTATTTCACAATGAGTCCATACACGCGCACACAACAGGTGGAAATATTTCAGAGACTAATATCTCATCCCATTGCATTTAAAAATGATATCCCTTTTCATTTCAAAGGATTGGAAGAGTAGTGTCCATTATATGTAGGTTTATATTTTATTTTATGAATTATTATATTTTTAAACATTTAAATTATATTAGTATTATTCTTCAGACCTCATTATTCAATTTTTACTTTTATGTGTTTCTCCCACCGTATTATCTTCCATCTCTATCAGAATGGGGAACTAACATCGTATTTTGTTTGAGTTAGAGAATGATGGATGATTGAGTTTCATTGTGAAAAAATTTTAATATCTTAATTTAATTAAGAAAATTGTAGTGGTTCTAAAATTTAATATGGTGTGTGATTTCCCCAATGTATCTATCTCTGATATCTTCTTCTCATTCAACAATCACCCTTCCCTTCACTATTTAAGTCTGGCATATAATGGAGTATGGCTAGGGTAGCGATTGTCGGTAATGAGATCACTTTTCCACATTTAGGAAGAGTATTTTCCCACATGATTATTTCTCAGTGTTGGAGTAATAACATTTAGAATGAGAGGGTGCAGTGTGATAGATCATGATCACTCCATTGAATTGGTATTTAGAATATTTTAATATACAATGATATCAACCATTATGATCCCCCAAGAACGAATGTCTTCATTCATTATTTTTAACATAATTTCGTTCACATTACAAATATAAATATATTAATATGTTATGCATCTTTGAAACTCATCATTATGTTATATATTAGTTATAAAAAAGAGTGATAATATAATTTTAGTGTTGTATAAGTTTCCTCCCCGAGACTGACCTTGGAAGTGCTCTATATTGCATGCTTAGGTAAATAATATTTTGAATGGGGATCTGTGACAAATTCCCTCACATCAATATTCAATAGGAACCATACCACACTTGGTGAAACTATCAATAATAGGTGATACTATTCATTGGTTTGTGTGGTAATATTTTTCCCATTTCAATAAAGTGATAATAAGAGGCAGGTGTGTGGTTTGTGATCCTAGTGAGATAGTGCATCTACCACAGGCCATTATATGTCTAGTGGGCCTAGGAATGAGTAACCTATCCTAAACCGCATATATAGCGAGATTAGTGTTTTTGGTTCATGAACTCACTATTGATTTCACACTCTTTAGCTTGTCCCATGGTGATGAACTAAGTAAAAAATTGTTTTTCATTAGGCTCCCTTTTTTAAATTTTGGTGAATCTTTTTTAGATACAGTTTGTAGGATAATAAAATTTAATTTTTCTATAAATGGATTTTCAGGTAATTCAATTAACAAAATCACTAATGAAAAAAAGAAGTGACCCTTATAATTATTAGGTCACGATTCAGTAGGATAGGGAGAACATTGAAAATTATATGTACACTGATTCAATTTTATTATTTTTTAATTTATAAAATGAAATTATTTATTCATTTATAAATTTTTTATTTATATTATTAACATTATTTGGTAATTTATTATTTCATATTAATTTTAAATTTTCAATAATTTGTTAAATTTATAATTTTTCTCAATTTATAAATTTTTATAACTATATGTTTTTTTAAAATGTAATTTTTAAAAATTATTAATTTTGTTTATATAATTAGTTATTCATTATATTTTTGATAATAATTCTTTTCTAAAAAAATATTATTTAAAAAATAGAATATTAAACGTTACCGGATTGAAAAAGTGTTGATAAAGTGTATCAAGTTTTCATAATGGTAACTTGGCCACACATCAATGTATTATCTTGCTGGCATAAAAGTATTAAAAGCATACCCTTACACAGAGCACCATTAATCAACATTGAATTTTGTGATGATAAAGAAATAAATTAGCATTGATAAAAATCTATTTTTATATTAATGGTTATTATGATATTTTTTATTATTTATTTTTTATAATGTTGATAAAAGCAGTTTCATTAATTTAAAAATTCCTAACAGAGATAACTACTCCTCGGATAATTCATGATTTCAGAGATGCCAAACCCTATGACATCATCCTAATTTATTGGACACATAATACCTTTATCAAAGTTAGATTAGTTGGTAGTTACTTATAATTATTCAATCATTCTTAGTAATTCGGTTTTTGTACTTTTCTTCTGTTATGCTCAAATCCCAATCAATGTTTAGTGCTTTCTATCCTTTAAGTCTAAAATTTTCATTCTAAGGTGGTATCTAGTTTTATAGTGTGACAATTTCATAAATTAATCATTTATTATAGATAAAACATTTCAACATACATGATCATTGGTTTTATATGATGTATTTTTGTTGATTAGATCTTTAATTTTAGTGTGGTAGGCATTAGATCCACATCCTATTCTTTTTTCCTCTGGTTTTATGTTTATTGTTTCATATTTTTCTATAAAAGAATAAAAACATATTATGTTTTAAATTTAAAATTTAAATAAAAATAATTATTCAATGGTAAACATGGAATTATAGAGGCACTTTTACATGGTATAATTAGACAAACAAAATTAAATTTTATAATACTAAATAATTAAACATATTAAAAAAATATTATTTTTTGTATATAAGATATCAGCTAACAAAAATAAAATTATAAATAATATAAACACTGTATATTACCAATTATAATTTCATGATAATAATAGAATGAAAAACATATTATATAACAATAATAAACTAAAAAAATAAATCACATATAGTGGTGGTTTGAAAAAAATAAAAAATGGGAGTAAAAATATCTCAGAAAATCTCAAATTTTATATTATTTTAAAGAATAACCTAGGGTCCATAAAATTATCTCCCTTTTCAAATGATAAAAATGAAAATACCATTGAAAATGGATTTTGAAAAAAAAAATAAATGAAATGGAGGATAATATAGAGAGTGAAATTGAATAAAAAATAAACATATCTGCTCACATTAAGTAATCATTATAGATGAAACATTCATCTCCTATTAAAATATAAAACAAAAATAAACAAATAATAATATTTTTATGTCCACAGCGTATTTATTTTACCAATTTACCATAATAAACCACATATTAGTTTATAATAGTGGGTTCTTAGTGGTTTCAGAATTAGGTATAAGGAATTAATTTTTCTGGTCCTTGTAAATGGCTAGGTCTCAATTTTTTGATATGGTAATATGTCATTATTTATAAAAATAATTATTTACAATGAATTTTTTGGTTGGGAATTTTTAAAATTTCAATTTTAATAACCATATTTGGTGTGATTAATTTGTTTCAAGAATTGTTGAAGCATTATGAAAATTAATTAATTTATTTATATATATGTTTTGAATGTGAAATCACATTATATATACCCTGATACTAATATTGACATAATTATTCATATTTATATATCCTATTATGTTATTTATGATGTGGAAATTCATATCAAATATTCTGAATGTTGTGTGTGTAATGAATAAACTATTAGTATTCTATGATCATGCCTTCTATGTTTTTTGAAATATGAATAATAATAAATCAAATATGATGTATATGAATAAAAACATATACATTTCAATCATATAAAAAATTTATGGGGATATGGTTAAATATTTCATCATGCTCTAAAATCATCGTGTATACTACCCATCTCTAATCCTTTGTTCTCCTTAATGTTTTTTTATTGTCACTAATTAGTCTATAGGATTTGGAAGAACATATGATCTATAAATGAGTAGTCCAAATACATAAATATTATACCAAACATGGGGAAGAATTAAATATATCTAGAGACTGGGATAACATTATAGTTTATGGATCATATAATATTATTACATGTTCAAACAATAATGAATATTGTATTGAGGATAAGATGACGACTATAAATGATGATGTAGATCATATTGAGGAAATGGAAATGATAGTTAACGATGAGAATCATGATTGGTTAATGATATTTCAGATGTTATATAGTTTTGTAATGGTACCTTATATGTATTTTTACTAAATATTAAACAAATTCAGTCCTATTCAATGGAGATAATTTTAAACAAGGACAAGGATAGACTGACACCGCCCTTACAAACTGATCTCTCCCTTGAATGATATGCTGTAATAAGATAATAAAATTCTATTCAAGACATATATGTTAATAAAATACTATGTTCAAATATTGTGATATTTTATTGATTACATGTATATACAAATGATCATATATTGTTTCAGAAGGACCATAATCCACATAAATGTTCAATGTGTGGTGGGTCTTCATAAAATAGAGCTTAATTAAATACTTAAAAATTCGTATGGTATATTTCAATCATTTCAAGGACTAGAATCCTATATAGAAATCAAAAGAGTGTAAGGCAATTTTCATGACACATTATTATATGAATTCAAGATGAAAAAAATATTCACCCGATAGACACTCCTAAATAGAAGAAAATTTATCACTAGTATCTTGAATTTGAAAATAAACACGTAATCCTTTTTCATATCCTACAATATATGGAGTGAATAATTTTTTTTCTAAAAAGTATCCTGCATTGTATATGAACAATTATATTGGTAAATTGTAATTTTCAACTATGTTTATACATGAATAAAAAATTTATTATATTTTCATTTCTTATATCATGGCCAAAACAACCATGTATTGATATTTAAATTTATATGCCTTAATGATTGGAGATCTAAAATTAAAGTTGGATTTAGGTGTGACATTGTATGTTTCATATGGGAATGATGATCTAATGTTAAGAACTATAATTTCTAGTGTGGTAAATGAATTTCCTAATTATTTTAATAAAATTATGATATAACACTAATGGAATTATAGGGTGTCTCATCATTGAATAAAATATATACTCAGTTTGGTTGAAACATTCCGAAATGATTGTGTTTTTTGGACCTCAAACATATTTACCACAATGACATAAATATTGATCTTGGATATCATCATTCAATGATAATTTAAAATAAAATACAACACCTTCGCCACCAAATAGTCATAAATATTTAAATAAATTAAAGGATATGATCTCCATATCAAGAAAAAATACTCCACAATCTATATAATTAAATGTTTTAAGAGACGGTCTTTTTTTCAATTAAAAAATTTTAATTTTAGGTATGTCATATATATTATTGAGTCCATACATATAGAAAAAATGTATATGATACTGTCATTGGAGTGTTTCCAAATACAACATTTAAAATAATTGAATACATTAAGGTCATGAAATACATGATATAAACTAGGATAAGGGATGCATTGGAACCGTTAAATGGTGAATGAAAGCAATTTCCTTGCCCAGATCCATAAAATCCTTCCAAGAACAAGAGATTTCATTTTGAAAACATCATGAATAATGTAAAGGTTCCAGATCGGTATTCATAAAATATCCAGAATATCATTTCAATGAATGATTTAATGTTAAAAAGGCAAAAAAAATAAAATATTTTCATGTTTTGATGGAATATTTGATAACAATAAATTTTTATTCAATTCTGCTGAAGAAATGACAAGTTTTCATCATCCAAGATCTTTTTATCTTTCAATCAACTTTTTTTAATGTTATAGAAATGAATAAGTAACTAATTTTGGAAATGAAAATCATTTTAATTATAAGGCCCCGTCCTTAAACCTTACTTAATATTGAATTAAATGAATAATTCACATTGAGGATCTTTTCAGGTTTATAGTTTTAGAGAATTAGGACATAACTATTACATCTCAAAAGATTAAAAAGTAGACACTTCTACTAAGATTCCATAAAATAAAAAAACTCTTAAAAAGAAACATGTCTAGTTCCATGTTTAATATAGCATGAATTTCCCTTGATCCCATCCTTGACCCTATTCCACATTAATTCCTCTGAAAAACATTTCAAAAAAACTTGGGGTGAGCATAAAAAGCTCAGTAAGGGATACAAAAAGAATGAAAACTGTTAGTTTTTCAAACATCAAGTAAACCATGTATACTTTATCAAAGTAATACCTTCACCTTCATGAAGTAGTAAAAACTCTACAGTGAATAAAATATCATTACTTACCTTTTTCTAACCAAAGTATTACCATAAAACCCATATAAAGAACACATAACATATATAAAGGTAACTTGGGACATAAACATACTTAAGTGGAATAACCATACGGTCGAATTCCACACATATCACTTAATGAAATAGCCATTCAGCCAACTCCCATAGATACTTAATGTCATAGCCATACATCCGAATACCATACCCAATGCATTGGAGGTTATAATGTAACCACCCGTCCTGGTATTCACGGCACCACCCGTCATATGGTTCATCATGTAACCACCCGTCAAATGTCCAAGTACCATTATAAAATCATAAGACATAAAACAAATATAATGGAAAGAAAACATTTCCACACTTTGATCACAATATATCAGATAAATATATTGACATAACAAATCCATTATAAAAACCATTTTCAATACCAAAATACATAAAAGAGTATACGGTATTTATTTCATTTTAAAAAAAACATTACGACTTGTTCAGGAAGCTAAAGACCAAATAATACTCGCGACGACAGAAAAGGTCATTGTCACCGCGTACATTAAAAGAAACATTCTTTTTTGTTATTTTGTAAAACTCTTCATGGAAAAATATTCCTTTTGTATTAAAGTAAATGTAAAAGGGGTTTATACACCGTATAAAAGAATGTTGTGTATAAAACGAAATATGCCTCAATGAAACGAGATTGAGACGAAGTCCCTTACCTCGGGTCCGACTTGACTCGATCGTTCTTTAACGTCCTGAATAATATACTTGAGTTAATTTCGATTTTCTTAAGAACCTTTTTCGAGTTCATTATTCCTTTTATATCACTTATTTCCATGTTATAAACATTATGTAATCATTTAAGTTAATAATGTTTGTTTTGTCAATATTTGGTCCTTAAGTCGAAAGTGGACTTCTTACGATTACATGTTGTTCGTGTGGTCAAAGGTTCATTATATCCAGAATGAAATTTCTTATTTGGATATCATATATATCATATATATCTAGCATATACATGTATTTATAATATCACATAATCATTTAGAGGTAAGAAATGAAATGCACCGTTCATGGAGACGGTAAGCCGTACGTACGCATGAACGCTACACTCATTTCTATGTCATATTAATGGAATTAAAACTAAATGAGAGGTATGTATATTTTAATTCCAGATTTATATTAATCATTTAGATGTAAAATAAATCATATATATCCATTATATATATGTACTTATAATAGTACATTACATTTGGGGATAAGAAATGAAATGCACCGTTCCTGGAGACGGTAAGCCGTACGTACGCATGAACGCTACTTTCATTTCTATCTCATAATTTAATGGAAAGAAATAATAATTATATAGAGTTATATTATAATTCTGGTATAAATAATATATAATAACTTTAAATCCTTCCTTTATACGTCCCACATATGGCATTAACCAATCAAATCACTTTGAGGGGGCGGTAGTCCGCACTTCCTTAAATGAAGATATCGCGTGTACCCATAATGGAAACCATAAAGGTATGCCCAAAATGAAAAATTCAGAAGCTTAAGGAAATCATAAACATATTATATATCATATATAAATACAGTTTCATCTTAATGGCCACCTTTGAAGGTGTTAAAATAATGTTGAACAATTATCGTTTCGGGAGGCAGAAATTCACCATCCACGGAAACAGTATATTCTTTAGCCATTAGATGTAGGTGTGTGTAAGTGTATCTCGAATACTTATTATAAAAACATCCTATTATATTGAATATATTTTATATGTTACAAAAGAAAAGAATAAAAAGAGTTTAGGGGGTTGGAGAAGCAAAATAAAACAAAAGGACTCAAAAGAAGGCATTACCTTAAAATCGGGTAACTCCCTTTGGTTTGAGCTCATAGGCTTCCTTGGGAAGACTTATTCCCAAATTGAGGCTTGAATGAGTAATATAGGGAAGTGGAGAGTCAAAATGGGCAGGGCTTGGCCGATCCAAAGGCTTTGGGATTGTGGGTAATGAGGTAGAGGAGGGGGCCTTTTATAAGAGGAGAGGAGGGGCACTCTTGTAAAGTTACAAAATGTTACTTTATTTTCAAAAGAGTTTCGGATTTTAAAGGTCCCAAATTGATGTATTTATAGTATAAGGTGATGAGGGTTCTAAATCCACTCATCTAATAGGTTTTGGACATGTGTAGGTCTTAGATTTTACATTATCATTCCATTTTATTTAAATTGTTAAATAATGAGGTCATCGCTGCATCATCATGATTTCATAAATAATTTAATTTATTTAATGTCTAAAAATTATAAAATAAATACTTTGATGTCGGAAGTATTTTTATCTTTCCAATTACTATTTATTGTAAAAAAGATGACTTGTATAACCCAATGTAAAAATTGTTTTAGTAAAACATTTCATGTTTGTGTCATTTTTTACTTTAACATTAAATAAAAGGTATTTTTGTCATTTTCAGACCAAAGTGGCTCTATGGGGTCCCCAAGATGACCCATGGATTTTCTTGGTCGTCCATGACACATACAATGAGGGTGTGACATCAGTCTAGGTCATTTCATTTTATTAAAACATTATTCTTACCTTAAACTACACTAATTATCTCTAATCGCGATTAAGAACTTAAGAGTTACTATTCACCAAAAAATTATTTTATTCTCATTGAACCACATTATAATTCTTAATGAAAACCATGGAGGTCAGATTTTTTAAATTCAAAACACATAAGTGGTAAAATTTCATTTAAATGAAAAATCAGTTTTTATAAGTACCACATAGTGGTTTCACTATTCATTAAAATTTGATGTTTTTCAGAAAAATACAAAAAATTCACCCTAAGCTATATTTGATATTCCGAATTCAAAAATGAAGTCTATTTTACAAAATTCAAAACATATATGTCACATTAATTAATTTAATAATTAGTTCCCGCTGTCATGACAAATAGTGTGTTTTTATGAAAAAATAAGTATTAAAAGATTGATACTAGTTTAAGTCTGATTTCAAAGTGAAATTAATTCAAACGACCACTATTGGATTTAATGGTAAATTTTTTTTATAATTTCACTTTAAAACCAATTCAAATGATAATCTAATCATATAAATAAATTATATTAAAAATAGGTTTTGAATTAAAATACAACATTTTACACTATTCATTAAAAAATGAACTTTATCGGAAAGATACCAAAAATTTACACAAAGTAAATTTTGATGTCCCAATTCTAAAGAAGTGTTATATTTGGTCCAATAGAATTTATAAGATTTATCAAAACTATATTTAATGAAGGTTCTCCGTCAAAAGGTGATAAGTGAACCCTTAGTGAAAATTAGTGTATAAATGCCTAAAATTGAATTCTTTCCATATTTTAAGCCATTATATTTTATTGGATAAATGTAAAAACATGTAAAAACATATATAATCATATTTTAGTTATTTCTATCCATTTCCTCCAATACAAAAACTACATGTTAACTACCATTTTAAATAATAATATTATATTTCTAGTGTGCAACGTAAGTTTTCAAAGGAACTCATCGTTGCGTATCGGGTACGCTATCGAACAAAGCAACCCCTTTAAAGTAAAATTAATATTTAATTCGTAAATATTAATAAATACGAAAATTGTTTATTCATTTTTTACCTGGGATGTTACATCCTTCCCCCCTTTTGGGAATTGCGTCCTCACAATTTTATTCACTTATCAAAATAAGTGGGGGTATTTATCCCTCGTAGCATTTTCAGATTCCCACGTTGCCTCTTCAACCATATGGTTTTTCCACAAAACCTTTACCTGGTGGATTGCCTTATTTCGTAACACATTCTCTACGTGGTCAAGAATCTGGACCGGTTGTTCCTCATAAGATATGTTCTCTTCTAGCTGAACTACCTCTGGACTCAAAACATGAAATGGATCTGGCATATACTTTCTCAGCATCGAAACATGAAAAACATTGTGTACCTGAGATAAACTCGGAGGTAATGCCACTCTATATACAACTGATCCAACTCTCACAAGAATTTCATATGGTCCAATGAACCTTGGACTCAGCTTTCCTTTCTTACCAAATCTCATCACACTTTTCCATGGACAAACCTTGAGAAAAACATGATCACCTACCTCGAAAGATAGATCCATCCTCCGATTATCCGCATAACTCTTCTGCCTGCTCTGAGCTGTTCTCATGTGTTTCTGAATCAACGGATCTTTTTCTGCCATCTCATCTACCAATTCTGGTCCCATCAGCTTCCTTTCACCCACTTCATCCCAAAATGCTGGAGTTCGACACCGCTTCCCATATAATGCCTCAAATGGTTCCATCTGTAAACTGGAATGAAAACTGCTATTATATGCAAACTCAACCAAAGAAAGATGTTGGTCCCAACTTCCCTGATAATCAATTGTACAAGCGTGTAGAATATCCTCCATGGTCTGAATTGTTCGTTCTAACTTCCCATCTGATTGAGGATGAAAAGCTGTACTAAAATTTAATTCAGTACCCAACGACTTCTGATGGCCTTTCCAAAAGTTATAAGTAAACCTGGGATCACGGTCAGATACAATGGAGAGAGGACTCCATGTAACTTGACCATCTCTCTATGATACAAATGGGAATGTTGATCTTGTGAAAAAGTATCTCGTATAGCAATGAAATGAGCAAATTTAGTCAAGCGATCAACAATAACCCAGATTGCATTATTACCTCGAGATGTCCTCGGTAATCCCATAACAAAGTCCATGGATATGTTTTCCCATTTCCACTCTGGCACTGGTAAAGGCTGAAGCATCCCTTTCGGTAACTACCGCTCTGCTTTAACCTGCTGACAAGTCAAACACATCATAGCAAAATCAGCAATATCTCTTTTCATTCCATCCCACCAGTAATACTCCCGCAGATCTCTATACATTTTAGTGCTTCCAGGATGAACTGAAAACAGAGAACTATGAGCTTCACATAACAACTCTTTCTTCAATTGTGAATCTCAAGGCACACACAATCTATTCCCAAACCTCAAAACATAATCATTATCAATGTTGAATTCAGGCAACTTACCCTTCTGAACCAGCTCTACCTTTTTCTGCAACTCACTGTCTTCCCTCTGTGCTTGCTTAATTCTGTCTGATAGGGATGATCTCACCGATACCTGAATCAAAACAGAAGATCGTCCTGCACCAACAACTTCTATGCCAAAGTTCATAAAATCAAAAACCAAAGGATCTCATTCCAAACGTAGCATGGTTAATGAAGCATTACTTTTTTGACTCAAAGCATCGGCCACATTATTTGCTTTTCCCGGATGGTAGTGAATTGTACAATCATAATCCTTGAATAATTCCTGCCATCTCCTCTGTCTCATGTTCAATTCTTTCTGAGTGAATATATACTTTAAACTTTTTTTATCAGTATATATTTCACACTTTACCCCATACAAATGATGCCTCCAAATTTTTAATGCAAAAACAACAGCAGCTAATTCCAAATCATGTGTAGGGTAATTATCTCATGAGTTTTCAACTGACGTGAAGCATAAGCAATTACCTGATCATTCTGCATTAGGACACAACCACATCCTCTCAATAAAGCACCAATGTAGATAACAAACTCCCCATTCCTAGAAGGAAGTTCCAAAACTGGAGCATTCACCAATATTCTTTTCAACTCCTAAAAACAATCATCACATTCTTTTGTCTAGATAATCTTAACACCCTTCTGAGTCTTCTTAGTCATTGGACTAGATAACCTTGAAAAAATATCAACAAACCTTCGGTAGTGACCTACCAAACCAAGAAAACTATGGATCTCGGTTACAATTGTGGGTCTTGGCCATTCTTCAACAACTTTTGTTTTAGCAGTATCAATAGTTATGCCATCTTTCGAAACAATGTGACCAAGGAAAGAAGTTTGTTGCAACCAAAACTCACACTTGTTGAATTTTCCATACAATTTCTTTTCTTTTATGGTTTTCAAGAAAACCATTAAATGACATCCATGCTCCTATTTAGTTTTAGAAAACACCAAAATATCACCAATAAAAACAACCAACATTTTTCACCTGAGTCAACTGAGCCACCACTGCAACAAACAATTTAGTTCTGATTATGACCATCTCAGGATACTGATTTGAAAGGTCATTTCCCACTATATGCCTTCCCAGAAAATCTGTTTTGTTTCCTCCATGAAAAACCATTCTGAACAAACATGTCTTAGATGAAGCAGCATGGTAATCATTAAATGCTATATCATTTTAATCGTAACATAAATTAACTTATAATTTTACACATTTCTAACTCCTAAAGTTGTCTAAACCGATCTCTGATACCAACTATAAGGCCCCGGCCTTAAACCTTACTTAATATTGAATTAAATGAATAATTCACATTGAGGATCTTTTCTGGTTTAGAGTTTTAGAGAATTAGGACATAACTATTACATCTCAAAAGACTACAATGTAGACACTTCTACTATGATTACATAAAATAAAATAAAAAACTCTTAAAAAGAAACATGTCTAGTTCCATGTTTTATATAGCATGACTTTCCCTTGATCTCATCCTTGACCCTATTCCACATTAAGTCATGTGAAAAACAATTCAAAAAAACTTGGGGTGAGCAAAAAAAGCTCAGTAATGGATACACAAAGAATGAAAGCTGTTAGTTTTTCAAAAATCAAGTAAACCATGTATACTTTATCAAAGTAATACCTTCACCTTCATGAAGTAGTAAAAACTCTTCACTGAATAAAGTATAATTACTTACCTTTTTGTAACCAAAGGATTTCCATAAAATCCTTATAAAGAACACATAACATATATAAAGGTAACTTGGGACGCAAACATACATAAGTTGAATAATCATACGGTCGACTTCAACACATATCACTTAATGGAATAGCCATTTGGCCAACTCCCATACATACGTAATGAAATAGCCATATGGACAACTTCAATACCAAATGAATTAGAGGTTATAACGTAACCACCCGTCCTGGTATTCACGACACCACCCATCATATGGTTCATCACGTAACCACCCGTCAAATGTCCAAGTACCATTATAAAATCATAAGACATAAAACAAATAGAATGAAAAGAAAACATTTCCACACATTGATCACAATATATCACATAAATATATTGACATAAAAAATCCATTATAAAAACCATTTTCAATACCAAAATACATAAAAGAATATATGGTATTTATTTCATTTAAAAAAACATTACGGCTTGTTCAGGAAGCCAAAGACCAAATAATACTTGCGTCGGTGGAAAAGGTCGTTGTCACCGCGTACATTAAAAGAAACATTCTTTTATGTCGTTTTGTAAAACGCTTCGTAGAAAAAGATTCCTTTTATATAAAAGTAAAATTAAAAGGGGTTTATATGCCATATAAATGAATGTTGTGTATAAAACTAAATATGACTCAATGAAAGGAGATTGAGACGAAGTCCCTTACTTCAGGTCCGACTTGACTCGATCGTTCTTTAACATCCTGAATAATAAACTTGAGTTAATTTATATTTGTTTAAGAACCTTTTTCAAGTTCATTATTCCTTTTATATCACTTAATGTCATGTAATAAACATTATGTAATCATTTACGTTAATAATGTTTGTTTTGTCGATATTTGGTCCTTATGTCGAAAGTGGACTTCTTACGATTACATGTTGTTCATGTGGTCAATGGTTCATTATATCCAGAATGACATTCCTGATTTGGATATCATATATATCATATATATCTAGCATATAAATGTATTTATAATATCACATAATCATTTAGAGGTAAGAAATGAAATGCACCGTTCATGGAGACAGTAAGCCGTACGTACGCATGAACGCTACTTTCATTTCTATGTCATATTAATGGAATTAAAACCTAATGAGAGGTATGTATATTTTAATTCCAGAATTATATTTATCATTTATATGTAACATACATCATATATATCCATTATGTATATGTACTTATAATAATACATTACATTTGGGGATAAGAAATGAAATGCACCGTTCATGGAGACGGTAAGTCGTACGTACGCATGAACGCTACTTTCATTTCTATCTCATAATTTAATGGATGTAAATAATAATTATATAGAGGTATATTATAATTCTGTTATAACAACATATATAATAACTTTAAATCCATCCTTTATGCGTCCCACATATGGCATTAACGAATCAAATCACTTTGAGGGGGCGGTTGTCCGCACTTCCTTAAATGAAGATATCGCGTTTACCCATAATGGAAACCTAAAGGTATGCCCAAAATGAAAAATTAAGAAGCGTAAGGAGAACATAAACATTTTATATATCATATATAAATATGGTATCATCTTAATGGCCACCTTTGAAAGTGTTAAAAGAATGTTGTATAATCATCGTTTCGGGAGGCATAAATTTGCCATCCACGGAAACAGTATGTTCTTTAACCATTAGATGTATGTGTGCGTAAGTGTAGCTTGAATACTTCTTATAAAAAAATCCTAGTATATTTAATATATTGCAGTTGTTACAAAATAAGAAAATAAAAATATTTTATGGGGTTTGAGAAGAAAAATAAAACAAAAGGACTCAAAAGAAGACATTACCTTAAAATCAGGTAACTCCCTTTGTTTTGAGCTCAAAGGCTTCCTTGGGAAGACTTCTGCCCAAAGTGAGGCTTCAATGAGTAATATAGGGAAGTGGAGAGACAAAATGGGCAGGGGTTAGCCGAGACAAAGGCTTTGGGAGTGTGGGTAAGGAGGTAGAGGTGGGGGCCTTTTATAGGAGGAGAGGAGGGGCACTCTTGTAATGTTACAAAATGTTACTTTATTTTCAAAAGCGTTTCGGATTTTAAATGTCCCACATTGATGTATTTCGATTATAAGGTGATGAGGGTTCTAAATACACTCATCTAATAGGTTTTGGACATGTTTAGGTCTTAGATTTTACATTATCATTCCATTTTATTTAAATTGTTAAATAATGAGGTCATCACTGCATCATCATGATGTCAAAAATAATTTAATTTATATAATGTCTAAAAATTATAAAAAAAATACTATGATGTAGGAAGTCTTTTTATCTTTCCAATGACTATTTATAGTCAAAAATATGACTTGTATAACCTCATGTAAAAATTTTTTTTGTAAAACATTTCATGTTTCTGTCATTTATTACTTTAACATTAAATAAAAGGTATTTATGTCATTTTCAAACCAAAGTGGCTCCATGGGGTCCCCAAGTTGACCCATGGATTGTCGTGGTTGGACATGACACATCCAATTAGGGTAGGACATGTGTCTAGGTCATTTAATTTTATTAAAACAATATTCTTACCTTAAACTACACTAATTACCTCTAATCGCGACTAAGAACTTAAGAGTTACTATTCACCAAAAAAATTATTTTAATCTCATTGAACCACATTTTACTTCTTAATGACAACCATGTATGTCGGATTTTTTAAATTCAAAACACATAAGTGGTAAAATTTCATTTAAACGAAAAATCAGTTTTTATAAGTACCACTTTGTGGTTTCACTATTCCTAAAAAATTGAAGTTTTTCAGAAAAATACCAAAAATTCACCCTAAGATATATTTGATATTATGAATTATAAAATGAATTCTATTTTAAAAAATTATAAACATATAAGTCACATTAATTAATTTAAAAATTAATTCCCGCTGTCATGACAAATAGCGTGTTTTTATGAAACAATAAGTATCAAAAGATTGACACTAGTTTAAGTCCGATTTCAATGTGAAATTAATTCCAACGACCACTATTGGATTTTATGGTAGAAATATTTTATAATTTCACTTTAAAACCTATTAAAATTATAATCTGATCATATAAATAAATTAGATTAAAAAGAGGTTTTGAATTAAAATACAACATTTTACACTATTCATTAAAAAATGAACTTTATCGGAAAGATACCAAAAATTTACACAAAGTATATTTTGATGTCCCGATTCTAAAGAAGAGTTATATTTGGTCCAATAGAATATATATGAATGATAAAAACTATATTTAATGACGGTTCGCCATCAAAAGGTGATAAGTGAACCCTTAGTGAAAATTAGGGTATAAATGCCTAAAATTGAATGCTTTCCATATTTTAAGCCTTTATCATTTATTGGAAAAATGTAAAAACATTTAAAAACATATATAATAATATTTTAGTTATTTCTATCCATTCCCACCAATACAACGGCTATATGTTAACTACCATTAAAAATAATATTATTATATTACTAGTGTGCAACGTAAGTTTTCAAAGGAACTCATCGTTGCGTATCGGGTATGCTATCGAACATAGCAAACCCTTAAAAGTAAAATTAATATTTAATTAGTAAATATTAATAAATACGAAAATGATTTATTCATTATTTACTTGGGATGTTACATCCTTCCCCCCCTTTTGGGAATTGTGTCCTCGCAATTTTATTCACTTATCAAAATAAGTGGGGGTATTTATCCCTCATAGCATTTTCAGATTCCCACGTTGCCTCTTCAACCATATGGTTTTTCCACAAAACGTTTACCTAGTGGATTACCTTATTTTGTAACACTTGCTCCATGTGGTCAAGAATCTGGACCGGTTGTTCCTCATAAGATAAGTTCTCTTCCAGCTGAACTACCTCTGGACTCAGAACATGAGATGGATCTGGCATATACTTTCTCAGCATCGAAACATGAAAATCATTGTATACCTGAGATAAACTAGGAGGTAATGCCACTATGTATGGAACTGATCTAACTCTCTCCAAATCTCATCACACTCTTCCATGGAAAACCTTGGGAAAAACATGATCACCTACCACAAAATATATATCCTTCCTCTGGTTATCCACATAACTCTTCTGCATGCTCTGAGCTGTTCTCATGTGTTTCTGAATCAACTGAACTTTTTCTGCCATCTCTTCTAACAATTCTGGTCCCATCAGCTTCCTTTCACCCACTTCATCCCAAAAGGCTGGAGTTCGACACCACTTCCCAGATAAGGCCTCAAATGGTGCCATCTATATACTGTAATGAAAACTATTATTATATGAAAACTCAACCAAAGGAAGATGTTGGTCCCAACTTCCCTGAAAATCCATCGAACGAGCTCGTAGAATATCCTCCAAGGTCTGAATTGTTCGTTCTAACTGCCCATCTGATTGAGGATGAAAAGCTGTAGTAAAATTTAATTCAGTACCCAATGACTTCTGAAGGCCTTTCCAAAATTTAGAAGTAAACTTGGGATCATGGTCAGATACAATGGAGAGAGGAACTCTATGTAACTTGACTATCTCTCTAAGATACAAACGGGAACGTTGATCTAGTGAAAAAGTATCTCGTATAGCAAAGAAATGAGCTTATTTAGTCAAGCGATCAACAATAACCCAGATTGCATTATTACCTCGAGATGTCCTCGGTAATCCCATAACAAAGTCCATGGATATGTTTTCCCATTTCCATTTTGGCACTGGTAAAGGTTGAAGCATCCCTTTCACTAACTGCCGCTCTGCTTTAACCTGCTGACAAGTCAAACACTTCACAGTAAAATCAGCAATATCTCTTTTCATTCCATCCCACCAGTAATAGTCCCACAGATCTCTATACATCTTAGTACTGCTAGGATGAACTGAAAACGGAGAACTATGAGCTTCACATAACAACTCTTTCTTCAACTGTGAATCCCAAGGCAGACACAATCTCTTCCCAAACCTCAAAACAAAATCATTATCAATGTTGAATTCAGGCAATTTACCCTTCTGAACCAGCTCTACCTTTTTCTGCAACTCACTATCTTCCCTCTGTGCTTGCTTAATTCTGTCTGATAGGGATGATCTCACTGATACCTGAAACAAAACAGAAGAACTTCCTGCACCAACAACTTTTATGCCAAATTTCATCAAATAAAAAACCAAAGGATCTCATTCCAAACGTGGCATAGTTAATGAAGCATTACATTTTCGACTCAAAGCTTCGGCCACTTTATTTGGTTTCCTGGATGGTAGTGAATTGTACAATCATAATCCTTGATTAATTCCAGCCATCTCCTCTATCTCATGTTCAGTTCTTTCTGAGTGAATATATACTTTAAACATTTTTGATCAGTATATATTTCACACTTTACTCCATACAAATGATGCCTACAAATTTTTAAAGCAAAAACAACAGCATCTAATTCCAAATAATGTGTATGGTAATTTACCTCATGATTTTTCAACTGACGTGAAGCATAAGCAATTACCTGATCATTCTGCATTAGGACACAACAAAGTCCTTTCAATGAAGCATCACTATAGATAACAAACTCCCCATTCCTGGAAGGAAGTGCCAAAACTGGATCATTCACCAATCTTCGTTTCTACTCCTGAAAACAATCATCACATTCTTTTGTCCAGATGAACATAACACCCTTCCAAGCCATCTTAGTCATTGGACTAGATAACCGTGAAAACTTTTCAACAAACCTTCAGTAGTGACCTGCCAAACCATGAAAACTACGGATCTCGGTTACATTTGTGGGTCTTGGCCATTCTTCAACAACTTTTGTTTTAACAGGATCAATAGTCATGCCATCTTTTGAAACAATTTGACCAAGGAAAGAAATTTGTTGCAACCAAAACTCACACTTGATGAATTTTCCATACAATTTCTTTTCTTTTAAGGTTTTCTAGTTAACCCTTAAATGACTTCCATGCCCCTCTTTAGTTTTAGAAAACACAAAAATATCATCAATAAAAACAACCAACATTTTACACCTGAGTCAACTGAGGCATCACTACAACAAACTATTTAGTTCTGATTATGACCATCTCAGGATACTGATTTGAAAGGTCATTTCCCACTATATGCCTTCCCAGAAAATCTGTTCTGTTTCCTCCATGAAAAAACATTCTGAACAAACATGTCTTAGATGAAGCAACAAGGTAATCTTTAAATGCTATATCATTTTAATCGTACCAAAAATTAACTTATAATTTTACACTTTTCTAACTCCTAATGTTTTCTAAACCGACCTCTGGTACCAACTATAAGGCCCCGACATTAAACCTTACTTAATATTGAATTAAATGAAAACTTCCCATGAGGATCTTTTCAGGTTTAGAGTTTTAGAGAATTAGGAAATAACTATTACATCTCAAAAAATTACAAATTAGACACTTCTACTAAGATTCCACAAAATAAAAAAAATATTAAAAAAACATGTCTAGTACCATGTTTTTTATAGAATGAATATCCCTTGATCCCATCCTCGACCCTATTCCACATTAAGTCATGTGAAAAACATTTCAAAAAAACTTGGGGTGAGAATAAAAAGCTCAGTAAGGAATAAACAAAGAATGAAAACTATTATTTTTTCAAACATCAAGTAATCCATGTATACATTATCAAAGTAATACATTCACCTTCATGAAGTAGTAAAAACTCTTCATTGAATAAAATATCATTACTTACCTTTTTGTAACCAAAGTATTACCATAAAACCCATTTAAAGAACACATAACATATATAAAGGTAACTTGGGACGTAAACATACTTAAGTGGAAAAACCATACTGTCGACTTCCACACATATCACTTAATGGAATAGCCATTCGGCCAACTCCCATACATACATAATGGAATAGCCATACGGCCGACTTCCATACCCAATGCATTAGAGGTTATAACGTAACCACCCGTCCTGATATTCATGGCACCACCGGTCATATGGTTCATCATGTAACCACCCGTCAAATGTCCAAGTACCATTATAAAATCATAAGACATAAAACAAATATAATGGAAAGAAAAAATTTCCACACTTTGATCACAATATATCACATAAATATATTGACATAAAAATCCATTAAAAACCATTTTCAATACCAAAATACATAAAAGAGTATATGGTATTTATTTCATTTTAAAAAAAACATTACGGCTTATTCCGGAAGCCAAAGACCAAATAATACTCGCGGCGGCGGAGAAGGTCGTTGTCACCAGGTACGTTAAAAGAAACATTCTTTTTTGTCATTTTGTAAAACGCTTCGTAGAAAAAGATTCTTTTTGTATAAAAGTAAAATTAAAAGGGTTTTATACACCGTATAAAATAATGATGTGTATAAAACGAAATATTTCCCAATGAAAGGAGATTGAAATGAAGTCCCTTACCTCAGGTCTGACTTGAATCGATCGTTCTTTAACGTCCTGAATAATAAACTTTAGTTAATTTCTATATTCTTAAGAAAATTTTTTGAGTTCATTATTCATTTTATATCACTTATTCACATGTTATAAACATTATGTAATCATTTAAGTTAATAATGTTTGTTTTGTTGATATTTGGTCCTTAAGTCGAAAGTGGACTTTTTATGATTACATGTTGTTCGTGTGGTCAAAGGTTCATTATATCCAGAATAACATTCCAGATTTTGATATCATATATATCATATATATATAGCATATACATGTATTTATAATATCACATAATCATTTAGAGGTAGGAAATGAAATGCACCGTTCATGGAGACGGTAAGTCGTACGTACACATGAACGCTACTTTCATTTCTTTGTCATATTAATGGAATTAAAACTAAATGAGAGGTATGTATATTTTAATTCCAGAATTATATTAATCATTTAGATGTAGCATACATCATATATATCCAATATATATATGTACTTATAATAGTACATTACATTTGGGGATATGAAATGAAACGCACCGTTCATGGAGACAGTAAGCCATACATACACATGAACGCTACTTTCATTTCTATCTCATACTTTAATGGAAAGAAATAATAATTATATAGAGGTATATTATAATTCCGGTATAACATCATATATAATAACTTTAAATCCATCCTTTATAAGTCCCACATATGGCATTAACGAATCAAATTACTTTGAGGGGGCGGTAGTCTGCACATCCTTAAATTAAGATATCGCGTTTACCCATAATGGAAACCATAAAGGTATGCCCAGAATGAAAAATACAGAAACTTAAGGAAAAAATAAACATATTATATATCATATATAAATATAGTGTCATGTTAATGTCCACCTTTGAAGGTGTTAAAATAATGTTGAACAATCATCGTTTCGGGAGGCAGAAATTTGCCATCCACGGAAACAGTATGTTCTTTAACAATTAGATGTAGGTGTGTAAGTGTAGCTAGAATACTTCTTATAAAAACAAACTAGTATATTGAATATATTTTAGTTGTTACAAAAATAAATGAATAAAAAGAGTTTAGGGTGATGGAGAAGCAAAATAAAACAAAAGGACTCAAAAGAAGACATTACCTTAAAATCGGGTAACTCCCTTTAGTTTGAGCTAAAAGGCTTCCTTGGGAAGGCTACTGCACAATGTGAGGCTCCAAGGAGAAATATAGGGAAGTGGAGAGAAAAAATAGGCAGGGGTTGGCCGAACCAAGGGCTTTGGGAGTGTGGGTAATGAGGTAGAGGTGGGGGCCATTTATAAGAGGAGAGGAGGGGAACTCTTGTAAAGTTACAAAATGTTGCTTTATTTTCAAAAGAGATACGCATTTTAAAGGTCCCACATTGATTTATTTCTAGGCTAAGGTGATTAGGGTTCTAAATCCACTCATCCAATAGGTTTTGGACATGTTTAGGTCTTCGAGTTTACATTATCTTTCTATTTTATTTAAATCGTTAAATAATGAGGTTATCACTGCATCATCATAATGTCATAAATAATTTAATTTATTTAATATCTAAATATTATAAAAAAAATACTATTATGTAGGAAATCTTTTTATATTTCCAAAGACTATTTATAGTCAAAATTATTACTTGTATAACCCCATGTAAATTTTTTTTAATAAAATATTTCATGTTTGTGTAATTTTTTACATTAACATTAAATAAAAGGTATTTATGTCATTTTCCAACCAAAGTGGCTCCATGGGGTCCCCAAGTTGACTCATGGATTTTTGTGGTCGGCCATGATACATCAAATGAGGGTAGGACATGTGTCTAGGTCATTTCATTTTATTAAAACAATATTCTTACCTTAAACTACACTAAATACCTCTAATCACAATTAAGAACTTAAGAGTTACTATTCACAAAAACATTATTTTAATCTCATTGAACCAAATTTTAATTCTTAATGACAACCATGTATGTTTGATTTTATAAATTCAAAACACAGAAGTGTTAAAATTTCATTTAAACGAAAAATCTGTTTTTATAAGTACCACTTAGTGGTTTCACTATTCATCAAAAATTGAAGTTTTTCAGAAAAATACAAAAAATTCACCCTAAGATATATATGATATTCTGAATTTAAAAATGAAGTATATTTTACAAAATTTAAAACATATAAGTCACATTAATTAATTTAATAATTAATTCCCACTGTCATGACAAATAGCGTGTTTTTATTGAACAATAAGTATCAAAAGATTGACACTAGTTTAAGTCTGATTTCAAAGTGAAATTAATTCCAACGACCACTATTGGATTTAGTGGTAAAAATATTTTATAATTTCACGTTAAAAACAAATCAAATGATAATATAATCATATAAATAAATGAGATTAAAAAGAGGTTTTGAATTAAAATACAACATTTTACACTATTCATTAAAAAATGAACTTTATCGGAAAGATACCAAAAATTTACACAAAGTAAATTTTGATGTCCCGATTCTAAAGAAGAGTTATATTTGGTCCAATATAATTTATAATATTGATCAAAAATATATTTAATTACGGTTCTCCTTCAAAAGGTTATAAGTGAACCCTTAGTGAAAATTAGGGTATAAATGCCTAAAATTGAATTCTTTCCGTATTTTAAGCCTTTATCTGTTATTGGATAAATGTAAAAACATTTAAAAACATATATAATCATATTTTAGTTATTTATATCCATTCCCTCCAATACAATGGCTACATGTTAACTACCATTTATAATAATATTATTATATTACTAGTGTGCAACGTAAGTTTTCAAAGGAACTCATCGTTGCGTATCGGGTACGCTATCGAACATAGCAACCCCTTTAAAGTTAAATTAATATTTAATTCGTAAATATTAATAAATACGAAAATGTTTTATTCATTATTTACCTGGGATGTTACATTAATCTTTTGTGAAATTATTATATTCATCACATTATCATTCATTGTTATAATGGTTCACTTGTTTGGAGAGATATGGTTAGGTGGTCATATACATTATAGATTGTTGTTCCACATTAAATGGTATATGAAGGTTTTGAATGGGTGTATAAAAAATAGAATTCATCATTATGGTTATATAAAAGAGTTATATATTATTATGGAATATGGATTTTATACCGAGTACCCATCTGATATGAAGAGAATTTGTCTCCCAAAATAACATCCCAAAAGGAACCTTATGGGTGAAATAATTTATGGATCATATGATTTCCCAATTACCAATATAGAGTGGGATTAGTCTCACCATTATGTTTTATATAATAATTTATAGGTTGATCCATATGTTGAAACCCATAAATCATATCATAATCATTAAATTCCATCAATGGATGAAATATTTATATCAAATTGATACTTTATAGCGTAGTATTATGACAATATTTTTAAGGGGTATTCTAGTCGAATAACCATTATTGTAAATGATGGTGGATATTCACTATAAAAATATTAGACATGGTTATTCGCAAGATAATTTCCATATATAACATTTGTAAATAACTATTCATGGGATGCATTAATGAGACTGAATGGGGTGTATAATCACTTGGAAAAAATAAGGGTAGTAAGAGGAATGTGTGAGAACATATCCCAACATGATCAAATTGAAACAAGGCCTAACATAAAAAGGTTCATGAATAATGATAAGAGTGAGAGTATATATTTTCGTGTCAGGGAGATTCTAAAACCATAGAAAGAGAATATTTAGAACATTGGGGAACCATTTTATGGATATAGAGAGGAAATTTAAGAGTAATTTCATGTGTATAAATTTTTTAGTGATGAGAAATTGGACATTTTGGTAGGTATATATATAAAAATAGAGACGCGTTTTTTATTAATATTAAAACCAACAATTGGACTCTATAATAACTTAATCCAAACCAAAAACTATCCCATGGGGATTCCCCATTTTTTATTATAATGTGGAGTGGATTTTATTAGTTTATATGCACAATAAACTATCACATTAAAATAACAACCTTGGTGATGTTAATGTATGTCATGTTCATAATGAACTAATTTTAAAGCCAAATAATATAATATTTATTTTGGAGGATTCAGTAAGTAATAACGGAATTAATTGAATAACATAAAAAAAATATAATAAGAAATTTTTTTCATGCATTCTTTTTATGGAAAATGTTACAGTACATTTGGGTCATTATAATGTCACAATACACACAGTATATTTAGACAATGTATAATTTGTACTGGAAAATTTGATTGTCTCAAAAAATAATGAAAAAAATACCACTAGATAATTTCTACATTATAATTTGAAATACAATATTTATTTTATCGATTTGTTTATGAAATTTTAGAATTATAACTTTTATTAAAAAATCCACATTTATTAAGAAAAGTGGTGGTTCTTTTATAATAATATTTTTCAGACCCTTATAAAAAATAAATTTGACATTTAAAAAATTATATCAACATATATATTTAATATATATTATTTAACAATAAGGTTCTCTAAACATATTTACTTCGAAAATTTGAATATTCATCAAAAATAGTGTCTTGATTAAAACCATATATTTCTCATTCATGGAATTTGATTCATTGTATCAAAATCTAATTTTTAGGAAAATAATTATTTAATTATTAAAAATTTTAATAACAAAAATGATAAAGTTTATCATTATTTTAATTAAAATATTATAAATAAAAATTCATAGAGTTTGATTATAGAAAAATAACCCTTTATTACAGTAGAGAATTCCCTAAGGGTATGGTGCATGATTGTGATATTTTCTTTGGGTGGATCAACATATATTGATTGGGCCATGATATTGATGATCATGAACTTCTCTTGCAAATGTTTTCTCCCAAGCATTATATTTTGGATATCATCTTCTGCTGGCCCAATGAAAAATCCATGTGAGGGTGCCTCCCTTTTGTGATCCAATAAATGGGATTTGTAGTGATGGATCGTACTAGTTGAGGCCATCACTCCTTCTTTATATATTAACATGATATTATCCACACCAATAAAATAATATTCCTAATTATCTCTATCTAATGGATATATTATCAACATCTATGATGCTTAACAGGCTTTTTAATCTAATAGATTTTATAATTGTTCAAAAAAACCAATGTAGTGTATATGTTTTGTATAACTACATTACATAATAAATAATTAATTCAATCAATGAAGAATTTCTTGTATAAAATTTTATTTCATTAAATAACCTATATATAGTTCTCTGATTACAAGAATTAAATAACTATGTATTTGAAACGATATTATGAAAGCTCAATTAATAGGAAAAAATTATTTACTTTTGATATTTAATTTTATCTTCTACTTTTTTTTAATTTTTCATCCCAAAAAAAATCTACAAATTTAGGTTAAATAATATGAAAATATATTTTATTTTAAAAAATATAAAATATTATTGATTAAATGAAGCTTATTATTTTATATATGGATGATAATTATAGTAATTTATAGAGGTCATTCTATTTTCTGTTAAAACATAGACCCATCATCTATATTTCTAATGTTTTTATCAATGCTTGATATTACTAACTATTTTGTTAAGATTTAACTTTAATATTATTCCAATAACATCCTTTATATTAATGTCACTACTATATTTTTTCATTGTTATATTAATGTCTTCCCTAAATTTATACAAGGTTGATTTATTCTTTTTATATTATTATTTAATATGTATTATTCATGTGTAGATTTCACATATAATTTAATTCTATTCATCATATGCTGCAATATTAATTATTTAAATAAGAATTAAATCTTGTTAAAATATTGTGTATACATTTTTCAAATTTGTACTAGAATTTTTCTTAAAAAATGATTTCCGTTTTAATTTTATACATGAATGTTGGGGGATGTTTGGAATTAACGAATTGATCAGTAATTTTTACTATTATTTCATTGAAATATAAGTATATATACATAAATAGTCTAATGATAATTTTGGAAAAATTATTGAATTTTTAAATGAAGGAATAGTTATGGGAATAATTTTTTTAATAATGTATCATTATCAAAAACATATTCTTTTTCCCAAAAAATTTCTTATTGCAGCATGATTTTAGGAAAATCTTTATTTTAGTTTGATCATTGTTGATGGAGGGAATGTAATGTTGGTAATTTTTTTATTTTTCCTATTAATTTGACCTCAATATAACATGTGATCATATTGATTCATTTATATGTCCACTAATAAATACATAAGTACCGCCACCTGGGAGGTAATCTCTAAGAAGGGAAAAAGGATTGACACCTACCCCAAAAAAACATGGTGGTCTTATCTTGGTGATTCAGTTGGGATATTCCCTCATGTGATAGTTATAAAGTGGAGTGTAAAAATTGATATATGTAATAGAAATTAATGTTGTAACTACCATAAATTGTATAGGAGAGAGAGGATCCTCTCCCAAAGGGTGCATATCCCTTTTCTATTTTTTCCCTACTTTAATTCCCTCTTTAATGTAAGAAAAAAATTTCTAATTATTCCCCAATTGTGGTCATTTTAATAAATGATTTCAACACGATGTACCTCTCTTCATCAGATTCCATATTCAATGGGGAGACCAACAATCAAGTTCAATTCGACGTTGTTAAACAATGCATTTGAAAACATTAACTCAATCTTGATTTTACCCCCACTAAATTTAAAGTGGTCATGGACTATCTAACTACGCACCCATAGTAATGGAAGCATGATAACCATGCCAAGGCTGAACTCAAATTCTTGGAACAATGCATGTTTTTCAATGAACAAAAACACGAGTTTATGAAAATTTTCAAATATATCTATGGAATAGTTTACCATTGTTATAAGGACCTTCTACATGATAACGACCCTCCAACCTATGTCATTACACCATGAACATCACATGCACTAGACCGTGATGGCTTGTGATAGTATCCTTGAGCTATATATTTTTAATCTCATCTCATTAAATTCACCTCGAATCCACATACAAACTCTATTCATTGAATTATAAATTTTCGACAGCACCGACCCTAGAGGTTTGATTGCAAGCATTAAAATCCTCATTTACAACAATCAAACACTAGAAAATGTTATAAATTGTTTCTATAACTGGTATATATGGCATTGAAAGCAATTATTTTATCATCATGTATGAGATTATTTTAGTTATCATCATGTTGAATTTTAAAGAAGGTTTCATTGACTATTATATTAGACTCGATATCTAGAACCCCTATAATAAATTTTAAAATCATAACATACATGGATCCATTTAATATTATATTGATTAGTTCGAATACATGGCCTTTATATACCTTTTAACTAGAGGAATAATATATGGGTATCATTCTTCATGAATTTTAGGAGGAAATTCATAATTGGGTCCATATTCATAACCGTGAAAAATGATTATGGGCAATGTGTTTGGCCAAAATTTTAGATATTTCAATGAGAAAAGGGGTGGGAATATACATATTCAGTAGATATCCTCAGGTATAATATATTCGTTATATATATCTCTATATTTCCTCTCAAAGTTATGCTATATAGTCACAGCCTTCACAAGCGTACATCTGAGGAAAATGGATTGCTTCTCTCATGGGAGGCCTCTCTTAGGGAGAACTTTGAAAGTTCCCCAAATATGTCTCTACATTAACATCGTATCTAATCAATAATGGGAGGAACATTGAAAAAAACGACTATTAATTTGGTGTGGTTGACCTTCTAATCAGATTAAAAAATTCCATACATAAAACATACATTTTTTCATGGAGGTGAAATATGGATATCACAATGACCTATCTGACACAATGCTATTGAATAATATTCTACTGGAGTTCAATGACAACATCAAGGTGGCCAGGTTCTATGTAGTAGAAAAAAATGGTACAGGAACATACCTCAAGGTCCGAAACCATATAGAACTAACCTCTATGAAGGTTGAAGGGATGATAATAAAATCCACATTTTTGTCCTCTTGGATAAATGTGCTACACGTAATTTTAAATCCCCCAAACTCACATCACTACATGGTTTACCATTCCATAATACTAGACCACATGGTTTTAAGATATAATATTTTCATTAGTTATGGTGTCATGGCCTCTTTTGTCAGTAAAATTTAACTATAGGTACCCATACCTACTCCTTGGATTCTCATGTTTCAGATATCTACAGTTTGGATTTAGTCATGGGGACTTCCTATATACGAACTCTTAGGGATATCAATATTAATTAGCCATCCATGATCATGAATTTCAAGATTGGGATCCACCCCACACCATAAAAGGGTATGGATTCAAAGAAAATGTTATATTTTACCTACATGAGTTAACCCATTCTATTCATGGTGGGGAATCACCCATGATAGATAATGCATCAAAATCCACCCTTTTAGAGCCTTCCCAGACCCACTCACAGCACTAGAACCACCAATTATTGTTTTTATAAAAAAATACAATCTTTCAGGTACCTGAGGGACTCCCCCCACACTGCCAATGAGATTATCATCTTCACATAGTACCATAGAAAGACCCAATTTCATTAAAGACATATTGATAAATATATTCACAAAAGTATGAGATTGAAAACAAGATTCGAGAAGCTCTTCATGATGGTATAATCAACACCAGCACTAGTTTTTTTCCCAACACTATGTTACTCTTTATAAATAAGGATGATACATGGAATATGTGCATAGATTATCAGGCCCTCAGCAATGTCACAATACTAGATAGGTCCTCTATTCTGATTGTGAATGAATTAGTATATTAATTTCATAGAGATATATCATTTTAAAAAAATTATGCTACAACAGATCTAGGTAAGGGATGCGTCAGGTTTCATTACTGCTAAGAAAAAGCACTGATAAAAGTGGGCCTTTATTAGCTCTAGCTAAATGCACCGATAAATTGGCCATTTATCAGTGCTACAAAACACTGATAAAGGTGCACCATTTATCATCTCTTTTTTTGTATTGATAAAGGGTTTCAACGCTTTTATAAGAACTGATAAAGTGTTTTTAAAATAAAATAATATTAATTTATATAAAATTATTAAATTTACATTCGAAAATAATGTTTACATGTATACATTAAATAAAAAATACAAGTTTAAAATGAATATATATTTTTAAATAATTCAAATATATATATTATAAATTCCATTAAATAATAAATATATTTTTTATATTTACTATATTTATAATTACATATGTATAATTATATATAATGACTTTATATATATATATAATTATATATATATATATATGTTTCTGATAAATTTAGTCAATTGATGTGTGAATAAAATTGACGTTCATATGTTATGTAGTAATAATAAATGTTCAGTTATACATTACACCCTCATTATTATTCATGTTATACATGAGTATATAATGACTAGTTATTTATGATCTATACGTTATTAGGAATATGATTCATTCATGTACACATGAAATTATTATGTTCTCATAAATACTTTTCAAAATACAATAAATATATTTAAATAATAATAATATTTATTATATTTATCAGTATAAATATTAAGTTATATATGAATACTTTTTAAAAATTATTTATAATTATAATTATATATAACTAATTATATATATATATATAACTATTTATAAAATTACAATAACTTTTTTAGATGATAAATATAATTATTCTATTTATAATTAAATATAAATATTTTATAAATTTATTTTTTCATAATTATAGTCATAAATATATAAATATATATTACAATTAAGAAATTTTTTAATGAATATATATATATATATATTCATTAAATAAATATATTTACTGTATTTCTTTATAATCAAATTTATATTTATGAAATATATAATTATATATAAACAAAATGAGGCTTTGGCCCCAACCTTTAAAAAAAATTATATATAAACAATTTTTTATAAAATTACAATAAATAAATTTATTATAATTTGATAAATATATATATTAATATATTAATATACACACAGACCTATATATATATATATTCAATATTTATAAATATATGTATTTATAATTATAACTATAATTAAATAAATAATTATATAAACAAATAATTAAAAAATTATAAAAAATATATTCCTAATTATTAAAATTTTATAAATATATATAATTATAGGAATATATTTATAAATATATAAAACCATTTATAATTATAACTATAAATTATATATATTTGTGTGTAAATAATTATAAATTTATAATAAATATATTTGTCATTTTTATAATTATAGGTTTAAATATATATTTAATTACTTATAAAATTTAAATAAATATATTAATCATATATATTTTTTATAACTTCATAATTACCCAAATAAAAATATATTTATAGTTAAATAATTATAAAAATAAAATAAATAATTTTATAATTATTAATATTATATAAATATATATAATTATGTAAATATATTTATACATTTATCCAATTGTTTAAATTATAATTATATATAATATATATCAAATTATTTAAAATTGATGATAAATAAATTTATCATATTGATAATTATAATTATATATATATATTTATAGTCAAACATATAAATAAATATATTTATTTAAATACTTATGAAATTAAAATTAATATATTAATTATATGTTATTTATAATTTCATAATAATATTAAAGAAATAATTATGAAATTATAAAAAAACTATATAATTAATATATTCATTTTAATTAGAATAGTATTTAATTATATATATATATTTATGGATATTTATGACTCTATATATATATAATTACAATTATAATAAATATATTTTTTTTTAATTTTATGATTGTAAATAATTTAATAATATTTGGTCTTCATCATCGCTTTATAATTTAGCATGGGTAAATGTATGTTTTATTAGCACATTATAATTTAGTGCTATTTAAAAAAACTTTTATCAATGCTTTCTAAAAAGTGATGATAAAATCCCATCACATTTTTTTTAAATGGAACTCTAACTGATCCACTTGTCGCTCAACCCTCAAGCATTCATGGAAGTCCAGCTCTGCCTATATTGTCACTGTTGTTGCAGCCAGCTCCGCCTATCCCACATCACCTTTTCCTCTACCCCCACCTCCATGTCCATTTCTCCCTTCTCTATTTCCCCTCCTATGTTGTCCCTATGGCTTCCTCCACCTCTATTTGTACCTCTACCGCCACCTCCCTTGCCTCTACCGCCACCTCTACCTCTGTTGCCCCCGCCTCCAACTCTAATGCTCCCTTCTCTGTCACCCCTATATCTACATCCCCCTGCTATGATGTCCCTATTACCGCCTCTGTCTCCACCTCCACTAACATTGGCTCCTCATCTATCTTTATCACCATCACCCCTTCCCCCACCTCTGCGTCCACCTTCTCTTCGACCCTTTCCACTCTTTCCACAACCCTCGTTGACTTAGTTGCTACGACACCATCCACTACCCCAGCCGACCCTCCACTACCCCCTACCGTCCCTACTGCCAGAATGTATGTTCCAAATGGTTTAAATTATTTGTACATATAGATACTATATTTTCATATAGATTTATATTATTCTTGGATGAACTGAGATTTGGAGAGATATAATCTAGGGTTTTTAAGAAAATTATAATATTAGATCTAGATTTTACGTTGGCATTGCAATATTGATTAATTCCATTTTTTATAAACATAGAATTGTCTTGTATATGATTACCGGTTAATTAAATATTCATCTCTATGATATATGGTTTTGTTGAATTTTTATCTACATGATGATTTTATGTTGTGATAAGATTGGACTCTTTAAAATTTCTTATCCAAATGTGTAGAAAGGTGAAAAAATCATGAGATTTTGAGGATCAATGATTATGGAAGAAAGGGGGATATATTATATCTATCTCTTCTGGTTTTTGATTTTAATGGATGTATTCGTTGTGAAAAAAATCCTATTTGAGATAATTATTTTTCTATTCGGTTGTATAAGGTATTTGTTGACAATCATTGATGATGTTTGATATTATTGAAAGCAATTGAAGAATAATTGATGATGCCTTATTTTATTGGATACTGAATGATTTATGTAATAATATCCCCTTCATTGATATTGGATTCATGTTAATGAAAATGTTTCCTATAGGATTCTATAATTTTTTTCATGGTTTGGGTTTTTAAAGAGTCTGAGTAGTTTTAGAATGAGTCGGAGATTTTTTAGAAGAAAAATACTCATCTCCATGTCATGGTGGATCTGGACACCTTATATAACTCCCAATGAATCATGGTTACCTATGTATTCATATCATCTAGGATATGATCTTCGATGTAATTTTCCATCATGTGATCTTTGATTATTATATTATCCTTGTTTATGATCACAATGTACGATTGTGTTCCATTTTTTAGAACTGTATGTGGTCGGATTCATGTTCCTATGGGATATATATAGAATCCATGATTTTATATCTTTTTCCAGACCTTAAATTTCACATTTATACTATTTACCCAATCATTTAATCTTTTATATTGCATTATAAACCAGTTCATGTAAGTTATTTCTATAATATCCTATTTTAGTACATAAAATCGTGTTTTGTGTTTGGAAGAGAATATTTTTAAATTTAAAAACAAATTTTATTGTGTCAGTTAATTTCAAAACCAAATTTATTAGGTAATGAAAGATATTTTTGTGGTTTTTGAATGTGTTTAATGTGGTTTCTCTTCAATTTTGATTTTTACATGGAATTTTTCAAACTGAAATTAAAAGTGGATTTTGAGAAATGAATTAATATTTAAAACCATGTGTGAATATTTACTAGTAAGAATTAGTTTATTTAATTTATGTATTTTAAGGTGTTGATGATTTAATTATGAAAAACTAGTGAATTTGTTTTGAATTTGTTAAAAAAAATTAACCCTAAAATGATTGATTTAATTTTAGATAATATTGATTATTTTAAAAGTGTGCATGTATTTCTGAAAGAGTGTTTGGAACTAATCAATTTATTTCAAAAATAGTGTTTTATATTAAAAATTATTTTGTCTAAATGGTTGGTTTTTTATTGGTATTTCAATTGTGATTTAATAAATAGAATTCAAAGGATATCTAAATTTTATTCTTTTTGTATGTATATATGTTTATATGTTTATATAAATAGGAAAACCATTACATTATATAGAAAATAACATTAGACTGATAAACAAATAGCATGGGAATGTCACTAACTCTATCCAACCCATAGTATATCCATCATGACCACACTCCCATAAAAGGTGAATCAATTTTTAACCACACTACAACTCTTAAACCTACTTTTCATCCAACATCTCTTACATGGTTTAAATTAGGGGAGTCCTGTATAATTACATATTCTTTTATGTTTTCTGTTATCTTCTAAGGGGATGAGTCTCAAACAACAAAACCAAATAACAACTATCATTAAAATGTTGAGTTCCCCATATTTGAAATGAATGATTTGTGTATTTATTTTGTTAAATATTAATATTTCTAGATCAAAAAATATGGTTATGATAAAATAATGGATGGATGACAATCATCTCACAAAAGTGTATGATTATGGAGTGAAATAGATCATAATGATTGAAAAATAACATACATATTACCCTTCTAAAATCTGTTTTCCATGTTTATGTTATTGTAATTCAAGAAAACATAGTCCACAGAAGTTGAAAAAACACTTGATATATCATTGAATATATTGATGTTATAAATTTTGGAATAAAAAGGGTGAAATGGTGAAAATAGGATATTATTGGGATGAAAATATATTTTATGCATCATCTGATATAATTACATGTGTTGAAAATGAAGAATATTATATCGAGGAGGTGATTATATATGTGAATGATGATGAAGATCAAATTGAGGTAATGAAAATGATAGTTGAATATGACCATTGTGATTACCAAAAATTATTTCATAAGTTAAACAGTGGTGCAAAGATGCCATTGTATTGTGGTTTCACTAAATAAACAACATTATTAGTCATAATGAAGTTTTATATTTTGAAATAAGGAAAATTATGGAGTGACGCCAGTTTTATGGAATTATGGTCTCTGTTAAATGACATTATCCTAGATGATAATGAGCTCTCGATCCGAACATATGATGTTAAATGAGTTTTATGCTCAATCAGTATGATCTCAGGAAGAATACATGCATACATGAATGAGTTTATACTATTTATCCAGGACCAGAAGTCACATATTGAATACCCAAAGTGTTGTGCTTCTCCATACAAGAATAATGACTCTGGAACTATAAAATTTGTATGGTACATTCCTATCATTCAATGGTTTAGGTACCCATATAAATGTGAGGATACTATGTGGAAATTGATGTAGAATTCAGATACATGAATTTAAGATGGGAAATTATGTCACCTAGCAGACTCTCCTCAGTGGATGATATTTGATCATGAGTATCCTAAATTTGGAAATGATTCGAGAATCCCTCATATTTCATTTTAAATAGATTGATTGAATCCTTTTGGTTTTCAAAGAATCACACATAGTACATGGACTGTTATTTTGGTAAATTATATATTTCCACCATGGTTATGCATGAAACAAAAATAAATCATGTTATATATTCTAATATCAGTACCAAAATAGATGAGTAAAGACATTCATGTTTATTTTGATCAATTGAATGAAGATTCAATTTTTTTTTGGATTCAAGTGTTACTTTGTATGATTCTTATAGAAATAATGATTTCATGTTGTGAAAAATGTTTCATGGATGAGTAATTATTTACCTTCTTAGGGAATTTTTTTTCTGGATATAGCATTAAAGAAACCCAAGGTTGTCATGTTTTCAAACAAGGTACTATATTTGGTTGAAATATTCATAAAAAACAATGTTTCTTGGACATTGTAGATTTCTACCTTAGAGAAATCAATACTGATCTTGGAGAACATCATTTGATGAATGTTCAAAAGAACATACAACACCATCTCCAATAACAGGTGATCAACTATTTGATAATGTAAAATATGTGGACACAGCCTTTGGTAAACAATTTTCAAAAAACTATATGAAAATCAGTTGGAAAGAGAGATCTGTTTGTTTTAATTACATTACTGGGATTTTTTGTACTTTAAAAAATTTCATGATCTTTTGTATGTTGAATGAAAATATGTGATAGTGTATTCGACACATTGGTAAATGAACCCAAAAAATGATTTATGTAAAAATAATTGGACATGGTTGACATGGGAATTCAAGAAGACATAGTTCCATTGAATGGTGAAAAATTAAATTTTCTTCCTCTAGATTCTTACATGCTTTCAAGATAGGAGAGATATCAGTTTTTTAACTTCTTGAATAATATAAATGTTCCATAGGGGCATTCATCGAATATCAATAACATCATTTCAATGACTAGATAAAATCGATATGGTCTGAAATCAAAAAGCATCCATGTTTTTATGAAATATTCAATTCGTTAATCTTTAAATTTCGTTTTCCATGAATTTCCATCATACATTAACAAAGCTTTGTTTCCACTTCAAAGCTATATGCTGAAAAGATATAGACCTGGTGAAATTTCAGACTATGGAACGATAAAATTAATTCATATTATATGAATTGGAGAATTTATTTCCACAAACATTATTTTATATGATGGTTAAATTGATGGTTCACTTGGTGAGATAGATTAGAATATGTGGTCCTATACACTATAGATGGATGTACCCCATTGAACGGTATATGAAACTTTTTAAAGCATATGTCAAAAATCGTAGTCGGATAGAGGGTTGTATTGTAGAGTTATACATTGTTGAGGATGCCATTGAATTATATACTGAATACTTTTCTCATGTGGAACAAATTTGTCTACATAAATCTTATCACACTGGGTAGTTTATAGGTGAATGAATTTCTGGAATATATATTAACACAATCAATATTATAGACTGTGAGTAGGCCCACCATTACATTTTTCTTAACAGTTTAGACGTTTCCCCATATGTTGAAATCCCCAATGAAAATAAAAGTAATTTTAATTCATCAAGGGATGAAATATGTAAATGGAATACACATAATAAATTGTTTATAGGATGGTTTCAGGACAATATTTCTAAGGAGTTAGATAAAAATATGGATTCAACTTTAGAATGACTTTGATGTCTATCTAGAGGTCCACGTGTGTACGTATCATCATTAAATGGTTATGTAATTAATGGTTTTAAATTCTATAAAGATTAACATGATGAAGATAGTACCATGAAATTTTTTGAGTTACACTTGTGGCTGATGTGATGCATGTTTCTGTTACTAAAGATAGATATCCAATTTATGTGAATATGTTTTACATTGGAACCATCAAAATAATATGGGATTTGGATTATAAAACATTCCAATTGTTTATTTTTTAATTCATGTGGGTTGATAATAAGAGTTCTATAAAAATAGATTTATTGGGATGGTTTAATGTTGATTTTATTAAGGGTTCAAAAAACCATTTATAATAGAATCAATGGAAAACAAAATATTTTATGTTCCTGATCCTGCAAACTGAATGTGGTCAATTGTTTTGTTATCGACCTAAACCACTAAAAGATTAGATAAAAATTCAACTAAGGAATACCATTTCAATGGGATGTCACAATCATTTCATAAAATCCCCAATGTGGATGTAATTTTGTATTTTAGAGGACACTAGACTTAATGGATTTGGATAGTCGATAGAGGGGTCAAATCCCTTCAGCCTTTAAAAAATAGTTCAATAAACATGTTATATTTTTTTGTAATATAAATCATGTTATACCATATTATTAAATGGTTTTTTCGGAATTTATGTAATATATATTAAATTTCAAACCACTTCTATTGATAATGACTTATATACATGAAAGTGCTCCAAAATTATGAGGTGAAAACAGGTCTCTCGACCTGTTGTCGATCATAGTGCTGTGGAGTTCCAACCAACTAAAATTGATAGTGCCCCAAATCCCAAGGAAAAATAGGTCCCTTAACCTACTGTTTCCCGCATTGCAGGGGAACAATGACCATCTGCACATACTAGTTCTCCCTTTCTTGAGGCACAATAGGTCACTCCACCCACTACTAATCACATTATAGAGGAACAATGACCTTTTGCATCTACTGGTTCTCCCATTCCAAAGGAACAAATGGTTTCTGAACCTGCTGTTTCTGCTAGTGCAGAGGTTGAATGACCACATTCACATGATAATGATACCACTCCAGAGGAACATATTTATGATTTTGAATCCATGGAAATGTTAGGTGGTGAAGGATTGGAGATGCTGAAAAATAGGAGAGCCATTGTTTGAAGGTGTTAGAAAAACTCACTAAAGAGAAAGTGAAAGGAATCAAATAAGAGGTCATATGGAACGCACAGGGCCAACATGTTAGCCCAAAAAATGGACATGTTTAGTAGATAAACTATAATCATCACACACCAACATGTGCCAATTTATGTATATTTTTTCACCATGTTGTGCCTGCGCTAAAGACACAGATGTTGGAAGAGATTACGATAAAATTATGATATCATTTCTTTATTTTACCAAAAATGAAAATAATTTATCATTGAGTAACTCCTCATCATCCATTGAAGATTTAATTTATAGTAGATAACTCCCATAATAAATATGTATTAATTATTGCACAATATATTCACAGAAGATTTTACACAATTATAACAATACATAATCATAAATATGTTGAAGGGAATATATACCATCACACACCATTTATCTATGCACACCTGATAATCAATGATGCATGGGACGTGTTTATTAGTCTTCATGTGAATGTGTCTTTTCATGTACATTTTGGATTTTAATACATTGTTTGACGATATGTGTACTCATCAATTTTATAGGCGATTTTTTATATTCAAAACAGTAATTGAGTGATGGAGATAAGGAACGAGATGTAAAACCAGTACGCCTATTTCATAAATCCAGAATGGGGTATGCATCACTTGAAAAAAATATATGTGTATGTATTGTAAATCTATCAAAATATATTTATGTGACATGAAACATACCATAATTATGTTCTTCTGTTTATATAAAAATTTATAACTCCAAATAAAAATCCACTCCCATACCAAACCATGTGTTATGAAAGGAGTAAAGGGTAAATATTTATGAGAAACTAATAGATTAAAATACCCAAAAGGTGTGTGAAACTTGTTTAAGTTTTACATAATAAAGAATTACTTTATATCACTATTACATACCAATGATCACTTATTTTAGTATATTTTCTATCTGACATAGTCACAGTAATCAGAAACACATGTACTAGATGAACACATACTATTAATGGACTTAATGACGCTAGAACAGTATGGATACATCCGAGGTGTGGGTTTTGGTGTGACAACCTGAACATATTTTGAGAAAAAACAACAGTAGGAACAAGGGGAAGAAATAAAATGGATGGGAAAATGTATAGATACCCTTGAAGAAAACTTCAAATGGTAGAGAGAGATGATGGTGACATTAATGTCGTGATGAAAATAGAAGATAAAACCTAATAAAAACCACCATGTGGAGGTCTTACCCCACCCCTCACAATATATGGGGAAATCCATTCACCTCAAATAAATGTCATATCTGATTCAATCAATGTTCTAATAAATGTTTCTGTGAAATATGAATCATAAAAAAGATAATACATTTCTTGTACTAATATTCTAAAGGGTGATAATGACAATGATTTATATTTATCAACACCTAGTAATCTCATTGTAGCGAGGGATACGGTGTTCACTATCCAACATGACAAGCTACATAATATAAAACATACGTCTTGTATTGTGATAGTGTCGATAACTATATCCCCTCATCCAAGAACTCATATACATATTCTAATTGATAAGGATGATAATCATATGATTGAAAAATTTATTAGAGAACTCCTTTCATGGTTGTCACATGTTTTGAAAAACATTCTGATAAGGAGGTATTCATTTCCAATATATTTTTCAGGAAAACCCATTAATAATAAATGAATAAAGGATTAAAATTATGAATGGTATTATATGCAGACAAAGGGAAGGGGAAGAAACGAAATACCAACTTAAAACCATCTAAACGATCGAACAATCGATTGAATTGGTCTAATGAATTCACTATTACCCAACTCATTCTATATCCACATCTACTATCATTGAGGTTTCATGTCAATGAGAAGTTAAAAAATCATTGTAATCACATAGTTTATTATTAATAAAATGTTTAAGGATAGAATATTGGAGAATCCATTAATGATGAGAGTGTAAGGGAAATCCTCTACTATGATTCTCTAGGCCGATGAGTTCTAAATGTATACATGACATGTGTTTTCTTGATTTGATTTTCCAAAATCTAATATACTAAGTTAATTATGACTAAATAAATTTCAAATTATAAGAAGGTGTATATATGAAAAAAATTAAGGAATTTCCCAATGAATAATTTTGGACTCATTAGTCCACACATATCCTCCACAACACAACAAAAAATAGATACTAAGAAAAAGGTTGAAATAGTGGTAGGTCTGATCAATTCATTTGAAAGATAAACTCTGGATGATATACTCTATTTGATACCAATGATGTAGGGGTAAAACTATACAATTTAATCATATAAAATGCATTTTCATTTCATTCATTACTCTTTCCATTATTTTTTATTAAGTAGCATTGGATGCTCATTACAGTAAATTTGGATACTCCAATGATTTATTTATTTGATCCAATGCGTGGATATCCAACAAACCATCCACACATGATGGTGTTTTCAATTTGTAATACACTACATCCAACACTTGATCACCAAACCGTATGTTGTATAATTTAAATTAACTATTAATGAGGATTCTTTTATGATAGGGTGGTGCATAAATATCATGAAAAACATGTAATGAAGCTAGAGGCTAACCACGATAATGAAGAAAAGTTCCATGAATGGAAAATTTTGAGGGCATATATAATAATATTTCACTATCTAAAAACATGTTAAAACAAATTACATATTCTCCTCAATGTTTCTACAGTGTTTGATATAGACCAATGGAAAATATTATGGTACGATGTTTGTAAATTTACGAGAGAGATCATATTCCATTAAAAAATTAGAATTCCTGAATAGGGATATTCAAATATAATTAATATTTCATATAAAATATTTTTTAATAATTTGTCTATTTACTTTTTTCCGGTACTTCTATAACTGTCAAAAACACTCATATTTACAAGATGATATAGATGTTCTCAGAAATGAATGGACAACATAACTGATGGATGTATGTACACAACTGACATGGAAATTTGACTTCCCAATAAGTAGTAGATTGTTTTATAAATATGTATAATTTACATATTTTTAGTATTAATCAAATAATAAGTCACTACGGGAAAAATCAATATTTGCGACGGGGATGTTTCCCCATCCCAAATAACCTATTATTTGTGACGGGTATTCGTCACACGTGGAAAATAGTTTGGCGCGACTTGCGCGCCAAACCGCCTGAATATTATTTTCGACGGGAAGATGTCTCTCGTCGCAAATAGTTTGGTGTGACTTGCACGCCAAACCGCGCGGCTTGTGCGCCAAACCGCACAAGAGTATTTTCGACGGTACCCATCGTAAATACCCGGCGGCGGTAAATAGCTTATTGCGACAGGATGTTGTCCCGTCGCAAAAATAGTGTCAGCATGAACTATTTGAAAAGGGGCCCGTCGCAAATACCCTTTTAACCACCTACTATAATTAATGCGGGCGAGGGTATTTGCGACGGGTTTCCCGTCGGAAAAAACCTCGTCGCAACTAATGTAACCTATATATACCCACATCAGTTTTTTCCTCAAATTACTCAGATCTTCTTCTCTCCCTCTTGTCATTCATCAGTTTCAAGGAAGAAATTTTTTTTGTTATAATTTTTTGTACGAGGGCAATTGAAGGGCGCCAATATCTTCAGAATATCAAATTTTAGGGTATTTATATTTTATTTTTTTTATATTTATTTTAATATTTATGTTAATTTTTATTATTGGTTATTAGTTGTAATTAAATATGATTTCAATTGATTTATATTTATATTTATTTTTATTAAGAAATTGATATTGTTAGTGATAATTATAAATAATTAGTTTTCAATTTGCAATAATTAGATATGATTAGTAATAATTACATATAATTAGTAATTATTAGATATAATTAGTAATAATTAGATATAATAAGTAATAAATAGATATAATTAGAAAAAAATGGTAATAATTAATAATAATTAGATATAATTAGTAATAATTAGATATATTAGTAAAAATTTGATATAATTAGTAATAAATAGATATAATTAATAATAAATAGATATAATTCGTAATAAATCGATATAATTTGTTGTAAATAGATTTAATTAGTAATAATTAGATTTAAATAGTGATAATTACAATTAAATTAGTAATAATTAGTAATAATTAGTAATAATTAATAATAATTAGTTATAATAAGTAATAATTAGTAATAATTAGTAATAATTATTAATAATTAGTAATAATTAGTAATATTTAGTAATAATAAGTTATAATAAGTAATAATTAGGAATAATTAGTAATAATTAGTAATAATTAGTAATAGTTAGTAATAATTAGTAAAAATTAGTAATAGTTAGTAATAATTAGTAATTATTAGTAATAAGTAGTAATAAATAGTAACGATTAGTATTAATTGGTAATAATTAGTAGTAATTAGTAATAATTAGTAATAATTAGTAATAATTACTATTACTTAATAATAATTAGTAATATTTAGCTACAATTTGATATAATTAGTAATTATTAGTAATAATTAGTAAAAATTAGTAATAAATAGACATAATTAGATATATTTAGATATAATTAGTAATAATTAGTAATAATTTGATATAATTAGATATAATTAGACATAACTAGATATAATTAGATATAATTAGATATAATTAGATATAATTAGATATAATTAGTAATAATTAGTCATAATTAGTAATAATTAGTAATAATTAGTAATAATTAATAATAATTAGTAATAATTAGTAATAATTAGTAATAATTAGATATAATTTGTAATAATTTGTAACATTTAGTAATAATTAGTATTAATTAGTAATAATTAGATGTAATTAGATATAGGTAGTAATATTTTGTAATATTTAGTAATAATTAGTAATAAGTAGTAATAATTATTAATAATTAGTAATAATTAGTAATAATTAGTAATAATTAAATAAAATTTGATAAAATTTGATATAATGAGTGATAAATAGATATAGTTAGATATAATTAGATATAATTAGATATAATTAGTAATAATTAGTAATAATTAGTAATAATTAGTTAAAATTAGTAATAATTAGTAATAATTAGCAACAATTACTAACAATTACTAATAATTACTAATAATTAGTAATAATTGTTAATAATTACTAATAATTACTAATAATTAATAATAATTACTAATAATTAGAAATAAATAGATATAATTAGATATAATTAGATATAATTAGATATAATTAGATATAATTAGATATAATTAGTTATAATTAGTAATAATTAGTAACAATTAGTAATAATTAATAAAAATTAGTAATATTTAGTAATAATTAGTAATAATTAGTAACAAATAGTAATAATTAGTAATAATTAGTAATAATTAGTAATAATTAGTAATAATTAGTAATAATTAGTAATATTTAGTAATAATTAGTAATATTTAATTATAATTAGTAATAATTAGTAATAATTAGTAATAATTAGTAATAATTAGTAATAATTAAATATAATTACTAATATTTAAATATAATTACTAATAATTACTAATAATTACTAATAATTAGTAATTATTGCTAATAATTTTATATAATTACTAATAATTAGATATAATTACTAATAATTAGATATAATTACTAATAAAAAATTATATTATCAATATTTATTAAAAAAATATTCATATTATTAAAAAAATAAAAAATTCGTAAATTATTAAAATTATCAATATTCGAAACAGACTTTGCTCAAATCTTAACTTGTTCAAATCTCAAAGGGTTGATAATTGTCAGGTCATGTGCAAGAAAATGTTTGTTTCAGCCATGTCCAATGTAATCTCTATAATTTTCCTTGCATGGTTGATCACCTCACAAGTAGTGTTGCAATAGGACAACCTAATTCATTCCCCTCTCATCTATAAAAATTATCTCACATGACCCTTTACATAGACCATTCTTCCTTAAAAATTTAAGGGAAAGATACTGATATCTCCTCAAAATTTTAAGGAAGAATGTTCTTTGTAAAGGGAGCATGCTGATTCTTAGAGACGATAATGACATTACTTTGGTCCTCCTATTTGCAACACTACTTGTGAGGTGATCAACCATGCAAGTACAATTATAGAGTTTACATTGGACATGGGTGACACAAACTTTTTATTTCTCATGACCTGGCAATTGACGACCCTTTGAGATTTGAACATGTTAAGAATAGAGCATAGACGGTTGTGAAAATTGATAATTTTAATATTTTATAAATTTATAATTATTTTAATAATATTAATATTGTTTTTTCATAAATATTGATAATATAATTTTTTATTTGTAATAATTAGTAAATGAAAACTGAGTGGATAATGAAGGGAAAATTTGTAATCATCTCCACAACGATGATTACCAAATTTCTTTCATTATTCAAGAACTCATTTTTCTATGTATTGCTAAGTATTTCTAAATTAGTAATAAATTGTAATAAATTGTTATAATTAGTAATAATTAGTAATAAATTGTAATAATTTGAAATAATCAGTAATAATGAGTAATTATTTGTAATAATTTTTAATAATTAGTAATAATTATTAATAATTAGTAATAATTTGGTTTAATTAGGAATATTAAGAAATAATTAGGAATCATTAGAAATAATTAATAATAATTACGGATAATTATTAATAATTATATATAATTAGTAATAATTAAGAATAATTAGGAATAATTAGAAATAATTAGCAATAATTTGAAATAATTAGCGTGAGAAATATGAAATTAAATGAGCCTTTGGACAAAAGAGTAGTCGTTAATCCACTAGAAGTTGTGTCACCAATAATTAATGGTAATTATTAAGTAGTTGTAATTATTTATCTTATTTATTAAGATAGTGTTTTTATAATTTCAAATTATTCCAAAACAATGATGATTTTATATTTTATGAAGAAAAATATGGAACAAGGAAATCTAAATCAGTCATTATTAGATGATCACGTTTGGATAAATCAGCGCAGCAATACAAATGGTTCTGGTTTAAATCCTGTATCTATTTTGGGTGTAGAATATTTCTTAGAATTTGTGTCATCAAAACCAGAATATGTTTTAGAAGGCATAATTAAGTGTCTTTGTAAAAAAATGTGCTCTGAGAACATTTGACACATTTGAAAAGGTTGAGAGACATCTCTTGCGGGTTGGTTTTCAACCAGATTATGTTTTTTGTTATCAACACGGTGAACACAGTTCCAGAGATGATCCTAATATCTTCATTCTAGATCTATCACGGTTTCAAAATTTAGTACATGATGTTGCAAGTCTATCTGTACAAAAAATTGTAACTCACGATGATATTGATTTAACTCCTGAGTTGGTACCATCTGAATTTTGTGAGTTGTTCAAGTCTTTTGAGGATGCATCATATCCTGGTTGCAAGATAAGAAAATTAGAAGTGATTGAAAAATTTTATTGTTATTAAATTAGATACTACAATGTGAAATAGCTGTTTTGATCAGATATTTTCTTTGGTTAAAACACTGTTACCTGATGGTAATGTGTTGCCAGCAAATTACTATGAGAGAAAGAGGCTGATTCGTAATCTGGGCATTAGTTATCAGAAGATTAATGCATGTCCAAATTATTGAATTTTATATTATGGTTAAAATGAGTCAATAAATAGTTTGTCCCACATGTGGTCAATCGAGGTATAAAGAAGCTCAAACGGGGAAGTATAGATCGATTCCAGTAAAACAATTGAGATATTTCCCCCTTACACCGAGGTTGCAACGTTTATTTATTTCTCAGAACACAGCGTCAATGATGTCATGGCACAAAACCAAGATTTCAACTGATAAAAGTGTGAATCATCTATCTGATGATGATTCATGGAAGAATTTTGACCGCATGCATTCGTCTTTTGCTATAGAATCCCAAAACGTGTGGTTGGGTCTTTCTACTGACGGTTTCTGTCCGTTTGGTTCTTATGGTTGTTAGTAATCATGTTGGCCTATCTTTATAACTCCGTACAATTTGCCTCCATGGATGATGATGAAGGAGCCTTATATCTTTTTGACATTATTAATCCCATGAAATATGAAAAAAAATATTGATGTTTATTTGAAATCATTGATTGATTAGTTAAATGCAATGTGGAGTGATGGTGTTAATACATAAGATGTTGCTGCGAAACAAAATATCATATTAAAAGCAGCATTGATATGGACGATTAGTGAATTTACGACATATGGAATGTTATCTGGTTGGAGTACACATGGAATGAAATCATGTCCTTACATTATGAAAGAAAACAAATCCTTTATTCTCTTCAGTGTAATAAAACCTTGCTATTTTTATTGTACCGTAGATTTCTTCCAACCGATCATCCCTTTCGATGGAACAAATCTCATTTCAGAAAACGTACAATTGAAAGGGATTAACCTCTAAAGATGATCTCATGTACAGAGATAAAATCATTTGTATTTTCATTACACCCAATAACATTTGGACCAGCAGTAAACCAACAGAATATGCATGGCTTTGGGAAAGAACATAATTGGATAAAACAGAGAATGTTTTGGAATCTTTTTTATTATTCTGATTTTTTGGTCTTCCACATGTTGGATGTTATGAATATTATGAAAACCATCTTGATAATTTATTTTGTATAGTTTTCGATACACCAGGTAAGACCAAAGATATTGTAAAGTCGCGATTAGATCTTCCCCAAATGGGAAGGAGACCAGAACAGGAACTATTTGAAAATGTCAGATCATAGAGGTTAATGAAGCCAAAAGTAGCTTATAAAATGTCCAAAGAGAGTAGCTTATTATTTTTTCAATGGATTGAAGATTTGAGACTTCCAGATGGCTATGCTTTCAATTTTGGTAGATGTGTTAAGAATGGCTATATTACTGAATTGAAAATTCATTATAGTTATGTTATAATGGAATGACTTATGCCGATTGGATTCAAAGGTTTGTTGAATTCTATGATTTGGGATTCGATAATAGACATATCATATTTTATTGGAGACATTTGTGTAGAAAAAACCGACTATGATGCGCTAAGAAAACTGGAAGAAGATGTTTCTGTAATTATATGTAAACTGGAAAAAATCTTCACCCCAACATTATTTGACTCCATGGAACATTTGATATTACATTTTCCACATGAAGATAAATGTGGATGTCTAGAACAGTTTCTATGGATGTACCCATTTGAGAGATCCATGCAGAAATTGAAGAAAAATGTACGTAACAAAGAATCAGTTGAAGGCTTAATTGTTGATGCTTATTTGCAAGACAAAATTGCATTTTTATTCACTCATTGTTTTGAATCTCAATATCCCTAAAAACACAATCGCATGGGGAAAAACTAGGGGAATGTTAATGAAAAAATGGAAAATAAATTAACAGTTTCTAATCATCAAAATCATGGTTTCGTTGGAGTTCATGATTGATGGATTTCAGATGATGAACATCATAGAGCTCATACAAACATTCTATTAAACTGTGAAGAAGTGAAATCATTTTTCATTGGAGTGCTTCTATCACTTATTCTATAATTTATGTTACAATATTAAAACTAATTTTATTTGTAGGTTATATGGTAATAATATTAAGAAACAACTTTCAAAAATTACAACAGTTGAACTTGAAGAACGCAGAAAAAAAATTTCTCAATGGTTTCAAAAACAGGTAACATAAATTATTGATGGTTTAATATCAATTCCATTTATTATTTATTATTTTGATAATTGTTTTAAAAATTATCGGGTGTCTCAATATGCTGATAAAATTGATAAGTGACTATGTATATTGAGTTAGCCACCATCCAAAATGGTTAAATATTATAATGCATATATATTGAATTGTTTCCGATTTCATACACATGCATATGGGGAATCAAAAAAAACAATGAACAGTGGAGTTTTCTTGAGAGGATCACATCACAGACAAACTGAAGTTGAATTTTATGGTATATTGGATGAAATTATTGAGTTGTGTTATCTATGACAGAATTACATAAAAATGTTTAAATGTCAGTGGTTGGATATTGAGAGAGGCATGAATGTTCATAAGACTTATAGAATCGTCGATATTAAATATACAAGTATTCTTGCAGTAAATGAACAATTTTTACTGGCTCAATAGGAACATACAATTTATTATGAAAATTACTATGATACTTCAAGAGACTTGAGTGATTGGTGGAGCATAATAAAAATGAAATCTCAGGAAAATCAGTTTACTCAAATTGAATGTGGTTCCTGTGAAGTGGAAGTAATATAAATTTTTCTAGTGACTGCTCAAAATCCATATAATTCCCAAAGAGACGTGAATATCGATGATGACACCCCAAAATTACATATCGATATTGATGACGATGTTAATGATGTTAGAAATGAATTTCAAATGAGAAGAGATGTTGAAACTGAAAGTCATATTACTATTGATGCTGCTGAGGAGGAAGATGATGAAACTGACATTTACAGCTATGGAGAAGAGGATGAAGATGAACATTGACATAGTTAAATGATGGTTATAATCATAACTAATATATATCTATATATAATAGTTATTTTCAACTATCTGCAAAAAAAATCATTTTTTGTTTCAGATGGAGTCTGATCTATCGCCTGAGTTAGAGGAGGATAAGCTACATTTGGATGATGGGGATGTGGTATCATCTGACCCTTAGCCTCCGGGTGGGTTAGGTGGTACGCGGAGGGAGAATGGTCTTGCACGACTGATGATTCCTTACCCTATCCCTGAGCGACGTCCACATCTCGGTTTCGATCCACGCACACAGAGGTATGGTAACCTGTATATTTTAGTTATATTTCATTAATATATTTATATATATACTCATTTTTTGAATATTTATTCCTTTTTCATAGTTTTTTACAAGTAGATGTTGGAAAGGGGAGATCTATATTGCGCAATTAGTTTTCTCAGTCAGGGTTCACATGCGAACATATTCCCATTGATGTGCGACGCGACATGTTCCATCATTGGCTGGTACGTAAATAAATAATATTTATTTTAAAATTTATTTTATTAACAACTTGATATTATAGATTATTTGTAGGTATTATGGTATCCTATCGATAATATCATGCATGACGCTATCCACGCGGCATGGAAGGTTTCTATTCGTGACCATTTCCGACATTTCTTACACAATTTGTGAAGGACGGCCATTAAGAAAGCAGGAGTGATAGAATTTTATGAGTCATGTAGTGCCCATCGACCAAAGTACATTTTATCTCACGTTTGGGATGGATAATGTTTACACTGGTGGGGTGGTGGATTTCAGAGGAGATCTTACATGGGGCGACAAAACCGGGGGAGACAGGAGGTGATGCATCGGGCTTGTATTCGTACATTCAGTTCGCATATAGATCATTTGGTAGGTATATTTTTAAATATTTCAAATATCTTTAAATATAAACTGTTTATTTTAAATTTATGTAGGTAGTCGAGCATCTTGATATTACAGAGCTTGACATTTATCAGAGGATGTACAGAGATCCAGCCACTGGAGAGATTAGAGGTGATCTCCAGCTTCAGATTGTGGAGAGTAGTATTTTTTCAGTTTGACATTTGATTGTATATAATATTTCAAAATTTAAATTTTAAATTGGAATTGAAGGAGTCATATGAGGCTGTGACCTCTCAGACACAGGCTGAGAGTTAGGACAAGAAGACTAAGCAGACCAGTGTGCACCATTTTGATGAGGAGGCATGGACACAAGTGACTCAGTATGGATTTGAGAAGGGAAGAGTAGTTGGTATCAGCTCTCATTTGACTCATGTTACTTATTATGGTACTACTGCGATGTCGGTGTCCAGCTCGAGAGGAGCTCACGGAGAGGCATCATCTTCTGGTTCACAGTATTAGGAGAAGTTGTGAGCTCAGGATGAGCTTATAGAGACATTACAGAAGCTACAAGAAGAGATGTGTCGGCTGTAGCAGCAGCAGGAGCAGCATCATGAGGAGCAGATGAATCGATGGCAACAAAAGTAGCAGAAGTAGCATGAGGATGAGATGCATCGATAGCAGTATCAACATCAAGAGCAGATGGAACACATGCACCATCGAACTCATAGTTTAGGGATTGAGTTTCCTCCAGCAGCTCCTTTAGCTTCTCCACCTCCTCCAGAAAATGACCCCCAGTGATTTCTTGATGTTAAAAAAATTTGAATTTAACATTTTCATATTAATTATTTACATATTCTATCTTTTATATCGGTGAAAATATTACATAATTTAGCTTTTAATATTTTATTCATATATATATATATTTTGTGAATATTGAGAATTTTAATATTTTATATTTTTTTTAATAATAATAATATTGTTTTATTAAATATATTTTCTAGTATTATATTTTTTAAAGATTTTTTATTTACAAATAATAATAACAATAATATTTTATGATTTCTTATATTTTTGTGAATATTTAGAATTTTAATATTTTTTTATCATAGTAATATTATTTTTTCATTAATCATAATTTTATTAAATTTTATTTTTAAATTTAATTTATTATTTGCGACGGGACCATTTACGACGGGGTCCTGTCACAAATCGTCTAACTAAATATTTTCAAAAAACATATTTTTCATAGGATTACTTACCCGTGAAAAATGTTTTGTTGCGACGGGCACGTTGAAGAACTTTATATATATATATATTTTCTATGGGAAGGTTGGCCCGTCGCAAAAACTATTTGCAATGGGCCCATCGGGAAAAAGTTTATGTATATATAATACATATAACCGTTGACTTATTTTCAATGAGCCCGTAAAAAATAATTGTATTTGCGATAGCGTTTTCTACAGCGGGAAATTTGTGATGGGGCCCCGTTGCTAAAGCCTATTTGTGACAGGATCTCGTCGCAATGAATCCTTCATAAATACCAAGAATTCTATTAGTGATTGTTTTCTTATACCGATGGATTCATTTGTTTGAGTCATGGTGGTTTGTTCAAAGATGATCATGCTCATGGGAGAATGCAATTTGAGGTTGAATATGAGATAATGAAAATAATGAAATTGGTAAAGAATTTCAAAAGGTTATTTACAACTATATAATTAATTAATTAATTTCATTATTATTGTATTTACTATTTGTATGTTAATTTCCTTTCCATATTTATCTAGTACTTATTTAGTTTTCTACATATATTTTGTGTGTTCATACCTTCCTCTCAAATATATGAAATAACCTATAAAATAGAGAAAAATATTAATGAAAAATATAACTTCTTAGTAGTGGAATGAATAGTATGACATCCCAAAATATTTAGCATGAATATTTTCCTAAATATTGTACTAATCATTCAAAACTCAATCAGTCACACCCTAATCTAATACATAGTGTTCTATGTATGAATCAAATTGTATGTTTTTAGCTTATAATATTCTATGATCGTTTATTATTAATGTCTTTTGATCTATGATGACTTTACCCATAACTCATGATTATGATCTATGATATACTGGGTATGAATTTCTAATGTTAATATCATCTTATGATATCTTTAGGATCATTTTGTCATCATATGACCATTGATATCTCCCTTAAATACATGTATTGAGCATCTATGAGCACCCTTTATTATATTTCATATCGCTAGGTTATTAATAATGGTTTTATAAATTATATGTCTAAGAATGTTTCTAGTAATGAATTACATAATGGGGGACTCTTAGGTACTAGTAATTTATGATTTCATGTTTCTAAAATAACTATACCTAATCTATTCTGGAATTTCTAATTACGTTATATATGTAATATAATAGGCTAATATGTGATATCTACGTATGAAATTTCGATGCGAATATAGTTTTAATTTGATTAACTGAACTACTCAAAACTGATTAAAAATAACAAGTGACCATTATGACTCAAAGTTTCTCTCTCAATTTAAATTTTCCATTTATTATGTAAAAAGAACAAGTGAAATTTTGAAAAACATAAAAAAACATTCATTTTGTATTTATATTTTAGTAAAATCATCCATGGGTCATTTTTTATGTGTTTGAGTAAAATGTGCATCAATCTGATGTGCGGTGAGGCCGATATAACTTTATGTGTGTATTTTCATATTAAATTGACTTTAAATTTTCAAAAATATCAATTTCCATACATAAATTTTTAAAAATAAATTAATATTGTTATGAATGATTTGTAAAACGAATCATGACTCATTTTTGGTTTGTAGGGATCAACCACACCTCAATCTGATGCACAATTTGACTGGAATGAATAAAAGTTACCATTAAACAGAGCTCACTAATATCCACAATTAATACAATTAAAACCCATGTAGCTAGATTAGAGTAAAGATCACTATTAAGATCAATTATGTCTTTATAATTCTCCCTCCATGTTGTATAAACACCCCTATATCAGAGGAAACTCAATATTTGATGTGAATTAGATTCAATTTTACAGTGGAAAAGAGAAAAAATAAGGACACTAGAAGAATTATGACAATTAAAAAACTATTTAAAAGATTGATTACATTAATATATCTTCCACCATAAAAAATATATTTTATTTTGGGAAATGAAACAACTGAATATCATTCCGTGACAAGGTAACCATTGGGCACATATTATCCATAGTGAACCTACATCCTGACATAACATAAAAAGAACATGAACTCTCCCAAAATGAGCATAATAAATTGATATTTAAAATCAATACATATATATTCATGTATGTATATATATATATATACACATGTATGGAAGTAGATAATTAGTTCTTATGTATGTATGTATAAGGGTATGTCTGTTATTACACACAAATGTGAATATGTATATAAATCAATCAAAATTTAATCCAAAAATATTTTATTGAAACATGGACTTATTAACATACATATATACATGTTATTACACACAAAAATATTTGAATGCACACACACACACACAAACACACAATCAAAAGCGTGTGTGTGTGTCTATAATTATTTATTTATATATGTATATTATATGTGCAAGTAAATTATGAAAAGTTATACAAACACAAAAAAAATATTTATACCATTGAATGTATTTGTTATTCTGTGTTCGTGTACACACTCATACATGCATATATACTTTTTAAATTAATAAATGTAAATAAATATGTATACACATAAACATAAACACATATATAATGGTAATTTATATTCATATACACATATAAATATATTATTTGTAGATATATGATCATAAAATTTATTTATATAATGTATACATTTTTACAAAAACAACACACTCAAATTAAAGGAATAAATATAATATTAAAGCATACATTATATGTATAGTTTATAGATTATGTTCTCTATACCATGGGTATATTAGAATTTATACTTTAGTGGTTTGTTTATATTGTTTTTTAATATTATTATAATTTATATGTACAATATATATATATATATATATGTGTGTGTGTATATATATATATATTAAAAAAACTATCTTAATAAATATTTTATATATACATGTCTACATTATATATATATATGTGGTTATATTTAATGTATTGTCCTACAATCAATCTAAATTCATAAAATTAGAATTAATTGGAATTTCAACTCTCCTTCTCTATGTGTGGGTATATATATTAAATCAATCTCTCTCTCTCATTATTTATATATACATGTGTGTGTGTGTATTTATGTATGTATGTTTGTATGTATGTATGCATGGATTCATGTATGTATACATGTTTTTATGTATGTATTTATGTATGTATGTATGTATGTATTTATGTATGTATGTATGTATGTATGTATGTATATTTTTTATTTTTGTTTTTACATAGACATTGGAATATATATATATATATATATATATGAATTAATCACCTTATAAACCAAAAATATGTTCTAAAAACATACTTTTATTGATGTATGCATGTATTTATGTGTGTTATTAAAAACACACACATGTGTCTGTTTGTGTAATTAATTCTCTCTAAATATATATTTTTTGTGTTGGTAAATTACGTAAATTTTCACACACAGACACAAATATATATTTAATCCATGAAATATGATTATATGTATGTTCTATCTTTCTTGCATATATGAAATTTTATATTATTCATGTAAATATATATTTATACAAATATATATATATATATATAATTTAATGTTCTGTACATACATCCACAAAAATATATATTAATAGATATATTATTTTAATATGTATTTGAATCATGTAAAAGTTTATATAAACACACTCACACATTAAATGAATAAATATTTTATAAAAATATACTTTATATGTATAGTTTATACATTGTGTACATTACACCATGAATAATTTATAAGGTATACTTTATATGTTTTATTTATTTTATGATTTAATATTTTTATACAATATAGATATACATTATATATGTTAACATAATATTTTATATGTATATTCTTTCCATATATAATTACATAATTTATATGTGTAAAATGATGTATTTTATGAAAACATCCAGATATGTATTAAATTTGTAATGAATATTTTCAAACTGAATATGAAAAATATGTATCGAAATCAGATGAATTAAAATAATATGAAAAATGATAATTAGGATCAAATCAAAGATATCTAGAATCATTCAATAAAGCATGCCAATGACCCTTTTTTCATTATTTTTATATTCTTAAACTATTGTTACTAAGGAAAAGATTTTCCAGATGAATTGGGAGAACATTAGATATATTATGGAATTGATTAGTGATATAAATATTAGACTAAATAAAGGGTAGAACTAAAAATAGTTAGTCTCATGAATAATGATATTTTTATGGATTCTTTGAAGTAGGTGAATGTGTGTACGAGGACATATACCATATTTAGAAAATGTAAGAAACAAGGGACGATGACCCTCATGTTTCTCTGTATTAACTCGCAGTCCCTTAAGAAACCATAATAGGAGGAGGGGTAAAGTAGTGTGTTCAAAAATCTACTCTCATATCACATTCTAATAGATATTTTCCTCGTGTCTTCAAGGACACTCTGAATCAATCACAATAATCTCAAAATTGGAGAATTTCACTAATATTGGTATTATTACATTGATCACACATAATGGTTATATCCAAGGAGAATATATAAAAAAGGCGTTGATATGTCAAATATTCACCACTCCAAAAGTTTTTTATTATAAATTTTATGATAGTCTCACAACTCATCTAAGGCCCATGATCTCTGCCTCTTTTTCACACACTATATTTGAATATGTTTACACAAATACATAACTTATACATGATGGTTGATCTCACAAGGATAATTATGTATTGAAAATCACTAATTATACATAGGAATTATTTTGGATTCTATCATCTTCAATTTCGTATCTTTACAAATACGTGAATTAAATCATTTCCTGTTATCCTGTTATCTACTAAAATACAGTCTAAAATCACTTCAACTAATAAAACTCTAGATTTTAAATGATATATAAACCTATTTTATTATCTATTATTATTCGTGATATTTTTTATATTTTATCTAGCTTTTTTAATGTCTTGTATAACATAATTTTAATATGACATGAGGATATATTTCAAATTCAATTTCAAATTCATAATAAAATCCTCTAAGAACATCCTCTTTAAAAAAATCATCCATTTGAAACATGTAGTTTTAAAATAAACATAGTTCTATGGATTTATGTATGGTGTAACATTATTGATTTTCTATGATTTTACTCCCACTTCTATGTACATTAATAAATGATAGCATGATATGGACATTATTTTTGTTTCCATATAGCACAATGCTTATTTTTCACATCCCAACACATTGTATTCATTGTCTAATTTTTGAATCACATTCTTTTTATTCATTTCAAAATACATGTATTGTGTTGTTATCCAATTCCATAGCAAGAAATTTTTACAATAAAACATGTACCTCTGTGACTAAATCTTGTATAATGGTTGCTTATTTATCCTAATAGGTCAACATGATTAATATGAGAATAGTCTACAATTTTCCGAGGAACCTATTTTAGCTTGAATGTATCACATGAAACATTATAATGAAATAGATTAATCTAACATGCCAGCTATGAAAACCCAATATAGATCTTGGAATACCTATTTATTCTTACATAGTTATGAATCACATCATGATATTTATACATACACTAAAATATTTATGGATACTAAAAAATAGTACAATTGATTATATTTCCCTCCCCGGTGGTCATCATCTTTGAAAACAATAAGCACCTATTATAGACTAAAAATACAAAATTATAACATTTGGTTATAACATTAGCATTCTTTGGATTTTATTAAATCTATCCATGTATACATTGAATGTTCTAGTGTGAAAAGTGGAAGTAGAAGGGCCCCTTCCGAAAATTATTTTTCTCTATTTACTTAATATTTATATTTAAAAATTGACATGTGATACTATTGAATTTCCATATATTGGTATCTTTTGACATATAAATTATAATTGACATATATCAATGAAGAATTATCTATTCTAAAATTTAGATTATTTTTTATATAATTCACTTTCCATGTCATCATTTCAGTATAGTATTTATGTGTATAATAATTGTATCGGTGATCCAAAAATTCCCCAAAACATATTGACATAAATGTAGAATTATTGGGTTCTAGAATGACCATTTATAACCATTTCTGTCATTTTTTCATGATTATAACTAGAAAAACAATGAAAACTGAATGATTCATCTAGATCTCTTTGAGACATTAGAGGGAGGAGGAAGATCATGTCTCTCAATTCATAAAATAATTATTAAGAATGTTATTTCAAGTTCTTGATCGATATATATCTAGAGAATGTTGATCTAAATAATGAACATACCTTAGAAATGAAATAATCAGGTTTATAGAGCTGGGTTATGAATTGGTAATTAAACATAGGCCCTTATCCAATGTATTATTCCTTATAGATCAACATGTTGAATAATAATAATAACATATCCATGATATAAAAAACCCATGGGTAAAATAAATATCATATCTAATTAAATAATTTAATATCTTTTTCAAATGATATGTAATATATCATTTCAACCAAATGCTTTAACCTGTTCTATGGTTCCTCCCCAATATTTATCAAACATTGAATAATGAAAAATTAATTATATAAATAAATATCACTAAATTATTATTCAATAAATTAATTTTTTATGTGATCAACATAGCCCAAATAATAATTTTTCACAAATCATGATAATAATATATATTATGATGTTAAATTAAAAAAATATTTTCTAAATGTTATGGATACACATTATTTTGACCCTATAGGACACTTTGATTGGTGCATTGGTCCCATGATTCCTAATCTAGAATCCTAAACCATCTCACTTAATAAAAGTTTCCATAATGTTTCCCATGTGGCCATAAGAATGCATCACTATATACGAGTGGTTTCCAACTAGCAGTGAGGGTCCAATGATATTACAACAGGGATACTATACCCCCATTATCTGAGTAGCATAGTGGTATATCAAGTAAAATTGAAAATATTGGAAGAACTATAATAATTGAACATTGGGGGAAATCATAAACATATAATTTGGAAATAAAAATAATGTTTATCTGACCATGTATGAATATGTTGTGTCATTATAGAACTAGTCAAGCATACAATATGTAGTACACAAAATAGTTCTATAATGAAAAAAGAATAAATTAATACATAAAATTATTCATGTCATATAGGAAGATTGATTTTGTTCTTGTCCCCTTGCTCCCATTTCACATCCTATTTCAAAAAGGGTGATAGAAAGGAGGCAAAATTTAGGACCTAACAAGAATCCATGAGAGCTATTCAAGAACCTAAAATCGGCCTAGACAAGGTATGAGTAAATCTCAATAGGAAAACACCAATGTTTTCCAACACTAATACAGTGTGTGAATATACAATTATGTAATATAAAATATATCAATAGTAATAGAGTAGTTTAAACATAAACTATATGGGATCGAGTAACTTGTGGACACTCTTACTACAGTGCCTTCATCAATCCATGCTTCAAATATCTCTAAACATGATCCATCATATATATATATATATATGATTATAGATGATGACCAAAGGCATATAACTAATGTTTCCATGTATAATATCCTAAGGGAGGTCTCATTATTAAATATATGTAATCATCTAAAGAATACAATCCAAGATTTATAATAACGGTCAAAAAAGAATTATAGTTATAAAGGAACAATGGTGAACCTAAGGAATCTAACTACAATTATGATAATGAAAATTTTATCTTCATTTGTCGTAAGAACCTATCAAAGGAATTCCACACATGAACCCATGTATCACCAAGAACATGAGATTAATTCAATTGACCTATGATTTCATCATGTTCATTCCATATGAGGAACCTATGTGTCTCTCATGGATTAAATCAATTCCATCTACCCTATGATCCCATCCAAGACATTATATATAAGGAAACCAAATGTCTCTCATGGTTTAGTAAATTATCATATTACTTATGAACCCATCTATGTAATTACATACAAGTAACCCAAGTGTCACTCAAGTCATAACATAATTCAATTAAAATTGTAGGCCAACCTAAGGTTTTCTGTATATGGAATCCAAGTATTTCTAATGTTTTAATATAATATGATGGAATGTTTCATTTAATAAATACACACAGTTCATAAGAAATATCTATTAAACTTCAAAAATCATTGTGATTAATTTATTTATTCAATTTTGAGCTCAATTTAGTTAATCCTATTTGGTATATCTTCCCTAATAAACAATCATAACATAATAGATCAATGAGAATGTTTTTTATCCATACAATTTTGAATGTTTTTATATTCAAGTTTCAATTTTTCCCATAATGATAATAAATTTTTTTTTGTATTTAATCCATTTAGAATTTCACATATCCAATTATCAAATCACTATCAATTAAAAAAAGTACCTATAAATTTTTATTCCACTTATTAATTCCATCATTGTAGTTACAGATTCACACTAGAAAGTGGTGACATCAACACACAAAAAAGGATGGTTTAATTACATAATAAATAAGTATAGTTCCTGGGAATATAAGAAAATCAACTGAAAGGGTTGGTTCAAGTTGAGTTGAAATACCTCCAATGATGAAATTTAATGTACCTCGACTATATTATTTGAGGAGTAATAGTTAACATAAATAATTTCAAATTTTTGAGGTGATGGATGGAAGATTTTGTGAATGATGAAACAAAAAAAATTTAAAAACATGTATGATTTAAGGGAAAATTAATTGAATACCCAACTCATTAGTATTAAGCTTCATTCCTCCATTTTTGGCCATTGATTCATGCCAAAATGAATTAATATGAAAGAATATGAAAACTTAGAAAAAAATATGGAATATTGGATCACATGAAAATAGCATTTAAGAAATTTACAAGAATAGAGAAACAAATTAGGTGGAGTTATAAACATAAATCTAGGCATCAAACAAATATGATAGTGATATTAATGGTTGAATAATGGATTAGATCCACCCATTGAAAAAAGAGGAAAATGAAGGTACACATTGACGGATGTTTGGATAATTGAGGGTGGAAATGAAGAAAACCCCCTTTTAATGTTGGAGAGGGGAAATGGAAAATTTTTCCATTTTGTGAGTGTCATGGTTTGGACACATGGTTAGGAAAACTGTGCACCCACTATGAAACTACCACTATATATGTTCCACATATCACTTGGATCATATGCATGATTTGATAAAACATGTGCAAAACGATCCCCTAGAAATGACTCAAGCCCCTCATTCCGTGCACGATTGGAGTACATAGCTAGATAAACCATGTAAAAACGGCGTGGCTTTTCTAGTGGTTCCACACAAATTCAAATGATTACCTAGATCCTATGCAATTTTTGTTAAAACCATGATCTTTCAAAAATTAGGTTTTATGGTTGTGTCACACGGTTATTAATAACAATAAACATATGGTTTACTCTCCTAAAACTAATATTTTGGATTATGATTCTTATGAAATTCATTTAAACAGTAGATACACCTCTCAGGACTTTCAATCAATCTAAATATAAAACCTTTATGTGTTATAACTCTCTTAATTCCAATTCCACACATGGTTTAAATGTTGTCTCATCTACCAAATGAAATGATAAAAATACATTGGAAATTTTAAACTTGTTCAAAATACGGGATGTTATGACCTCTATGACAAAGAAATTTTTATCCTTGATATGTCTTGATGGTAAAAATATATATCACCTAACCTACCTGGGTTTTGAAATTTTTTTTGATGTCTTAATTGTGTTCCCAAAAATCAGGTGCACCTACAAGAAACATGTAAGAACACAATTTCTTAACCAACAAAAATTTATACAGTTCTCACTTTAAAAGATAATTCGTCAAGATGGTTCTTTCCCAAGATTTTCAATCACATGATATGATCACACCATAATCAATTTCATTCCATGGATTATGAATCTCACTACCATAGGTCCCATATTGGATGACCAATTCTCAGTCATAGAACTCCCACTATTAGAAATTCTAGTTGGAATATGTTCTCAACATCATAAAAATCCTCCATGGATGATTATACATTAGTATAATTGATCATGGAATAATAAATTGCACATTATTGCACACTTCATCTAGTCACTGATTTTATTAAAATGGATGAATTCCTATCAACCAATATTCACATGGGCATACCATATTTTTCCAATAATATCCTTATAAGACTATAATATTTTACATGCCTCATCCATATGACATTACAGAGGTGCTTCCCCATAATGTTCATCTACCATGAATAAAAATTCAACTCGATCCACTTTCAGATGACTATTTATGAAAACAATTGGATTTAATAGCTGCCACATCCTAAAAATGATCCCAATTCCTTTATCAAAGGAACCATTATAATTATTCAACAATTCTCAATAAATATTTTAACTGGGTTAAGGTAATGTTTCTATCAAAACTATTCATTTCAATTTTTGTGCCATATGTCAAACATCGGTGCATACCTGATCCATCACTATAGGATTTTCACACTCTAAACAACTCATATGAACTCGAATGGTATTCTAGGGTATCATCGGAACCAAAATACTTGATTCTAAGGATATCATATATGTTATTCCATACTCTTTAATTTTTATGTGAAATTTTGGTACACAATCGAAATATACAATAATCAAGAACGTTGACTAAGTCAAAAAAGTATAATCTTTCCTGGAGACCGAGTCAATAAATTGGATAATGTTTATGATTCCATCCAAGGAAATATTATTAGGGAATCCATGTATCACTCAGGATAGTCCAAACATATATAGTCCTCCAGGATCAGTACATGCAAGAAAAATGTAAACATATTCACACAGTTCAACTTATCCAATGCCGTAAAAGATCCACATGATTTTATAGTAGTATGGATCAAGATATTTATACCATTATCACATGAGGGTCTCCCACAAATGACTAACATCACACACCACACCTTAAGAGAATGCTTGATTTCACACCAATAAAAATGTTTCCAAACCATCACAACCCATGCCCAATCCATCATCAGACATAATGAATTGCATGTCTAAGAACTCTCTCTCAGAGTGCAAACATACACATTATGCGTCACTCTTTCTTTATTTAATGAAATGTTCCCATGGAATTTTTCAATTTCAAATTATTATGAGGGAAATAGAATAATATAGCCAAATTTGTACTCCCATCTATTTGGATTTTATTTTATCACTCCTCATGTGAATCTCTTATGTATTCCCTCCATCAAATCATAAATAGAATATCAGTTATATTGACATGTATCAGATGATCTCTCAATATAATATTGAAAATGTTGGGATATTGGTCATATTGATCTTGAAAGTAGATGTACACTTATATTTTATCAGTAGGAATGAATTTCTCTCACTAAGCCACGATCACAGTAAAAAATATGTTATGAATTACTTTTAAAAACTCATAACACCATGTCTCCAAACAATTCATGTATCGGATCAAACACTGGTTAACCACATCACAGTTCCCAATTTGTATTGAAATTATTCATCCACATAGGTGAATTTATTTTTAATTTACCCAAATATCATATAGACATGCCTACAAGAATCATATTTCAATCTGTCAATCCTTGGAAAGAACTTGACTTCTCACTAATATTCATTATCAACCTTTTACCATGTGCATATAGTGAAATATAAAAGTATAAAACACCACAAGAGAACATTCCAAACCACCTACTTCAATAATTTACAGACTCTTCCATCAGTATTCCATTGATAAAAATAATTTTATCATCCATTAGGGTGGATCAATTCCAAACACACCAGGATGTCCCTCTGAACATCTCTTAAAAAATAGGCACCCCTACCTATGTAATTATTTATTTAACGACCACCTACGACGTGGTACCATTTTAATAAAAGAGAGTGTAAAATACACAATCAATTGTAAACAAGCCCATGAACCTGAAAATCCCTACACATATGAACAAATATTGATATTCAATAACCCTATGTGTTTCCTAGAATCCACAAGAATAATCCTACATACAATTAAATCCCCATGAACATTCCACGTATTGGTGTCAAAAAAAGTGTACAACCAATATCACCACCTATAATAGAATCACTAAATTTTAGACAAACCAATTTCATAGGATTAAATAAATAAAAATAGCATTGCTAACCCATTTGGTTGTTAGAAAAAACCGACGGCCTATTGGTCTGCCTGCCTATACCTATAGTTTCTCATATGAAAATAGTAATCCAGATAAGGGCCTCAACTGGTTGTCATTGAATACACATTTAACCTCTATAAGGTGGTTAAACCGGAAGTATATAAAAATATCATTGACTTACATAGGTCAATTCCTATTAACTTAATCATAATGATAACCTTCCCATTGTCAGACTACTATGACTTGATTCTCTTCCAGCTTACTCTTAAGTGAAAGAACCTAAGAGGCACAAAACCATATATAAAAGGATAATGAACATAAAATCATGAGATATACACATACTTTAATACACACATCAGGTCCAACTATCTAGAAAACCACCCAATTACTCTATGGTGTTGTTTCATCATCTGAGAGTCCTACTTGAGAAATGTATCACTCATACGGAAGCTGTCGCCTAGAAACATAACACAAGATATTGAAAATTATTTAATCTTTAATGGTGATACTATAATGAGATAACCCCTCCCTTTCAATGACTCGTTGAATTTTGTAACTATATTCATGCATAAAAGGTCACTATAATCTACCGCATATCCATTATATCCAATGAAATAAAATAGGGCCTTTGAAACCTATGGGAAATGTCCACATTCCCAATCTCTGTAAATCTCATGTCAACATTTAAAACGAACACATACTCAAGGGTCTAGGATAATAACACCACTAAAAGGATATATTCAATCCATTTTCATCAATTCGTATATATAATTAACATTATAGAGGCTATGATATATGAAAATTAGCTTACTAGTTATAGGGGAAACGGTATATAACAGTTTATTTAGTTGTCATCACTTATCACTATAATAAAGTTAGGTCAAAATTACTTTTAAAACATTCATTTATATAGCCATAATTTCTCACTTCTGGATTTGGAAAAAGAAAATGTCTCTCTCAATATATAGAGGGAAACATTATTTTGATTATAACTAGAATTTTAATTAACATAAGACTCATTTCAGTAAATCTAAAAACTTGAAAATTGACTATTTATCAATTTAAAGGAATCATTTATGTAATATTCCACCCTAAATTTAAAGAAAACACCATATATGTGGTTGTTAACAAATTTAATAACCACATATATTTATCATAATTATTCCTCCATTAGGTTAAGCACTAAGTCACATAAATATATATTTGAGAAAATTGAGGGTCACATCATGCCAACCTTCTTCTAGTTACATTAGAAACCATCCCTAATTAATGGTTGAAAGGTTCTCTAAATTACTATTGGAATCCCATTTAAGTGCATCCCAAAAAAAATCTATTTTTTTAAACACCCGTACTGGGTCTACCTCATAGGCATAGGAATCCAAGACCAACAAACTTATGTTGAGTCATGCATAATATGAATTAGTTGTATTGGTTTTCAATCCCATGTTACGATGGTACAATCCATATAAGTACCAATGATGCATCATTTAGCCAATATTGATCCCAATCAGGCATTAAAATTTAATAAAATGTATATTTAAATAAAAATTCAATTATATGATATTATATTACCATGTTATAAAGGCACACACATTATAAGTTATAATTGGAACTTCCTGTAACTATAACCAGTTGTTTAGGTCTGGAATCATAATGTAACAGGTCATATACAATTATTTAATTAGATGGATCACCATTCCCAAATTATGATGGTACACTCCCATTAAATTTTGATTAGAATCAATGTAGTTGAAATCAACTATAATTTATTCATAAGTAACTAAATTTACATGGATTAAACATATCATATTTTTTTTTAATTTACACTATATAGCTATATGGGAAACCCATTTAGTTGATGATGACAATTTAATAACCAATTGATTTTACTATATTCCATATATGAAATTTTAGAGAAATTAAATTATAACTATCTAAAATTCATTATATCCCAATGCAATGAGTATAGGATAACATTGAAATATACTTCATAAGAATAGAATACTGATATACAATGTAAAAATTCCCATGACCATGGTCTTCAAATAATCTTCCTACTGAAACATCAATCCTATATTCCTAAACCAAAGAATAAATAACCCTATTATACATTCATACAAGGAAAATAAGTAAATCCCATAAATCAATAATATGTGGAAAAAGATGTCGATTATACAATTTAAAATAATAACCAACATTAATGATGAACGTCATGAACAACAGTTTCATCCCAGGAAGCTTTATCTTCCCCCCATATAAGTGTTGGAAATTCCCAAACATGATGAATTTACTGAGTACTGAAACATTCTTTCTCTCCTATATATTTTCCCAAAATATTATGATTAGTAAAAATAAGTAATCACTTATACTACTTGATAACATGATGATATAACTCACTCGGTAACATTAACTGGACATGTTGACACATGACCACATGAGTTCATAATTGTATCAAGAGGATTTTTTTCACGACACCCTCCCAACAAAGTGTACCCATCATGGGCCGGAAATATGAGAATGGACATAATGACCCCCCAGGTCCCGCCTCAAGTAGGCCCTGGGTTGGAGACTAGCACCTAGGGTATAGTAACACACATATTGGGAGGAATTACCCTCTAAGAGAACACTTGCAGAAGATAGAGATATGATAGACACCAATCAACTCCAACTCAGATTTCAATATAAAAGAAAAACCAAGTGTAAATATGAAATTCCATTCAAAATTACTACAACTAAATGTGAAAAACTAAAAGTACCCAAAACAATGTAAAAACAACAACAACGACAAGCCCGAAAAGCTCCTATAACCCCATGCTAGTAGAAACCCACTTGATCTAAAACCTGCTACAAGTGACTTGAAAAATAATTTATATATACATAGGGTGAGTATACAAGTATACTTAGTAGGTTCCTCCCTGAAGCCTCTCATTCAAAAGTAAAGAAAGTATGCTAAAACATAGTGAACAACAAGATAAACTAACTCGTCACCTAAACAGGTATACTTTGTTCCCAGCCTCACCATGGAAACTCGAAAAACGTAATGCATTCAAAAATAGAGCATATTATAAATAATATCAAGGGTACCCTGCTACTACTTCCCCTCTAGTTTTCCTCTTTTCCCCAATGTCGCACGTCCTGAGAATCTCTCTCCAAAAGGCTTTCCCACAGACACCTTGGCGATTCACCACAATCTGCACCTCATGCAACAAAACCACCATGTCTACGCACCAATGTAACCGGGTAGTTTCTGGGAGACACCATTGCTCATAAAACATATATCATACATCGGGTATTATACCTCAATCCGTTGCATCCCATACACCGAGTAAGGATCCTCATTCCATCAAATCCTATACACGTTACACCTATATTAGTACATAGAAAACTATATCTAGAATATATGTGTTTGAATAACCACATTCCATTACAGTCCTCTACACACAAATATGGGGAAAACTAACCAATGTGCCTGCCAAAACCTGTAACTACCAAGAGAAGAGAGTGGGGCCAAAGGGAGTAATCATCCATCCATCCTCCCACCAGAATGTTGGGTAAAACACCCCCCCATGGCTAAGAATCCTCAGGGTGTCAATTTCTCTTTCTGGCAGGGTGGAGTAGCATATAGAAACAGAAAAAGTACAGGACATATTATATCTCACAACCACACTATGAGAATTACCTAGTCATAGACACAACTGCAGCTAACGTCTCTCAGATGCCATGCTGCTACTTCTAAGACTAAGAATCCTATAAGCACACAACCATTTAAAGAGATTTATTAGATTATTTCAATCCCTTTTGATCATTTCCACTATACATTAATTAGTTTTTTAAAAATTAATTAACCATGAAGAATTCCAAATTAAATATCATTAGAATCACACCCAAAGTCAATTGTTCCTTAAAAATTTATAACCTCATAATTATGTTCCAGCATCTGCATCCCCGTGGGTTAACACCATTTATTCAATTATTCATTATAGAAATACTTTCTCACATTTTCAAGCATTCTAGAAAACATTATATGCTTCTAAACACAAGGGGTATCAACACGGTGAGTAGATGTAATACCCGTCGAGTCTTTGCTTCTTATAGAAAGAGCATACACCCATCCTTACCTGAGAATCTAAACACAAAAAGCACGTGGCATACCCCACGTTTCTTCTCCTATTTCGGAAGAAGGGTAAGTATGACTGGCCACCTTGAGCAGTGGGGAAAAGTAAAGCAGATAAACAACCAATCAAAATTACTAATCATCCAACAATCGCATACACTCCATTCCATCATCCCCAGTGTCGTCCATATCACCCACATGCATAAATTAATGCATCTCTCCACTCTAGGAATCATATGCTACAACAACCAAAAGGGCCTCCATGCCACCACATATTACTACAACCATCCAGGCTCACATTAAAACACATGCAGCTTTAAAACAAAAATTGTCACAATTAGGCTCTTGGCACTTAAACAAACAAGAGGGTAACTCGGAACCCTACAAGAAATTATCTTTTAACAACCACTAGTTTTTTAATCCGTATTGGGTTAACTGATTGATTTTTCTCTTGTTCCAAATTCGGGAAACCTATCAAGTATGTTATCAATAATAATTAAACATTATTACTATACAAATTTAATTAACATAAAATCACAACAAGAACCAGATTTGATTTCATGCCTCTTTAACTTTAGCCAACAATTATCAATTAATCCGGGTTTTCATTGTTTAATGATTTCCATCAAGAACAAACAACTATGAAAAGAATGAATAGATATCACACTATATAGATAATCAAGAGGCAATAGCATACTATAAATATCAATTTATTTATCCGGTTAAAATATATATTATGTCAATTCCATTGTCATCCACTGGGATTAAACATGCTAAAAATACAATTTCACGTAATAGAAAGAGAATAAAAAAATCACCTACCTCAAACAATTCCTTGCGTAATTTATCCACAAAATGGGTCACAATTCTCCTCTCGTGACAACTACATCCACCCAAGGATTCCACGGTACGAGAGAACCAAACAAACCCTATGAAAACCCCCCATTAGAAACACGGAGATTACATTTTATAACATGAAAAGGAGAAACATGAGGAGAAGATCCCCAAATAATGACTATAAAACATACCTTATCTCAAAGATTGACCGACATAGCTCGGTTGCTTCAAAATAGAGTAGAACCAACCTGAGGAGTAATGTTTGATGGTGAAAATCCTACAAGAAGGATTAAAAGGTTCTAGCATCTCATAGCCAAGAACAAAGAGGAAGAACAAGGGAGGATGATATCTTGTCCCTTTTGAAGATATAGTGGGGCGATGGTTTCTCATACACTTAATTCCCCATTAAAAGAGGATCTCACTAACCCAAGCATTTTGACCAAGTAAAACCATCTAGATCCATACGAATAACTACTATAGGATTTATGGTCTTTTAATTGACCTCAAGAGTCCTTAAAATAAGGCTTTAAATGTATTTTACTTCAAATTAAATGTCAAAGGGGTGAAATAGTAGGAAGCTAGAAACACTGTTCAGAGTCCACTATTAGAAGTCTGATGTTAGAATTCCGCTATTAGAAGTCCGCTATTAGAATTCTGCTGTTAGAAGTCCGATGTTAGAAGTATGCCGGTAGAAGTCTGTTGTTAGAACCTAACTTGTACAACATTGTTTACAAAATCTTCACGGATAGTACACTGTTCACTGAATTCTCACTAATAGAACACTGTTCGCTGAGGGAACTATTCACAGAATTGGATATTTGAAAAAAAATTACTGGGATAAGTCACCTTGACCTCCAGGAATACCTCAAACACCATATTTTCACAATGTAATGGGCTTGATATGTCTGAGCCATTACAAAAGATAGCTTTAAAAACATTATCATCCTCGAGAATTCAAAGCCAACCTAAATAGAAAAAAAACGGGGTCCAAACAACCACCCATCGAGATACCTCTCAAATGAGAGAAACCCCCAAAAGCAATAAAAGAAAATTCATAAATGAAACATGAAATGTCTAACCAAAAATAGAACATTGTTACATGAAAAGAGTTAATCATCAAACAACTCTGGGTACTGAGAACGTATCTATGACTCACGTTCCTAGGTACTCTCCTCCATTCCACCATGACTCCAGAAGACACATATTAAGGGAATAGAACACCTGCACAACACCATCTCCTTGCGGTCTTGGATCTCTAAAGGTCGCTGCTCAAAATTTGCATCATTATCAACATCGATCTCTCCCCAATTGATGATGTGAAAGTCATCATGAAGATAACGACAATGCTGTGATACATGGGAAATATCATATATCCGACTCATATGTGTGGTAAGATCTATTTGATATGCCACAGATCCAACTAGAGCTAACACCTCCAAAGGCCCAACATTTCGGGGAAAAAGCTTACTTCCACGAGCAAACATTCGCTACCCATGATGGAAAATCACCTTCAAAAACACATGATACCCAAAATTAAACTCTAATGGCCACCTTCTTTGATCAGCACATGATTTCCAATGATCTTGTGCTATCTTCATCCTCTCACGAATCACCTGAACCATTTATATTGTATTCTGCACTAGTTCCGGTCCAAGATTTGCTGACTCTCTGAACCCTATCCAACACAATAGAGAATGTCTTGGTTGACCACACAAGGCTTCAAAAGGTTCCATACTGATGGTGGAGTGAAATCTATTGTTTTAAGAGAACTCCACCAAGGGTGTGCTCTTTATCATTGAGCCTCCAAAATAAATAACACAAGAGTGTAACATGTCTTCAATAGTTTCGATGGTTCTCTCTATCTAACCATATGTTTGAGGAAGAAAAGTAGTGTTATGGCATAGTTGATAACCGAAATCATGTTGGAGAACTCTCCACACCCTGGAGGTAAAACGAGGATCTCGATCAGAAATGATCGTCTATGGGAGTCCATGAATTCTAACCACTTCCTCTAGATACTTCCTTGACAAAACATCCACTAATCTTGACTCCTTTATTGATATGAAGTGGGCCGATTTTGTTAAACAATCCACTACCTCGCAAATAGCATCATTTCCTCCCGGAGCTCGAGATAAACCTGTAACATTGTCCATTGGGATGTCCTCCCACTTCTACCGAGGAATCTCTAATGGCTAGAGATGACCACCAGGAAAATGGTGTTCGACCTTAACCTTCGGGAAGACTAATCATCGAGACACAAACTCCGCAACCGTATGATTCATCCCAGTACACCAAAACCTACTCCTGAAGGATAGATACATATTTTTCAATCCAGGATGTACTACTAAGGGTGAACTATGGAACTCTCAGAGAACCGTCTAGTCCCTCGTCAAGGGAACAAAAATCCTTCCACGATACAACACTCGATGTTGTTCATCCTTCGACCAACCATCAGCGGCCTCACCACAAACAACTCGGTCTCTCCAGACTTCCACCTCAAGATACCCCATCTAGGACTCTTCCCCCTTCTACACTAGGGATGACTCTACCATCATCTATAAAAGACAACCCCTACCCCCAACTTCTCCCATATCAAGATGCAATGTTGACAGTTCTTCTATTACTCTCCCGAAATCACTTGAATCATGCACAACATCACTACATGACTTTCCTCTCAGCGCATGAGATACCAAATTCCCTTTTTCAAGTGTATACGATATTACAAAGTCGTATTACTGTAATAACTCCATCCACCAATGTTTTAGCATGTTCAAGTCACACTGGCAGAAAACATACCTCAAACTCTCCTGATAAGTGAAAACCAAAAAGTGATCACCAATGAGGTAATGCATCAACAAATTCATAGAGAACACCACGACTGCCAACTTAAGATCATGGGTGGTCTAGATGAATTCATGGGGATGCAACTACCAGGACCCATAAGAAACAACTGACCTCTGATGCATGAGAACACATCCTAACCCCAGATGTGAAGCATCGCAGAAAACATCAAACATGACTCCCTCAGCTGGAAGAAAAAGGATTGTATCACATAAAAACTTCTCTTTTAAATACTCGAATGCTTCCTGACACTAATCAGTCCATATGAATGACTGATCCTTCCTAGTCAAAGCTCTTAGAGGAGTCTCAATTCATGAGAAATTGGCTACTAACCTCTGGTAGTAGCCTGTGAGACCATGGAAACTTCCCACCATAGACACAGTATTGACGGATTCCCAAGACACAACTGCTTCTATCTTCTATGGATCCACAAATACTCCCTGTTGGGAAACATCATGTGCCAAGAAATGGACATCTCTGGCCCAATACTCACAACATGAAAACTTCCCGAACAACTGATGTTGGCGAAGAACTCCCAAAACGGCTCGTAGATGCTCTGCATGCTCCACTTTAGATGTGGAGTACACAAGGACGTCGACAATGAAAACTACCACGAACATGTCTAGGAACTCACGAAACACAACATTCATCAATCCCATGAATACATATAGAGCATTCGTCACACAAAACGGAATTAGAACAAACTCATAATGCCCATGACGACTATAGAAAGCAGTATCTGGGATATCCTCATCGATCACATGCATCTGATGACATCGTAACCACAAGTTGATCATTGAGAACCAACTTTCACCCTTCAGTTGATTGAATAAATCAACAATTCACAGAAGACGGTAGTGATTCTTTATTTTCTCATTTTTTAAGTAACGATAATCGACACACAACTGCAAATTGTCATCGGCCTTCTTAACAAAAAAACAGGTTCCCCCCAAGGTGACACACATGGCCGAACAAAACCGCACTACAATAGACCATCAAGATGTATACATATATCTCATAACTCTTAAGGGTTCATCCTATATGTAGACATAGATATAGGAGATGTTGTTGTCTATAGCTCGATCCCAAACTCGATCTGTCATCGAGGGGGTCATGCTACAACCTCTTCTGGAAAGACATCAGGGTCCTCCTCTATGACCCTAGGAAATGCCAACTTCTAAACCACTAAAAAACTCAACATCAACTTATCCATCATTGATGATAAAGATGTAATGAACCTATGACCCATCTGAGTGTCTCGCTCAGCAACAAACACCACTTGATCTCCATCCGCACCAATGAAGACGACCATTCTCCTGAAGCAATCCATGATAGCCTGCCCCAAATACAACCAATCCATGTCTAGGATGAAATCATATTGTTTTATTCACAAACATATGAAATATACCCAAAATCATTGTTGCCCTAACACTATCTCACAATCTCTACATAATTAAAACAAATCCTCTCGACCTCCAACTGGCGTAGTCAATGCCAAGGGCACTGGAATCCTCTCTACCTCAAGTCACAATGCATGGACCAGGGAAGGTGATATGAAGGAGTATGTGGCTTCTGAATCAAACAAGGCATACACCAATGTAGAAAAAAAGAAAATGGTACCTCGAATGATGTATGTCTCACCTGGAGCTAAAAACTCTATAGAATGAAGCTGACCATGACCGCCTACACGACCTCTCTAACCCAGATGATGACCACCACCATATCCGCGCTCTGATCTTTGAGGATAGAGAGCATAATAGGGATGTCCTCTACCTGCCCCATCTACCCTCAGCTGATCTAATGTTCCTGCAACCAGCTACTTCTACCTTGGATGGATCTTCCTCAATGGAGGAACATGTAGCATAACTCCTTCTGCACGATGATCGCTCTGAAAGGTTGGGAACTCCCGCTGCTGATGACCATGACCACCAAAAGAAAAACAAGTGCCTGATCTCTTGGCATAAGCCTGATAGTTTCTAACTCTTGAGAAACGAGATGTGAAGGGCTGGGACCCACCCCCGGCTGAACAGAAACTCTTCTGCCCTGAAAACCGAGAACCTCGAACCACAACTCTGCTTCGTGAGGAATCCTGCCAATTCACCTCTCATGATGATCCAGTCCGGGCCAATTTCCTCTCAACAACCTCTACCCTCCCCAGTACCTCAAGATATGTTTTCAACATAAATGGGGTGACCAAGCGCTGGATATCTAGATGCAAAGCCTCCAAAAAATACCTTTCCCAGGCCTCTACATCTGGCAGTAGGTCTAAAGCATATCGTAAAAGGTTCCTGAAAGGGAATCCAAACTCTTGAACACTAGAGCTCCCCTGATAAAGGGTAACACGCTTCTGGTGATGAGACACCTTCACAGTCGATGAAAGAAAGAAAACTCTAAACCTGTCTCGGATCTCCTCCCATGAGATCGCTGACTCCTCATGCTCCCTGAGGAACAAGAAAATCCACTTCCTTGTTTCTCCACGCAACATCATCACATCCATGGAAATATAGTGATCCTTCCAAGAAAAAATCCAATTGAAGCTGATCTCAACCTCCTATAACCAGTCTTTCGTGACAACATCTGAAATGGAGACCTCATACTTCTGCAAAATCTGGCACTGAAACTCTTGGAGTGTCTTCCTCTAAGTGTTGTCGTCGTCAACCTCTAACCTGCGGTGATCTTCTGGAACAACATGATGGATATTTTCTATGCAAACCTGACGAGGATGTCGATCGAGAGCCATACCTGTAAAATATCTATAGGTAGAGTTCCTAAACCTAGAATATGGAAGACTCAAAATTAATTAATTAATTTTTTTCTTTTATTTATTTTAGGTTAACATATCCCAAGGTCTACCCATTAAAACTTTGGCATAAAGAATAATTATGCATGATCCTTTCCTAGGTCTCTACCCTGCAACTATTATCACCTTGTTTAGTAGGCATTGTAAACATAAGGTCCGTACATCAGATCATATGGGGTCCTAAACGCCTATGTCTTAGACGGTCTTAGGTTTTTACCTTACTTGATAAAAATGAATGACATTGTTTCCTTAAAAACCCTTGAAACCTCATACGTGCCTATCTCCAAACACCATGCTATCCATCAACCAATCCTCTGATACCACTCTGCCACAACCCCCTCCTTACAATGTGTACCCCTCTTGGGCTGGCCATGCGAGAAGGGAAATAATAACCCCTCATGTCTCGCCTCCAGTAGGCCCCGGGTTGGTGACTATCACTATGGGTATAGTAACACACAAAATGGGAGGCATTAACCTCAAAGAGAACACATGCAGAAGAGAGGGATAATATAGACACCAATAAACTCTTACTCAAGTTTCAATATAAATGTAAACCCAAGTACACATATTAAATGACATGCAAAAGTACTTCAACTAAAATGGGAAAAACTACAAGTACCCAAAAGAATGTAAAAACAGCAGCAATGACAAATCTGAACATCTCCTGCAACCCCAAGCAATTAGAAACCAGCTTCATCTCAACATGCTACAAGTGACCTAAGAAACAGTTTATATATACATAGGTTCAGTATAACTGTATACTCAGTAGGATCCTCCTCGAAGCCTCTCATGCAAATGTAAAGAAAGCATGCTAAAGCACAGTGAACAACAAGTGAAACTAACTCGTCACTTAAACAAGTATAATAAGTTCCCATCCTCACTATGGCGACTCTCACCAATTAACAAATACAATAATATAGCATATAATAAATAATATCAATGGTACCCCGCTACTACATCCTCACTGGTTTGCCACATTGCCTCAATGTCGCACTTCTGGAGCATCTCTCTCCAAAAGGCTAGCCCACAGACACCTTAGTGAAGAACCACAATATGCACCTCGTGTAAAAAAACCACCACATACACACACCAATGTAAAAAGGTAGTTTCTGGGAGCATCCATAGCTCGCATAACGTGTATCAAACGTAGGGTATTATACCTCAAGCCATTACAACCAATACACCGAGTAAGGATCCTCAAGCCATCACATCCTATACATGTTATACCTATAGTCATACATAAAAACCAATATCTAGAATATATGTCTATGAATAACCACATGACATTACATACATTTACAAACATATATGGGGAAAACTAACCAATGTGCATGCCAGTACCAGTAACTACCACGAGAAGAGAGCGGGGCCAAAGGTGGTAGTCAGCCATCCATCCTCCCACTGGAATGTTGTGGAAAACCCCTCCACCCAGGACTCAGAATCCCTAGGGTGTTAGTTTCCCTTATTGACAGGGTGGAGTAGTGTATAGAAACACAAAAAGCACTCGATATATTAAATCTCACAACCACACTATGGGCATTACCGTGTCTTAGACATAACTACAGCTAATTCCTCTCAGACTCGGGGCTACTACTTCTAAGACTAGGTATACTATAAGTACAAAACCATTTAATGAGCTTTATTATATTACTTAAATACCCTTTTACCAATTCCAATGTAAGTTAATTAATTCTTTAAACATTAATTAACCAAGAGAAATTCCACATTAAATTTAATTAGCATCAAACCCAACGTCAATTGTTCCTTAAAAAATTAAAACCTCAACATTTTGTTCCAGCATCTCCATCTTCATGGGTTAACACCATTTTTTCAATTATTCATTATATAAATACTTTTCCACATTCCCAAAAAATCTTGAAAAACATTATATACTACTAAACACGAGGGGGATCAACACTGGGAGTAGATGTACTACCCATACAGTCTTTGCCGCTAATAGGAAGAGCATATACCCATCCTTGTGAAGCTAAACATGGAAAGCGCATGGCATACCCCACGTGTCTTCACCTCTTTCAGAAGAAGGTTAAGTAAGAACATCCACCTTGAGCATTTGTTAAAGGTAAAGTAGATAAACTAAAATCAAAATTACCATGAATCCAACAATCACATCCACTCCATTCCATCATCCCTTGTGTCCTCCCTGACACCCACATGCATAAACCGAGGCATCTCGCCACTCATGGCGTCACCTGCTGCCACTACCAAAAGGGAATCCATGCCTCCACATATTAACATAACCATCCAGGATCACATTAAAACACAAGCAGCAGTAAAAGAAAAATCTTCACATTTGGGCTCTTGGCCCTTAAAAAACAAGAGGGTAACTCAAAACCCTACAAGAAATTATCATTTAATAACCCCCAGTTTTCTAATCCATCTTGTGTCAACCGATTTATTATTCGTTGGTTCCAAATTCAAGAAACCTAACCAGTTATTTATCACAAATAAATAAACATGATTACTGAACTAATTTGATTAACATCAAATTAAAACAAGAACTAGATTCGTTTTCATGCAACTTTATCTTTAGAAAAAAATTATCAATTAATCCAAGTTTACATTATTTACCGATTTACATCAAGAACAAACAGGTAAGAAAAGAAAGCATAGATATCACACTATTTAGTAAAACAAGAGAAAATAACATACTATCTATATCAATTTATTTATCCGATTAAAATATTTATTATGTCAATTCTATTGTCATCCATTAGGATTAAACACGCTAACAATATAGTTGCACGTAAAAGAAAGAGTAGAAACAAAAACCATACCTCAAACAGTTCCTCATGTTCTTTATCTGCACATAGGGTCACGATCCTCCTATCACGACAACTAAATCCACCCGAGGATGCCACATTACAACATCACCAAACAAACCCCAATAAAAACCGCATTAGAAGCATGTAGATTATATGATATAACATGGAAAGGAGAATCATGAGGATATGATCCCCATAGGAAAGACTATAAAACATACCTTATATCGACGATTGACTGATATAGCTCAGTTGCATCAAAATAGTGAGGAACCAATCCGAGGATTAATGTTTGATTGTGGAACTCCTACGGGAAGGATTGAAAGGTTCTAGCATCTCATAGCCAATAACAAAGAGGAAGAACAAAGGAGGATGATATCTTGTCCCTTTTGATGATTTAATGGGGTGACAGATTATGATACGCTTAATTCTCCATTACAATCAGATCTCATTAACCCACACTGTTTGAAGAAGTAAAAACATCCTGATCCATATGAATAATTAATATAGGATTTATGTTCTTTGAATCAGACTTAAGAGTCCTTAAAATACGGCTTTAAATGTTTTTTATGTCAAAGGAAACGTCAAATGGGTGAAACTGTATGATGATGGAAACACTTTTAGAAGTCCGTTGTTAGAAGTATGATGTTAGAAGCCCACTTTTAGAAGTCCACAATTAGAAGTATGCTGTTAGAAGTCCGCTGTTAGAAGTCCGATGTTAGAAGCATGATGTTATAAGACCACTGTTAGAAGTCCACTATTAGAAGTCTGTTGTTAGATGACTGCTGTTAGATGTCCCCTGTAAGAATTTCATTGTGAGAAGTCCACTGTTAGAAGTCTACTGTTACAAGTCCGATGTTAGAACCTCACTGGCAAATCAATGTTGACTAAATCTTCACTGATAGAACATTTTTCACTGAATCATCACTAATAGAACACTATTCACTGAGGGAACTGTTTACAGAATCGTAAATTTCGAAAAAAAACACTGGGGATAAGTCCCCTTGACCTCCTGGAACACCTCAAACCCCATATTTTCACAAAGTAATGGACCAGAGAGGTCCAGGCCATTACACTTTTGACTAAAACTGAGGGTGTTAATATAGTAGAGTGGGGAAACTATATCATCATTATCGTATTATCATTTTGGTAGATCAATGAAAATAGAATAAATAGATATAGTATAATTATGGTACAACAACAGTGATCATAATTAGATAATTTAGAAATTCCCATAAGGTCTAACCAACCATGCACGAACATGAGGAGTCATAATACAAGAATTAAATCATATATTGATTAATACATAAAACATGTATAGAATAAAAGAATAATAAAATAATAAATAAAATAATCTATCCCCTATAGGAATCCCATGTACATCCATGACCCCCATGTTCCATGTCATGTACCAATCAAAAAAGGGAAAAAGGATGAACAATCCGGGTACTAACCTACATCCATGAGGCCATTTAGAGTACCCAACAGTAGCTAGAGCAGGGTGTTAGTAAAAAAGAGTAGGCCACCAATAAAGGTATCTAATTTTAATAGATCCCATGCATATAATATGATGTAGTGTGGAGGTATATCAATTGTAATGTAGTTATGTATCTATAAACTGTGTCGGCTCAGGATCCTAGAGAACACCCGTCAAAATCTACCAACTCTAGCCTATATTTGAAATATCCCTAATCATGTGAAATCATATATTCATACATATCTATTTTACTATAGTTTAGGACTTTGGGAATAAAATCAATGATTCCATGTATAATATCATAAGGGGGTCTCAAAGCATTGATAAATTGCATCAACCCAAGCATCGGTAGAATAAAACTATTTCAAGGTTAAAAAAGAATAATAGTAATAAAAGATCCATAGTGAACCCAAGATTTCTAGGTATAAAAATGATCATGAATATAATAATTTCAAATTTCCTATGAGCCCGACCACAATATTCAACACTATACCCAATGTATCTCCAAGGACATGAGATTTATCCACTTTACATATGATCCCATCAAAGGCATTCCATATTAGGAACCTAGGTATTGTTTATGTATTAAAACTATAATATTTATGTTATGATCCCTTCCAAAAAATTCTATATAAGTAACCCATGTTTTCTTCAAGGATTATCATAATTCAATATAACCTATGTTCCCATCAAACGAATTCTATATAAATAACCCAAGTTTCTCTCAAGGATTTACATAATTCCATTTTTCCTATGAACCCATCTATGGAATATCTTATAAGGAATCCATGTATCACTCAAGGTGTAATAAAAAAAGTTGTCATGCCTCATTTAATAACAACATGTAGTCCAAGATAAATATCCATGAAACATCACATGTCATATAGTAATAAATTTACAACTCAATTCAGTTAATTATATTTGGTTGGTCCTATAAAATAATAAATCATAAAGTAAGTGATCAATAAGAAGATGTTTTGTCCAAATAATTTATTAATTCTTTATATTCCATTTATCATTTCACCCACAATGATAATATAGTAAAAATGGTGCATTTAATACATTTACAATTTCCAGATATATTATTCAAATGACTATAAAGAAATAAGAACTAGCATTCCAACATGCATGACACTTATCCATTCCATCATTTCATTTATGACATCCCATTGGAAAGTGGTGAGGTTAAAACACAAAAAATGGTGGCTTAATTTCACAGGAAAAGAATATTGAAAATTGGAATAGAAGAAATTCGCAGTAAATTGGTGGATTGAGTTGAGGTAAGAAACCTCAAATGGTTCAAATTTGATCATAATGACAATATAATTTAATGTATTAGTATTCACCTAATGAATTTTACATGTATTAGGTGGTTTATGGAAAATAAGGCATGTAATGCTACAACATATTTTATGAACATGAAATAAATGTTGTAAAAAAGCCATGTTACACCTATAAAATGATTAGGAAGAACTATTAATCCATTGATGACCATCGATTTAATCCAAAATGAGAGAAAACAGAAAAAACGACTAACTCCAAAAAATTGGGCATATTATATTGCACAATGAAAATATCTATTATAGTTATATGAATAGAGAAAAGAATCTAGAGGAATTGTAGAACAACTTATAGTATTCCAACTCATTCGATGATTATTATAATAGACCATGATCGGAGTAGATCTATCCATTGAAGATGGAGAATGAATATGACACATGAGGAGTGCTATTGGGAGAATTGAGGGTGGAAATATGTAAAAACCCTTAGTTCATAGTGTAAAAATTTCAATTTTACCACTTTTAAAGAGGTGCACAGTTAGACCACATAGTTAGAAAAAATGTGTTCAAATCATGGAGCTATAAAAATTAATTACCACAACCCACATGGGTCCTATATATACTTAGATAAACTATGTGAAAATCATTCCTCGACCATTGTCGCAAACCCCCCATACCTCATATGGTTGTAGCCCATGATTAGATAAATTGTACACAAACCATGTAACTTCATCAGTGGTTCTACACCATTTTTCATGGTTCTAAGGAGCCACATCATGGTTTTAGAATATAATTCCCTATAATAGGAAACACTATGGTGACTCACAGTTAGTTAAAACTTTGTGTGAATCGTGCGCCTAGGGATCCGTCTCCCAAAACAGTGCTTTCAAAGCCCAATACTTATAAAACTCATCTGAACACCTGAGACACCATCCATTTCATTATCAGAATCTAAAAACAATTATTCAATGTGTTCAAACTCTTGTAATTACAATTTTGTGACCATTTTAAAGGTTTTCCCATCCTTAAATGTAAATTTTCAAATCATTTGGAAATTTTGAATGAGTTAATTTTTTTTTGAATATTATAACTCGTGTTAATGATTATTGTCTAGTAACATATATGGGAACCCATATAAAATGGAGTTAGTGTAACAATGAAATAAAAAACTATTGAAAACTCATTTTATAATATAATCCCTTTGTTTTGACATTTCTAATCAATAAAATTGAAAATTCACGTAATCAACTCATGCACTAAATATGACATTATTTGACTTTATGAAAATGGGCTAATCAATAAAACTCCATGTTTATTGATTTAATCAAATAATTAAATACCCATCAAATCGACGTAGATATAAAATTCCACTTTCTCATATAATAAAAAGCCATTTTTACATTTTCATTAATTTCAAACCACCCGTCACTCACCCAATATACCCTACCTAACTACGAGTATATAAATTCTTTATTTTTTTAAATAAATCAAAGCACACGTATTATGATTTTCATTAATAATATTATCATGTATAACAATAGATATACATCTAAATAGATTATAATTTCTAATGAATCATATAACATGTGTAATTCTTATAAGCAGGTTTGATATCACAACCTCATTTCTTAGAGGTTACTAATGAGAAATTGTCAAAAAAAATCTCCATGACTTATGGGCCTCCAACACATGGTAGATTATATCATTTTCATCCCTCTATATGATTTCATCTGAACATGGACTGCATATTTATGATTCCTACAAAAAATAAACAAACTCTCATCATGGTGTGGAACTACAATGTCCTTTTAAGAAGACAAATTCTCTAAAGATATTATGACATCCAAAAATACATATAATAAAAATAATCAGGTGATAATAAGTTTATTAATATTCATGTATTTAATATAAAAGTAATCATAATGTCAAAAACAAATTTTTTATAGTGAACCAACTCTTACAGACTCTAGTATTCAATAACGCCAACAATTAATGGCATTAAACCTATTGTTACATACATGATGTTAATTATTAATCTTATATAAGGCTTTAGTCAATAATTCCACCACTTTATCCTCTAAGAAAACTCTTCTTACTATAAACTCACCATATAGGAAAAATCCTAAGTGATGTTTTAATTCTCATAGGTATTCTTTTTTTGTGTGGAATTTTCTTTTTTAAGAGTGATGCCGCTGTAATATTATCACAAAATAATTTTATATGGTGTTTGATTCTATGTACCAGAAAAAAATCGGAGAATATTTATATGAACATTGTTTCAATAGTTGTATCAAAAGATCGATTACACTCAAACATTATTGTAGAATCAATGGCCACCAAGTGTTTTAATATCTTATATCTCACATGTCCATTATTGAAATATAAGAAATATCCTAATTTTTATTTAAATTATCCTTATCTACCTTAAAGTAATAATATGTGTATACCACAATGAATAGATCTCCACACCCTCCAATAACTATGAACATATCCTTAGTATGCCTTAGGTACTTTTGAATTTCCTTCACAAATGTCCAATTTTTTTCCCTTAGGATTGATTCATATCATTATATCATTCTAAATGTGAATATAATCTCATTCATGTTATATAGATTAACATGTGTGATGGAAGATATCGTAGATATATAAGGTACATTACCCATCCTATCTATCTCCTCTTATGTCGGATGATATATTTTCATTGATATATGTTTAATTTGTGACACTAGAACTAATCATATTTTGTAATTTTTTTACTAAATCACTTTTTTATATGGAAAATGTATGTAAATTGTCTTAGTCTAAATAGACCCTTGGATCTATCATGAATTATTTTGATCTGAATTTTTTTTGCACATCAGATATTTCATTCATGATGAAACACTGGATTGACTATGTATTAACTAATTGTAATATCAGTGTCACTTTTCCAACATGTATTATCACTAAAATATAATATTACAAATATGTATCCACTCCCACAATATCGAATTTTTATAAAAGGATCATATTCTTTTTTGATGAAACCAATATTTGTTATAACCAAATCAAAGATAATGTTTAGTGAGATGGATTATTTTTATAACCCATAAATGAATCTATCTATCTTTTATACCTTATTGGAATTATGTAGAGTCACAAACCCATCTTATTAGGTCACATATACCTTTTTCATTAGGGCCATGATAATGAATTTGGTTTTTAAATCTATCTTCCATATCACATAGTCATGGTAAACATCTATGGAATGTAGAATGTAGATGAATATCTATATCACAACTTGGTAAATGTTTTCATTATATTGTATCCCTTAACATTTTTTAAGCCCATTAACCACCAGTTATTATTTATAGTCACTTACATTAACTTCCATGTATATAATCATCCTGAATTTCCCTCTGATCCCAGTGAACGTCAAATCAAATGAAGTATATACCAAAACCAATAAATGGTTCAGATTTATGGGAACTGTCTCAGAATTTATGGATTCATGTTATTTTGAAAATTCTTATGTATTTATTACCTTATTATAGGTGATTATTTCATTATTATCAACTAATAACTATTCATCGTATTTGGTGAGTATAAAAAAATATCCCTTATTTTATAACCTATTCAAAACTCATAGGAAATACTTGTGTCTTTGAAACTACCACTTCCATGAGACAATTGATAATTTTTTCATTTGAGAGCTCATGCATATCTCTAGCATCAAATCCATTAAATTAAATCTTTCTCCTACTATAATTTAAGGATATGTACAACATATCATGGAATACTATCAGTATTACCACAATCTCTTAGAACAGTCTATGATATCCAATATTGAAGAACACCGAGGTTCCACGACAAGCAAGATCCCCATAAAGTAGAGGATTGGATTGATTTAGTGGTTTGAGTCTTTAAGATAGTTTGGACCCCGGATGATCAGATGGTATCATTTGACGCTAATATTTTCAAGGGATAATCATGGTGATGGTGGACTCTAGTCATGTGGACCCATGATGATATGAATCTCTCATGGTCTGACTTCCAACAATTGATTCATTAGGAGTTTTAACCATTGTGATTATGCTATGTTCAGATTTAGGATATTATTGAACTTCAAAAGGGTAGTATGTTAGTTGTTGATTATGTAGTAAGGTTCACCAACCTTATTCCACACTACCCTAATATATTATGAGACATATTATTCATGGAGTGGAAGATAAAGAATGTTTTATACAGAGATAACAAAGCTACTGTTGTGTCATTATTACTTCCAAATTATATTGGATTAATAGAGAAGGATCTGGTGACTCAGACTTTCCCAAATGGGGGGTGTTGGGATTTTTCAGATGGGGGTGGGTAATATGTAGCTTATTTTTCTACATTTGGGAGTAGACATCAAAGTTATAGGTCTTACCGGATAAGGTATTATAATTTTAGATCTCAAACATGTGGATATTCATCTTAGTGATCAATCAAATTATCTAGTCCTCTAGAAGAGTGAAACTATTATGAATTCATTGGGAAATGGAACCTAGCACACGGTTTTCTGGCCTTTTAGGAAATGTAGGCCAATAAAACAGTGGATGGAACCCCAAAATTGAGGCAACACCATGAACATGGTTCACCAAGACATGGCCAGCGTGGCCCTCCAAGAAGAATTTATAGGAGAGGATCTAAAGCCACTCTAAAGTTGGGATCAGTTGTTTGGGGTAGATTATATGATATCCTACACCCACGACAGCTTTATGGAACATTTCATGATCAGGGTACTGGAAATTAGGGTCATGGGTATTTAAAGTCAATCGAGGGATATGAGTAAGCAGTACATGATATTATCTGGGGTATGATATGTGATTATTATACTCTTTCTTTAGTAATATTAGACATGGTTGTGATTTATTCCATCATCCCATTACTACAAATGTAATATTTGGATCATCCAATAGACACCTTATCCCAGAATCTATGGCTAGAGGTTCCTATGGGAACCCATTCATCCTTGACACATATATTTAATAAGTGTGAGGTATCACTTCATAGAGAAAGTTTATCATGGGACATATTGTTCATCATGTTGAAATCATATAATGTTATCTTCGGTATGGATTTTTTATCCATGGTTTTATCCTAGATTTAATGTCATTTAAAAATAGTTAGATTCCATTAGACTAATGGTTCAATATTCTAATTTGTGGGAAATAGATATATCATGGATATTTCACTGGGCTTTCTTAGTGGGAAGCTACCACCCATCACCCATTAGTTGGTGAGCTTGTTCCTTGGAACAATATGCACTTCATGAATGTAGATTCCTTTTTTATTGGAGGACTAAATCAATTGATTCTTCAAGGATGTTCTTGGAAAACATCCATGGATTCATATATACTTCTAAATCGACCTTCACCCAAAGACCACATGAATATCTTTAGTGGCCAACTAGATGACCCCTATCGATCATTGAGATATGAGGGTGTACCATGAAACCCATTGGGGGGTTGGATTTATCAGACTATGTGTGTACCTAGGTAGCTTTAATTTTTTTTTCTGAAAACTTTTAATGGTATCATGATTATTTTTGTTAATTATCATCACCAAACCCAAAACACAATAAATAAAAGACCACATTCTGAGAATTGATGACCTTTTCATCTTGTTGAGAGGCATGAGTTGGTTCTCAATACTCGATCATTAGACCAGCTACCACCAGTTTAGTGTTCTCATGGAATATATTCCAATTATTACATTTTGATGTCACTAAAAACCATATGGGTTCTTGGTGATTCTTATCAGCGTGATAAATCCCCAACTCTATTTATTGATTTGATAATCTAATCGTCCATCCATACATAGATCTTTATATTATTGTCCACATTGATGACATAATCATATACTTTTCATCAGAGGAGGATTGAATAGGGAACTTGATCATGGTCTTAAAAATACTCAAGGAGAACTAAAATTACGGTATGTTCTTAATGTGTCAGTTTTGGATCTGTAAGGTTCACATTATAGGGAATGTGAATTCTAATCACGGTATAGATGAGGATCCAATAAATATTGATGTAGTTTTTATTAGGGAGATAGCCAGGAGTGTGATAGAGGTGTATATATTTATTTTAATTTTGTCATAAAAAAGTGGTATGTGGAATACTTCACTATGATTAGAGACCCCTTGACCACCCTTCTGTGGAATGTGCAGTCGTTTACCTTGATCGAGCCATGTTGGAGAGCCTTTTAGGAGTTGATGTTGAGGCTTACCGATAGTCATGCATTTATTCTATGAGAGGAGGTAGTTGAGTAATATAATATCATATACATTTCATACATAGATATTACATCTATATATATATATATTCATATTACTATAATCTAATGCTAGAATCATACGAGTGTAGTGTTATTAGAAACATGGAAACATAAATAACTCATTAAAAAAACAACTACATCTTCTCCCTCTTATTCCATTATAACTCGGACAATTTTTTACGTATCACACTTAATACCATTCTTCATATCCTAGGGAAAATAAGAAAAAATAAATGGTTGAGGTAAAATTCCTGGTAGGGGTAAATAAGTGATATATCAATCATAACATAATAATAAGAGCATAATAACATAAACATAACAATTGAATATAATACCCTTCAAATCAACGATCATTATCATGAGTCACAAAATATATCATAGAGGTTCATGAGACACTAATCAAAATAAAATCAATGACTCAGCATTCATAAGAGTATAATATTGACATGAATAATGAATTGGTGGCTTACAAATACACTTATATAATCTTGAACATGTATAAATAGAAAGAGGTTCACTCATTAAGTTACAGACATGAAATAAGTCCCATGAATAAACATATTCACATGCAACTAGGTCCATGAAAAATCGTTTGGATATGAAATGAATGTCTACAAATAAACATATGTACATTGATGTCATGTCCATGCATAAACTTATATAATAGCAATTCAGGTCCATGCCTAAACATATTAACATCAAATCCAACTACACACATAAACTGTGACAACCGGGTCCTAGTGAGAGCATAGACACACCGCCTTAACATGGTTGTCGGCTCCTGGCCCGCCAGGTTCCACCAGTTTCCCCACAAACACGTGGGGCCCAACCTTGGGTCCACCCACATGCCCAAACAGGTCTTCTTACTAATGATTATCCCCACAGGCCATCAAATGTAATTTCCAGTGTACTTTGCCCTCACTCACACACACCCTGAGAAACTAACATAAGGTCACCCATCCTGACCACTACTCTTGGCCAATCACGCATAACTATGGAGTTCTAACAAGGAAATATTTTGAAAAAGAAGGTGCATCTTGTTGACATGGGTTTTTTAATTTAGCATTTTTTGTATCACATTTCCATGGGTGTTACATTATCCACCTCTTTAAAGCACAACGCCGTCATTGTGAACCCCAAGCCTCAAACCCAGGCAGTGCTAAAGCACTTCAGGCTGGGTATTAGATCTGATACCATTATTCATGACCTGCCTCCTTGTCCAAGAACATTGTCATCTTACCCCATGGGTCTCCTGTAATACCTTGGTTGCCTTCCCAGCACACCATTGGCTATTACTCACAAGGGCCACTTATCTGACTAATGATTGTCCGTATAGGCCAACACATGTTCTTTCATTTTGATTTGTCCTCACTGACACACGCCTTGATAAACGTCCTAGAAGGACACCCATATTGACCACTACTCTATGCCAAGCACGCTTAACTGTGGAGTTCTAATCAGGTAGGCTCCCAAGAAGGAAGTTGCACCTTTTAGACATGGGTAGTAACATTTATTCTTTTAAGTCTCACTTTTCCATGGGTTTTACATAAACATATAGACATAAAAGACAAATAAGAGAAAAAAAAGTATGTAAATGAAATATCAATCCATTAATAATGTTATTGCCACGAAATCGATGTCCAATCATAAACTTATGAACATGAAAGATTGGTCCATGGATAAATTTTGAACATGAAATGAGGCTCATGCATAACATATTTACCTCATGTGTTATGAATAATTATCTAATGCTTTGTAGGGATATATAGGTCTCACACATCACACAATTAAAATTACACATATGTGGTCCATAAGAACCTAAATAATATATCACATCAAAACCCATGAAAAGAAATGAGTTTCATATATATTTCATCATAAAAAACTCAAGGAAAAGAGATTGGTTTCATAAATATCATTTCTTCATAAACATAAATCCGCCAAAAATTTACAATGGATGTTTTATTTAATAATATCCATATTAAATCATATGTAACACAAAATAATTCTATCATTCAAGGAAAATAATTTTAAATGATCAATAGGAATAATTATTTTGGAAAATATCCTTTCTATTTTTAATTTTTTTCAAAATGTTCTGTAATTATAAAATTGATATCATATTACATGAAAATAATCTATTAATATTTTAAATGAAGAATTACGGAATTATAGAATCATTATAGTGGGAACATATTCTCATTTCGTATATGTTAAAAAAACATTCCTTCCATATTTTTGTTGGATGATTCACAATGAAACATTCTTAGAAAATTAAAAAAATAATCCATTAAACCCATTTTTTTAAATTAAAAAATTTGTAAAAATGAATTTAGATAATAATAATGTAATATTAAGAAAATTTCGAAATTCAGTTCTAGAAATCACGTACGTTGAATGAAAAGTTATATTTAATGGAAATTTTAAAACAATTTTTTTATTTGAAAATGAAATAATTGAATTAAATTAATATAATTATATCCATGATTTTATAGATCAGAGGTAGTTATATACACAATACAATATAAATGAGTGGTGAATGAGCCATATATCTCACAGAAGTGAAAGTGAGATGAGAAACCCTTACCTCACACTCCTCAATAGTTTTACGCACTTCAAAATCATGTATATGGGTCTATGTATTGTTATAAATTTATTTAAAAACTATATTAATATTTATAATATATTATATAACCTTTTTATAACTTATTACCATCTAATAATTAATTATATTAAATTATTTATATTTTTTTATTATGTTTGTTTAATGTTATCATGGTCAGTTCATTTGTGTATCATTATAGACATTCTTTACAAATTTAAATAAAAGTTCATAAGTGAAATGAAATGTGAATAATTACCCTAATTTTTTCTAAATGGTCCCACATAGTATTTTTGTTTCCTACATGAGGATAATTTATTTGATAAAATGTTACTAATAAATTCTTAGTTTAATTTGGTGGTTCTTCCGACCATCACAAAATTGTTTTGCTTCATTTAATTTTATGAATATATATATTAGTTCAAGAATATAAAAAAATTTATAATATATCTATTAAAATAAAATGTGTCCATGATAATACTTTTATGATCATCCATAAAGGTGGCAATAGAAAGAAAACAAAATCATTACTCCAGGAGACAATTAACCTCCAAAATTCGCACAATAGTTTCATTTCATTGAATAAGAGGCTTTAAAAAAGTGATGGAAATAAGATATTTCGTGATAATAATAACATTCCAGTGTGTACATGATTTTGGAATTGTTATGCCTTGATGGAATATGTATTTGATATGATGTTAGATAATGAAAATAAAATAAGATTGGTAGTTTGATAAAATTACCTCTTGAATATCACCACCATCGGGGATCCCATAATGACATTGAAATTGGTATTTTTGGTGAGACTAGAAGCTATTTATATGGGGAGAGTTGGTAGTATATATTTTGGAATATATTTTGGGATCCTAAAAACTTTTTTGGATAAAGGTGTGGTGAGGAGGGGTGGTTTTATGTGACTAAATATTGATTATTTTATATTTAATGCCATCCAATTAAAGATGAATTCATTATTACAAATTATATTGATAATTAATTTTTCAAAAATTGATGAATTTTGAAAAATAACTCTACCAATAATAAATTTTTTAGTTATTTTAATCCTTTGCCTTTAAATTTACCAACTTTTATTATTTTACTTATACCACCTTAAATATTTTTTACCACGTTAATTTTTTATGCATTAAATTAAAATAAACATATATCATAATCTTATCCTTATAGTTCCAAAAATTATACCATTTTAACAAGTTAAATTAAATTAATTCTGAAATTATATTTAAAATTAATCTCTCATATGATAATAGAAAGTAGGTTTTAAAAGTGAAAAGTATTATATTTTGAAATTTTTTTATCCAATTTCAATGATAAAATTATTCCATTTAAATAAATTATATTATTGGATTTATAATTGATCTTGTTTTAATTGAAAACAAATTAAAAAAATAATTTAATCTTATATGTTATTTGGAAGAAAGGTCAATTTTCAAATAAAATTCTCTATTTTTTACTATTCATAAAAAGATGAAACATCTCAAAACAATACAAAAAAAGTCACATGAAGATAATTTAGATATTATGATTTCAAAAATAAAAAATATTTAAGAAAAAATATTTATAAGAATATTTTCACGACCCATTTGAGTGGGGTCCATGCCACAACTACCCACACCCACCTACAATAGGCTTAGAGATATTGACGGGCACCAAGTAGTAATATCACTAACATGGGAGAAATTTTATAAGTACATATACACAAATAAAATATCCATGACAAAAAAATAAGATATGTAAAAACCACTATGAATGTAAATGCATGCATACAACTATCCCAACCAATAGAGTACGAAAAATGTAATTAAAGTAATGTAATACAGGTTAGAATACAAGCTCACCAAAATTGTCTGTAAACTTCAAAGCCCAACCCATAGAAAAATAGAAACATGGATTGCTGCTCAACACCGTAGAAACACCATGGCATGTCTAAACTCGCAAAACTCTTTATAGTGTTGTTCTTCACTGGACTCTGTTAAAAGGTCTCTCATCTTCATAAGACACGACATGTGTAGGCAATTCTAGTGAAGGGGTGAGTATAGAAATACTCAGCAGGAAACCATAAAAACACATAACAATAAACAAAGAAAACATACAGTCATCTATAAAGATGTATATGTCTTCATATAAGATTGATATATAGATATACTCAAACCCAGACCCGCAGTGTAGAGGTACGTCACAACAATCACATACCACCTCAAGGGATCAAACTCGAAGATTCTATGAAGCACTCATCCGAGAGCACCCACTCCTAAATTCGATATCAATGATGATATCCATCTAAGATGTAATTTTAATTGAGAACCATCATGAAAGAGAGATATGTTGAATGATATAAAGATAGATATGGTACATTAGATGAGGGTCACATCCATGGACTTGGGGTGATACCAATGACTCCATCTTGATAAACCCACTATGTAGATGATCAATGCCCAGTGATGTTGGTCACATCGATACCATAAACTCTACATAGGGAACAAGGAAGGAATAGAGGATCCACTCAAGACCCGTCAAGGGATTCCAACAACACTATCCTAGAAGTCCTGTTGGAGGGATCATACTCCTATGAGTCAGAAATGATGCCCATCAACCATCAGGGAAATGATCAAGGGAACTAAACCTAATGAAACATGACCATGATATAGTTGAAAAGGTTTATAAGTCATCAAGAATGCAATAAATGAAATTTATTTGGGTCACACACCATGTCCTGTGACCTCGGGCTCATCCCATGTTGAACAACCCATGTCAGGAGAAAATTTATTAGAAAAAGGTACACATGGTAAGTAGGAATTGTCACACTCAATGTCCTAAAATATGGGGTCTGTTCTGTGTCTACAGGCCATGTTCCAGTACATAGATTTAACCTTTGTCCACCTACCCATATACTAGTACAATGGGTAGCCTTGGTTACTAGTCTAGGTCTATCTAGGTGATGGAGTACACGTTGTATACTCCAACCCATGTCCATGTATCCCCCAAGATAAGCACCGAGTCTCAAGGAAGGGCACAAATGACATGTGATATATGTCACATGCCATGTTGAGACATTAAGGCTTCTTGAAACCTTAGTTTCTTCCTCATTAGGTCCCACACAACATGTATCATGGATTACATTCTGTGTTCTTCTCCATTTTCTATAATAATAGTTCATCCTATACACACGTTGTCTGATCCTCCGGTTCTTGATCATTTTCTATGTTCATCACAAAACTGAATCTCCAAGGTTGAATTATCATCATAGCCCCAAATAAGTGAGTTTTGGTCCTTCAACCGACTCTGAAATTCGATTCTGATCCCTCGCACAAATAATGATCTAAGAAACATATCACCAGTAATACTTCTATTCGTGTGTCGCCATCGCAATCACACCTCCACTAGGTCATCCTAATGATAGATATAGAATATCATATTGTTGTGTTGTGAATCGAAGGCACAACGATCATCTTTTCATATCTCGTGAAGAATGAAGAATGTGTTGGAAAAGGTGGAAGAAAATTAATATAGATAAAACCCAAGGAATAAACCTCGATCATTGTTTTTTTTGCCTCAATCCATTCATGTAACAACGATCAACAAGATAATAAAAAATAATAAAACCCTAATAATTTAATAAAATCATACCCATCCTCTAAGAAGAATTGATCCATGGGTTATCCTCTTTGTGGGATTATCTACATTCATTATTGATTATATGAACGAGAAATAATGAAATCAAATCACAATGCCCTACCTGGTATTTGGATAATTCGCTATCGGGAGATCGTTGATGATGACAATTCGTTAAAAATATTCACAATAAACTGTCTGTCGTCATCCATCGATATATTTCTCCAAGGTCTCTCTCTACAGCTCATAGGGATGTCTCTAAGGTTATGAATTCTAACCCAGTGTCCCTTGTAGATCTGATAATTAAAAAATAAAAAGCACATCACTGTGTCTCTGCAAAAAAATTACATAAAATAAATCACTAATTTATTTTATTCATTAAAAAATCCAAAAAATAATGTTCACAGATGAACCACACCGACCAATGTTATGTCTTTCATAAGGTAAAGTCACTACTCTGAACACAGCGATGACCTCAGATTTCTGATATGGGAACACAATTAAATGTTATTCCACTTTTTTAGTAAAATCACTCATGCATGCTATTAAATATTTTTAATATATTTAAAACATTTATTCTAGGAACACTTGGCCTCAAAGTTGCATGATTTCTCAATTAATGGTATCATATTAATTCAATAAAATATTTAAAAATAATTCACAGAAAATCCTGGACATTTTAATCTTCACACCGTAGAGATTCTTATCCTCTAAAAGCCAAAACAAAACTTTACTAAAATATGTAGTTATTGTGAACAAATATGAGGCTCCCGCTCTAATGTTTTCTCATAAAATTATCATGCTACCAATAGAGACACACCAATGTAATCACTCACCTTTTAAGGATCCTCTCCTACAGATCATCAATCTCCACTAGGTACTATACAATAGTCCCTCCGTCCTCGAGGTCTAGATCGCTCTAGTCGATGATATTAAATATTTCATACATGTACCACCTCATTAGAAATATAGGGAAGACGTTATGTACATGGTGGAACTACAGGGGTAGAGCTAGGAATTACACCACCTCACCAACCCTATAAATTTTTTGAAAAGCGATGATGATCCTCAGAGATAACTTGTCACCACGGTTAAATATATGCTACCCAAGCTGAGGCGATACCCAAAATAACACATGATAACATTACATGAAATGTAAATGATTCAATATTCTATCCTCATATGACACATTCTAGATCTGTGTACTTTTCATCAGCTCCTATATAATCTACACCTTCTCAGTGGTAGCTTGCACCATCTCTAGGCCCATAAGCGATAACTATCCGGGGTCAGTGAAAAAAATGGTGACCTTTTAATGTCACCTGCAAAGAGTCTCAAATGGTTCCACACTAATGTTGGAGTGGTAGATGTTCTTGTATGCAAACTCCATCAATGGTAAGTGATCCTCCCAGATACAATCAAAGTATAACATGAAATCTACCATCATGTCGTCTAGAACATGAATGCTCCTCTCTCTCTGGCCCACCGTATGGGGATGAAGCATTTTTCTCAAGTGTGACTAAGTCCCAAACACCTCTTAAAATCCCTTATGCAACCGGTTTGTGAATTGAGAATCATAGTCTAAAACAATTGTCGATGGAACTCTGTGTAGATTAACTATCTCTTGCACATAGAGGAATACCATATTTTCTATCGAACTATGCTCCCAGATAGCTAAGATGTGGGTTGACTCGGGGTATTGATTAATGAAAACCCATATAGAATCATGTCCCCTATAAATATGTGGAAAAACTATCATGAATTCCACGGATATTCCATCCCACATCCAATTTGACACCTCATGGGGTTCATCCAAACCCACGTGAACTTGGTGCTTAGCCATCACTTTCTGAGAAGCAAGTTATCGAGAGACAAAATCTACAACTCTCTTCTTCCATTATGACCACTAAAACTAACAACGAAGGTCACATTATATAGTCAACACACCTATATGTACATCCCAAGGGGACATATGAAACTCCCTCAGAACCTCCTCCCACAATTCCACTTTTACAACTGTGTTTCCTTTGAAAAAATTGTTGTGACCCCCACCTTTTGAATATCTAACAGAAGAATTCCCTATGGACATCTGAGCATGTAGGATCTCACTATTTCTGTCCCCTGGTTGTTCCACCCTAACTGTTTGTATGAGTATAGGGGTGACACTCATTGACTGGAGGAAACATGATCTATCTCCATCCATAAAGGATAACTGTAATAAGGCCAACTTCTTTGATACATTATTCAGAAACTATGGACTAGATCTTTTTCTGAGAGAATCTTCCACCACATTCACCTTCATAAAATCATTAACACTCTCAAATTCATAGTATTTGAAGAAATATATCCACCAACAATACCTCACGTTCAAATAATTTTGAGAGAATATATACCTGAGAGTATTTAGATCACAATAGACCATAAATCTCACACATATCAGGTAGAGTTGCCACATCTTAAACATGAAGACTACCTCTGCAAACTCCAGATATTGGGTTGCGTAGTTCTTCTCATGTTGTCTTAACATGTGTAAACAGTAGGAAATCACCGCTTTCCTGTGTATGAGAACACATCCATGCCTGGTTTTGGAAGCATCACATCACACTTCGATAATATCAATATTGGCTTGATCATCATGCTCTGCCTCAACCACTAATAATCCTATTGGATCTTATCCATCCACATGAAAATATTCCCCTTTTAGGTCAAAGCTATCATTGGTGATGATATCCTAGGGAAATCAAAGATGAATCTCATGTAATATCCTACCATCCCAAGGAATCTCCCCACCTCAGTCATGATCCATGGTGGCTCCCATGGTATTATTTCATCCACCTTGGCCAGGTCCATTGCCACACCTTCTATTGAGATAACATGTCCCAGAATGTGGACCACTTGAATATCTAATTGTAACTTCGATATATTTCCATAAATCTAGTGCTCTCGGAGTACATCCAGAACCATATTTAGTTGTCTCATGGTATCCTACTCAGATGCCGAGTACGCAAGGATAACGTCAATGAAGACCACCAAGAACTGGTCTAAGTAAGGCTAGAAGATATAGTTCATGATTCCCATCAACACTAATGGGGAGTTAATCATTCTGACGTGCAGAAATAGGTACTAATAATGTCTATGTTGGCATCTATAATTCATCTTCGATATATCCTCATCCCATACTCACAACTTGTGAGAGCCTCATTGAATTCCTACCTTCAAGAACCATTGTTCCCCTATAAACAGATAAAATAGGTGATCGATCCTCTATAGTGGATACATTTTCTTTACAATCACCTGGTTCTAGAACTGGTAATCCAAACACAACCTCAAAATCTTTTCTTCCATATTGGGAAACAAATTGGGGCATCCAAGGGTGAAACAATTGGTCTCACAAAGCCCTTTATCTGTTAATCCTCCAACTGCAGACTCAACTCGTGAAGCACAGTGGGATCCATACGATATGCTATTGAGGATATCAGTTCCATCCCTTGGTGAAAGTTGAAGTAGAAGTATATCTCCTGATGAAGATGTAATTATAGAACATCTTCAAGGAAGACATCCTCGTACTTCTCTACTACTTCTAGGAATTGGAAACTCATAACATTTCATCCACTAAGGGTCAGGGTTTCCAAGTGGTGTGGGATTGGATACACCCTCCTATGCATGAGTCCATCTTATACTTCTTGGATTATCATGTCACCAATAAATGAGAAACTCATTCCATAATTGCAGACACTCTGCACCCTTCGCCTAATGCAGTCAATATGTGAATGGACATAAGATAATATGTCCATAACAATAATGATGTCATATGGCCTCGTTGCTACCACCAAGAGTTTCGGACCAAAAACCTCACCTCTTAGGGTACATTCACAATATCAGAAAATAATTTTGATCAATGTGTATCCCTCATTATGTGGCTCTAAGAATAATGGTAGAGTCAATGGTTCTACTAGATTCTCAAGGAATCATATTAGATATGTGGTGAGAATGGAGTGACTAGAACCTATGTCTATTAATAAAAAATATAAATTACAAAAGACACATATCATTCCTAAAATCCTCCCTAGAGTCCCTGGTTCATATGCCTCGACTGCATGAATCTTTCCCCATCCCTTCCCTCTAGCTCTCTGAACCTAGTTCAAACCTCCAAGGGGTGGTGGTGGTAATGATTAAAAAACTTATACCACCTCCTACTTCTCTCTAAGAACTGATTCCATGTCAGTCTCTCTACAAATCCAAATGATCATGCCTTTCTATCCACCTTGGTGGTCCATCAACTGTCTCTTTATCTGTAGCATGTTGGGTTATACAGTCTCAAGAAATATGACCCTTTTCATCACATTAGATGTACCACCTCTCCCTAGGAAAAAAAATACATCCTATGAACGTTGAATTACAGATCATATATCCTAAGACCTCCTCCAGAAATATATCCCATTTGAGGATCCTTGATACTGACATATGATCTATTTTATTGTGATATATTCACCATCCTATCAACTACTTACTATCATCACTTGTCTCCTCTCAGTAAGGAAGTTCTCAGCCACCAAAGCTCACTTGAAAACCCCAACATAAGTAGGAAATCTCAAAGGGATAATATTGGCTAAAATATCTCTCTGCAATCCACATTAAATAGTTATATATCTAAATTATGGATCCAGAGCCATATACATCGATTACCAGGATAGGTTGTTGGACCTCAAAAATTAATCTTCTACAGTCAAACTACCATACTGGAGGTGAAGAAACTGAGGTATATGAACAGCTCTCATCGTAACAAGAAAAAACTCATCTCTAAAGAGGTTATTGAACTCTATACACGAGAGGTTATCTTCTTCATGAGTCTGGATAGCCAAACTGCACCATCTCTTTACTAATCCTTGTATAAGGATTTCTACTATGACCACCATCTGATTGGATGGTGTCCTAACTAGAGAAAAAATGCTGGTCACTACCTCAAGCCAGTCCTCATCCACCTGAGTGTCGAGCTTGCCTCAGAACCTAAGGGGTATCTATCCATGAAACTCAAGGAGTCTTCTCAGCCCATGCTCCTCATCTTCCAATACCGAAGGTATCATGGGTAGATCCACATGTGGCGGTATAGTGGGTGAACTACTTAGAGGTTACATATGTGATACAAGTCCCTATACTAATGCCTCGTCACTCAGAGGGCCTTCCTCATGATTGAGCTGCTAGATGCAAGCTGGAATGCAATTCAGAGACATCATGTATGAAAACATGTTGTTCCAAATACAATTAGTATATCTTGATAGCATACTAATATATGACATGGAAACAACAACCCATTCATATATGATGCATGTACAATTATTTTCCTTACAACCAGTGTTCTTATGTACTGATTTGAAATGGCAGTTATCGGAGTCCTTGGTTATAGATACGTTGACCGCCACATCAACACTGGAGTCCCTAGCCAGATAGCCAAACTCGAACACATTTCACTGTTTCCCTAAACAAATATCACAAGCTCTAGGTCCTATGTTAGAACCAACCACCTATAATACCACTCTGTCAGAACATGCCCTAGTGGGTCCCATGACGGGACTCCCTAAGACCGCCTCCAATAGTCCATTGGCCGGTGACTAGCATCGAGTAGTCATGTCACTAACATGGGAGGAATTTTCAATGTTCTTATAGACATGCACACATCTCCATGCCCAAAAATGATGAAATGTAAAAAACCAGAAAGAAATTAAATTATTGAATACCACTATCCCAACCAACAATGAATGCAAGAAGTAAAGAATGTAAAGTAAATTGTTCCAGAATACATGCGCACCAAAATTGTCTATAAAATAAAAAGCCTAACCTATGAACAAATAGCTACTGGGACCTCTTCTCGAAGCCTTAGAAACATCTTGGCCTACCTAATCTCATAAAGCTCTGTATAGTCCATCCCACCCTGGAATCCATCAAAAGGTCACTTGTCTGCACAATTCACGACATGTGCAGGAAAATCCCATTTAGGTGTCAGTATAAAAATACTCAGTAGAACACCTCGAATAAAAAAACAATACTCAAAGGTTGTATATAGTCATATATAAATATGTATATGTCTAAATCATATAACAAGGATCTCCAGATACACACAAACCCAAAATCTTAGTCTGGAGGTAATTCACAACTACGGAATACCACATCTAGGAATCCATCTTGAAGATTACACAACGAAATCATCCAGGAGCATGCAATCCTAGGTTCAATAGAAAAATTGATTTAATTGTGAGAAGCACTTATTTTAAGGAACCATTATTAAAGAGAGATATGTTGAATGATCTGATGAGTTATATGGTACATTAGAATAGGATCGCAGCCGGGGCCATGGGGTGATACCAACAACTCCATCTGTATTAACCGACTATGTATAGGATTGAAGCCTAGTTATTATTGTCACATATATACCTATAAATACACATAGGGAATGATTAATGAATAGATTATTTTCTCTAGGCCTCTCAGGGGATTCTAGTAACTCTATCCAGGAAGTCCTGCTGAAGGGATCATACTCCTGTGAGTAAGAAAGAATACCCACCAACCATTGGAGAACCAATGAAGGGAAAGAATCATAATGAAACATATCTAATATAAAATTGAAAATGGTTATAAACCATGTAGAAATGGATACACAGCATGTATTAGGGTCACACGTTGTGTACTGTGACACTAGGTACTTCCCGTGTTCAACAGCCCATGTTAGGATAATATGTCATGTAAGAAGGTACCCAATGTCTGTGGAAATGGTCACACACCATGTACTACTGTTCAGGGTCCACTCCATGTATGTTGGTCATGTTAGAATACATAGCTTCAACCATTTTTCTCCTTCCCGGGTACCAGTACATAGGGTAGCCCAAGTAATCGGTCTGGGTATGACTATGTGGTGAGGTATATGATGTGAACTACACCCCGAGTTTGTGTATCCCTCGAGATACATGCTGAGTCCTAGGGAATGTCCCACACAGTATGTGACAGATGTCACACGCCGTGTAGACACTTGAGAGTGTCCCAAAACCCTATCCACAACATCGTGTGGTCTAGATTGAGTGTATTATAGAATACACGATGTGTTCATCACAATTTTATAGAAACACAATTCTCCCTCCATACACGTCGATTAATCCTCCAATAATCAATCTGTTGGTATGTTCATCCCAAAACTAAAGATCCATGGTCGCCTCAATGTCATTGAACCATATAAGTGAGATTAGGGTCTTCAATAAACTCTGAAATCTGATCTGATCACCAAAATGAAGAATGAATGAAGAACAATAACTCTTGAAATACGTCAATATGTCTATTTCCATACCTGTTTCACCTCTTATTGGATTTATAATGTCATATATACAATCTCAGATCCATGCACTATGAATCAAAGATATAACCATAATCCATTCAAATGCCGTTAAGAAAAATGAACTTGCAGGATAAAGGGTGAATAAAATTCCTATAGAACAAACATGATGAATTCACCTCTATCATTGTTCATTTCATCCTCAATCCATTCCCATATGAACGATCAATATTCTATTCAATACAATAATCAGACACAGATATTTTCCCAAAATCAATCTCTTCTGGTAAGAATAATCGAATTACATGTTAACCTATTCATGGGTTGATCCACGTTCATCATAGATTCTAAGAACGTGAATGAAAGAGTCAAAATCACAACTCCCTACCAAGTATTCAAATCGTTTGATGTTGAGGAATCATTGACGATGGTGATCCATCAAGAACAATCTCGATCCACCATATGATCATCATCTGTCAATAGATTTCTCCAAGGTTCCCCTCTAGATATCCTTAAGATTTTTATAGGGTTATGAATTGTAATCCTAGTTCCCTTTCCAATATAATTTTTTAAAAACAAAAAAACTTTTCCCTGCAAAACATTAAAATAATATAAATCTTAAATTTTTTGTGGTCTTCTAAATGCCCAAAAAGTAAATTTTACAGCATACATGCACTGGCCAATGATTGGCATCCCCTAGTAAAAATCCACTACTATGAACAAAATGGTACCCTCAAATATCTGATCTATGAAACCATTTAGAATATATTCATATTTTTTAGGAAATCTACTTGTGTGTGCTATTAAATATATTAAATATATTTCAAAAATTTATTTTAGGAACACCGGGCCTCAGAATTGCATGTCATCTCTATGCCTATTCTCAAATTAATTATATATAAAATATTAAAATATAGCATGGAAAATCTATGAAATTTGATAGGTCAATATTATTTTTCAAAATAGGTGCACCATTAAGAGGATAAAAATTTCCCTTTTTGAAAATATATATATATATTTGCTCAAAATTGGATTTAATCATTTCATAAACCTATAAAACGTACTGGATGAGTTTCGATTTTTTTGAATATATAACTTATAAATTTCATTAATATCATTAAAAAATAGTGATTTATTTATTTTATTATGATAAAATCACCTTAAGGGAATAGAAATAGTTTTTTTCCAAAAACACTTCCTTTATCTTCAATTGTTTTTTTCATTTATATTTAATTGGTATCCAAAGAATACATTTTATAAACATGCATAATTTTTTTGATAATTTAATTAAAATAATTATTTCAACCCATTCCAATGAACATTTGATAATGATTAATTTATGATAATAATATTTTATAGTTTTCTTTATGATTGGTGTTTTGTGAAAAGTAATACATAGAAGAGATTATATTTATTTTAAAAATTGGAATACCATAAAATATTATGGAGTTACATTCTAACCCCATTAAAATTAATTACACAATTGAAATATGTTACTAGGATATAAACATACGAGTATACATCTTCCTCATAAAATACATAGGTTCCCATATTGTTTCCTCGAGGATGATTTTTTGAAACAAATCATTGACTATGTGAGTGGTCTTATTTAATAAAAATTTATCACTAAAATCTAGAATCTATACTATTAGTTCTTCATAAGAAATATATTTCACCATATGTATTACCTCTGAGTTTAGTACGTGTGAAGGATCTGGTATGTACTTCCCTTAGAGAGATATATGGAACACATCATGAACATGAGAGAGATTTGGATAAAGGTTCAATTGCTATGCTATCATCTTAATGCAACCAAGAATTTCAAAATATTACATATTTGAAAAAATTAAATTGAACCGTGAAAATAAAAGGTGGATATTAGGAAATTACTTTATTTAAATCCCATATCACAAAAAGGACCAATAATATTTCCACTTAAAATGATAGAATGTTAAAAAAAGTGGATCACCAAATAATTATGACTTCTATTAGCAGAAAGTGAAATTTGTACACATAAGTGAATTATAACTATCATGATATCATAGAGAATGATGGATAAATTGTCCATTATAATACTTATTATAAAAAAAACGTAGAACAAATTTTCCTAAAATAGTTCATTAATATCATCAGAAATGAGGATAATATCATAAAATTTTATTTCAATGTCATTTGAGAAGATACAATTACATGATTTCATCTCATAATTAAAATATAACTTTTTGGTTGTGACTTCATTAATATCCACATAATGTATTACTACAAAAAATTAATTTTAAATTTTAATTCATGTAGAACTAGTAGATAATTCAATCTATAATGGGATGAAAAGTCATTCATTCTATCTCAAATTGTGATAATACAAAAAATAGTTAGCCCAAGTTATTCAATAAGAGTTAATAATAATATTGTATTGTAATACATTACCCTATAAAACCTCATCCAAATTTATATGTAAAAAAATTTAACAAATGCTTACCCACATGATGCTTCCATAAGATTAAAATCCAATACATTTGAATGAAGTTCACTAAATTTTAAAAATCAATTTACAGTTAATCCCTAAAAAACATTATGTAGCTCTCAATCTTCACACACAGACATGTGGATATCATTATCATTTATTCTCTAGAAACATGAGAATAACCTAAATTTCAATAAAACATAAGTTAAAACATACATGATTTTAAAAATTTACTTTTTCCTCATATCATAGAAAAATGATTCTAAAAACAAAATCCATATTCCAGTTTATCATCATATTATTAATCTGGTCCAAGGATATCAATACTATCCCATTTATTTTATAATAAAATATAAATCCCTCTATTTAATTATTATCTCATCACAATGTACATATTAAGGGTTATCTTTCACATAATCATTTGTTCTCAAAAAATATCACCTCACCACATCAATCACATTTCATGGTTACGAGTTCCATTCTACATATAAATTCAAATACATAAAGAAAAATTACAATGGAACAATCCATAGATTATAAATTTTTTCTTATTACTATAAAATTACGTCACCAGCTTTATTCGTGAATTATAATACATAAAAATTAAATAATTTCACTTCCTTATTTATCCATTAACGAGGATTCACCATTTTATTCTACCACACTTAATTAATATCATATGTCATTTGTAGTCTATTCATTATCAGAAATATAACCATCACATATACAACCTTGATGATTCTCTTCACAATATTTTTCCATGTGGAATCAATTTTCATAATTCACATTCCATACACATTTAAACATTTAACTATCAATGAATATTTAGGAATACCATTATTCGCATCCATTGCTTTAACTAAACCTTTCACATTGCCATTGCAATTACTTGATTTGTTTCATTTTTTTACCCATTGAAATCATCTTCTATTGCCTCTGAAACATTCTCTATGATTCATATTGCCATATTCTTATCATATGTAAAATTTATCTTTACTTATATATGGTCACCATGAATCTTCATTTTTATTTTATTAGATGGGTCAGAAAAATCACCAAATTTTAGTTTATTTATCCTATTATGAGATTTATTATTATGAATAATGATAAGGTTTTCCTTATACCTCCCATTTCAATTTTTTTCTCATGAGTAATATCATTCCATTATCTATCATATTCACCGCTAAAATGATTCCTCTAGGTTCCACCCATTGGATAAAACCCTAAAAACATAGTCTGAGAAACACTACTCATAGTTGGATAACCATATAATCAAAAGTAATTTCTTATAAGATTTAAATACATAACACCTTTGTTTTAATCTATTGATATTCAAGATCATTAATAAAAATATAGGGTTATAACCTATACATAAACTGTTAGTTCTTACTATGGTTTTCTCATTCTTCTTTCCAAAGTCTATCTAAACCGTTCTCTGATACCAACTATGAAATCCTATTATTTTCCTACGTGGATATTAAATATAAATAGATGAATTTTAATATTACCAAAAAAACATGATAGAATTGGATGGGTGATATCAGATTCGTTATAAGGGTAAAATGGGGTGATATCAATATTAACAGAAGAATACGGGCATATGAAAATGATCATTATATTTTAAAATTATACCCTGCATATCAACGATAAAAAACATGATTCATTAAATAAATCATTGATGTTCATAAGACATGAATCATAAAACAATCAAATAATCATTGTCCATATGATCATAATAATAACATGAAACATGAAATTGTGATATAATAAATTACCACATTTTGAACATGTATAAATAGAAATAGTTTCACACATTAATTTAAGAAAAAGATATTGTTCCCCTCCATAAATATGATAACCTAGATCCTTATTACAAAATAATTCTAGATTTATTACATAAGATTACACATAATAAAACCCAGATGACTAATAAGTCTAGTGTATCTGGGAATTAGTTACATTAAATAACATCTTAATGTAGGAAATTCATCATATTTATTAAAAAAATGCAAAATATGATCATATTATTACATCGTACTTAACACTGCATGGGATAATCTTGGGATATAAAATAAAAAGGGGTGATATATAAATCTGATTAAATGAATAAAAATGGTGTAACATAATGAAAATAATACATGTTAGGAAATATTAATATCAATGTGGAATAAAAGGAGTGTTAATCAGAAAAATTAACCATGAGGCTACTTATAACATGATAATCATAAAGGCTAAATGGGAAATGTGGGACCAACTTAAAACATTGCATCATAATCATTGGTCAATGTTGACTTGCAATACATAATGATGGAAAAAATCCCATAAATTAATTATGTTCACTCCATTTACAAAAATCATGTATCATGATACTAAATATTACCCAATGCATTGGATCCATATATAATTCCATGTGCATCTATAACATTCATTTCATTCGCATGTTTACGTTTTCCACATAGATAAAAAACATGGAATAATTTATCATAAAATTTAATTTCAAGAACATTTAATTTGTAATATATACGATAATTTCCTCATTAAGCATGTATAAATTCATAAAGGGTAACGCCCTTGATAGGAATATGTATAGGTATTCACTATACAATTGTTTGGCATGGAAAATCACTGTGGAATTTTGGTAGCATAACGACACGACATAACAATTGATAATATGGTTTTATGAATGATAAATGGGTATCTGATAATTTGGATAGAAAATAAATAGTAGGTACATAGAAAAACATATCCCAGAAATAGGAATTGAAAATAGAAGGCATAAAATAATTAAAAAACATGAATAAATAGGAAAATGAAATGATCTCTTACATTGATAGCGTGATTCCAAAATCATTATAGGAGCTTCTTTTGGACTTTGGGTAACATTGGGAAGACTTTAGAGGGGGTAGAAAAGATAAAGAATGTTAGAAATGTATTTTTAGTGATGAGAAATTCAATCTTGGGTGGGTTTATATAATAAATGATTGGGGAATTCTTTATAATTTCTCAAACATATGTTTGGAATCTATGTAATAAAATAATCAAAACCACAAACCGTTCCATAGATATCGACCCTGGTTTCTGATAATTATGGATGGTTTTAATTAATTTAAAACATTAGGGTATGAATAAATTACATGATTAACCTTGGTGATATGGATGTGCGTGACACTCTTAATGAAATGATTTCAAAACCATAAAATATATTATACGTCTTGGAATATTCATAGAGGGTTTTCAAAATTTATCAAATAAAATCAATATAAAATTATTTATAAGTATGAATTTGGTCATCGATACACTTTATTGTTTTTATTAAATCACATTTGGATTATTTTGATGTCGTAATTCAAATTGTACCTTTATACTGTATTTTATTTTTACCCTAAAATTCGATTGTCACAAAAAATTACGAAAAAATCACTGTTGGATGATTTTGAAATTCTGAAAAAAAAATTAATTTTAATTTTTAAAAAATAATTCTATAAATATGTGTATTTTTACATTTAAAATAAGAACCAATATTTATTGATAAATGATATTCTTTTTTGAAAATAACTGTTTTCAAACCATTATAAAAATTACATTTGACATCATAAAAGATATATGATAATTTATATGAAATAAATTTTATTTAATAAAAATATTATATTAAAATATTATTTATTTCTAAAGTCCATTAATTTATCAAAATCAATGAGTTAATTTAAATTAAATACTATTTAAATATACAATTTTTGATTTATTGTATAAAAATAAATATCATTTATAAAATGAGGATTAGAAGAAAAAATAGATGTTATTATATTAAAAATTAAATTTATATATTCATATAATTATTTTACTGATAGATATCCCATTAATAAACTGGGAAATGACATATGAGTAAGTTTTGTACTGGTGAGAATTTAATTGGGTGGTTTGGCACACATGGTTTGGGTTGTGATCTCAATGAGCTTGAACTTCTCTCGTAAACAGTTCCACTCATGCATAAATTGTCAGATCTATGTTTGGCATTGGTCATAGGTAAATCCAAAAGATATTATCACCCTCATAATCCCAAATATATGGGATTCATAGGGTATGATCATTCTGGGTGATTCCATCACATCAATTATTAGTTTCAATTTGATGTATTATAACACTATATTTAAACTAATCATGTGATCGGTGTTAAATTGTTATATTATAAATTGAAATGATGATTAATGGTATTTTAGATCATATAAGTTATGAAAAACAATATAAGTGCATGTTTTTTTATAATAATCATACATAATAAAATATATAATTAAATTAGAAGGGGGATTTTATATATAGAAGTTTAGGTCTTTAAAATAATCCCACCTTCATATATTTCACCCTTGAAAGATTCGTTTACTGCACTAAAATATACGAGGGAAGCTTTATTTCATCACCACCTATAGTTCCCACGTTTCTTCTTCAACCTTGTGGTTTCTCTATATCCCTTTTACCCGTTTCGTTGTCTTATTTCATAGAAAATTGTCTCTACGATATAAGATATTTGGCAGATTCTCCTCATAAGAAATACCATTCTCAAAAGGTACCAACTCAGGATTGAGTATATGTGAGGGGACTTATGTGTACTTACTCAATATTTAAACATGGAATTCATCGTGTACTTGATATAGGTTAGGTGGTAGTGTCTGTCGATATTCTACCACTCCAATGTGATCAAGGATCTCAAATGGACTGATGTATCGTGAACTAAGATTTCCTTTCATCCCAAATCACATGAATTTAGTCTATAGAGATATGATGAGGAATACCATGTCTCCAAAATAAATATATTTGTATCATCAATGATTTTTATTATAGCTATTTTATCAACTCTGAAAATTGTTGATGTGTCGGTGGGTGGTCTTAACATTTTCCACCATTTCCTCAACCATTTTAGGAAATAGATGTTTTTTTCCCCTACTTCATCCCATGATGAAGGTGTTGTAAAACTCATCCCATATGTGGATTTAAAGGGATAAATTTGGATGCTTGAGTGTAAAAAATTATTTTATGAGTACTTAACCATAGAACAATGTTTGTCCCATCCTCCTTTGATGTTAATTATTAATTCTCTCACATTTCCTCATGTTTCTAGAAAGTCTATTCATATTGGCCATTAATTTGAGGTTTATAAGCTGTGATGAAGTTAAAATATGTATTTATAGCATATATAAGCCTCTTCTAAAAAATATAGGTAAATCATGGTTCTCAATCAGATACAATCGATAGGGGTGTTCGACGAGGCCTCACCACTTATCTTATCTATATCCTTGCAAGTTGATCAAGTGATAAATACTCTCGAATTGAAAAAAAGTGAGAAGTATTCTTATGATGATCTACCATAACCTAGAAAACAATATTTACTATTGATTTATTTCAAATAGTAGTGATATTGTCCATAGTGATGTTTTTTAATTTTTCATGTAGGTACGGGTAATGGTTGCATCATTACCATTGATTATTTCCATTCTAAATTAACTTGTTGACATTAATGGAATAAGTATTTATACTTAGTGATCTCCATCCACATATTTTCCCACCAATATTTATCTTCGATATATCAAAACAACATTGTGATTCTTGGATGGATGGAGAAAATATAACTTGGTTCATCACCTAAAACCTTCGTCTTTAACTCAATATTTTATTGTACACAGGGTCATGACACAAATATCACCACACCTTCTTCCTTAAAATTCATCTCTAGGGATTTACCTCTTCTTATAGCTTCCATTTTCTTCTGAATTTCCACATCATCACTTGTATCATACATTATCATTTCCAAAAGATATGGCTGAACAATAATTTTTGAAAGGATTGAGGACGTTTAGTCCTTTATGGTTCCCATGTCCTTTCGCTCCATTATAATGACAATCAGATCATTGAAAAGTCCCTACAATGATAATGTTGATGGATATATTCTACATAGAGTGTCTTCCACTTTATTCTCTTATCTATGATGGTAGTAGTTTGGTCATTAATAGTCCTTAATTAGATCTAACCATTTTCATTAGTACATATTCATCTCTTTAAGTGATAATACAGACATGAGGATTTTGTGATCCATATATATTTCACATTTCTCCCTAAATAGATTATGCCACAATATTATCAATATGAAGATCAATATAGAAAAATCCTGAACATGAATTGTGTGGTTCTATTCCTGAAATTAAAACTACCTTGAATCATAGGCTATCACTTTGTCATTATTAATTAACAAAAAACCCTAGAACATATTCTAAGAATCATTGAATCATATGAAATGTTATACACATAGGGTAGTGTGATAATATGTGCAGTGATAAGCCTCCCTTTCAACTACGTAATGATATTATAACATTTATCATTATTAGAAAACCTTACTCCCTTCTATGTTACCATGGTTGGAGGGTTTTAAAATTGCTATAAATTTCTCAAAAAATGACTATAATACCCAATTAATCTAATTAATCTATAGATATCTATCATATATGTTGGATTCAACCATAAATTAATTGAATATATCTTTTTAGGGTCTACTGATATCCCATATCTTGTGATAATATTCCTAAAAATCGATACTTCCTTCAGAACTCACATTTGATGTACTTTTCATTAATTGTTATCCTTTCATATGGTCTTTTTCACAATTCTCAGATGATCCTTATGCTCTTTCTTAATTTTAGGGTATATAAGAATATCAACTCTAACGAATAACACAAAATTTTCTATGTGATCTTTAAATACTCTATTGATCATGTCTATGATGATTTTTGTAGAATTAATGAATTTTAATGGAATTACAATGAACTCATAGTCCCTGTATTCTATATGAAAATGAATCCTGGGGATATTCTCTATATTCACCCTATATTGGTCATATCATGATCGTGGTTCCACCTTGGATTAGTATTGTGCACCAAATAGTTGATCAAAAAATTCATCAATATATCACAAGGGATACTTTTTATTTATTGTGATCTTTTTTAACACATGATAATCAATTAAAAATAACATTTACCGATCCTTCTCCATGAAAAAGAGGATTGGGGGCCCCAATGTGAAGCACTTGGGCATATGAACCATTTATTCACATACTCTTACAGTTTTTTTCTTTATATCTTCATGTTTTACAATGCCCATTCATTATAGAGTATTCAATAATTATAACACCCCATGTATAATTTCAACTTAAAAATCAACCTATCGGGTAGGAGGATTACCAAGAAATTATTCTGGAAACACATCATAATATTCCCTCACAATGGACACGTATTTAGGGATGGTTCTTTCTATATAATTCATAATTTAAGCTATATATGATTTCTTTTATATAAATATTATACATTGTTGAGAAATTATTTCTAAATAAGATTCATCATCCTTCTTGAGCATGTACATAATCATGTAAGGATTCACAATACAATGGGTGATTTCCTTCCCGTGGCTATTTATGTTCTCTCTATATAGGGAAATAAAATCATTACCCAAAATAGCCGAAATTATACCAAATTGAATATCAAAAGATTCACTATGAATTTCATGCCACACATATTGACATGGAAGGGGATATATTGTTGGGATGTTATAATTTTCCCATTTTCCATTATCACCATCAAATGTACATCAATTCTTTGTGGGGGTTTTGAATAGTTCTATTAAACATTAGTGATAATAAGAGATTCATAGAACTAGAATAAAAAACAATGTTCTACACTATTGAACAATTATCAAGAATACCTTTCCCTGCTTCATTTTTAGGATCCACCTCAGTGGTTGTGATAGCATAAGACATCCCTTACTAGCTTGGAGGGTTTTACATGTCTCTAAAAACCCTTGGTTTAGTTCATTAGTTTCAAAAGTGTCTCGGCTCATTTAAGTTGAAACTATGGACAATTTACTGAGGTTTGACTAAAGCATTCATTTCCTCTTTCACATTAGTGGGTTTCTCCCATCATAAATCACTAGCATAGTGTCCTAAATTCTAATACCTAGTGGATTTCCATTTCCCCCTTAGGTAGCTTTCAGGGTATGTATTTCCACACTACTGACAAGTGATATGTTGAAATATCATAGCACTATTATATTTATCAATAAGACATCCAGAATTAAACTCCACTTCAGGCTTCTTATCCCTCTGATACCCTTGATATTTTTCAATCTCCGTTTTTAATTTTAGGGAAGATCATACAATTTAATTATAGATATAAAAGTAACATATCATTGGGGAAATTCATAGTCTATGTTTTATCCCACTAAATTAACAGTAAACCTTACATTTAGGGGTAACAACATTGATGGAGGATTGTCATAAAAGTCTGTTAATATTTTCCTCATATGCCCATATAGATTAATTTTCTTTTTTCTTGATGGAATGAAAAAACCATTCCATTTTTATATAGATAGTGCAATGAAAACATTTATTGGTTTTTTTCCAGAAATCATTCTACCCCATTGATTCAATATCTTCCTCAGGCTTCATATTCTTGATCAATGTCCACCACTGATCAGTTTCTCCCTACATAAAATATATTTTTAGTACATTATTCTCTTTCATATAACAGTAATGGATGGTGAAAATCTATCAATGGGTTTGACCCATTGTTATTTTACTAAGATATTATAATAATAATTGAAATTCATAGGCCTTTATCACATTAAGGTCTCAATTAAAACATGTTATTTTTTAGGGGGATTTGGGAGGTCCTAATGATCTAGGATTATATTCATAATGTGAGTCTGCTGAGAGCGTATCATCAAAATGTTGTTAATAACTTATCCCATTTATTTGGTCATCTCATTGTTACACTCATTATATTTCCCATCACATTGGTATCTTATTTGATTCTTCCTATTTTAGGGAATTGTCTAGAATAAATGGAAAAATAGTGTAATGATCCGAAAAATTATCAATGTAATTTCACCCATCTTATAAATATTTCATATAGAATAAATCACATAAAATAACATAGATAACACAATAAAAAAATTATAAACGAAGAATTAATAAAAAGGATATATTTCTATAAATTAAGGAACATAAACCAATAGAAAATTAATATGACCTATGGAATAGTAACAAGAACTATATGAATAGAAAACCATCAAATAGATTAATAACCTAAATTTTATGTATCTTATACATAAAAATATGACATTTTTATTTCATGGAATATGTAAATAAATGTTTTAAAAATGTTTACTTAAGTGTTAGTATTTTTGAAACTCATAAAAAATTAATTAAAAATATATATAATTTATTTATTAATTTAAAAGAAAATATATTTTCATAAAATGTATTTTATTTTTGAATTATTAAATAAGATTTATGGTTAGGGTGAATTTTTGAGATTTTTCCGAAATACTATATTTTTTTTGAATAGTAAAATAGAGTAAGTTATGGTATATATACATTATAAGTTAAATACACTATTACATGAGTCATTTATGATGTAAGAAATATAATATAAAATTATACTTTTATTTATATATTATTTATTCAGGGAATCATCATTATTTATTATCATGGGGAAAAATATTAAACAAATGAATAAAATAATGAGAAAACACCCATATCCTTTACTATAAATAAAACCCCTCACCACATTTTTTCCTCCAAACTCTCATGATTTTATCCTTTTACAAATTTTTATCAAGTATCTTCCCAAGTTGATCCCCACATCTAGGAGAAATTGGTTTAATAAAAATTCCAAAACCTTTTCCATAAGGAGGTTCTTATGGAGGAGTGATTTATGATGTAAAATATTCTTCCTTTTTCATATAATTTTTTTTCTTTTTTATTTTAAATTATATCCTATACTCTTATATAAAAATGTAATATATAAATATATTATATTTTATATACTATAATTATATTATCTTAATGTAATATCCAATATTAAAATCTTTTCGCCCTCACTTTTATTCTAAAAAGGAAACCATCGTCTGTGATGTGTCCATTTACTGACATTGTGGATCATGTGCTTTCATTTTCCATTAAAAAATAGAATATTTTTTATAAAATCAGTATAATGGGAGGTAAATACATTAAAATAAATTATATAACCCTTTTATGTTCTATATCAAAAATATTTACATATACTAAATGACAAAATAAATCGACTTTGTTATCAAAAACCACAAAAATTTACCAAAAAGATTATCATTAATAGTTTATCTAATGATTCGTCATCATTAAATTTAAAAAATTGATATATTTATATATATATAATCATATAAACATATATATGTTCATTAATATCATATATTTTCAATTTGGAATAATCTTACCCATTCTACATAATCTTCCATACTCATATTCAAGTAAACCAATCATGAAAGTGAATACTCAGAAATGATGAAATTAAACTATATGACTAATACAAATTAACATAAATGAACTTAATAAAACTAAAACGAGTAAAATTAATGTATAAATGGTTTCATAATTGTAAATTTATTATTTTTATTTTATTATCCATGAGGTTAATGCGAAGAGAGAATTTGGACATATGGTATGTGGAACTCTCGAACCTATCTATCTTTCTTTAGGTTTTCCCTCTTTGACCACATTTTTAGTTTTGATATTTAAATAATGTTATTTAAATATAAACTATTCATCATTATAATTTATTTTAGAGGATATGAATGTTACTAATATGGTTTTATGAAAAATTCATTAATTTTTTCAAAATAACACTTCTTTCTAAAAACATAACTTTTAATTATAATGAGATTTTTTCTTCATCACTAAAAATTTATGACTATTATACCAAGTTTGGTATTCCTTATCACTTATGGGAACCCTAATTTTTAATCATGAATGCACACTTTATTAAATGAAACAAATTTGTTTCCAATGGGTTATTTTATATCCAATATTAAAATATGATTTATATGCCATGGGGGATAGTGAAAATGTTATGATATGATGTGTGCACCTGGAATTATATAGTTCATGTAAATTAAATGATATAACGGGTGCACTCGGAATTATATAGTGCTCCAATGCACTTGGTAGTGTAATGTATATCATGATACAATGCAATGTGTGTGTGGGAGTTGACCATTATGTGGTGATGTTTAATTTTGATGCATTTCCACATTACAAGACTTTATTTAATGATTCATCTCATTATTATGATCTTATTCCTATGTTATGATGTTAATGAATGGGATCACCCCAATTATTATTGATTCATGTTCTTATCTGTCGCATTAAGGGGATTTTATATCACCCCTTTCATTGATGTATATCCTTAGGTGATTTCATGTACAATGTAGAATACAAGGGACACTAAGAAGCTATAGAAGAATTAATTAAATAAATGTTTATGTTTTATCTTATAACTATTATGTATGATCAAATTTGTTCCAAGATAATAAACCTTTGGATCCTGGTTTTGTAATTTTTTTTTAAAATTATGTAATATGATACGTAAGTAATGTAGGGTAGCTATATTTGGTACCATAGGATGGTTTAGTTAATTTTGAATTTCGGATTCGAGAACCATAGTTTCAAAAATTATTATGAGACTAAGAAAATGTAATAACACAAGAATCTTTGTTTTAGAAAATTAATAAACATAGGGATCCTAGAAGATATTCTTTTATACATAATTGTGAAATTTAATAAATTACTTATTATTGACATGTTGAATTATGTTTTTTTCTAATATTTTCTATTATATAAAATATTGCGAACCAAGGGAAACAATGCCAACAACATATGCATGGTAAAATGCATCTATTTCCCAAATGATATCCCCAATTCCATGGGAGGTGGAGTTCAAAATTCTTGGTGATTATTAACTAGTTGTCAGAGTTTATGAATAATAACCTAAATAATGTGGACATCCACCTTCATCTAATATGGATCGACTAGCTGCCGAGTGTCTTATGCAGTGACGACCACTAATGTATAGTGGATCCTTCAAACTACTATTCATGGAATAGTGGGTAATCTTAATAGGGAAGACATTTTTTGTTCTTCACTGTTATGAGTAGGAGAAGGTGACACTTAGAATTTAATTTTATGATGGAGTGGATGATTATTGGTGGGATATGATTAAGGACACTAAGCTTGAGGATGAAATTAAATACATGGGGTGATAAGATTTTAATAAAATGTTCCAGAAAAAGTATTTCCATTGAACTGTTCATTCAAATATAGAGAGAGAATTCATAGATCTAAAGAAAAAGAAAGTTGAGTTTATCACAACTTATTAAGAAGATTTCAAAATGAATTCAATGTACACTTTTGGATTGTTATCAACAATGAAATAAAACAAATATATTTTTATTGTATTAAAACAACATCTTTGAAAGGATCTAAAAATTTGACACATTGGGAGTTATTAAGATGTTTTTAAATGTTCTATAATAATAGAGATTGAGTTAGGATAATGGTCCCCTGGAAATTCTGATACGAAAATAAATATGGACTTTCAAGGTGGAGGATCACATGAAAAAGGTTAGAATAAATCACATCCACTCATATGTCAAAAATGATTGAAGAAGTATCATGGGAATTACCTCAAATGTATGTGAAAAAAATAAATGTGGTAGATAAGGACAGAAATCTCATTAATGATTAAGACACATAAATAATTCATCTGAAAAATTGAGGAATGGTTAGCACCACCCATGGTTCAATGCATCATCTATTGGGGGAAAGGTCACTATGCAATCCTGTGCAATAAACCTCATGTCCTAAAGGGTATTCAGTGTCTTCATCCACCAAATCCAAAGGATAAAGGGATGTATTATTTCATCACTACTACTGAAGTGGTGCATGAAAATGAAGTTGAACAATGTAAACTTACTATTCACCCAATAATGGGAAAAAACTTATTCGATCCTCGTTCTACATATTCTTTTATATATTGCATGATTTTTAAATCTAATTAATCCAAACCTAGAAATCATGAAGCAGATATATAAAAAAACACCAAGTGGTTAAATAATTTCAACCCTTATGTGGTACACTTCTCTTATTTTCTATGTGGGAAAATTCTTCCAATGAATCCTGTGATACTTCCCTTTGTAGAATTTGATGCTATAATGGAAATGAATTGGATCTCATTTTTTAGATCACATATAAACTGTTGGAATAATGAAATATATTTTCATATTTTAAACCATCCCATTATCCTCTAAAATTTCATAGAGGATCATGAATCTCTCTTGGATAATCATTTAATCTTGTGGGTGTTAATTCCCTACAAAGGGAATCAAATGGTTAATTCAAAGGAAGGTGTCAATCGAGGGGAAATTCACCTTGGGATGGAATATAGGGATGTGTGTCCCAAAGTGTTACCTAGAACTCCAAAATATCATGAAGTAGAGTTATCAATATAACTCACACACAGATCTAGTTCTATCTCATAATTCCCCTACAGTATGGCCTTGATCGAACAATAGGATTTAATGAAGAAACTGCAAGATAATTTGAAAAATGGGTCCATACACTGTAGTGCATCTCCTAGGGGTGTTCTAGTTTCTCTTTGTAATGAAAAGTATGAATTAATGTTTCTATGTATTGATTATTAGGAACTCATTAAGATAACTATAAAGAGAATGTATCATCTTCCACGACTTTATGACTTTCTTGATAAGTTGTGAGGATATCACTACTTCTCAAAGGTAGATCGTCATTCTAGATATCATCAGCTAAAGGTGAATAAGGAATATATTAAGAAGTATTCCTTACATACAAGGTATGAGAACTATTAGTTTCTTGTGATGCCCTTCAGAATTAGTATTACCTCTGAAATATTCATGGATTTTATGAATGGATTTTTTAGACAATACGTGGGAAATTTTTTTTAGTGTTTGTCGTATATATTCTAATATAATCCAAGAGAAATAAAGAAAAAGACGAACATGTGAGGATTTTGTTAGAAAAATTATAGAAGGATAAGTTGTATTCCATCTTTGTAATGTGTGAATTTTTGATACAGTAGGTCACATTTGTGGGACATGTGATCACAAGTTTTGGAGTTTATATTGACTCTTATGAAAAGTCAATTAAAGATTGTCTCTGACCCTCTAGTGTCACGAAAATCCATAGTTTTATTGTATTAGTAGGGTACTATTGATATTTTGTGCGAAATTGCACATGATTTTATAGCCCTATAATTACGATCCCAACGATAGGGGTAATGTATGTCATGACTGATGAATGTAGGGAAATCTTCATTGAACTAAAGGGAAGGCTGTTCACTGCAACTATACTCACATTACCAAAAAGTGGAAAACATTTTGTGATATAAAATGATGATTAAAAGAATGTATTGGGTTGATTACTCATGTTAAATGATATGATAGATTAATATCCACGATTATAATTCCCTAATGCATGATATAGAGCTTGCAAGTTTGATTTTTTCATTGAAAATAAAGTATCACAAACTCTATGGTGAGAAGTGTGACATATATACCAATAAGAATATCATAATGTAGATTGTCACAAAAAAATGATCTCAACATGCCTCAAATCTTATTGTTATAACTAATTAAATACAACGATTTCTATATTAACCATCCTCATAGTAAAGAAAATATGGTAAACAATGCTCTTAGCAAAAAATGACCTACTACCCTATCCATGATGTGGATTGAGAAAGACCATATATTGTTGGTCAAATAATGGATATATTTGGAAGTCATAAATATAGGGAATACATCATACCATTCCCCGATGGTTTCCCAACTATATATATAATATAATATTAAGGAGGCACAAAGGGTTGATCCAGAGTTACAAAATATAGGTGAATATAGTAATGGAAGAGAAGATACAATAGTTCCATATCAAGGATGATGGTGTGGTTCATTTTAGAATAAGGATTTTTGTGCCTTAATCACCTAAGATAAAGATGGATCATTTTTATAATGCACATAGTTCGCCATTCTCCATTCATTCAAGAAGTACTAAGATGTATTGTGATCTTTGAGAACACTTCTGGTGGGACAACATGATTAAAGTGATTTTGGACCGTGTATCAAGGTGATTTATATTTCATCATGTTAAGAAGAGTGAAATAAGTCTAAAGGGATTATTCAACCATTTCATATAACCGTGTGTAAATGGGAGAATGTCACCATGGACTTAATCACAGATCTCTTGAAGAAATCCACAAGAAAAAATGCAATATGAGTTGTGGTGGACCGACTCACAAAGTCTAAACACATTATTGAACATGATAATATTTACCATTCAAATAACATCTAATTATGTATGTGAAAGATGTATTGAGGTGGCATAGGGTACTACATAGATCATCTTTAATCCGTTTCAATGGTTCGCATCTTTATTCATGAGAATTCTTTAACATTCCATGAGTACAGAATTGAATTTGATCAGGACCTATCACCCCAAACTAAGGTCCAATAATAAAGGAATATTTTGACACTTAAAGACATGCTAAGAGACAGCTTAGTGGAATTAAATGGTGGATTGGATCTATATCTCCCATTGGTTGGGTTCTCATCAATAATAGCTTCCTCTTAAGTATTCAAATGGTTCCATATGATGAGTTTTATTAAAAGAGTTTTTGAACTCGAACCTGTACGGATCATGTTATAAAAAGAAATATAATTGTGACCTAATCTTTTAAAAAAATGAAAGAGAAGGCCGAATCCATAAAATAATATCAAATATTCTCATGCTATAAAATATTTATTGTCAAAAATGTTAAATGTACATAGAGTTCGACGTTGTAGATAATTTCATCCTTTGAATATCAGCATGGAAAAGAGTCATGAGGTTTATACTGAAAGGAAAGAATATCCCATGGTACATTGGCCCCTTTGAGATCCTTCATCACATAATAGAAGTGTCATATCATCGTGAACATCAAATAATTAGTGTCATGACCTGTCCCCCATGGCTCGGGCCGTGGCTACCCCAAACCCACCTTTCATAGGCCAGGGGTAGCTAACTAGCACCGAGATGGCATATCCCAGAAGTGGGAGTAATTTTCCAAAGTACCTATACACATGCACACATATCCTAGAAAAACTGTTGAAACCAAACACACAGAGAAGACATGAATGTATACTAATATGAAAACACACACAGAGTAAACGATACAAAATGAGAGTAAAGGGGGAATGTAGACAATCCCAAAAAAAAGTTCATGCTCTTGGAATACACTTTCCTAAAACCCTTCTTGAAGGGTAGGTACATAATCTGTCATAAGTCTCTGAAGTGTGCCTCATTTATTGGGCCACCCTCTACGTACCACCCGTATCCAGCTCACCAGGGATCCCATCAAAGTTTCTTGTCATCTATAGAAGACAATACACATGCAGACGAAGCCTATGAAGGGGTGAGTAAGGCAATAATCCGTAGGGACCCCAAACCACAATGTTATATCACAAATATAGACATAATGTAGTCTAAAAACGGGTTCAAGAAGTGTAACATCAAATGAGTACATTCAAGAGAGTCACTAGACTCATGTCACACCCGTATTTGTATATGAAATGTATATATGATGAAAGCACATGCATATTAAGATATAATGATACATACATCTCTACAAGAGACACACTCTGCTTAGGTGGTGTGATCCAAGTGAGAATTATTGTTTCTATAGGATACACACTCTGGGTCTCTATAAGAGACACACTCCACATAGGTCACATTCCTTTGGAGAAACACTCCACGTAGGTCACATTACATAGGGTGCACACTCCAAGTAGGTCACATTCTGCAAGAGACACACCCCATGTAGGTCACATTACCTAAGATACATGCTTTGTGTTGGTCACATTCTGAAAGAGACACACCTCGCGTAGGGCACATTCCGTGGGAGACACACTCTGCATAGGTCACAGCCAGCCACATGATTCTACACTAAGCACACCTGTTCTCGGAGAACCGAATACTCAAACCAAAAGATTTTATTCCAACCTATATGATAACTCACATCAAATATTCAAAAATTTCTACTGCATTTCAAGGGTCCCAACTCCATAAACAGCTCATAAAATAGACCCAAGGATCGATATTTATAGCTTTTTTGTAAGAAGGGCCTGGTTATATCCAGGTCCGACCCGACCAAGTCTAGATGACCTAACCCCTTCTGATCTAGGCCAGACCAAACCATCTTGGAACATCAGCAAACCTATTATACTTCTCAGTGACATGATTCTTCCCGATGTATGGGTTCTCTCAGTCCGGCACGCATTAAGTGGGTCAGATCCTCCATCACGCAGCCAAGTCGTGTACCACGTTAGCACACATAGGGCGTGTCGCCCCCATCCTTGCCGCCATCCTGCACGTGCCTCATCCACATTTTCTATTAAGTACAGGCACATTCACATCCCACTGGTCCTGTGGCATCTGTCGCATAACACCACTAGCAAGACAGTGGCCCCATCCGTGGGCCACCAAGTTCACTTCGGTGCTCCGATTCGTGATCTGAAAGTTTTTTTGTGATCCTTGGGATGTCACCTTCGCTATTGTGTGATCGAATCCAGGCCACAATACAGACTGATTTAATGTCACATGAATGGATACATCTTTTAAATAGATTTGATTCATCTGACACTATCATCATCAAACCTCTGTCATTCCGTGTCAATCCCTGATCTATGATATCAAATCATTGTGCCAGGAATCGATTGCGCAATGATCTATCAATCACGAATTTTCAAGTCACGGGACAAATGAAGAACAACTATGACGAATGATGAATACTGGTGAAAAATCCTAAACCAACAAGGAGGGATAGATTTCGATTGATGATCATTTCAATCATGGTTTGTTGCCGTTAGAACAAAAATTTGTAATCCATTAACAAATTAAAGAGAAATATCCCACAACCCCATAAATAAGTAAAACCCATCCCAAAAAAAGATTGATCCTTTGGTTAATAAATTTGTGGATTGGTTCACGTTCTTCATAGAATATCATTAATGGGGGTAATGAGAAATCAAAATAAAACACCATACACGAATTCGGTTTAATCGGTGACGAAGATAAATTGTTTCATCATCATTTGTCAATCCTCGATCCTAAATTCATCATCTCTTCATCATCTGTCATTATCCAAGAAGAGTATTTCACCAAGGAACTTCTCTAGAACACCCAAAAAAATTATCCAGGATCATTAACCCAATCATGTGCCCCTTCCAATAGTTAAAGAATGAAATTATGTTTCAGTGTTAAATGTGTTTCAATATTAAATGCATTTCATCAATGTCATATCGCTGTGTTTTAGCATCACTGATTCGCTACGTCACAATGATGTTTTGTTATGTTGAAATGATAAAAATATAATAATTCCTTCAACTTTTATTATTCATAAAACATCCAAAAATTAACATTCTCATCTGACCCATGTTGGTCGATGTTAGGCCGTGCAGAGGTTAAACCTACTCCTCTAAATGAAACTGTTCCTTAAGATATCTTATATGGGAACCCAATTAAGAGTTATTCAGATTTTACCTGAAATCCTCTTACACATTCTATTTAAAAACATAACATTTTTCAAAGGATTTTTATGGGATCACGGGGCCTCAGAATCACACATCGTCTCAGATCCTAGTCCCGTAATTTTCCAATGTAATTTCTAAAAAACAGAATCATGGAAAATCCAATTCTTTACAATTATAGATCAAATTGATGATTTTTTCCATGTATCCCTCATGAGTAAGTACATATCATATCCCTCAAATTTACTGAACTCATAGGTGGTAAAAATGATGGATGATCTCTCATATGAAGAGTTGTTGTTAGAGATTCTGGAATAGAGAGACATGGTTATGCGTTAGGAGATAACCCACTTTGTCAAGGTGTTTTTAGGAACCATAAGTATGAAAAAGTGAATTGGGAACTGACAGCAGCATTTAAAATTATTTACCCTCACATATTTATTTAAAATGATATCTTGAGGGAGAAATTTCAAAAATGGGAAGATTATAATGACCCAATCTTTTATCAATTCACTTTCCCATTTCTGATGAATATTTCATATATTAAAAATCACATAAAATCACATAGTGAACTCAATAAGAACATTATATATGAATAATTAATGAAATAATTTTTATTTCTATAAATTACGGAATATTTACTGATGGAATAGTAACATGAACACTGGAATTGTAACATAACTCTTAGGAACAATAAGCCATCCAATAGAATATTAAAATAATCTGTTTTAGTATAAATAAATTAGGTATCTTTTGATTGATAATATGATATATATTTTTACCTGGAATTAGGAACGAAATGTTTTAAAAATGATAAATTTAGTTTTTGTATTTGTGTATGTTATAAATTTTCAATTAAAATATTATAATTAATTAAATCATTTAAAATAAAATATATTTTCATAAAAATTATTCATAAATTAAAAAAAATCTTTTTTTTATATGATAATTTTATGATACCTTAATTAATTTTTCAAAGTGCAGGAATACCAGATTAATTTTTAGAATCTGAATATTTTTAGTAAATGGTGATTTTAATTAAAAATTAAACTATGCATATATAGAAAATTATTTTGGTAAAATTATGTAAAATATTTAATTCTACGCATCAAAAAATGGTTAGGTTTTAATTTTGGGATATTTCCGAGAAACTTGAATTTTTAGTGAATCGTAAAATATGGTAATTTACGGTATATATATATATTATAAGATAAATACACTATTCCTTTAGTAATTTATTATTTGAGAATAATAATATGAATTATACTTCTCTATTAATTTTATTTATTTATGGTATCATCACTATTTCTTGTATTGTTGAGAAATAATAATCTAATGAAAGAATTAATGAGAAAATACTCCTCTCCTCCACTATAAATACAGCAAATCACCACCTATTTTCCTCACACCTCTCAAACATTTAACCTTATCCAAAATCAGATCAAGTATCTTTAAAATCCCCTCCCCCATGTCTAATAGTCTTTGGTCTCATCAAATGACCAAAACCTTTTCCATAAAGAGGTTCTCAAGGAGGTGAGATTTAAGAGGTAAAATCCTTCCATTTTTTATTAATTTCATTTAATTTCATTTTATATTATTATTCATACCTCTACCCCCCTATCCAAATTTCAATGATAAATTCAGTATATTATATAATCTATAATTATATCATTTTAATGGATTTTCAATCACAAAACTTATTTTCCTCTCTTTTTTATTCTAAAAATGAAATCATCTCATATGATGTGACAATTTACGGACACCATGCATGATAATTTTTTCCTTTAAAACCTAAAATTATATTCATAAAAACACTATAATGGTTGGTAAATAATTCAAAATATATATTATTTCAATTTTATTATTCTACAACAAAAATAATTACATGATACTAAATGATAAAACTAATTTATTTTGATCTCCTAAAAACTGCAAAATTTGAACCAAATTATTATCATTAACTATTTATTTAATGATTCATCCTTATTAAATTTAACCAAATGATATATATAACCTTATATTATAATATATGTTCATTAATAAAATATATTTTTTATTCTAGATATTTATACCCATTCTAAATAGAATTGCATACTCATATTCAAATTAACCGACCCTAAAAAACTAACACAACTATCACTCTCAATCGATAAAAATAAACTATATAACTCATCAATGATCCCATATATTAACTTAATAAAATAGAATGATAAAAATTTTTAAAAGTGAAGGACCCTGGGACACCCTGAGAGGGGAGGGGAGAATCAGGGTGACCACTTTTTCATATAATGTGATGGATCTTGTTCCCACGTTGGTAGGAACATGTTGAACCTGTATGATGAATATGATCAGAAAGCAAACATTCACATGCACAAAGAAGACACAACAATTTTTACTTGGTTCACCACTAAGGGCTACGTCAAAGGAGCATATGCCAACAAGTTTCCGGTCGTACCAAATTCCACTAATCTTCACTAGATGTGGATTACAATGGTTCGGGAATAATCACTCTGTCCCAGGATCACTGCCCTTACAAAGGTTCATATATAGCTCACTGCTTCCCTCGGGTCACTCCCGTTGACTCCCCTTGGCTCAATGCCCTTAGATGAAGTCCCACTCAGTTTATAGACATGAAGGTCTTTTTATCATTGCATAAGAATGCATCCTCTGTCGTATGTATATGATCTGTTGAAGTCCTACTCTTTCCAGAAGACTAATATCACTTTTCACTGAGGGTACCGGGCGATCTTCCAGCTTTCATGCAACTTCAGAAAGATAGATGAACTTTAACAACCCTGGTGCGCTTATTCAAGCCTGGAACGCAAGTTTCAATCCTGGCGTGATAGTCACTTGTGCGGTATAAATTTGGCGTGCAGGTGACATGAAAACTACTTGCGCGACACTGCCTCCCTCAACACCAAACATACGCGACAGTGCACCTTTAACTCCACAATAGACTTGGTCGTATAGCCAACAATCGGCGTGCAACCTCTACTTTCGCAACCCAACAACCACTTGTGCGACTCAACCACTGGCATGAAAAGAGCTCCAAAAATCTCTAAGTCTAGAACTTCATTACAAATGAGGAGGGGGGTCCTCTATTTATAGAAAAACCGGACCCCCTGCACAGTGGCACGCAAGTGTTCCCTCGGCGCGAGTTAATCCTCCCTAGCCTCTGTCGCACTACTCACTTGCGCGACCTACACAAATACTTGCGTGACCTTTTTTCCTTTACCCTATTATTATGTTATGATATTGAAAAACAATAGGTTCTCATGTTTCCAGTCCTCCTAGGCATCAGTGCCCAAGTCTCTTCACAGTGCGCATGTCACTTGCGCGACCAGCCCAAAACTTGCGCGGCCCTTATGCCTTTTCTATTTTCCGATGTTCTGATCTTGAAAACATATGGCGCGAAAGTTTCCCGTTAATCTAGTACACGGAGCGCAAGGATCCTTTCAAAAATCACTTTTCTCCATTTGTCGATTTTCAGGCCCAATAATTTCCCAAACACTGGGAAACGACACCACCTTCAATACTGTTGTCTGCTTGAACTGTATGATCTCTTTGTAGGTACACATTCTAAACTTCCACTGATGATTGCCAAAAAAACACAAACCATACTCCAAATTATGCATAGAAGACCATGGTTCCAACAATCTCCCCCTTTGGGTTTAATGGAAATCAGAAAATAAATTCAACAGATCTCCATCCATGTGAAAACCAAAAAACGCAAGAATCAACTCAGCCAACACACTAAGTCTACGTGAGCAATGCTTGGAGTAGAAAAAAAGATAGGAAGATTGAATTGGGTTCCAATGTTTTCCTTCTCATTATTCTCATCACAGAAGCATTACATCCAATGTTTTCCTTCTCATTCTTCTCATCATAGAAGCATTACTTGCCTGAATTTATTCCTTTCACCCCCATTGACAATAAATCCAAAGACCAGTAATTTTTTCAACATTCAGCTCAAACCATACTCCCCCTGGATAGTATCTCCCCCATAAACCTACATCATAACCATAAACAGAAATTTTTTTATCACAAATGGGGAGAGGGGTATTGCGTAACCTACTTATGCACTGGGAGGTGGCTGAACACTGAGGTTCAACCGATGCTTCTCAAACCTAGCCGCGTACAGTGGCTTGGTCAGGATATCAGCATCTTGCTCATCAGTTCCCACATGATCCATTCTAATCACCCCTTGTTCAACTTTTTCCTTGATAATGTGATACCTGATTTCAATATGTTTCATACGAGAATGCTTAACATGATTCTTAGTAAGATCAATTGAGCTATTGTTATCATAGTAAATAACCATTGGTTGCTTTACCTCTTCACCAATATATGTTAATTTTTGCTTCATTCATAGCAGTTTAGTGCATGCCTTTGTGGCAGAGATATACTCAGCTTCAGCAGTATTAAGAGAAGTACTTTCTTGTTTCATGCTCAACCAGCCAACACAGTTCTCCCCAATATAGAAAGCTCCACCACTAGTGGACTTTCTGTCTACAACATCACCAGCCCAGTCAACATTATAAAATGCTGATAATTCACTGTCCCAGCCTGCAGCCAAAACTAACCCGAAGTTATGCGTACCTTGAATGTACCTCATGATTATTTTTACTGCTGCCAGATGTTCCTCCTTTGGACTACTCTGATAGCGGGCCACAAGGCATGTGGAAATGACAATATCTGGTCGTGTCGTTGTCCAGTATAGTAGGCTCCCAATGATCCTCCTGTACATGGTGGGATCAACAGAGTCCCCACCCTCATGCTTTCCAAGTTTTGTTCCAACTGCAATCGGAGTTGACATTGGTTTGGAGTCTTGCATATTAATCTTCTTCAGGACCTCTCTTGCATATTTTTCTGGAGAAATGAAAGTGTATTCCTTCTTTTGAATCACCTACAGCCCCAATAAATATGTGAGCTCCCCAATCATAGATATTTCAAATTCTGATTTCATGTGGTTGGGAAATTCGTCCACTGATTTCTTCCTGCTACCACCAAATATGATATCATAAATGTAGACTAGAACAATGAATTGATCTTTTGTAGAATTCTTCACATAGATATTGTGATCAAATCCTCCTCTTTTGAATTCTAGCTTCTTGAGATATGAATCCAGTCGCGATTACCACGCCCGTGGTGCCTGCTTCAAACTATATAGAGATTTCATCAGTTTGTAGGTCATTGCTTCATCAGTACCTAAAACAAATCCCACTGGTTGTTCAATGTAGACTTCTTCTTCGAGTACACAATTCATGAATGTTGTCTTGACATCCATTTGATATACTTTATATCTTCTTCGGAGTGCCATGGCTAGGAAAAGCCTGATTGACTCTAGTCTAGCAACTGGAGAAAAGGTTTCTTCAACATCAATGCCTTCAATATGGGAGTATCCTTTACAAACCAGTCATGCCTTGTTTCTGATGACACTTCCATGCTCATCAATCTTGTTTTTGAAGATCCATTTGGTACCAATCACATTGTGACCTTCGGGTCTCTGGACAAGTTCCCATGCCTAATTTTTTTCAATCTATTCTAATTCATCATTCATGACTTTCACCCAAGATTCATCATTTGCAGATTCTTCAAATGAGGAAGGCTCTACAACTGATAGAAATGTATATTGTGTGTTATTCCTCATCCTTCTTGTTTGAGTGGGTGCACTGTTGTCCCCAATTATGTTGGATGGATAAATCTTAGCTCTTCGATTTGTCCTGCGAGGTTCAGTATCATTCTCTTAATCCATAGTTTCTTCTTCAGATTCTTCTTCTAAGTCAACATCATGATGTGACTACTAAATGTTTTGTACAACTTCTTTTATTTCTGCATTTTTATTTTCTTTACATTCACTTTCTTCCTGGATTTCTATCACATCATCATATGACGTCCTAGAAGCATTTGTGGGTTTCTCTTCAATTATCTTAACATCACTGCTTTCCACAATCCTTCCTAAATGCTTGTTGAAACACTTGTAGGCTTTTCTATTCTGTTATTAACCGAGGAAATTTCCTTCATCTGCATTGTCTCCATACTTCCCTTGATTTCCTTCTTTGTTCCTGATGAAGCATTTACTTACAAAGACACGAAAGTATTTTAAAGAGGGCTTTCGTCCATGCCACAATTCATATGGTGTCATCATCTCACCCATATAAAGTCTTTTTCGATTCTAAATGTACACTGCAGCTTGAACAACCTATTTCTAGTAATGTTGTGGAATACGACTCTCAATTAGCAATGTTCGTGCCAATTTGTTCACATGTCGATTCATACGTTCAACAAATCCATTTTGTTGTGGAGTTCTCATAGCAGCTACCTCATGTTGTATTTCATGCTTCTCCAAATAATTTTCAAATTCAATGGACGTGTATTCTCCTCCATTTTCAGATCTCAACACTTTGATTGTTTGTCCAGTATCATTTTCGTCGATTCACTGATATGTTTTCATGCAGTCAAGGACTTGTCGTTTCCTGTGAATGACCATCACACATGCCATTCTACTGTAATCATCTATTAAAAGGACAAAGTACCTTTCTCCATGAGTTCCAGCAAAATTCATCAGCCCACATACATCTGTATGAATCAGATCAAGAAGGTGAGATGCCCATTTCTTCTTTGGCCGATATGAACTACAGAGCATCTTCCCACGAATGAAAGCATCACAAGATTTTTCACATTCACACTTCAGTTTGAGAATGTCCATGACAATTCTCAATTTTTATATTTTCTCCATGTCTTTTTGATTGATGTGTCCCAGTCTCTGATGCCACAAATTGTTTTCTTCTTCAACAGTCATGTAAGAGACATTTTCTTCACTATCAACCTGATACAAGTTTCCTTCTATTCTGCATCCCTTCATAAGTGAATTGCATGTCTTTCCCTTGATAGTGCAGCCTTTCGGATTAAAAGTAACTATAAGTCCGGAGTCATAGAGTTTCCTCACGCTGTGGAGATTATGATGTAGGCCATCTAAGTATAGGACTTTAGTCTTATTTAGTTCACCATTATATAATTCGGTACATCCACTCCCTTTGATTTTTAGAGCTCCATCATTACCAAATCATGATGTACCACCAACCTTCATTTTTTATATCTGTTAGTAGGTCAGAATTACCTGTCATAAGAGATGAATAACTTTTATCCATAATCCAGGTACTGTTGTTCTTTTTATCTTTGAGGGCCACCTCTACAAGGTTGGATTTCTTAATCTTCATCCTTTCCATCTATGAGACATTGGATTGATTATATAGTACTGATGTCCTTTCAATTATCTCTTTTGCATACCCAGGTTCTTCATAGTCGAAATCTTCTTTGAGAGGGAAAAACCTATTTGAAAGAGTAACATTGTCTTGCTGATAAGACTTGAATTGCGTTGAACATCGGTATGAGGTTTCTATGTCCCTTATCTGCCTGCAATTAGCAGCCTTATGACCAAAGTTAGAACAATGATAATAATGTGCATAGAAATTTTTTATTCTATAAGAATTAGGATATGAATTTTTTCTCCTTTGTTGAACTTCTATATCTTCTCCATTCAGATAGCTTCTTGCTTCTTTGCAATAAGACAAGGTGTGGTGAAGATAGCCACAGAACTGACACTACATGAGAGGAAATGTTTTCTCACTTGAATTTCTCCTCATACCTTCTTCCTTGGGAGAATAGTTAGACTGTCTGTCATTTCTGAATGTTTGAGGATAATTTTATGTTCTCCTCTTAGTTTGGATTGAGGGTTCTATTTTCAGCACATTAGGAAACGTTTCAACATGTTCAACATTCATCTTATCTTTCTTTTGGATATTTTCACTTCCAGCAGTTGATGTCTCAGCCTCCATCCAATTCCACTCTTTCCCATGAAAGCGGTTCTTTGATCACTCAATATTTTTTCAACCCCATCTGAACCACACTTTTCCCTTGCAAGTAATTCTGCATCTGAGAATCTTCCAAACTATATTTTCTTCCTCGATTCTTTTAGAATTGATTCAGTCTCAAGTTTACTCCTTAGAGTAACGACTTCCTCCTCAAGACCCTCAGTAGTCTTAGATTTTTCATCTAGTCCGGAGGTGAGGTCATTGATGACCTTTTCCTGTTCTTCAATTCTCAGCTTTAGATCCACTAAATCATCATTAATTTAAATTATTTTAGACTGTACCTTCACAAATTCTTCCATTCGTTCAATTTCAGCTTCATTTTGATCAATGTATTCAGTTGATTCTTCTACAATGGATTTCAAATTATTGAAACTATTACATTTAATCATAAGCATACTAACCGCATCCTTAAGTTGCATCTCATGATCTACAAAAGTTATCATTTGTTTTTCTCCACCAGTATATTCTGACTTTTCAATAGTGGCCATCATGGAAGCATGGCTCCCAGTTTTGAATTCTGGTTCTTCTTCTTCACAGACTTCATTAACATCTTCTTCCTCTTCATAGAAAGAATTCTTCCTTTGCATTTTCATTCCTTGTTTGAAGTCTCCCTTTTTGAAGAACCTTCTATGATACTTCTCGAAGCTTTCATCTTCACTATCTTCATCACTAGTCTTTCTTAAGAACTGAGAGGCAATGTGCCCTAATTTTCCACAATGAGAACATACGAGAGGTTACTTCCCTTTGAATTTCCCTCTTCCCTTCTGGAACATCTTTGCAATGAGAGAAAGAATTTCTTTTTCTTAGTCATCTTCACCACTACTATCTATTGAGAGTTTTAGTATATCCATGGCCTTGAATACCATTTCTTTTCTCACACGAGTCGTAGCATTTTCTGGTTTGACTCTCATTTGATATGCTACCAAGCTTCTCAGTAGATCATCTAGAGAATGTTTAGAAAGATCACTTTCCTCAAGGGCTCACACCTTTGCTTTGTAAAGTGGTGGAAGTATTCTTAATATTTTCTTTACAATATCAATGTCTTTGATTTCTTCTCCTAGAACCCGAATTTCTCCAACCACTTCAGCAATTCGATTGAAGAATGAGTCTGCATTCTCATATGGATGCATCTTCAGATCAACAAACCGATTGTGCAGCACGTGCTGCTTCGCATACTTCACTTTTCTTTCTCCATCATATATATTCTCGAGTTTATCCCACAAGGATTTTTATGAGGTGCAATTCATCACATTTAGGTAGATCTGATCAGAAAGGGCTGAAGTGAGTGCATTTTGTTCTTTAGCATCTGCATCAAGAATTTTCCGGTCTCTTTCAGTCATATCCAAGCCTTTTGGATCAGTTACTTCTATTCCTTGCACAATAGAAAAGAGAACTTCCATTCCAATAGATCGTAGATGAGATCTCATTATGTTCATCTAGATCAAGAAATTACTTCCATCGAAGTGATGGACTCCCCTAACATTGATTGCATTCTCCATGATGATAAAGGACAGATTCAACACCAACAACCTTTACCCTCTGATACCACATGAAGGACCCTGGGACACCCTGAGATGGGAGGGGTGAATCAGGGTGACAACTTTTTCTTTTAATGTGTTGGATCGTGTTCCCACATTGGTAGGAACATGTTGAACCTGCATGATGAATATGATCAGAAAGCAAACATTCACGTGCACAAAGAAGACACATCACTTTTTACTAGGTTCACCACTAAGGGCTACGTCCAAGGAGCATACGCCGACATGTTGTCAGTCGTACCAAATTCCACTAATATTCACTAGATGTGGATTACAATGGTTCGGGAACAATAAATCTGTCCCACGCTCACTGCCCTTACAAAGGTTCAGGGATAGCTCACTGCTTCCCTTGGGTCACTCCTGTTGACTCCCCCTGGCTCACTGCCCTTAGGTGAAGTCCCACTCAGTTTATAGACGTGAAGGTCTTTTCATCATTGCATAAAAATGCATCCTCTATCATATGTTGATTCTCTGTTGAAGTCCAACAATTACCATAAGACAAATATCACTTTCACTAAGGGTACCATGTGATCTTCCATCTTTCCTACAACTTCAGAAGGACAGATGAACTTTAACAACCCTGGGGCGCTTATTCAAGCCCGGCGCCCAAGTTTCAATCCTGGAGCGCAAGTCACATGCGCGGTACAAATTCGGCGCGTAGGTGACAGAAAAACTACTTGCATGACACTGCCTCCTTCAACACCAAACTTACGCGACGTTGCGCCTTTAACTCCCCAACAGACTTGGTCGCGCATCCAACAATCGGCGTGCAACCTCTACTTGCAAGGCCCAACAACCACTTGCGCGATTCAACCACTTGCACGACAAGAGCTCGAAAAATATCTAAGTCTTGAACTTTGTTACAAATGAGGAGGGAGGGGGTCCTCTATTTATAGGCAAGATAGACCCCCTTTGCGATGGCGCGCAAGTCTTCCCTCGGCACACAGTTCATCCTCCCTAGCCTCTATCGCGCTACTCACTTGCGCGACCTACACAGATACTTGCGCGACCTTATTTCTATTACCATATTATGAAGTTATGATATTGAAAAACAATAGGCGCTCATGTTTCCAATCCTCATAGGCATCATCACCCAAGTCTCTTCACGGCGCACATGTCACTTGGGCGACCAACCCAAAACATGTGCGACCCTTATCCCTTTGCCATTTTCCGATGTTCTGATCTTGAAAAACATATGGCCTGAATGGTTCCTCTTAATCTATTACACGGCGTGCAAGTCTCTTTGCCAAAATCACTTTTCTCTATTTGTCGATTTTCAGGCCTCAGAATTTGGCAAACACTGGGAATCGACACCACCTTCAAAACTTTTGTCAGCTTGAACAGTATGATCTCTTTGTGGGTACACATTCTGAACTTCCACCACTGATTGAAAACAAACACAACCCATAATCCAAATTATGCATAGATGACCATGGTTCCAACAAAAAGGTTATATATTTAGTAATTGATGGATTTCAATTGACTATCCAGTCTATTAAAGTTAAGAGCTCGTTCATATATATGGTAAGGGGAACCCTTAAACATTACTCTCTTTCATTGAGTTTTACCTCTGTCACCCCATTTTTAGTATGTATATTTCATTCATGTATTTTAATATAATTTCTCCATAATTTTATTATATATTATATTTAATACATCTATCAATCTTGTTTTATGACAAATGCAATTATTTTTCCAAAATAACTATTATTTTAAAAAACTTATCATTTCATTCTTATGGGGTTGATTCTTCTTAACTCATAAATGATGATTATTATACGATGTATATTATTGAATATTTATTTTGGGAATCCAAATGTATATTCATTAATGTATTATTTGTGAAATGAATCCCAATTCTTACCATTATATATTTTATATTAATGATTAATATACACTAGTACTCACATGTGCTATTTCACGGTGCATTCGATTACTGGTTTTATTTTAATAAGAAATTAATATTTATAAAATTTGAGAAGAAAAGGTAATGTTGAATAAATTATAATTATAATTTAATTGTTTATGAAAATGGAATATGAATGCATTGAATATGAAATCACCATTCAAATAGTGGACAATGAAAATGGATAGAGTAAATGTATATGATTTTTTAAATTTTGAGGAAGAATATTTGAATTCATTTTCAATTTTGATCACAATAACCATAATGTGGGAACTATAATAAAAATTGAAATAAAAATAAAATATACGATAGTGTCTATAATAATAAAAATGAAAAATGTGAAAATAAATGAAACAATATTAAATTGAATGAGTGTTTTGTTCGGGAATAAAACTGATAGACAGTATTCATCTTGTATATGGAAAAATATGGAATGAGGGACATATAGATCAGTGAAAAAGATGAAAAAATAGATTAAATGGAATAAAATAAATATATGAAGGCACAGTCGACATCAACTTCATGTTATTTGACAACATGAAATTGAAAAACAATTGATAAAGAGAAATTGAATATGGTTGTTTCTTTACTAAATTTCAAAAGTCCAGAGTAGTATATCTAAATTTCGTACCAAATCATTGAATTTTCATGGCATGATAACTCAATTACACATTCACTTAAACAAAATTTGGATTTTTTCCAATTTGAATTTTTGGAAAATAAATCCATACATTAATGAACTTAAATTATATATATGTTCATACAGGTACTGCATAACAAAAAACATAATTTATATATACATGTCATCATGAATTAATGTAAAATCTGATTCAATACATAAATATTTTTATCATATATATGAATAAATATTCCTTTATGTACAAAAATTCACATAGCATAATATTTATTCACAAATAATATTTTTGTATACTATAAAAATATGTAAATTAAAGAATATTGAAACACTTGCATATTGCATACTCTAAAGTGAAGTCTTCTGCATAATGTAATTAATATAAAAGATTCAAGTCTTTCATAGATATAAATGAAATACCTAATATGTTTTCATGTAACTGAAAAAATATCTATACAACTATATATGTGGCTTACAAGAATTTATAAAAATACATTCCTAAAAGATACACAGTATTGGAGGAACAGTTTTATAATAATATGAAAATATTAAATTTATTATTTACATAATGTTTCTATGTCAAATAAGTCAAGGAATCCGTTGAGTCTTCTAAAAGCAGTAAAAATAATTACTGTTAGATGTTGCGAGGGGCCATGACGGAAGATTTTGTGTTGGACTTTGTAGTATCATCGACATCTCCATAGAATTTCAAAGAAGCCTTTCCTTTGATTCGCACATATCATTTAAAAACAAGACCTCAAGAAATAATGTTGTTCCTACAAAAACATATGCAACCCCTCCAGTTAGTCGCACAAAAGAAAAATGAACAAAAAATAAAAGACAATGAAGCCAAAAAACAACGACATGGGTTGTTTTTACAGCTTTTTTGAATAGAGACCAATCCTGATTAAGTGGTGGGGAAGCCTTATATCATTTCCCTAAATGGAGACATTCAAAAAGTTCTAATCATCATTTGAAAAGAGCATACAACCACTCAATATGCCCTGACAACATGAAATTTAATAAAAAAATAGATGAAGAATCATCAAATGGTGATGTTTCATAACTCAATTTCAAGACAGTTGTGTTCATGGATTTAGACCTCTTCAAAATATATTCAAAGAATGGGAAACTAGTGGGCTGTACAGGTTTCTGTTCCCTGATTGGAGTCATTCACCCATGCTATGTAGCTTCCAGATTGATATAAATTATATATGGCATGATTGATAATGTAAATGTTAGGATGTGATGGGTGAACCCCTAATTATATATTGAATGTGAATGATGTAATGTGACAAGTGCACCATGAATCATATATATCTCCAATTTATTGGTTAGTGTTATGTATCAGATGTGATAAAGTAATGTATGTGTGGTAGTTGGCCATTAAGACTTTATCTTCCTTTGTATGCATTGAAACTTTACAATCCTTTATCTAATGCTTTCTCTAATGATTATGATTGTATGCTTCTGTTATGATGTTTATTATTATGACCACAATATTTTATTTTGATTTATGTTCTTATGTACCCTTTTCCTGAGCATTTAGGTGACCCTTTTGTTATATTTATACCCTCTTGTGATTATATATACTAAGGTGAACACAAGGGACACTATAATTATAGAGAAGAAGGAATTAAATAAATGAATATATTTTATCTTGTAAATACAATGTATGATCCTAATATTCCCAAGACACTGAACCTTTGTATCTTGGATTTTTAATTCATTTATGTTTTTTCCTTTAAAATGATTTAAAAAGTTATGTATGAAAATTAAGGTCGCTATAACCAGGGATGATGGGTTTTAAACTGTTATAATGATAAATGGGAATCCAATGTCATTAAATGGATAACTTATAAATTTCATGTATTTCCTTAACATATTTATATTTGGCTTCAATATATGTTATAGATTCTATTTCATAACCAATTATTAGGCTTCAATCTATGTTATACATTCTGTTTCTCAACATAGAAACATAATGGAATTTTCTGTTCCCATAATAAGAATTTATAAAGAGCTTGTGAATTTACCGAAGCATGTCCCCCAGGAGTGTCAATTCTAGTGTGCATAAAGTCCCATTATCGTGCACCAGTTCCGAGTCTATTAAATCTCAACAAAGTGCTTTTTGTTTTTACCCCAATGTAATGAATTCTATAACCACACCATCTTTTAGTATCCATACATGTATGTATTTCCTTGAAAAACAACTTACACAATACTTACCAAAATTTTGGAATGTATTTTTATATTTAGTCTTATCCTTAAGTCATTCAAAAATATATTTATAATCATAAACACACAAATAAATAGAATTTTCATTTGAGACCAACTATGAAAACCCTACTCAATAATACACAGTAATTAATGATTTATATCATAATATTAAAAATAATAAATCCCATAAGATTGATTAGTCCAGTGTCTAGGAATTTGGTACATTACATAATAACATAAAATTGGATATAAATCATATTTACTGAAAAAATCAATAACATGATAATATAATTCCTTTTTACATAACACTAAATTGTATAACGTAGAGACATACATAAGAAAGGGGTGACTTATAAATTCCATTAATGGAATAAACATGTCCCGAAATGATGAAAATAATCCATCTTAGACCATATGCAAATAAACGGTTCATAAAATGAGTGATAATTAGAAATATGAAAAATGATGCATGATATACCATGATAATGAAAAATGAAACATGGGAAATATAGTAATGATTAAAAAATTGCGTCATAAACATAGTTCAAGGATGATTTCCAAGACATGTTAATAGAGAAAGTCCCAAAAATGAATTAGGTTCAATCCTTATCCCAACATGATTTCTCATGTGACTAAACATTAACCAATTCATTATAGTGCTATATATTTCCTGGTGCACCAATTACATTCATTTCCATGTCATGATTATGTGTGTCAAATAGTTCATAAAACATGGAATAATTTTTTATCACATTTTATTCAATGATAATAGAGTTTGTAATACACACATGTAAGTAAAAAATAAATATTTATATGTGCATAATGGTGAACACCATTGACAGGAAATCGGTATGGGTATACACTACACAATTGATTAGAGTAGAAAATCATGGTGGAATTTCAGTTGTATAACATCATCACTTAAACATTCAAAGAAATTATTTAACAAAAATATATTTGTTACAGTATTATTTATTTCCAAAATCCATTAATTCATTAATTTAATTTGATCACTTCCCTAAAAATAAATGTTTTTCTTTATTGTATTAAAATAGAAATCATTTATAAAGTATCAATAATTAGATAAAAATAAATTAATTATTCAATAAAAAAAATTCACATACTCATATTTGAAGGGTATTGATACATATCCATTTAATACATTTGAAAATGCCTGAAGTGTAAGGTGTATTGCGATGAGACTTTCATGGGGTGGTTCAGAGAACATTGTTTGGGTCATGATTTAATTTTATTAATATTATCAGGTAAAGAATTTTCCTCTTGATTATTTGATGGATCTCAGCTTGGCCTTAGTGAAGGGAAAATCCTATCGATGTTTTCTAACTCATAAGATTTTATAAATGGGATTTATAGGTTATGATCCTAGGGGTTGTGGTCATCACATCCTTTATCTGTTTCAATTGGATTTGTTAAACCCCAATATTTATAAAAAAATTTTGATCACTAATTAATTACTACTTTATCAATGTTAATGATTTTTCATGTATTTTAAATATGATTGAATAAAAAAAACCGAATAAGTGCATGTGTTTTTTTATAACCATGTACATAATAATACATATAATTAAATAAAAATGGGAATTTAATTTATAACACTTTGGGTCATGAAAATGTTCCCCCCTTAAGAAATTTAAACATTGAAATTTTATTTTCCCCATTAAAATAGATGATGGTAACTCTGTTTGATCACCTCCTCTAGTTCCCACATTGCATCTTCAAACATGTGGTTTCTCCACAAAAATTTGAGAAGGTGTATTGTCTTATTTCGTAGGACATATTATTTATGATCTATTAGCTTCACCGACTGCTCCTCGTAGGAATGTTTATTCTCTAATAGTACCTCCTATGGATTGAGTACATTTTAGGGGTATAGTATATACTTTCTCAAGTGGGATACATGGAATACATAATGTACATGTGATAGGATAGGTGGACGAGAAAGTCGGTAGGCCACCGCTCTGATGTGATCGAGGTTCTAGAATGGGTCAGTGTATGTTGGACTAAACTTTCTCTTATTCCCAAATCTCATCACTTCCATCCAACGTGATATGAATAGGAATTAAATATCCTAGACATAAAACACTATTTTTCATTGATGATTGTCAACATAACTCTTATTTTGACTCTGATCAGACCCGATGTTCCACTCAATGGTCTTAACATTTTCCACCATTTCCTTAAACAATTTAGGACCTAGCATTTTTCATTCCCCAACTTCATCATTACAAGTAGGTTTTTTACACCTCTTCCCATAAAGGTATTCATTGTGATCCATTTGGATGCCTAAGTCGAAACTCTTATTTTACGAGAACTATAATCTAGGAAGAGGTTGATCCCAAAATCCTTTTATGTCACTTGAGAATGATATTAACATGCCCTCAAGAGTTTGGATTGTCATCTCAGATTGGTTATCAGTCTGAGGGTGATAATTCATGATGAAGTTCATCTCAGTGTTTAGGCAATGTTAGATACTTTTCCAAAACCTGGAGGTGAATCTTGGATCCTGATCGGATACAATCGATAGTGGAACTTCATGCAACCTCACCACTTATGTGATGTATATCCATGAAAGTCGATCAAGTGATAATTCCTCTAGAATCGCAATGATGTGTGTCGTTTTGGTAAGATGATCCACCAAATCCTTGATATCGTTATTTCCCCTTAATTTCCTAGATGTTCTGATGAAAAAGTCCATGGTTGGGTTTTCTCATTTCAATATCGGTATGGTTAATGGTTTCATCATCCCATTATATTTTATACTTTCCACATTAACATGAAAACATACAATACATATTGATGTATATTCTATGATCTACTTCTACATATTGTCCCACAAAAATTGTTCTCAAAGATCTTGATACAACATTGTGGTTATAGGATGTATAAAGTAGGGTGATCTATTTGGATCATCTAACCAATCCTTGATTAAAACATGATTTTATGTAAAACATAGTCTTGATCCAAATATTAAAACACCTTCTATATTAATATTGAGCTCTGTGTATTTCCCTTTTCTTATAGCATCCATTTTTTTTTCTGAATTCTCACATAATCTCTTTGAGAATCCTTATTCTTTTTTAGAAGGGACAATTCAACAATCAATTGTGAAAGTATTCATGATATTCCATCATTTATGATTCACATGTATATAATTTTCAAATATATGAATATTAGATCACTCTCAATTATAACAAATTATAGAATTGTAGAATTCTTTCTATTTAGAGTATTCATCACTTTATTCACATTCCCAGGATGTTAGTGAATTGAGGATTCATAGTCCTTGATCCGTTCTCACAAACTTCATTGGTTCATATTTATCTATTTTTGTGTGAATACATACATGAGGATTTTGTGATCCGTATATATTTCACACTTCTTCCCAATGATATAATTATACCATATTTTCAAACTCTAGATCACTACAACCAACTATAGATCATGCTATGGGTAGTTCATGAAATTTCAACTTCCTTGAAACATTGTATATGAATTTTTCAATCATCATTTACACACAACCCAACCCCTTATTCAATGAATCACTAAATACCACAAAAACATCCCCACTTTTGGGTAGTCTAAGTATATGTGCAATGAAAGGCCTTACTTTCAACTCCATGAATCTATCTTCACATTAACATTCCATGGAAACATGAAATCCTTATGAGTCATCATGGTTAATGGTTTTGAAAATCATGAGAAATTAATTAAAAATTGATGATAATACCTTATAAATTCTAGGAAACTATAGATATTTACAATATATGTTGACCATGTTCAACCTTAAATTGCTTTTATTTTTGAAGGGTCCAAAGATATCCTATTTCATTTGATGATATCGCCTAATAATGAGACTTCATTCAACCAAAAATTACATTAACTATACTTATCATAAATGTTATCCTTTCATAAGTCCTTTAGAACAATTATTATATGCTCCCCTATTTTTTTAGTATATTATAATATCATATATAATGACGATAAAAACATTTTCAAGCTAATTTATAAATACTATATTTATATAATCCATGAATATTTTCTGAGCATTAGTGAGTCTAAATGGAATTAATATAAACATGTAGTTATAATGCCTTATATGAAATGTAGTCTTTGGGATATCCTCCTTCTTCATCCTAACGTGGAAATATTATGACCACATATCAACCTTGGAGATGTATTATGATCCATGTATCTAATCAAACAATTCATCAATCCATGTTAGAAGATACTTATTCTTTATCGAGATTGTTTTGAGCTCATGAAATTCATTGTAATGGTGCATTGTCCCATACTTCTTATTTATAAAGAGGAATTGTGCACCCATGGTGATGCACTTAGGAACATTCTCCATTTATCTAGATTCTCTTATATTTGGATATTCATATCCTAAAGTTCCACAACAAATATTCTATATGAATTGTTTGATAATGGGAATTCATGAGGTATATATTTGATTAAAAATTCAACTACCCGACTAGGAGGAAGACCGGGAAATTCCATAGGTAAAACATAGTTGTATTCCCTCATAATAGGTGTGTATTCAAGGATGATATTTTCCTTACACTCAATAATTTGATCTAGATAAACTTTGTCAAATGAAATAAATATCAATGTCTGACATGTTGGTGTTAAAGATGATTCTACCTCCTCCCTGAAATTGTATAAAAGAAAAGGAAGACTCACAATAGAAGTCATGATTTCCTTCACATGATAATTTATGTTGGATCTAAATAGGGAAAACCAATCCATTCCCATAATTGGATTAAATTCCTCCAATGGGACTATGAAATGTTCATTTGGAAGTTCATCCTGCAAATTTTGAGAGGGGAGCAGTTATATACTTGGGATGCAATAATTACCTCATTTTCTATTTTCACCAACAAGCCTATATTAATTATTTTTTCTATTTTTTGAATAGTTCTAATAAACATGAATGATATGAAGTAATGCGTATAACCATTATAAAAAAAATATGTTCAATGTTCATGAATAAATAACTAGTGTACCAATCACCACTTCATTTTCAAGATCCACCTCAGTAGTTGTTATGGAAAAAGATATTCCTTCTATAGAGGTTGTTGGTTGTCACCAAAACCCTTATATTAGTGCATTGGTTTTCAATGTGACTTGGTTTCTTGGAGTTAATGAAATGAAAAATGCATTGCGGGTTTACTAGATCATTTTTCTTGCATCTTATTAGTGGGTTTATCCTGTTGGAAATCACCATCTATGTTACCTTCATTCCTACAACAAAATAATTTCATCATCCCCATTAGTAAATTTTGTAGGTTATTATTTCTTCACTTTTCACAAGAGGGATGATGAAATTTCTTGGAAATTTTATTTTATAAATCAGACCTCCAGAACAAAATTAGTTGTCAACCATTCATTTAGGGGAAATGGAAAAGATGAATTATATCATGCAATTCTTGTAATGTTTGTCTCATACAAACCACTATATCTTTCATCATTTTTCTTGTGGGAAAGTAAATCCCATTCCATTTTAAGTTATTTAGTGTGGTGAAAATATTTATCATAACGGTTTTTCTAGAATTACTTCCACCCCATCACTTAGATAACTTTATTAGGCTTTATATTAGTTATAAATTTCCACCACTGATCAACATCTCCCTCAATAAGATAAAAACACATTAGAACATTCTCATAATCAAAAAATTTAAGTATAGAGAATATATTCTCAATGAATTCTATTCATTGTTGTGTGATTATGGGATCATATGATCTATTTAAATTTAGAGGCCTTTGTCGAATAATGACGACAATTGAATATTATTCTTTCTTTGGGAAATTTGGGCCCTCCTCTTAATCCACTGTTCAATTCAGTTTTGAGTTACATGAGAGAGTTTTGTCAAAAACTTTATCATTCCTTCTTCCATTTTGTTGGGAATATCATTGGGGTAGTCACCAAATTTCCCATAACATTGATCTTTTACCCAGTTCCACCATTTTTTCCATTTTATATAATAAAGATAAATTAAGGATGCTTACTTTTATACTATTTAACATATAATAAAAATTAATTACATTAAAGGGATAACATATAATTAACATTTATTTCGTTAACTTAATAATTTCAAGTATTTAATCTATGTTATACATGATCTATTGACTATCATATATCCCAATGTCCATTTTTCTCACATAATAATTTCTTTATAATGAGGTTATTAATTTACCAAACGATATTCCTTAAGAGTTTCAAACCAGTAGTATAGTACGACTTGTTATCGTATACAAGGTTACGCCAAGTCAGGCCCAATGCACCTTGTTATAGATTTTACCCCTAGGTACATATGTGTCAGAATCACATACACTTGTAGTATCCATAATGATATTTATTTTATTGATAAACCAAATAAACTATTCTTACTAAAATCTATGGATTTTTTATTATACTTATTCTTATCACTATATATTTCTCTAGGGTTCTGTAATCATTATCCAAAAAATAAATACACTTTTCCATTGATACCTACTATAAAATAATTTTTCGTTATTACCCATTAAAATAAAATTTATTACATAAAATTACACTTAATTAAACATGGATGATCAATAATTATAGTTTCTTTGGGAATTAGGTATATTTCATAACAATTTAAAATAGTAAAAACAACATCTTTATTGAAAACAACCTCAAAAAGCTTGCACATGAAGCAGCATGGGATAACCAGGGGAAATATATAAGAAAGGGTTGATCTTTAAGTCATAGTAAAGGAATAAAAATGTAATAAGGTAGTACATGTTATAAAATAGGCACATAAATGGGGAATAAAATAAACATGATTAACAAGGAATGATACAGAAAGATAATTATTATGGAAAATGTGGAAACATATTAAAATAAAGAATAAAAAACACAGGTCAAGGATAATTACCTTGATATCATGACAGAAAAAGTTCGATAAATTAAAATGGATCACTCCATGTACCAAAAATACACCTCATGAGACAAAAAATTTTCTAATGCATTGGATCTCTATATAATTTAGGGTACACCAATCGCTATAATTCCATTATCATGCTTAATTATTCCACAAAGAGCATACACCATGGGTTCATTCATCAACATATTTTAATCATTGGTTAAAGAGTGTGAAATAAATACTTTGAAATCCTAAGTAAACTAATTATTGTTGTATAAAGGTGAATACCCTTAATAAAAAATGGATATGGTATTCACTACACAATTAATTTTTCATGGAAAATAATGGTGAAATTTCGGCATCTTAACAGTGTTGCTTAAAAATTCATAAAAAGAGTTGATGGGAATGAAAGTCGTATCTCATTAATTATACAAAAAATTTATAGTAATGATTATATAGAATAAAATATCTCATCATAATGGAAATAAGATAAAATAATTAAGGTAAACATGATTCATGAATAAATAGGGGAATGTAAAATAAAACTTACATGAGTGTGTGTCTCCTTAAGCTTGGGAGGAGCCTCTGGAGAGTTTTTGATGACCTACGGGGGACTGTAGAGAGGGGGTTCTAGTGTAAGGGCATGATCTACAGATTTTTAGTGAGTATAAATGGGATCTTTGGTGGGTTTATATAGGAAATGAGTGGGGATTTCTTTATTATTTATCAGACCTAGGGTTTAGACTCTATATAATAAAATAAAAAAACAACAATTATTACCATAGTTTTCCACATAGTTTCTCCAAATTCGGTGTGGGATTCATTATTTTATAATTATATGGGTTGAACATAAGAAAATAATTCCCTTGCATTTGTGTAGGTGATTCATATTAATAAGGAAATGATTTTAAAACATTAAAATATATTAATGTTTTTGGAGGATTCATAATGGCCTAATAAAAACAATAAAATACACATAAAATATCATTATTCTAAGGGGGAAAATATATTTAGTAATCGATACCCTTTATAGTATTTACTAAATTAATTTTGGGACTTTTTAAAGTCATAATACACAAAGTATATTAATATGGTATTTATTTTTTACCATAAAATTCGTCTGTTGCAAAAAAATATGAAAAATTATCTATTGAATAATTTGGAAACTTTGATTCTAGAAAAAATATTCATTTTATTGAAATAATTTCTTAAATATGTGTATTTTCTCATTTGAAATAATATGTAATTTATTGATAAATGATGAGTTTTTTGACAATAACACCTTTCAAACCATTATAAAAACTATATTTGACATCATAAAAATTATATGATTAATTATATTTAATAAAAATTATTTAATAATAATATTTTATTCAAAAAAAATCAACAAAAATCCATTAATTTTTTGAAAATAAATTCCATAATTGGAAATGATCATTACCCAAAATACATTTTTTGTTTTGGTGTATTAAAATAAAAATCATTTAAAATGTAATTATAATATGATAAAAATATATTCATTATTCTATAAAAAATAATTTACATTCTCATATTTCTAGGATCATGATACATATCCCTATAATACACCAGAAAACACCGTAAGAGTAATGTTTTTGATGGTGAGGCCTTCATGGGGTGGTTCGACGAACATGGTTTGGGTTATGATCTCGATGAGATTAAACATCTCTAGTAAATTATTTTTCTCATTCCTAAGTCATTGGAAGCCATTTTGGGATTGATAAAGGGAAAATACTAGAGATACTATCTCCCTCGGAAGCTCTGAGAAATGGGCTTCATGGGGTATTATCTAACAATTTGGGGTTTTCAATTCCTTTATTTGTGATAATTGGAATGGGTAAACCCCTATATTTATGCAAATCATATCATCACTGTTTCAAAACTATATTATCAATGATAATGATGCTGAAAATTATTTTAAATCTCATATAATATAATAAAACCCAAAAAGTGAATTTGTTTTATATAAACATATTAAATAAAATGATTATTAATTAAATAAAAAGAGAAATTTCATTTATAATAGTTCATGTGTTTAGAAAAGTACACTTCAGGTTGGGTCAAGGGAACCCACATTATAACACTCTGACTTGCACTAGATTCAATTAGATAAACATGCATGTTTCGTCTCACAAGATAATATCATTATTCTACTGAGTTACATATTTAGTCCTTGGGTCTGCCATGTTTCTATTGCATGGCTACTATATTATCTACAACCATACATCATTGAGTATGATTCCATAAGAGATGATCTCCCCGGGTATATTTATTTTTTAAAATATGTGAAAATATGACATATTTTATTTTACTAGTGGTAGGATTATAATAATTAATTATTATGGTATGTATTAAATTACAAAGGGAAATTCCCCTACAACTACAACATGTTGTTGTGTATTTTTTACTACTTCTTCTACATTATAAACTGCAATACACTCAGTATTGTTATATTTGGAAACCACAGTCTTGAATGAGAACCTGTTACCTATTTCCATTGAATGAATGTGATATTATATCATATTTATATTAAATAAGACTAGTTTTTATCCACTTAAAACTAGTTTCCCTTCCTCTACAAGTACAATGAACACTTCTATTTTACTCTATTGTATATAGTTGGACATTTCTGACTTCTTCCGATGCAGTTCTCTTAAATTACAATTAATGTTTTGTACCATAATTTATATGTTTCCAACATCACATTTAGTAAATATAATGTAATATGTGAGTGACCCACCACATAAGTGTAAAAAATTATACTCACCACATTAATCACCTCATTTTTATCATACATTTCATCTTGGAGATATTTATTCCATGTTCGATTCTTAAAAAAAATCTCACAAAAATTTACAAAATTTATTTTCAAAAAAAATTTAAGTACATTTTCTTTTTAAGTGGTCTAAGAAAACCATTTGATCTAAAGTATTAGATAACATTCTCTAGAATATAGGTTTCTACATTTAGAAAATATATGTAGAAGAACTTTCATTTTGGTCTTCACAAATTGTATTACCAATATCCGTCTTCCATATCATATCAAACATATTTTTTAATGGAAGAAAACTCACCTTCAAATAACATTTTATATACACCAGGTCAAAATTCTTTCTAAACTAATATTCTATATCCAGTTTTCATACATTGATCAAAAACTATATTTTAGTAACTTCCACCCAATATTTCCACTCTATGGTGTCACTAAGTATTTTTAGTTGTAACAAATATACACCATTCAAGTGAAGGTTATCTTGACATCCAATTCACAACATAATGATCCTGGAATATAGCTATTACATGTAGATATATAATTGATTTACACATGATTAATTGATATAACCAATTGAGCCTGATTGATACCTCTCTTGTATCATTCATGTATAGTCCCTCCTGAATACCCACCAATAACATTTCATTAATTTAGGAATCATCCAAAATAATAACATTATTTTTGTATGTGATGTCTGTGTCCGGAATTTATATATATTTTGAATCATAGTTAATTTATTCACAATTCTCCTTTTTATAATCCACTATTCTCAAGGAATAATGTATCACATGCCATTGAGAATATAAAATGACCACTATGGTTACATTCTTCTTATGCTATATGTGTCTCTTGAACTTTACTTTTCCAAAAGATCTTGTTGAACTTATTCCAACTATAACCACCTGTAAATCCAAACAATTGACTAAACACATGTCAATCCTTCTCCCCCTTTCTCAAATAAATATGTACATAATTTTATAGATATGTATTCAAGAACATGGCTATAAATTTCTTATCATATTAATTTATTTAATATCCATAAAAACATTTTGGAAAATTACTTTGGATATATGTTTAGATTTTCATGATGCATGTTTGTTTATATAATTAATATAAACATTACATACCAACACATATTATTATGAAATAGTGGGTTTATTTTATTCAATTACTCATTTGATATCCTTCTGTGCTGATAGGTGGCACACGATTATGGGATAATACTACTATGTGTGAAGCTTGATTCCAAAAATAATGGATGTTTCTACTATTTATATGACTCTCAACATTATGTCTTATTTTAAATACATCACAACACTAATGTGTATATGAAAATGTATGTATAGGAATTACTCCACCCTAAATTATATTAATCATTTTTTAATGTAATATTCATCATAAATCCAGCTTACAAACATCATATCTTTGATTTGTATCAGGAAATGTGGGATTAGAAATAAATGAACCCAAAATTTTAATGATAAATTAATTCTAGGTTATGATATTATTTGAAATGAATACCCAAATAAACTCATATTTCTTGAATATTCATATTTCACACCTAATATTTACATTCTATAAAACAAATTGAGAAATGGTATGATGTATATTTACCACTAGATTAACCAAGAAATTGTTCAAACACTTTAGAAAAAAAAATTAATTCTTTGTGGAATACCATTATTTATAAAGGATTCATTCAATTAAAATATATAGGAAGATATATCAATAATACCCAATGACATTGTCTACCAATTGTATAAATACCATACTAGGTATATCTATGAAAACAACTATTTGTTTTACTTGAGAAAAAAAATTTATTTCCATAAATGGGTATTATAGTGTTAACTTTTAAATTCATCTTGTATTTACAGTTATTAATAAAATTACATGAATATTGGTTTTTTATGAAATACCATAAATGAGATTAATTCATAAATATTTTAAGTAAATGTTAAAATACAATTATGGTTTTACAAGAACCACTCACATGGAAACCAAACATTGTGTTTATCACCACTAATATAGTTATCATCTTGTCTCAACATCCTAGAGAACACAAATTGACTCCTTTAAATGTTTTATGACATCATTTGTTCACGTATTTATAAAACAATATCTATGGAAATATTGAATTTATTTCTCAAAGAGTATAAATGTAATATTACAATTTATAATGAATATACCAATAGTAAAATAGTAGGCTTTCTTCTTTTTCACTTTATTATATATTATCTTCTAGTTACCCATCATTAAAAATTCAAATAAAAAAACCTCATGTCAATGCTCTCTATGTTTTTATTTGGTGTAATAGAAAGACATTGGGAAGGTTACTTTGGATGTGTACTTGTAATTTGCATTTTTTCCTTGTATATATTTTTGCTCACCATAGGAATTATTGATTTAGTATTATTTAAATTCCCATATTATTGCAGAACCTAACCCAAAAAACCCTGAATTGGATTCTCCAAAAAAATCATTTGATGACTATTAACAAAACTAGAGAAAGCATTTCATTAGAATGAGACAATGTGATGAACTAAATATTCTTTAATTAATGTGAATCCAAATTATTCTAGTTATTAAATGTAGTTTGTCATCATATGTACATTATGACTCACTTAATTTCTATATCACAATCTATATGCGATCTAATTGATCATTATCACCTTTATTTCTAGTTTCACTTTCTCCACCCAAAATTTTCATATGCGAGACAACATGGTATAACCATTTATTTCATCATGTTTCATATGTAACTAATCATAAATAGATGTTCAAATTATTATATAAACACCAAATTCATCATTCATGACTCTCCTATAAGCTTAATTCTCATCTTCCCTTGAATCCTTAGGAGGAGGATCATGATCTGAGGATTTCTGTACATATAATTTCTTCTAATGTTGTAGTACTATACAAAAGTGCTTGTACAACTCTTCGAAGTTTATGTCAGTGAGGAAATGTTAATTTTCAAATATGGATCATTGTGTATCTATGTTATTGAAATCATTTCATCTACAAAAATACTTGAGGAGATTAGAAAATTTATCTTGATTACAAATTAGACATTACCAATTAAATACATCATTAGATATATCCTAGTATTTTATGGAAACCTATATGTGCTTAATAATAGATTCATAATGTCTAGTCACATGAGTATTATAATAGAAGGTATCATTAAAACTACTTCTCATAGTCATAGATATGTCTTCTCTACAACATAGATAATTTCAAGGAATACATTTGACTCGACAACCACACTAACTCTCAGGTCATTGAACTATTGATTGATGTTTCATCGTATAAAATCATAACATAGATTTAATCAAAAATTTCATTCTATTGATTCTATTATATGGGTTTGTATACTTAATTGCTTAATTATTTAGTAATTTTCACAGATTTGTCATAAAATAACTCCCCACTAATAGGAGAAACCCCCTGAAAAGACCGACGAGAACCTTATACAAGCGGTTTTGTTCAAAATTTAAAAAGGTAGCCCTTATGGATTAATATTTCAGTAAGTCTTTTTAAATATTTATCGATCAATGAACTCATTTAATATTTTATATTCTCAAAATAAGTGACTGCAATCACATCTTGACAATGTATTATATAGATAAAACTCAAATTTGTTTAAATTGATTTAATATTTTCATTTTTTTATTTTCTGTGATTGAACTCTCTTGAATACTCACAAAAAAATAATAAACACTTCGTAAATTAAATAAAAGAAATTACACACCGTGGGATTTTATTGATAATATATATGTTCTGTGTAAATGGATCTACAATGATCATATGGGTAAATAGCTGAGTCATTTTAGACTCATGTCATATTGCCTACCACAAATAATTTATTTACATATAGTCAAGAATATTGTCTCATGTATGCTTGTTCAATGTCTTCATATATTGTAAATAATCACAAGCATGAGATGGTTCTTATGAATGTGTAATACACATTCGACCCAGCTCTCACAGAAATGAATACCCTTATAAATATAATTATAAAGTCAGACGACGCATACATTATTAATTTATTTAAATATTTACTTATAATATCAAACAAATATAATGATTATTTAATAAATAAAACTCACACATACATTGGGTTGCGACCACTCAATATCTATCAAAACACAAATGAAAGGAATAATATAAATTATATTTGAGGTAAATTTATGTGAGGTAAATAAAATGAATTAAAAAAAATTAATTCTAATTTTAATTTATGTAATATATGTCACCGAGTCATGAAATATATATAATTCTATTCCAAAAAATTCATGAAATATTTTTGAAATTTTGAATTTTTTCTTAGACCATCAGGTTGCATAGAAACCTCTTAAATCTGGTTCTAGTATTTTCCAAGCCAAGATGGTGCTGGGTGATACCCAATCCGGCCGAATTTTATTTGTCCATATTCACTACATATATGCCTAGAAGGAGTCCGAGCATTAAGAGGCTAGACATGGTGGGTCTTAAAGGTTGGAGGGTGAGCGGTAGAAGTCCATCAGTGGGGGATGGTTCTAGGAGGTATGGTTGGAAGTAGAGGCACATGGTAGATGGGAGAACGAATTTAAAATGGAAGTGGGAGGCCTAGCGGTAGGGGCGACGACCCTACCCCCCAAAGCTAAATATTAATTTTTAATATTTTTTGTGTTCGTTTCATCCCATTAACCCATTTTTTCCTCATTTAGCTGGTAGAGCGACTAATTACACTATAGGTCCCCCTATTTCTAATTTTTTTTCTACTGAAAACATTCCAATGGATATCACCACAAACGACTTCATTAAGGTATAACATTATAGTATATATAACATCTTTATATAAATATATATTTATATATACACTTTATCTTGGTAATCTGATATCGGATTGAATTTTCATATATGTTGATGACACCATAACAACACCCTAATTGATAATTTAATGTTAAAATTAATGTTTTATTCTAAAAAATTCTAATGATCTTTTTGAAAGCAATTTTTTTTACAAGGGTACACTCCAAAAAAATATTGGCCCAATAATTTAAAATTTTCATTTCGGATCGTCAAAACTATGTCATGTCCAATTATATATAGCCGAATATGATGAATGAGTACATTTCATGAAGAAACAAATAAAACTAATGTGAAAATTACCTCATTTGATTTGAAGGAATGTTAGAAAATCACTCATCACTGATGAAATTTTTGGAATTGAACCAAAGTCTTATCTATCTAGATTGTACAAACACATTTTGATTGTCTTCCAGACTACCAATCATCAAAATCCAAGCAGTAGATATGAGATTTGATGAATACATTAATTCCCCAAATATCACCACTAGGTCAACAAGATAATCCATGAAGGAGAACACGAAATAGTTTCTATGTTTAACAACTTCAATATATAGGATACTATAGAGAATGGTGATAGGCTCTCAAATTCATAAAATTAATAGTACCTCAAATGAGAGTGTCCTAAAAAATTATATACAGATGTGAAAAACACTCAAAATGCCTCCCCATCCCCCATAGATACATTAAATAAAAAATAAGCTATAAATGGATTTTTATGATCAACTAATAGTGTCATAAAAATCATTTAAATTTTTATCACTTTTAATACAATGAAATATATTATGCGATAAAAGTCAATCATTAACATGAATCATCATTACCACAAATATTAACTAAAACAATAATATTAAAATAATATTCATTCATTAAATGTTTTCCCATGTATTTGAATAATATCCCATGAATAAATTAGGTAAATAAATTAAATAACTATTACTATAAACTCGTATAGGATGAATTTATTTATATCATTGTGATTATTCAATCTCATTCATCTCTCAGACCACAGGTGGGGACAACAATGTCATATACTTCTATTCATTTTAATATTCCAGGAATTTAATAATGCATAGTGTGTGACCCTATAAAACATTATCTACATAGTATTGACTACTATTTATAGGCCAATAATAGAGTCTACAATCACCTAAAGACCCTTAAAGAGATAAATAAAAGTGTTAGAAATGACAACCTCTTACGAACATATGATGTGTAATATAATCACACTGTCTCATGAAATATCATAAATTAGGTTGCACACTTCATTACATCATCCTTTATCAATTTAGTATTTGTTGACATTACTGGATAAACATACCATCTTCTACCATGAAATTGGATTTAGTGAAATCATCCTGATTAACTAGTCATGAGATACAACATCCTTTCATAATAGTCAAATTTTATCTTGATTATTCAATCATTGTCGTTGCACCAATTCCACACCCATCCCATGCTATCTCACATGAATATAAATTCCCTATAATTAATCTTGAATTAAAGTATTTAATCAAATGGTACACAATTATAATAACCTCATGTCCTAATACTAACAAACATGTTCTCACAAAGAAGCATCCAATGCTACAAGAAACATGTGGTGTTCCTATTAGTGGGCCAATTATAATTATATCATCTATTGATGATCACCATGTGAGAACATTATGAGAAGATGTTTCAAAGGTTATGATCCTAAAACACCTGATAGTTCCTCATCATCTATGTCATGTTAGTATGTTGTTTAGACCATATGTCATATGTTTAGGATTAATGTCATAGGATCACAAGTATCTCATTAAAGTATGGAAACAAATATAACCATTTGATAAGAAAAATAAACTATTGAAATTACTATTTAAACAGTATACCCAAAAATTCTAACACAATTATAGTAATTGTGCATCAACCATGACTCGCTTTATACATAATATGGTAATTGAATGTATTGATCATGTTGTGTCAAGGGAGACAAATTTTACAACAACAACACTTAATCTAGATCCCAATTTCTAAAGATAATGGTTACTTATCACATGATAAGATATTATCTTGTTTTGAGTTATTTATTTATTCATTGGCCCTACAACATCAGTACCGTATGGATATTATACTATCTATCACTTCACCTCCATGAGTAAGACACCAAAAGAGCTGATATCCTTGATTATAACCCATTTTCCACTATTGAAAAACATAACATAATGTTTAGTACCATTAGTAGTACTATTATAATTTATATTATTATAATAGTTTATTTACATAGTGTGATTCCAAGAACTATGAAAATTAATTTCATAATTATCACTTTTTATTCCACTTCATCTGAGGCCGCAATGCACTCTTTATTTTTAGATATAGCTACAACTTACTAGATTGAGTTTATCATGCTTGTTACCTATGCATGACTATTTTATTAGGTCATATTGATGTAAAGGAAGACTGTTGTGTTCCCAATTAAGTATAAATTCCATTCCACTCCGTGTACTAGGAACATATCACTTGTACTATCTCAAGTACAATTGGATAGTATTGACAGCTTCTAATGATATTCTCCAAGATTATATTTTTATCTTCCTATAATAGAGTATATGTTTCTAGCATCACATCATGTACCTGCCACAAAATATTTGATTTATCCATAGTATAAGGATATGGAATTTTACACCCCACATTAACCTCATCATATTTCTCATATATTTTTCACTAAGATATTTATTCCTTGTGGCTTTGGTAGAAAATCTATTTCTAATTATTAAAACATCTATTTTTCAATTTCATTCAAGTATACATACTTTTTACCTCGTATGATAAATTCCATTGATATAATTTTATAGATCCTATTCCATATACATAGCTTAACATTTTATGTATATATCTAGGAATTTACATTCATTTTGGTCTCAAGTTAATATAAGAACAATATATTTTTTCAATATTATATCTAACATATTTTGCATTTGAAAATAGTCATCCTCTCAATAACCTCTTATAGGAAGATGGAAAAAATCATTCTAAATGAAAATTATATGATCATGAATATTCCTTCAATAAAAAACTATATTTTACTAACATAAATTATATACTTGAATTATATGGTGTGTCAAAATCATTATATTCGTAGCAAATATACACTTTCCAAAAAATTTGGGATTCAACATAAAATTCCCAATATGACTATCAGAGTATACAGCTATGAAATGTAGAATTTTGGAAGATTTAGGAATGCTGAGTTGGTATAACCAATTAATCTTTACTAGTACCTCTCTTATACAAACCATGTATAGTCTCCCATGATTATAGACAAATATCTTTTCATTAATTGAAGAAAATACCAAAAATCTATCTTGATTTTGGTACAGGGAAGCCATTTCCTATAATCATATGATCATTAGAATCATAGATGATATTAATTTACTTATTCCTTGTAGGATCCATTATTCTTAATGAATAATGTGTCACCTGTAATGGTGAATATAAATTCAACTCTATGTTTTCCTTCTTCATATATAGTATGTGTCTCTTGAACATTTATTTCCCACATGTTCTTGTGGAACTTATCTTTATAACAACAAATTATGAATCACCTAAATTTAGGAAACCCAAGTCATTATTACTACCACTAAAATAAATTGGTATTTGAAACCTTATATAGTAATTTATTCTATAATTTAATTATAACATTCTTATCACAGAGATTTATGTGATATCCTTAAAAACAGTTAGGAAAATTAATCTATATAAACATTGTGTTTTTATTAATGTTTGATTGTTTATATCACAAACAAACACATTTCATATAAACACATGTTATTATAAAATGGTGAATTTATTTAAAAATATTACTCATATGATATCATAGAATCAATATAATTGGCATATGATTATGAGGTAATGTAATTATTTGTGATCCATGGATTGGAAAATAATGGATGTTTTTTAATGAATTTGAGTCTCACCATTGATGCACTTTTTGCATATATCATGAGTATGTTGTTTACAATGAAATTTGTATTTATGAATTACTCCATGCTAAATTTTATTAATTATTATTTTCATATAAGAAAAATTATCATTCATACTTACTAACAAAATATCTGGGATGTGTATATGGAAATGTGAGTTTAATAATAAATCCACTCTAAATTTTCATAATCAATGAATGTCTGGCCAATATATTCTTTGACACAGTGGAATAAATCAACTCATATATTCTATAAATTCATATTTTTGAACATCACTTTTACATTCCATAAAAATTTTAACGGAATCTTGTGATGTTTTTTGACAACTAGATTAACCTTGGAATAATTCACTCTCTTTAGATAAATTAATTCTGAACGAGTTGTGGTAAACCTAAATTTATAAAGGATTATTTATCAAAAAAGAGATATGTAACTATGTTGATAATACCTAAAGTCTTTATCCCCAAATAATATCAATAAAAAACTGGGTATATATTTGACAGCTAATAATTGATTTATTAGACAAAGAATTATTTATTCCGAATTTTATATTAATGTCATAAATTTTATACTAATCCTGTGTTGCCAATAAATTATGTATTTCTTAGATATTGGCTGAGTATAGAATAAAATTCCACTCCTTCATCCCATTTTTATTTTATTATATTTATTTCATAGATGTTATTTTTTCCTTGTCCCTCCGTTAGAGTTCCAGGTGTATTTGGATATGAATTTGGATATTTTGGAGGAATAATGGGTGGGGCATGGTTGGTGTATGGTTAGGGGAATCCATAAACAATCTTGGGACAATGATTTGGCCCATATAGTGGCTCTAAACATGCCACAAAAACAAAAGCATGGCCATCCACCAACACCCATATAGCCTATATGGCATCCACATGGTAGGAAATATGTCCCAACATGGGTGGCGCATGGTTTTGAAGACCATGCAGCCACACCATGATTCTTTCCCAGACATAAAGAAAATAAAAAAAAATAAAAAAATAAAAAAATAAAAAAATACAAAATAATATAAAATAAAAAAATTAAAAATATAATGGATTAAACCCCAAATGTGGGGGTTCTTCCTCCCACTTATGCACAACCTACCCACACCCAGTCATGCTCGACACCTATCATGTGGGGTTCCAAGATGTGAAACATACCCCTACCCTCCTTGTGTTCTTGGTCCTTTTCCTACTAATTCATGTTGTTATAACCTTTGGTATGTTTCTCCTCTCAACCTCCTCCATAATTTCACCTTATGTCTTGGTTTATTTCCCTTCACGTGTGTTGCTCATATATTTTCTATACCCTAGGATTTGGGTGGTGTTTTTGTTTTTTGTTTTTTTCTTAAGACTTGTGAGACCCAATTTGAAGCCTCTTCACCTGGAATTCCCCAAAGGTGAAAACTTATAAAACCTTGATGGAAAATTACACACACACGCATATATATATATATTCAACTATGGAAATATATATGAGGGCCCCTTGTACATATTAACATATGGTAATGTGAATATGTACATTGTGTCTTGGTGCGAATATATATATATATATATATATATTAAGTTGAATATATGTGTAATCTTAAAGGGGGATTCCAGCGGTCGTTATTAAAGGCATCATGTTTTGAGGATGGTGTTTCCATTAGTTTCCTTTCTATCAAATTACATATACGGCATATGTTTTCTTAAATTGATTTCAAATGTGTTATTATTTCTTGTGGACTTTATAAATGATTGTGTTGGGTTTTTATGGTGGGATTTCTCTTTAAAACAGGTGTTTCAACAGATATTTACAGATAATAAATATGTATAAAATTTATATGTATGAAATGTGAATAATAAAATGATATGTGGACTTTAAAAAGAATTTAGGTATTTTAAAAGGGTTATGGAAATTTTTGAACTTTGGAAATTTAAGTGACCTATGTAATTTTTCAGTGTATGAGTGTTTGGACACTCTATAATGGTTGTGATTATGTGATAACTCTTGCAATAAGATGTTATTTTCAATGTGCTTCTTTGATTAGAAACAGAAAAATTCATAGATTACTCATATAAATGCATGTGAAGATGGGCATATCCATATGTGCACATAGTGTATATATTAATAGGAATAGTCATATAAATTCTAGTTCCATGATGATTTTTTCCATGATAGATATGGTTTTCAAAACAACCACTTCCCATTTTCATTCCCTCCCCCATTTCCCCTTGATATGGGTTTTTCTAAAAATTGACCATGCTTTCCAAGTAGCCTCTTCGTTTCCTAATGATTTCAAATATCGTTTTCAACTGATCATTCTAAAAATTGGCCTGTTTAATACCATATAATCATGATTGGATAATTATTATTCTTATATGACCATTTGAAACCGTGGAAGATATATTTGGTTAATCACATTTGGTTTTTGGAAATGATTATGGATCTTGAATGTTACCACACAGTTTGAACATTGAGATGTTTTGAAAAATGATTTTGATCTCATTCGATGTAAAATACCTGTTGGAACTTGTGAAATGTTTTCTCAGTGACACAAACCCTTATGGTTGAACACCTATGTATAGATTATAAACATTGATAGTGTTGGGTTTTGGTAAAGGAATACACATTGACATTTTTGGGTTAGTTCCCATTCCAAGAATGAGAGGAACTCCTCAAATCCTTTTGGAATACTAACATAAGATTCATGAAAATCACATAGAGTGCAGAGTGAGAAATTATTTATAGAACACATTAGAAATATTAGAATACCAAGGTAAATGAATTTATATACTTTTTTGTTCCACTAGTAATGAATGTTACAACACCTAGGTTGGTTACTGACAATGGACTGCATTGACAGCCAGATAGATGGATCTGAAACTGATAACGTAGAGGGAAACCTCTAGAGATGTTTGGGAAATGCCCCTAAAAAATTATTTTATTCTCCTATATAAATACAAGAGTTCTTTTGGTTAATGTATTTTTTCAATGCTCCTAAATTCTAATTTAAGAAGATTGAATTCGATAGTGTGTGTGACATAAAACACCATGTGTTTAAGGGAATATTATATCCTGAGACTTTTCCAAATAATTACAATATTTAATAAATATAATCTATGATAATTCTTAAAATTCATGATGTAATGAGTCATCTTCTGTCGTACACAACAAAATGTTTCTTCCATTGATTGCGTTACATGAAAGAATATGTTTTATCGAACAACAATATATTATTAAATTGTTATTATTTAATATAATAATATAAAACCTATCTATTAAATTAGAAGTTATAAATTGTATTATATAACTTATGAAAATATATGTATTACACAAATATAAAAGGAAATAATTGTATACAAATAAATAATAAATTTTTCAACAAACCAAATAAATTTAAAGGGAATGTTTCTATAGATACCTATTTTTATGATCACAATGATGTTTTATCATAATAAATTAAATTAATTACAATTAGTGAGTGAAATTAATGTATTATATATAAATATATCAATAAAATACTTTTTATATTAATCCAATATATTTTATAAGCATAAAATAAGTCGAAACCAAATATTTTACATCAAACATAATATTTTTATAAAGTCACTTTTTCCACCATTTAATGAGGATCCTATTTTAAATCCATCTTTTTGGAACTTTTATAAATTATATGTCAAAATAAAAATTATTCTTAATGATAAATATCATAATTATGTTTGGGTGATTTTTTGGTACATTTCTACGAAGTCTCATTTTTTGATTAATAATGAAAAAAATTGAATTTTAATTCAAAACTGATTTTTCATCTAATTTATTCATAATGATAAAATAATTTTTTAATTTTTTTTAATGTAAACTTTTTGCAATTATAAATATATTAATATAATTTAGGCTATTTTAATTATTCTCAATTTTAAATTAGATATATGAACTTATAAATATTTTGGATATTTTTACATTAAAAAACCACATTTTCATATAGCCTATGAGGTTAATATTAAATTAATTTCTACCAATTATGTTATTAGAATAAGTATAAATGGATTCTATAATATTAATAAAAATAATTTATAATTTATAATAATTTCAAATTAGTGTTTGACCAAAAATTTAATAGAATGCTATTAAAATTAATTACTACGATTAAAAGAAAAAATAACTTCACAATGGACCAAACCTTAATATTAAGTCCCAAAATGACCTAGAATCTTATACAAAATCCATTTTATATTCTTATTTAAACCCTATATTCCATTGGATCGATATTTTTCTATTATTGGAGCCAATTTACATGAAAAAATGTCGGTGGAATTCCCTTTTTAATGATTTACATGAACGACACTCTTCCTCTATTATAAAAAGGAAATCACCCCTCCAACTTCCTAACACATCTCATTACTCTTTGGATTGACTGAAATATAAATAATTATCTCCAAAAATTCCTAACATCATCCTAGAATACAACCTTTGGTAATAATTCCATACAAGGAATCCATTTGAAGTAAACCAAAAAGAGTTACCTAAAGAAGAGGTAACGTGCTTCCTCAAGCTCATTAATTTTATTTTCATTATCCAACCATTATATTATACTTATTCCATGATTATATAATTAAACCATTATCATAAATATAGTGATCCTTTTTTAGTTCTTTTAACTACATCTACACACACTTCAATCAAATGGGTATTAAATATACTATTCATGTATGACTAAATGCCACCTCACAAAATGATGGCATTTGTTTTTCCTTTACAACCTCCCTTTGTTTGGAATTAGGCTGAAATTTTTTCTTATAGACTATATATTTTATATTTCTATTTTTGTCAGACTTATGTTTTTTTCATATTAGGTATACCATCATGCTTTAATTTTTTTTAAATACGAAATCATCATTTGTGGAAGTGTGGATTAATGCATCCTCAATGCATTGTGAATCCTTCACATTATAAATGGAATTTATAAAGGACAGTTTTAGTAAATCTATGTGAAAATTATTATGTCAAAATGAAATTATATTTATAATATACATTTTTATATATATCATTTACCTTTCTATGTTTTAAATATGATATGGAAATATATGTAGTGTATATACATACACACGAACAACTTTCTCCAAGAATGCGGAATTTCATTTCTAATTCCAAATAATATGTATTTTTATTAATAAATGTATAATTAATATATATAATAATTGATTCATGGTTTACCTCCTAGAGATGATGAAATCACAATCAAAGTAAGAAGAAGAAAAATTTCAAGTCAAAACATTCCAAAAAATGATATTACCAATCGAAATGATGAAAATAAGAATGAAAGGTTGTGAAGAAAAGGATAATAAGATAAAATTATAAGATAATATATTATATTATAAATATTATTATGTTTCCGGTATAAGTATGTTGAATTCATAAAACCATTATAAAATAAGATAATGGTTGTTCACCCGAAATGAATCAGAAGTTAAGAGATTTTTGTATCATTGTTCTTTCCATGAGGCATATGATATTAACACCTTTTACATATTTTTTGTTGTGTACATACTTAACATTTTGATACAATATATCATAAATTATTTTTATCTTCATGGTATTTGGATTTTTTAATTTATGTTTATTAATTTTTATTTTTCCAATTAAAATATTTCCACAATGGTAAGGGACTTCATCTGAATTTCCATTATTCGAAGAAATCATTATTTTTGTGCACCTAATTTCTTATTTATGGTTTAAATACTTCCACATTGACATGTAATATTATGATTCACTAATTATATATGATATTTTGAGTTTGAATTTTAATTATTTCATCTACGTGGATTTTAATTACGTATTACCAAGGGTAAAATAATTTCAGAACCCAATGTATTTATTTGGATTGTATTACATACTCATTATAGTTAATATTATATGATTATGTGGGTAATAATATTTTACTATCTATTGATTTATTTCGATTTGATTTATTTCCAATTGTTTTATTTATATTTAAATTGGAAATACATAATATATATATTTATTGATTCTCACTACAATGTTATTGTTTTCTCAAGGGTTTATATCATAATATAATTTTGCTTTTTATTTTGTACACATGAATTCCCATAAGTGGAAATTATTTGGTCATTTCTTAATAAATCCTGTAATTTTATTATCCACTAGTTTTTCATGAAATTTTATAAGTAATGTTTCCATTTTTTCACTCTTTTGTAGTAAAACAAGTTTCAATTTTTTTTATCAAAAATCCAACCTATTTACCATCTTTAGTCAAACATGTTTTCATCTAAAAATCCTATTTTCTAAAAATGCTCTCAAAAATGAATTATTAAAAAAATCCCTTTTTTATTTTTCAAATGTTTTCAAATGAATATTAAATTATCTTTATGAACAATGCAATTTTATATTTTTTACAATTAAAAATGAATGTTGTTTTTACCTTTTATTCTATGTATAGATTTACACAACATAATAAATTAAAATCATACTTTTCAAATTCAAAATGATGATTTTTAAAGAAAATTAATTGTCATTTTCAAATAAATGTTTTTTCAAAAGTTTTTTCAAAATGGAATGGATATTTCCTCATGTATTTTTTCAAAAGTGTTCTTTTCATCAATGATGAATACAATTTTTTTACTCCACCTAGGATTTGTTGCATTTATAACATCCTTATTATTCCTATAAATGGTTTTGGATTTATTTGGAAAAGGATACAATTTAAATTCACTTCATTGATTCATTATTTAATACCCTTGAAATATGAAATTTTTAATAATCATTATACATTGAATTTATCTTAATTATCCAAATCATTTATCATAGATATTAATATTTCCTAAACCATATATCTTTATACATACATTCTTTACTTTTTTAGTAAGTTAATTGTCTAGGGAAATTTTTTTAATTTCATATTACTTATTCAATAAATAAATTTTATAAAAAATATTTTTTATTAATGAAATAAATTTCTCAATATGAGGAATACTTTGGGCATGCTGTGATTTGTGGGGCATGAACATTATATAGCCCCTCGTTGCATCAAAAGATTCTCGTGAGAAAAAATTAGTTCTAAACATTAATTACATTTCTACCCTTAGTTTTAAAATTTTATGTAGGATAAATATTGATATTAGTAATTTTACTATTCTTGAGTCATGAGTTCCATAATTAATCATTTCCTTCATTTAGATTTTATATTTATTATCCATGTGATTTTCACTATGAAACAATTTATGGATGCATTCATGTCTATTTTAATTGATAAAATGGAATGTGTTTTAGTTATATTAATTTCTATATTTATTATTACATATTGACTTATATAAATGACACGTGTTTTCAGTTATTTACCTTGCTATATTGTTTATGCACGTCCATATTTGATAATTGATTATACAGAATGTGTGTTCAGTTAATACCATTGGATATTTATTATTCTCATTGATTCATTATTTCTTACACTATACCTTACACTTATATGAAATTTTAGCTCATCCTTATTTTTTCCTTTCCCCAGGAATATACGAATTATACAAATAAAGATAATAATGGACATGCTAAGTGGAAATAATTTTATCCTCAAATAAAATTATGTTGTAATTAGTGTATTCATTTGTAAGAAAAAGATCATGTATATTTATGGTTTACCAATAATAATAAATGCAACGGTCCTTCTGAATGCATTTATGTGTAATAATAATGATATGATAGTAGTATACATTGGGTCCAAGATTACCTTTGTCAGGCCTCTATAGTTGGTATTAATGGAATTTCAGTAGCAAAAATGTCAACTAGATTTAGGAAAACATATAATAGGTAACATATCACTATGGTAAACTTTAAAGATATGTTTAGAATAACATCCTTGAATTTTGTAAAGGTAGAGACTTTTTGGGAGTTACTATCAATATATCTCTCTTTGGATACTGCAAGTGGATGTCATTTTGGTATAGATGCACCTAGGGGTAACAACTGTGACAAAGTGTATTAGGTCTGACTCGAGCATAACCTTGTATATGACAAGTGGCCTTACTACAAAACTAGTTTGACACTCCCGGGGGAAATGATTGGGAAAATTCACCATTAAATTACAAACCATTATGAAGGGTATGAATATATATTGAAACGGAATAACCTAGGTTAATGCTATGTTTTTTTTGATTGGCAACATGGTTTCATGATTTAGATATTTTATAAATTATTATAAATTTATCTCACTATGACTATTTTTATTAAAAATATGATTTCTAGTTTTAGTCAATGGCTTAAACATAAAGGAGTCGTGAGAACATTGAACCTGAAGGACAAGGTGGTGAAAATGGGAAACCAAAGGGTCTGTTTATAGGAGTTAAATATATCAAGATCATGCCAAATTTGTTTCCCAAAATATTATTAACAACATATAGCTTAACCAATACCTGAACTCACTAATGAAGATAAGGATGGTTGATTTTAAGAGCATGAGTGGTGTGGACCATAATGAAAATAAGGCTCAATTTATATCATGAAAGAAATATTTATGTAGATACCCAGGTAAATGACTAAATTTAATGGATGGATTATGTATGTGTGGTAAATAAGAACATAATGAAAATAATTTTTAAAGAAAACTGAAGTTTATAGTGGATGGAAATAAAAATCATCCTATGGATCCATATATGGATTGTTGTAATAAATGTGGTGAACATTGGAATTACCCAATTCATTTCACTATTCTAAAGGATAAAATTAAGAACAATTATAGACCTATGTAAAAATAAGTGAATGAAGTATTTATGTATTGAGGTTGTATTGAAAACCTCCATTAAAAGAATTTTGAAGGATTAAATTTCAAGGATTTCCATAATAATTCATTGGAATCATCAAAGGGATTCAATTAATATTTATTTTTAAAAGGATTACATGTTTTTCGCGTGAAAAACATTATAGTCTATCAAGGAAATGGGTCTTGAACCCATGACCAGAGGATGATAAGTGTTTTGCAGCTATCACTGGCACATGTGATGTCCTGGTTAATGTCTCATTTCATTTAGCTAAATAATATGACAATTAAATATTAATAATGAACAATTAGTATCACCTTTTAGGATAAAGAGATTAATTTATTATTCATATTGGATTTGGAGAATAGTTATAGACAAATGGAATATCATGTCACTCTTTTTTGGGCCTAACAATTCGTTAAACATTTATTTTAGTGCTTCAGACATCATTGTTAAATTTTGGATATCCATTTAAGGAAGTAGTGGATGAAATAGATATTTATCAAAGCACAAAAAAGTATTATAATTATGAAATTGATATATTTCATGTACGTATATTTCCTTATATTATTAGTTACATAAATAATTAATTAACATTAGGAAAATTATTTAGAAAAAAGACTGTCATAATACATTAAATTTTTTTGAACCAATGGTCTTATAAATCATCATAGATTTATAGATTTAGGGCCCTATGTATTAAATTTATCATTCACATGTTTATTATTGATTATTTATATCAATCCATATATATGTTTAGGATTTTCGTCCAAGACTATATTTTAACATTCCAATAATATTATCCTATATATAAACCTAGTTAAAAGTTATTCCATGTGACATTTTTACTTCCCATCCTCTATTATTAGAAGGATATTTATGAATCTTTTATCATGATGTGGGATTTCAAAAAAAAATTATATATAAAATACTATATTTTTTAGATCGAGTTTAAATTCCACAGAAAAAATTTAATTAAGGTGGGGAGAATGTAACTCCCCAAAATTATAATGTGATAAAATTGTATTAGATAAAATGTATGACATGAAATACCATGATTATAAGTGAATATAATACCCCATGAAATTAAAATATAAATAATATATTTAATTAAATAAATATGTTATATATATTTAAATTCAAACAATATTGAGTTATATTTAATTGCACACAACAACGAGTTTCTTTGATATCTTATGTTACATGCATGAGAAACTTTTAATAAACAACAATATATTACTAAAATAATATTATTTAGTATAATACCATATAAAATATCTGTTATATTAGAGATTAGGAATAATATTAAATAAATTATAAAAATATATGGGTTTTAAAATCATAAAATAAATTCATTGGTTACATATTAATAACAAATGAAAATAATAAACAATTAAATATAAAAGGAATGTTTTTATTGAAAACAATTTTTATGCTCAGAAAAATGTTTTATCATAATTTGTTAAATTAATTAAAATTATTGACTGATATTAATGTAATATAAATATACCTTATATTTAATAAAAAATTTTTTATTTTCATTAAATAGATTTGATATCTATGAGATATAAACAAACCCAATATTTCTTATAAAAATCAATATTTTTATAAAGGCACTTTTACATTCATTTAATGGCGAATCAAATTTAAATCATATTTTTGGAGATAATGTAAAAATTATATGTCAAAATAAACATTATTTTTGAAATAGAAACATAAAAAATTGGTTTACGGTTAATTTTAGGGAATATTTATGTGAAGTTTAATTTTTTGATAGATAATGAAAAATAATGAATTTTAATACACAAATTCTTTTTGGTCTAATTTATTCATATTGTTAAATTAAATTATTATTCAGTTTTAAATTCAAATTATATGAATTATAAATTCTTTAATACAATTAATGTCATTTTAATCAATTTTACTATGAAATTTTATTTAAAAACACAACAATCTTTATAATATAGTCACTCTAAAAACTCGCACTTTCTTCTCGTCTGCAGGATTAATTTTAAATTTATTAATTACACTGATATGATAAGAATTTAGAAAAATGGATTCAATGTTTCGAATATTAATAATTTATAGTTTCAAATAATTTTTTCTTTGGCCTTAAATATATTTTACTATGATTAAAATTAATAATAGCGATTAAGAGGAAGACATCATTAACCAGGAAAAAACCTTATACTTAAGGCCCAAAATGACATATAAAATTTTCCAAAATACAATATTTTTTTAATATTTCTACCATAAACCAAATTTTACATGATTTTGATTATTTATTGATCCAAATTATATGAAATAAGTTGGTGGAATTATCTTTTAAAAGATTTAAAAGAATGCAACTTCTCCTCCACTATAAAAAGGCACTCACTACTCCCACTTCCTCACACTTCTCAAGACACTTTCTATTGATGAAAATATGATCCAATATTCTCAAACCCCCCCCCCCCCAATAAACTTAAAATTACCTTTTTTTTAATAAATCCATCCATGAATTCCATTTTGGTTAAACCAAAATGAGTTACCCAAAGAAGAGGTAACATCCTTCCTAAAGTTCATTTATTTTATTTTCTTTATTCACTATATAATTCAAATTATTCCAAGATTATATAACAACAAAAGAATAATTAACATACTGATAGATTTTAATGTTAATGTTTAGACCTACACTTACACAATATTTAATCCAATTGGTAACAATACTACCATTCATGTACAATGAACTAATGACTCATGAAATGATGTTGTTTGTTTTTACATTACCACCTCTTGTGGTCAGTAATTATGAAGGAAAAAATATTTAAATATATTATATTTAATAATTTTGTTTTATTAATACTTATGTAATTTTTATTTACCATATAACTTCATGATTTACATTTTGTGTAAATATGATAACCTCGTTTGTTGAATAGTGGACTACCACCTCCTCATAGCGATGTGATTTATTCACAATATACATGGAATTTATAAAATATGGGTTTAATAAAAATATGTAAAATATATTAAATAAATATTATAGTAGAATTAATATATATATAATTTAATTTTAGTTCTTTTAAATATGATAGGGAAATGAATGTAGTGTTCATTCGTATTTACGACCTACCGTCTCCATGAAAAGTGCATTTTATTTCCTATCTCCAAATAACATAGATTATATTAAACACATTTATACTGAATATATATTATAATTAAATAATTTTGTACATCCTTAATATGATTAAATAACGATATAAATAATAAGAACAAAATTCAAAAGTCAAAACCTAGTAAAAAAACAAGGAAATTAACACCCGAAACGTTTAAAATAAAGAATGGTTATTGAGAAACGGGTAATAATATATTATAATAAGAATGTTTATGATATTATAAATGTGAATATGATTATTTTATAAGTTATTTAAATGATTAACAACATTATATATTATGTTAACGGTTTTTCACCATAAAGAAAATATAAGGTAAGAAAATCTTGTCTCACTTTTCTTCCCGCAATGCATATACTATTAGAACATATTACATATTTTTTTGGTGTACCTAGTGACCATTATATTATACTACATTAAAAATTATTTATTCAACATGGTATTTAAATGTTTCATTTTATTATTATTACTTTTGGGTCTTCTAATTCATGAGTTACCACAGTGGTGAATGACTTTGTCTCAATTTCCATTCATTGAGGAATGCATTCTTTTTGTCCACCTAATTTCTTATATATGGTTTACATCTTTCTACATTGACATATAATATCATTATTGTTAATTATTCAAGATATTTTTACTATCAATTTTAATTTTTCATCTATGGTGATTTTAATTAAGAATTACCATGTGGAAAATAATTTAATAACCTAATTTCTCTCATTGGGAAGTACTACTTCCACATTATTGTTAATATACTAATATTATGCATGTAAGAAAATTTGAATCTATATTTTTTTATTACAATTTTTTTATTTGGATTTCAATTTTACAGACACAATCTATTTATTGATTAATAACCTAATTTCTCTCATATGGTTTTAATTTATTTTTTTGAGTAATATTACCATTTTACCACCCATTAGTACTAAAAATGGTTTATAATGTTCTTAATGAAAAGTCGACTCATTTTACCCTTTAGTTGGAGTACTTTTTTCATCTAAAAACACTATTTTCTAAAAATTATTTCAAAAATGATTTTACCCATTTAAATATGATTTATTAAATAATTTTCTTACAAATTTTATCTTTTAACAACATTTTCAATGGAATCTTCTTGCCACTTTCTGAAAACGGATCCTTTCTTTTATTTCTACTATTCAAAAGTAATGTCATTTTTTCGTTTTATGGAATGTACGAATTTACCCTCCATTATTTATTCTATGTATCCTTTGCATGTTTAAATGGATAATTTTTAACGGATTTTTAAAAAAAATTCTTTTGAAAAAAATAGTATTTTGTAATGGATTTTCAAAATTAGAAGGATATTTTCTTGAAGAATGTTTTCAAAAATATTTCCATTCATCAATGTAGATGACCCAATATTTTTAAGTCACATGGTTTATGTTGTATCGATACAATCCATATTATTCCATTTGAAGTTTTATGATTTATTTTTCCTTGGATTGCATTAACATTCAATTCCATGATTAATTTGTTAGTCTCCTTGAAATATTCAATTTTATATTATCACTAGAAATTTAATTTCATCTAATTATATAAATAAATTATAATGGATATTATTATATCCTAAATAGTATTACATTTTTACCTATGGTGTTTAAAATGATTGTTATTTTATTATCATGGTAAATATATATAAATTCAACTTATTTTTTCAATATTGACATTTGGTAAGGAATATTGATTATTAACAAAATAAAAAACTATATATGAGGTATTCTATGGACATGAAGTGATGGGAGGGGCTTCAAATTTATATAGTCCCTTGATGCAACGAAAGTTTCTCATGAGATAAATTAGTATAGTAAATTAAATAGGTTTCAAACTATAGTTTTAAACTATATGGATGATAGATATTGACTGTAGAGTTTTTCATGTTCCCGATACATGATGTCCAATGATTAATGATTTTCATCATTTTGATTCGGTATTTTTTATACACGATATTGTCAATATGAAAAAAAATTATGGATGAATTTAATTAACATTTCAATGATTAAATGGAATGTGTATCAATTAACTTCATTTTAATATTTATTATGCCTTTTCAAATTATTTAAATGAAATTTTTTTTTAGTTCGTTACCTTTCCATATTATTTATGAACGTCCTTTCTAGTGTATTGATTATATAGCATGTGTGTTTAGTTATTACCTTTTTGTATTGATTATTCTCATTGATCCAATATTTATTTTCCTATACATTACCCTTATTGGGCATTTGATCTCACCTCTAATTTATTTCATTTCCATAGGAATATAGGAAGTATTCTAAGATAGATATGAAAGGATATTCAAAGTTGAAATAAAGTTATCCGTAAAAAATTTATGTTATAATTAGTGTATTAATTTTTAAGTCAAGACTCATGTACATATATGGTTTTCTAATACTGATAATCTGATCGGTCCTACGGTATAAATTTTCATCATACCAGCCCAATGTATTGGTAGTGGACATATTCACTATTCTTACTAGGGTCAGGTTGATAAAAAATGTTTTTTTCGATATATACAACATTATTAACTTTTGGAACTATCTGATAGATCCCGATTCTAGTGCTTAGTTGAGATTCCTATCATGGTATGGGTTTTCAAACTAGTTTATTAAAAGGTAAAATATTTTAAAATAAATACTATATTATTTTTCTAAATATTGTTTTTTTGGAAAGTATACGCTTGGTTCTTAAAATTAAGAGAAACTTATTTTGAAAATGAATTTTCAAACCAACATCTGTAGATTGTTTCAAGAAAGTACATTCATTGATTGTATAGTGATTACCTATTGAGTTATTGTATTCTCACACCCTACTTTTGACCCACGGTGTTAATATAATTGAGGAATGTGATGTATTAGGTTATTTCATTGGTAAACTTGTGGAGTGGAATGGTCTTTGGATGGTTGTGACTAGAAGGAGAAATTCAAAAAGTATGTTTCTTTTCATTTCCACAGACACTTTGTTATTTTATTCTGTTATTGTTTATTAATCTATATACTTTCTTATGGGATATGTAATACCCAACTATGTTACAAAAGAGTCCCTAAATTCGTATCTATCCTAGGAGGATCAAAAAATTTATCAGAACTTGTTTTGGGTTGGCTCGTGTGACTGGTATAGGTTTGAATAAGATTGTTTAATGAAAATATTTAATCATAAGAGCCCATTGATATTTGGGATATCTGGTTAACTAGAGATAAGAACATAAGGGAATAGTAGGTAGGTCATGTTTCAATTCATAATCACTAAAAAACATGATGATGCATGAGTTACTAGGGTAATTGGGTTTTTTGGATTTATTTTTATCTTTTAGGAGTACGCATGTTGGGGAATGACGAATGGAAGCAAGATTGTGTCACAAGGTGAGCTTACATTGCATAGTGAAAAATGTAGAGATAGAGTGAATGATAAAATGTGATTCCTATGTTTTGTTTATAATTAGTGCATGGACTTCTAAACCATGTGGTCAGTTTATGCGTGGACACTGGTTCCTTATTTGAGAGGATTTTGTGTGGTTAATGTGATTGGATTTGATTTTGTTAGTGTAAGTGTATTTTAAAATTTTCAAGAACCTGGGTATTGTTTTAGATGTATGGGATTCTTATTTTCCTTTTCCTTAAGTGTTTTTGAGAAAATATGGGAAATGTGGAAAAATCCTGAATTTTGGAACTACACGCCGTGTACTTTATCCACAGACAGTGTACTTTTGGCCGTGTAGGGATGAGTACACGGGGCATGTGGCCATGCCGGCGACGAAGGGTGCAGGAACCGACTACACGATGTGTAGTGGTACCTTACACGCCGTGTAGTCAATCGGCAGGTTAAAAATTACGGCGGTGAAGTCACCGCCAGCTGGGTTGCAGTACACGCCGTGTACTTGGGAGTACATTCCGTTTATTATTTTCAGTAGATGAACAGTGTGGCGGTGCCGCCAAATGAACAGTTAAATGAAAGGAGTACACGCCGTGTACTTGGATGTACACGCCGTGTACATTGTTTTTCCGGATTAAAATAGGCAGTAGCCTGCTCAATTGGCATAGGAGGTAGTTGAGCAGTTTTGGAGCCAAAGGAGGAGGCCGGACCATTGCTGATCCGCAGGGAGTTCATCTGGAATCCAATTCGGCTTCGGACGATCTCGTTGGAACCGCACGGGTAAGCCCTTCCTCCTCCTGGTACCGTTCTTTCCAATTCTTCTCCCAATGTATGTTATTTATGTTTGAATGTTTTTTCTTCTTCGTCAGATCTACACAGTACTTGGGCATTTCTAGATTCAGCGTTCGGGTATAGCGTTTGTTGACGTATAAGGTAGGTGGCTTGGTGTTTATTTTCCAACTATTGTGCATTATTGTGCGCTTTCGTGCCAAGAAGCCATGTTGGGGTATCGTGTGGCTGAGTCTGTTGCTATATTTAATGTCTAGAATTGCATAGGTGATTAAATTGTGATAATAAAATGCTGTTTGGGATCGTTTCTTGGATCCAGGACCATCCTGAGGGGTGCCTTCCTCTGTTTAGCCATTTGGCCAGGATACCCGAGGGTATGCATTAAATGTAGTAACTGTATAATTTCCATGAGAGGAATTGCTTGTTTACTACATTTTGAGATGTTGGCCATAGCCCGGTTAACTGTTTAGCCTGAGGGCGTTGTTGTGATTAGCCTGAGGTCGTTGTTGTGATTAGCCTGAGGGCGTGACTGTTTTAGCCCGAGGGCTGTCGTTATTCCACCTAAGGGAAACCTTTCGTGCCTGGGGGCTTGACTTCTGTGCCTGAGGGTGACACTTCGTATGCCTGAGGGCGAGAATTTCTGTTACGCCTGAGGGCAATACCGTGTAGTGTTGACCAGGAGTCTGGACATATAACTAACAACACGGGTCGGTGAACTCCTGTACAGAACACGTTGTGTCAATGATGCACACACCGTGTAGTGTGACCTGGGGACTCGGCCGTGTAACTAACAACACGGGCCGGTGTCACTGTTTCTTGAACACATCGTGTACCTTTGCAAGAAACGCCGTGTAGTCTTGTCCGAGGACAGACCGTGTGGAGTTTATCCGAGTAGTTGGCCGTGTCACAGACGACAGAGGCAGTTGGAAAATAACACCGTACACGCCTTGTAAGTATTATACACACCGTGTAGTTTTTTTGAATGGAAGATGTGTGGCATAGCCGTGTGGAAGGACTAGGGCAGGGGAATGGAAGTCAAGTACACGCCGTGTAGTCATTGTACACGCCGTGTAGTCTCGTTTTTCCAATTTTGGATAACTTCTTCCTCTTGTTCCATTTGTGGTTCCTTCTCTTTCAGTGTTAATAATCTTGAATCAGAGGCATGCTTTTGACCTTGTAGAGTCATGCTGCCTAGATGACCGCGAGTTGTTTGCCTAGAGAGGGGCGGCGATTATACTCCGGCGATGGTGGGCCATGGGCTACCAGTTGATCCACCAGTTGAGCCAGATGCAGCACCGGCTGTTATATCGGACAAAGGCGCGGAGGCGCAGTCTCGTGAAGGATTATTGCGGCTCATGTAGACCTTTCAGGGAGCACCACAGTCTTCCACATCTATTGCCAAGATGACGCGTATCTTTCAGCAGTAGCATCCGCCTATGTTTTCAGGGGATGGTGGACCACAGGCTGTAGAGTCTTGGCAAGGATCGAGGTAGACTATTTTCAAGAATAATGAGATGCCTCCAGGGCGGATGGTCAAGCTCTCAACTTACATGCTGCGTGATTCCACCAAGAGGTGGTGGGATGTTACCACCCAGGAAAATCATCACAGGAACATGGAGTGGGAGGATTTTCAGACAGTCTTCTATGACTTCTTCATTCCTGAGACGTTGAGGGAAGATAGAGCTCAAGAGTTCATGAATATGAAGCAGTGTGATATGTTAGTGATGGACTATTCTTCTCGTTTTACGGGGATTCAACGCTTTGCACCCGTGCTGGTGGGAGATCAGACACTGAGAGCCAGCCGTTTTGAGGATGGTCTTCGATATGACATCCGAGTGCTGGTGAATGTTTTCAGGTTGCCTACTGTACATGCGATTGTGAATCAGGCGTTGATTACAGAGAGGAACCTGCGAGAATCCATTGGTGTGGGACAGGGCGGTTCGGCACCAGTTACTGGTACTATTACTTCTGGCAAGAGGAAGAGACAAATGGACTTATCTCAGGGCGGTAGTACCAGCCAGGCAGCTTCTTCAGGTGGCCCGATCAGGTGCTACCAGTGTGGCAGAGAGGGGCACAAGAGGCCATAGTGTCCACGAGACCTAGTGGAGTGCCGAGCTTGCGGAAATATGGGTCATCTGCATCGCATTTGCAGGGTGTTTCTACCAGTGGCTAGTGAGAGAGGTTCTGTGCAGACTCCGCGTGCGGGAGCAAGACCATTGGCTTCTTACAAGTCAGGGAACTGGAATATGTCATGGCGTGTAGGCAGAGATGGTATTCATGGTCGTGGTGGCCAGACAGCAGGATCTCAGAGGCAATAGGGCGGGACTGCTCAGGTTAGCCAGGCTGTGTCGCAGGGCCGTGACACTGGACAAGCATATGCAGTACAACAGACCCAGTAGGAGTAGGATCCCAGGCCTTCGACAGTCAGAGGTACTATTCTAGTAGCTTCTGTCTTGTCTTCAGTAATTTTTGATACGTGTGCTACATATAGTTTTATATCAGTTCCTGTTGTGGAGAGCCTTGGGCTTGGTGTTTCTACTTCTTATAATATCTTGATGTTAGACACTCTGTTGGGGACTTGGACGGTTGGTGTGCGTCATTGCAAGGAGTTCCCCCTTGAGGTTGGCGGGTGTCACTTCCTTTGGAGCCTCTATGTCCTGGAGATAACGATCTATGACGTCATTCTTGGGATGGACTGGTTGGTTCCCTTCCATGATTTTTTAGACTGCTATCATCGCAGGGTGTGTTTCACGTCACTAGAGGGTGGGGAGTTTCTATACAAAGGTGAGTGAGATGTTCACATGAGTCGAGCTAGATCTGAGCATCATGGGCGAGGTGGAGTCACAACCCAGATTGCGAGCTTATATCTGGATGACCAGGGGACTTGTCAATCAGATTTCCCTCCAGTCGTTGATCGTTTCAGGGATGTCTTCCCGGATGACTTTTCAGGTCTACCTCTAGTGCGTGAGGTGGATTTCTCTATCGAGCTTGTGCCAGGAGCAGCACCAGTGTCCATTCCTCCTTATTGGATGGCCACGACTGAGTTGCAAGAGCTCATGAAGCAGTTAGATGAGCTACAGGCAAAGGGTTTTATCCAGACGAGTACTTCTCCTTGGGGTTCTCCGGTCCTATTTGCGAAGAAGGCGGATGGTACCCTTAGGCTGTGTGTGGATTATCGAAAGTTGAACCAGTTGACGGTTAAGAACCGATATCCCTTGATAAGGATTGATGATCAGTTTGATCAGCTTCGTGGAGCACGAGTGTTCTCGAAGATTGACTTGAGATCCGGATACCATCAGCTACGCGTTAGACCATCTGATATACCTCTCACTTCTTTCAGGAGTAGGTATGGTCTATATGAGTATACAGTTATGCCGTTTGGCCTCATGAATGCGCCAACAGTTTTCATGGCTCTGATGAATCGTGTGTTCCATCCGTATCTTGATTCATTTGTGGTAGTATTCGTGGAAGACATCTTGGTTTACTCTCACAATCGACATGACCATGCCACCCATCTTGAGATAGTATTGAGTACACTGAGAGAGAATCGCCTTTATGCTAAGCTCTCATAGTGCCACTTTTGGATGGACCAGATTCACTTCCTGGGTCATATCATCTCAGAGGCAGGAGTTTCAGTAGACCCATAGAATGTGAGAATAGTAGTTTCCTTGGATCAGCCGAAGAACGTGTTTAAGATACAGAGTTTCTTAGGGCTAGCTGGTTACTACAGACATTTCATATAGGACTTCTCCCGCTTAGAAGCACCATTGACTGGTCTGACTAAGAAGGGTGTGAAGTTCGTTTGGTCAAAAGATTGTGAGACAACTTTTCAGGACCTGAAGGGAAGGCTGACATCAGCACCGATCATGATACTCCTAGAGCAGGGGAGGAGCTATACAATATACTGTGATGCATCGGGGATTGGGCTAGGATCTGATTTGATGTAGGGAGACCGAGTTGTGGCATACGGGTCTCGACAGTTGAGGCCACATTATGGGAATTACCCAACACACGATCTCGAGTTGGCTGTAGTTGTGCATGCGTTGCGCTATTGGAGACATTACCTGTTGGGAGAGAATTTTGTGGTTTTCACTGACCAAAAAAGCCTCAAGTATTTCTTTACTCAGCGTGAACTGAATCTGAGGCAGAGAATGTGGGTCGAGTACCTACATTCCTTAGATTTTGAGCTTGCATATACACCTGGTAAAGGTAATGCAGTAGCAGATGCACTGAGCAGGAAGACTCAGATACAGGCAGTGCAGGAGGCCAGTGGTGAGTGGCAGCTTATGGCCTTGTTCTCTGAGATGCATCTAGAAGTTCATGACAGTCAGGGGAAGAATTATCTTTCCTCGTTAGCTGTGACTTCTACCCTCTTGGATAGAGTGAGGATGAGGAAGATATCGGTTTCAGAAGGCCTAGTTCTATAGGAGTCGGTGGAAGGTGAGGACCCTCCTCCCAGTTGGACGATAGGCGATAATGAGGTTTTGCGGTTCCATGGACATGTATGGGTTCTAGGGGATATACACGAGGAGATGATGAGGGAGTTTCATGCTTCAGATTGGGCAGTTCATCTCAAGGTTACCAAGATGTACCGAGACATGAGACATCAGTACTGGTGGCCAGGTATGAAGAGAGAGATAGATGGTTTTGTTACGAGGTGTTCCACCTATCAGTAGGTGAAGGCAGAGCATCAGAGACCAGCTGGGCTATTACAGCAGTTTCCCATTCCAGAGTGGAAATGGGATGATGTCGCGATGGATTTCATGACGGGATTTCCAAGGTCACCTCGAGGAAATGACGCCGTAAGGGTTGTTGTGGACAGACTTATGAAAGTAGCTCACTTCTTGCCGATCAAGGAGACCTTTGGTGTGAAAGATCTCGGAATGTTGTATATCTGAGAGATCTTATGTCTGCATGGGGTCTCACGTTCTATCATTTCAGATAGGGACACCCGCTTTACGTCTCATTTCTGGCAGAGTTTTTAGAGGGTGCTGGGTACACAGGTGCTTCTGAGCACAACATACCACCCTCAGACTGATGTCCAGTCAGAGCGGACGATACAGGTGCAAGAGGACATATTGAGCACATGCATCCTAGACTTTGGGGGATCATGGGAGAAGCATATACCCTTAGTCAATATTTCCTATAACAATAGTTTTCAGGAAACTATTGAGATGAAACCATGCGAGGCTTTATATGGTACGCCATGTCGATCACATTTGTGCTGGTTAGAGGCAGGTGAGGCAGCATTACTGGGACCACAACTCGTATAGAAGACATCTGAGCAGGTCCATTAAATTCAGAAGCAGATGGCTACCGCGCAGTCTCGTCAGAAGTCTTATGCTGATCGCCACAGATGACCTTTGGAGTTCGTGGTTGGGGATCATGTTTTCTTGCGTGTTTCGCCGAGGCTGGGATACAAATGGATCAGGAGATAGGGTAAGCATTCACCGAGGAATGTGGGGCCATTTGAGATTCTGGAGAGATTCGGGCTGGTTGCCTATCGATTTCAGTTAGCGTAGTGGAACCGAGCCATGCACGACGTCTTCCACGTGTCTCAGTTGAGTCACTACCATTTAGACCCTTCTCACACCTTTCGTCCAGAGGAGGTTGATCTTCAGCATGCTGCGTCCTTTGAGGAGCATCCGATCCGTATAGTTGACAGGAGCACAAAGGTTCTCCGAGGCTGGTCAGTTCCTCTCGTACGGGTGCTATGGCAGCATGGTCGAGTGCAGGACGAGACCTAGGAGCGGGAGGCCGACGTACATGCTCAGTGGCCAGAGCTGTTCTGAGATTTATCCTTTCCACCCTGGAAATGGAAATTCGGGGACGAATTACTATAAGGGGGGAAGATTGTAAGAACCCAACTCTTGTTTTAGAGGTATGGGCTTCTTCTTTTCCTTTTCCTTAATTGTTTTTGAGAAAATATGGGAAATGGGGAAAAATCCTGAATTTTGGAACTACACATCGTGTACTTTATCCACACGCCGTGTACTTTTGGCCGTGTAGGGATGAGTACACGGGGCGTGTGGCCATGCCGGCGACGAAGGGTGTAGGAACCGACTACATGCCATGTAGTGGTACCTTATACGCCGTGTAGTCTATCAACAGGTTAAAAATTAAGGCAGTGAAGTCACCGCCAGCTGGGCGGCAGTACACGCCATGTACTTGGGAGTACATGCTCTGTATTATTGTCGGCAGATGAACAGTGTGGCGGTCTCGCCAAATGAACAGTTAAATGAAAGGAGTACACGTCGTGTACTTGGAAGTACACGCCATGTACTTTTTTTTTCTTTCTTAAAAAAGGCAGTAGCCTCCACATTTGGAAAAAGCGGAACTTGAGCCATTTTGGAGCAAAAGGAGGAGGCCGACCCTTTGAAGATCCACCGGGTGTTCGTCTGGAATCCAATTTGGCTTCAGACGACCTCGTTGGAACCGCACGGGTAAGCCCTTCCTTCTCCTGGTACCGTTCTTGCCAATTATTCTCCCAACGTATGTTATTTACATTTGAAAGGTTTTTGTTCTTCGTCAGATCTACACCGTACTTGGGTGTTTCTGGAGTCGGCGTTCGGGTATAACATTCATTGACGTATAAGGTAGGTGGCTTGGTGTTTATTTTCCAACTATCGTGCGTTTTTGTGCATTTTCATGCCACAAACCCATGTTGCGGTATCCTGTGGCTGAGGCCGTTGTTATATTTAATGCCTAGAATTCCATAGGTGATTAAATTTTGACAATAAAATGTTGTTTGGGATCGTTTCTTGGATCCAGGACCATCCTGAGGGGTGCTTTCCTATGTTTAGCCGTTTGGCCAGGATACCCGATGGTATGACTTAAATGTAGTAACTGTAGAATTCCCTTGAGAGGAATTTCTTGATTACTGCATTTTGATATTTTGGGCATGGCCCAGTTACTTGTTTAGCCTGAGGGCATTGTTATGATTAGCCTGAGGGCGTGACTGTTTTAGCACAAGTGTTGTCGTTATTCTGCCTGAGGGCAACCTTTCGTGCCTGAGGGCTTGACTTCTGTGCCTGAGGGCGACACTTCGTACGCCTGAGGGCGACACTTCGTACGCCTGAGGGCGAGAATTTCTATTACTCCTGAGGTAAATACCTGTGGGTTGGATTCTATATGGCCTGAGGGCAAGCCTAAGGGCGTGGTTACTATTTTAGCCTGAGGGCATGGTTCTAGTTGGCCTGAGGGCTTGGTGCTGCTGAGCACAATAATGTTACTAAATTAAAGGAATTAAATGAATAATAAAATGAAAATTTAACTGTTAAGTTAGTTAATTTTGAGTGCTGCTTAGTTATTTCATTTTACTACTGTAAACTTGTTGCTTGTTTTACACACAGTTGAGCACGAGCCTTTGGTGGGTGCCTACTGAGATATATTTTCTCACACCCTGTTTGGGTCACGCTTTTCGGCCCAAACAGATTACGTTGCTGCAGGTGTAGATAGGGGAAAGAGTCCTTATATAGTTACTTGACTGTTTCTAAGGAGTATGGGGGCATGGGACCGAGCCTAGGCTCGCGATGCCGCTGCTAGCTGTTTTTCTTGCTTTGTTGTACTCTGTTTTCTACTGTACATTATTGATGTATAACAAGTTCTGGGTATTTTCCTAGAACTTAAAACATGTTTCATCATCACTTATATAATATTGGTTATATCCACTGCTGTAGTTATTTCAGTTGTGTATGTTTACTGCATCCGCTGTTTTTGAATGTTTATTTTGGTATTCCGTTGCATTACACCTGACAAATTAGGGCATAGTTTTCCCACTATCAGACCTGGGCCCTCGCTGCTAGTCGGCAGCCTCTGGCATTTGGGGAAATGCGCTTGAGGTCATGTGGCGAACCGGGCTCGGGGCAACCGTTGCGTGGCTCCCGGGTCCGGGACGTTACAAAATTAAAATTATTTTTCGTACAAAAAATAAAAGATTTATAATATTAAAACATGTAGACATGGATTCATTTCTGATGGGATTTTTTGTTTGAAAGGGATAATAGATGGGGTATTTTGGTTTTAATAGTGGGTATTATGGAAGAATATTAGATGTGTTTTTTTCTAATAGGATGCAAGATGAGGGTGTTTGATTGGTTTTCAAAATGGAAAATATATTTAATTTTAATATGGGTAACTATATTTGAAAATGGGTGATTTTGGATGGGTTTATTTTAAGGGAGGGTTCTTGGATAAGATTTGGTTTGGATTGGTTTGATGATTTTTGGTTTTTTGTTTTAACTTTTTTAGATTATGTCACCTAGAATAACATATAAGTTTAGTAAAGTGTCTCATTCAAATGATATCTCATACCGGACTTCTAATGGAGTCATAGAGAAATGTTAATCTCGATCATTTCATGTTTTTAATTGTGATCTCGGTTATTTGGATGCTACAAAGTATTTTTAGGGATTTGATATTATTTTTGATCCTTGAGAACTCTATAATCCATGAGGGTGTGAGTTATTTTGGGTTTTTTCAAGGGACCAAGATTAGACTCGTGGAAGGTGATAATTTAATCCTCATTGAATGATGGGATTACCTACCTAAATTTTTCTCATTTGTGTGGACATTTGGATCATGAAGAGGCTCGATTATTGTGAATAAAAGATTTAAAGTCTCATTTATGTATTATTAGATCCTAACTAATGGGGATAAAATTATTCAAGTAATCAAGTATTCATTTAAATGTCCTGGCGTGAATCTTTTAGTGTAGTGTAGGTGCTGCTTGGTGTGGTGGGGTGAAAAAATACAGCCTTATGTTTCTAATTTCATTTGGAAAACCATCCATTTTTTGAACCCACTCCCCGATTATTTTTTTTGGATATTAATGGTGACCTTGTTTTTTTGATTATTATATGGTTATTCCTTGTGGATGTCCACTCTGGTGTGGTTATCTAAATTTTTTAGTTTTTTTGGGTAGTTCATCTTTAGAGATGATTTATGTCATCGGAATTATAAATAATGTCATAGTTTTGTTATTGGATAGAGGTCATTTAAGTTGGTTTCCAACATTTTTGGAGTCAATGTGATTGTTCTAATTTTTTCTTTAATGGTGACGAAACCCACCATGGATATCCTCATTGTAGTTTTCTCTAGAGCTGTTCGAAAGTGACTTGTAAAGTATAATGGTCCCACTATGTTTTGTGTTATTCTTTGTTTGGTGCCATTTATTGGTTTTATGTCTGGTTTGAATTCTTCACTAGTATAAAAATGTCATATAAAAATGCATTGGAGGTCTATTGGATGGGTTATTATAGGGATATGTCTATACTAGTAGTTTTTGGAAAACTGTTGGTATCGATCATAAGAAAACCGATAACAACAGTTTTATAAAACCATTAGTATATGTATTTAAAAGAAAACCTTATCTTGGTTTTCATCCCAGAACATCCCGTTTATAATCCAATAACTAAGCAACTAAAAAAACATTATATTTGTGGAAAATACTTCATTAATATTTATGAATATTCATATGTATTTTATTTATTTATTTATTTAATTTTATTTTAGTAAATATTCCATAAAAAATATTTGTGCCTATACCAATAGTTCATATAACCATTGGTATAGGTTGTTCAATATTTTTAGGTGGACCAATACCAATAGTTTGGCCAAAACCATTGGTATAGGGTCACTATAATGGACCAATAAGAACGTTTTTAGAGAAAACCATTGGTATAAGTCTATATAAGTGACCTATACCGATGGTTTTGGCCAAACGGTTGGTATATGTCCAAATTAGTGACCTATAACATTGGTTTTGGACAAACGGTTAGTATAGGTTCTATTTCTAGTAGGGTTTCATTTCAGGGGATCTATTTTTCTAGATCTGATGGTCCTGATTTTTGTTCTTAATTAATCTACATGTACTTTTGAGTGGAAGAATGTTTTTAGGGTATGTGAGAATTGTTAAAAGATAACATCAATTTTATTTATTTCATAGACCTATTTTCTATTGGATGCCATGTTGAGTTACACTTGTTTTTCTCAAGAATTGTTACATTTTAGAGGGAGAGAGGGTGATTCAGGGTTGACACAACGTTAAGGGAAACTATGTGCTAGACTAGGGAAAACAGTGTTTCTTAGATAGTGGCTCTCCTAAGGCCACAAGGATATGCACCAACCCCCATGTAGCACGTGCATCTTCCACCTAGGGGGACAAAATCCCTTGAATGGCTGGAACCTGTTCTGGAAGACCATGTGACCATGTTCTGTGAACTCCCCATACATTAAAAAAAGAATTAAAACCAGAAAGTGGGGGTTCATCCTCCCCATTACACACTCCATACCCTTCCTCTCACACTATCCTCTACCATAATAGGGGATCCTAGTCTCACTACCACTCCCTCATTTCTTATTGTTCTCAGTCATTTTCACCCTGGTTCCTAGAGAGATCACATCTGGTTAGTTTATCATCTCCCCTTCTCCCACTTTTCTCATTATATCTTTATTTCCTCCCCTCACCTTATGTTATGAATGTATTAGTTTAACCGTTAATTCAATGTGGGTATTTCATTTTTCATTTTTTTCTCAGGTCTTTTGATACATAGTTTGATTCTTGTTTATAAAGAGTTCATTAAAGGTGTAAAATTACATATCTTTGAAGGTGACATACATTAATATGAAAATATGAGCATATGTATAAGTACAAACATTTAAATATTAACATATGTTAATTTTAATATGTACATTAGGGATAACTGTGATTATTTTTATGTGAAGGTTCATATGTGTGTAAGAGTAAATCGGATGATTTAAGTGTCCATCCACAAATACGACATGTTTTTAGGTTGGTGTTCCCATCTATTTCCTTTTCGGTGCCTCCATATGATGCTTGAAATTTCGTAAATAGATTTCAAAGATATTATATAGGATTTATGTATATTTAAAACGGATTTTATATTATTATTTTTTCTAATCTTGATGATAAAGGTATTTTCAATGGATTTCTATAGTTAATCCATATTTATAAAATGTATATTCCTGCTATGAATTTGAGAAAAATAATTGTGGCATTAAAAATGGATTTTAGTATTTTATACAGGGGTGTGACCTTGTTTGACCTTAGTTGAAGTTGGGTTACATGTGGAATTGTGAAATTTATGACTGTTTGGCTACTTTATAGTGTTGGTGTTTATGTGAGACCACTTTTTCTATGATATGAAGTTCTTCATTGATTAGAACAATATAAATTTATATGGTTATCCTTATATATGTCAGTGAAAAGGGAAGATCTATAAGTGAATGGGGTGTACATATAGATGGGAATATACATATAAATGGTTTTTATATAAATATGACTAACTTGGTAGCCATGGTTTTTAAAACCCCATGTCCCTATTTTTATATCCGTCTCCCCATTCCCCTTGAAATATTTTAAAAACATCAAATGTTTTCTAAATGGATTAATTGTTTTCGAATGACATCAAATACGGGTTTCAATATTGATTTCTAATTCTTTTCATGTTTATTACTTTATAAGCATGGTTTGGTAATTATCATGCTTGAAGGGCCATTTTTCACCCTGGAAGCTATATTTGGATAATCACCTTGTTTCTCTAGAAATGGGTTTGGATCTTAATTGTTAAGGCTCTCTTGGTACTTTGAGATTTTTTAGAAATAGTTTTTTATCCTTTTGATATGAATCTTTTTATTACTTTTGAATGTTTTTATGAGTGATGGGAAACCCTAGGGTGGAAATCCATAGGATTGGGTCTATACATAGACAATATTAGGTGGTGGTAAGGGCATATAACTTGGAAATTTCTGGCTACTGGTCATTCCAATTAAGTGATAACCTCCTAACTTCCACATAGAATATTATTATGGGATTATGAGACATTATATAGAGGTTCATTTTATGGATTCTTTCTAGTCCCAATTACATGTATTAAATCCTCATAGATGATGAATGGCTAGATTGGGATGTTATATTAGTGTGGATAGGTAGAGAACCCTGGTTGGATATCGAAAATGGATTGTACTGATGAGATGAAAGGTTGATCTGAAACATAGTAAGTATATGGTTTATATTAGAGATGTTTAGGGCCTTCCCATTATTATCTACATATATGCTTCTGTATGACTCTTTTTGACACTTTGGAAACGTTATCTACTTGTATGGATTTTGATAATTATACTACTTTCATAGCATAAAGAATTATTTAATAGATCATACTTGTAATGTTTAGTTATTATTATTTAAATGTTATAAATTTTCAATTTAGATTTGAAATGGAAAACTATATTAAAAAGGATGTAGAAGATGTTTTTCAATGTGGTTTTTTTGGAAAATATTTCTTTGGTTCATAAAAATAACCAAAACCTATTTTGTAAATGTAATTTCAAACTACTATTTATGGTTGTTTTTAGAAATTACATTTATGGATTATATGGTGGTTACCAACTGAGTTGTTGTACGGTTAATCCCTACTTGTTCCACATGGAATTAGTAATCCTGAGTAGTTTTTAGGTTTTTGTTTTTTCACAAATTTTGTCATGCAGTGGGTTCGATTGTGGATGGTGGTGACCAATAGGTAACATTGATATAGATGTAGTAGTTTTATTTTCATTTCCACTTCTATATTGTTACTTTATTTTGTCATGTTTTGTTAATATATCTAGTATATTAAGGGATTAATTTTTCCCCATTGAGAAGTATTTGATTCATGGAACTAGTTACCAGCTCGGGTGGATCAGGAACACCACTCATGCCATTTTGTATGCCAGCTCAGGTGGCTAGTTTGGTGTTGACCAGGGTTGTATTGTGACATAAAATTAAAAATATTAAAAAGTAAATATTCATGTATCATTCAACACATAATAATGATTTCATGAGAACCATCTGATTCACTATAAAATTTTATACATCTCACCACTGATATATGTATCGTTATTTAATAGCTTTTTAGAGAAAACACCATGAAAAATTATAATGTGTACTTATTTTTATAGATCCTATATTAAAACAATATGTAAAGATATATTTCATCTATTGAGAATGTTATATATTTTAAATACTTCTGTTTGAAATTGGATTGGGTTATCTATTGTACACATTTTCTCATCTACAAATAAATCACCCAACTTGTAGTTGAGGTTTGTGTTTCCATTCAACATTGTATCAAAAATGATTTTACCCTTCATATTAATAACCCCTCCCTACAATGGACTAAGATGTGTCACCTCTCCCAATATTTCCCCTCCTTATGAGGACTCCCTTGAACCTCACACATCTTTTGATGACCCTTGGCATGCCACCTCCTCCCAGTTCTATATACCTATGATGCAACCCTCAAACCTCACACCACTCCAATATCCCTCTCCCAATATCCAAACAACCTGATGCCTTGACATCCTCCCTATTCCCCAATAACACAAATAATCCCTATCCTGATACCCTGACTCCCAAATCCTCCCTCCCAGCACCCTGATTTCTACAGCATAGACCCAACTCCATATCCCTCTTCATTCTTGCTACCCATATCCCTTCCTGCAAATGAACAATGCTATTTTGGAAGCCACTCATCTACCATCATCAATTGTTCACTTTCCAAAACCGTGCCACTATCCCAGATTCCATTTATTTTATTTATCATGGAATTTTATGGCTATAAAAATTATGCACTTATTTTTCAACAATTTTGAACCGCCAATACCTTCCAAATTGGAATCTTTATCACAAAAAAAAATGTGGATTTTGGGCTTCGATATCCCTATGAAATCATTGATCAGCACTATTTCTCCTAGAAGTCATCCAACGGCATGTCTATCCCAATGTTCCACCTCATTGGTTTCTGACTCTAGTGCATTGGTGCACATTACTGGATATCCATGTATCCATCATTCATATTTATCATACTCAAATAGAGTTAACATTAATGGGGGTGATGGTCACACAGTGTAGGTTGTTGGTTATGGTAATTATATTGTTATGAATTTGTTTATGTTATCTGGTGTTTTCATCATTCTTATCTATCCCACTGAGTCACTATATATAATAAATCATACAACTGATTTACAGTGTCATACCATTTTCTCATTTACATTGGTTATCTTTTAGGAGCATTCAATGACTTGGGTACTTGGAAGTGTACTTATTCAGGATGGTCTGTATGTGCTTGACTCGGTCCCACCAATTGACTATCCCACCAATTATAATCATTCCATCCATCTTCACTATCTCCTCATCATCTATATTCACACATTCATAAAAAAATCTATAATTGGATCAACTTATTCCTTTTATCTGCATGTATTTTCATTAAAAAAAGCATCACTAGGTTACCTATGTTCCCCACGAAATTTCCCATGTATCCCCTCCATTTCATTTGGTCCATTTCGATATTTGGAGACACCATCATTGTCTATGTAAATAGGGATATCAATATTTTTTTTACCTTAATTTATTAATTTTTCATTATTGAATTGGTTACACTTGTGGAAATATTATTCTGAAATTTTTATCGTGTTTCATTCCTATTATATAGAGATCTAAATCCAATTTTTTTCTAAAGTTCAATCATTTCATTCTAATAGTGGATGTGAATATTTTTAAATAATATTTTAGTCTTTTCAATATTCCCATAACATTATCCATCAATCATATTATTTTTATACACCTCAAAAAAATGGTTTTTCGGAACAAAATATCCACCATCTATTATTGGATGGTCATCCACTTTTATTTCATAATAACGTTCTCACCATTTTTTGGGAGTTTGAATTTTCATAGACACATATCTTATCAATCGACTTCCATCGTCTATTTATCCGGGGTTGACACTATTCTATTTAGTGATTCCAATAACATCAACTCATTCCCTTCCTATATTTATCTTTAGTTATGTGATTTATGTTCGGGACATTCTCCGCCCGATTACAATGTTGTATGGATGTGCACTAAAATTAATATTTGTTGCATAATCCCAAACTAAAGATTAATAATTATGCTTCTATATAAATTTACTTCATTTTTTTCCTCGTCTGATGTTAACTTTATTGAATACTTTCACTTTTCTTCTAAAAATTTCCCACCACCCTCTTCCATTCACGACTAAAATATTATTTTATTTTATTCTATATACACCCCACGACCACCCTCTTATTCTAGTGATGTTATTGGATTATTATTTGGCCATGTATATACTCATCAACCTAGTACAGCTACCACATGTGGACCAGATTCCTCTACCACAAATGTTGTCGAACATAATCCTTATAATCTATCAATAGAGTTTCATATTTCAATTTACAAAGGTTCATGATCATATTAGTCTTATTATGGATTATTTTTCACAATAAATCGTTATATTGTTACACTAGAAGCTTATTCAACACTATGTACTATGGATGAGAAAAAATCATATCCCAGATGGTTAATTCCAATGAAGGATATAGTTTAGTCCTTGGAAACCAATCATATATGTGATCTTTTCCATATACCATTGAATAAATAAGTTGATGGTTGCAATTGGATCTATAACATGTGTGTCAGTGCTGATGGCTCTCTTAATTATCTCAAATCCAAACTTGTTTCCAAGGGTTATGTGTGAATGTATTTCATGATTAATTTGAAAAATTTTCGTTAGTGACCAAGATGACATCATCCTAGTTATTTATTATTATTTCCACCTCCAATAACAAGCCTCTCTATACATTGAATGATAATAATGCCTTTCATTATTGTTTTCATGATGAAATAGTTTATGTAGAGAGACCATTGGGGTTTGTTTCTTAGGGGGAGTCTTCTAATGTTTATGGACTTCTTCAATCATTGTATATCCTCAAGCAGTCGCTTCGTACAAGTTTTAGGATCTTTTACACTATTGTTATTATATTTTTCCATGAATTAAAGCATACAATGATCATTATATTTTCTGTCATCAATATATATTTGACATAATTATCTTGATAGTCTATGTGGATGAAATTGTCATTATTGTAAGTGACAATGTCGACAATGATCTACTCAATTCCCCCATTAATCAAAATTTTCACATGATGAATTGGGTGCACTATAATATAACATGTGTATTGAACTCTCCGGATTTAGAAAAGAAATTTTTATATCCCATATAATGTATGTTCATTATCTTCTAAAAGAGAATGAAATGAATTGATCTGACTCAACTGAATGAACCCTTAATCTAAGATAAAAATCACTTCATACTAAGAGATAAATCTATTTTCAACCGATAGATATAGATAACATTTTTGGAAACTTAACTACAAAATGATGACTCAACCTGATATTTCTTCTACACTCAAAAATGTTTATCTTATTATGGAAACCCTAACAAAAAAGTGTGGGTGGATGATGTTCACATTCTTATATTTGTGAAAGATAAACAATGTTAATGAATTATATACTCTAACCAAGAGGAATTCATATGTTGATTCATATTTTGATGAAGATTATGAAATATTTACCCCTTCTAGGAGATATATGTCTATTTATGTTTTATTATTTAGAATAAATTTGATGTCATGGATAATCAAGAAGTAGACAATTATATCTTGATTAATTATTGATTGAAAATATTATTCCATAGAGTATTTGACTGTAGAGATTATTTGGAAATAAAAAATTCAACATGTGATTGGGTATTATTTCAAAAAACTGACACATATATGGTGTGACAATCTGGTATCTATCATGATTTACACAAATACCTTCCTTTATGATTTGAGAAAACAAATTAAAGTTAATTTACAGTTTATTTTAGAAATCAATTAGAATAAGAAGATCATCTTTAACTATGTTCAAACTTATGATCAACATGAATATGTTATCACAATGGGGTTCATGGACCATGTTTCAATTTTTTTTGTTACATGCTATGTATAATAAATATATATGTCCCATCTAGATGGGGAATGTTAAGAGTACTAGATATTTTTAATACTTATCTCCTAGATCAGTATGGTTTATTTATTGTACTCTTTTTTGAATCTATAAATAATGTACCCCACCTCATTGTGAGTTATGTACTTCCATTAAATAGTGTCTAAATCATAAGGAGTATAAATGAAATATTACATGTAATGATTAATATACCTAATTTTCATGCCTATGCTTACTTCATATTCACTCAATTAGAGTTCCTCTTATAGTGACCTATCATACCACATTGGAAGAACATAACCTCCCAATCGAGTCTCTCCCTATTTATCTTCCGTTTCATTGAAATACATATTGAAGGTTTATTTTCTAGTGTACCTTGAATTTTCCTTTTCCATTGTTTTTATTATTATTATATAAAATAATTAATGATTTAAATTTCATTAAATTATTATATTTCAGAAAAATATAACCCATAAGATACATATGTTCTTTTTCTAAAATATATGTTTCATAAATCTCAATGAGACTTGACAACCATGTTGGTAATGTTATGATAATGATATGAACTGAAGGTACTTGATTCAAATTGATTCCCAATTATTACAGACATTCGGTGTACTTTGTCATCATAGTGTATATTTGGATGTAATTTCCATTTGTCTATGAAAATAAATAAAATAATAGTTGTATTTTTATATTGATTATAGTGTATATATTACTGATTAATTAAATCATTAGATGTCTCTCTATATTTTATCGAACCCTCGTATCCCTCACTACTAGATTTGTAATACCCAATATCTTTAGAATTCTCTTGGAAAATACCCTTAAATCCTTTAAATATATTCCATGATATGGAAAATCCATTGGTCAATGAGTATCAAGGTAGGTGATTGACTCTAGAACCATGTTAACTCATGGATCCTTGAGCATTTGAGTGATGTACCATATACTTGAAATTTTAACATTGTTTTACCCAACATGTTTCCACTAATGATGAAACAAAATTTGTATGAATACTTCTTTTCTAACATCCCAAGTTTGGTTTCTACATATCCCTGATAAGAACTCCCCAGTAGGGGGAGGCTCCCTTAACTAGAGTTGATAAGCACAATTTACGCCAATTGTATTCAAATTCAGTCAGCGTTAGTCATTACATCTTATGTTAAATGGAGGGGTTTTAATTAATTCTAAAAAAATGGAATAATTTTCCATTTGAAATGCCCAAAAACAGTGATTGAACTCACATATCTGAATAGAAGTAACTAAAATAATTCATATCATTTAAATTTGTTTTAATATATTAATTTTCTTTAAAATATTATTGGATCGTCTTCAATTTAATACTCAAAAATTGATAATAACTCATTTATATATTAAATAAAAGAATAAAATTACTTTGGATATTTATTACTGGTTGTTCCAATCAGTGTAAATGGATCAACCAGGACCCTAGGGGTAAATTCATAAGTCATGTTTATCACATCATGCACAACTTTTCCCACTAATTCTATGTGCATATTTCATGGAACTTCTCCTCACGTTGTTGTGATCCACATCTTAATTCATCATATTCATACTAAATGTGTACTCTCACATATGCAATGTATATTAATAATGTGTAATGCATCTTCAAAACAACTATGTTAGACATGATAGACATTATACCTATAATGAGGAGGGTAGATGATGTGAAACCTCTCTAATTAATCTATTAATAACTAAAAATTAATGCTTCATGTAATAATTATGTATTAAATAAAACCTAGATTAAAAAATGTTTTTCATTGATTAAGATTAGTCGACACACAATCTAAATGTATTAGAAGAATAAATTTTAAAGATATTTCTGTTAAGGGTAATTAAATAAATTAAAATAATTAATTCCAAATATAATTCAAGTAATATATATCACTCAATCATAAATTATATTTAATTAAATTCCCATTTTCACTTATTTTTTTAAATTATTTTATTTTTCTCGGCCCCCCGAGTGGCCTTAATACCATTTAATAGAGGTATTTGTAATTTTTAATCCTAGATTGATCTGGTTGGGTTGGCTAGGAACCATCCAAGTAATATCCTATTATATGTCAAGTTTTTTGGAGGTCAGACATGGTGGACCTTTCACGTGGGAGTCCAAACAACGAGAGGCCAACGGTGGGGTTTGACACTAACTGGTCGGGATGAATGTAGAGGAGCATAGAGGGAATAGGGTAGTAGGATAGGCTTATGGCTGGATCTATATGGATGTTAGGAAACTAGACAAGGGAGGGTGGTGGGTGGCCGAGCAGTGGGGGGAGGGGATGCTTCCTCCTAGAGCTAATGATTTTTTCAAAATCATTTTTATGTTTTTGTTAGTTCCCCCACTAATCCATATGGTATTTTGCTTCTTTGGATTGTATCATGAGTGTAAACCCTTCATGTCTCCCCTTTATGATTGTTTTTTTCTTTTAAAAATACTATAAAACCTATGGATTATGGGTGTGAGTTTTTAAAAAAGTACATAATAACATGGAAGGAATAATCACCACATGAAAACTATTCTAGAAACATAAATCTAGACAGATAACAAGGATAATTGAAAATTCCACCACAGACAACCATACGGTAAAACATTAATATATAAATACATGTTCCTCAATTTGAACTCTCAAAAAAATTGATCAAAATTTTGAACATCATAAAGATATATCTTGATCATCCAATTCCATATTTGATCATCATCTATGGTGATAGGACTGTAACACACCAACTTCATTTAATTATTGAAATATTTATTTTTCTAAGATTAACATTTTCACATAATATTTTTATTCCAATTTTTGGTATCGTGGAACATAAGAAAAGAATATGGTATTTTTATTTAAAATGATTCATCACTGGTTGACATAACTATGTCATCTCTAGTGATTTCTAACTTGGAACGAAGTCAAAGGATCTCACAAGAAATAATTAATCACAAAAATTAAACAGAAAATTACCACGTTCGATTTGAAGACGTGTTCGACAATCACTCATCACTAATGACTATTTATCAAAGAAATCGAATCAAAATCCCTCAAAATCATCCAAAAATTCTTCAAATTTCTACAACAATGTCAATATTCAATACATGGGTGCTAGAGTGGAGATCCAATGAAGTCCTCAATGTATGGAAATCAATATTTTGATCCATGAAGGATAAATCAAATTATTCTATTTGATCGACAACAACTCTCTCTAGGATAGTGGAGAGATGAGAGAAAGAATCGTAAATTCATTCAAGGAATAATATCCCAAACGAGGGCCTCCTCCCACTGATAAAGAGAGGAACAAGATACCTGGAAATGGCTCTTCGACCCCAAGATATACGTTACCCACTATGAAAACTATAATTGATTTGTTATGACCATCAATCCATATCATAGATAAAACATATATTTTTATCAATAAATTGTAATATAATAAAATATATTATTTTATAAAACATAGCCATTAACATAAGACTTCATTTCCAGAAATATTAAATAATCTGGGAATATTAAAATAGTATTCCTTCACTAAATATTTTCCCCCAAATTCACTTAATGTATTATGATTACTTTTAATTAAAAAAATCAATAATAATTACTATAAACTCAAATAATATGAATTTATTTATTTCATGGTGATCATTCAAACCCAGACATATCTCGAACACTATTGTTTGGACCACTATTTCATATTCTCTCATTCAATAGAATATGCTATTAATATGTATATGCTTAGTGTGTCACCCTATAGAACCTTATCTAGATATAATTAAATATAATTCATAGTCTAGGATAAGAGTCTATAATCCTACAATGGACCATAAGGACATAAATAAAGGACATTTCAAAAACAACCTCCAAAGAACACATGTTGGGTAATATAATCTCTTTAGCTGATCATATCTCATAAAGTATAATCCATAGCCCAATAACCATGGAATCATATTCATGTAAAATAAAATCATCAATATAAACTTGGAACACTTTGGAATTTAAACAATAGAGTTGTCCATGTCCCTTGGATGAGGTGTCCAAAGATCATAATATATAAGAGGGCCATAAATTATATACTATGATCTCACTAATTAGTGTCATATCAGAGAATCCAACAATGGTGTCATATTTCAATGTCAATGGATGGTTCCATTAAAAAATAAAAATTCCATATTGGAATAATAATAGTTTAAAAAATAATATACAAAAACAAGGGTCATGTCTGTGACCTTTCTAAATTACAACACATTAATATTGATTATAATAATCTAAGAGAATATCAATCTAATTTACATTATACCATTTGGATACCCAATTAACATATTACTAATATGTGTCCTAGATCTATTAAATAATTAAAAAATTCATTTAACTCAAAAAAAACTCCACTAATAGGTGGTAAAATTAACCCACCCTAAGGGGTGGCTCAATTAATATACTAGAAAATCATCATAAGCGAGAAAAATGAACCCAACATCTATGGTGGTTTTGGTTGAGACCATCATCATACAACCTAATATATAAGTACCAAAATATGTCTAGAATCTAGTAATAATAGTTAATTTAATAAATTTTTTGTCTTAGAAACAATATCAGGGATGTATATTGTGTGTTATAATGAAAAAATGAATATAAATATGTGATACATTAAGAGAAAACACATATACTACCTACACCATTCTTAGAAATCTTCACTAATATATAACAAAGAATTAATCTGAGCCAAAACTAAGGAAATTGAAGAACATTTAAAACTCCAAATAAATAGGGTACATATGTCACTTGAACAACATGCTAAAAGCATGATGAGAAACTGAAAAAATAGACCTGATAACTCATTGGATTAATGATATAGAATGAACACACTCGATAACGCTCAATTCAAATCCCATAGAAGTGTGATAACTATATTCATCGAGAAAAGAGTGATGGTGCCTCAAGCAGCCTATTATGCATGGAAAGTTAGAGAAATGAAGAATCAAATATGGGTGATGAATAGGAAAAAAGGTAAGTTCATCCACTTTTAATGGAAACATGGTTTGGCCACATATTCTTCTATAATTTGTGTCTTACTAATTCCAAGAGCCACACCCCCACATGATTCTAGGACACAATTTTAAAAACCATTCGCAAACCATGCCCTTTACAATACCTATTCCCAAAAAACTGAAAAATAAGACACACAATTCAACAAAAAATTCACATCCCATGTGTTTCACCTCTAAAATTTAGTGCATTGTTTTTCCTAGACATATGGTCTCTAGTGCATGGTTTTAAAAACACGGTGACACCCCTACAGGGATGCATGGTTGTGGAGCATAGTGGGAACCAATTGTGTACCAACATTTTCTTCTCAATAACCAGGACCTCTGATCCTGATGCTTCCAACACTCATCTAAACAACTAAGACACCACTCTAGTCTTTATCCTCATACAAAAATAACACTTTTATGTCTTTTGAATTTCATAATTATTTTATGAATCTCAAATTGAATATTAATCTATCCACTATAGGAAAATTCTATTTCATTTAGATGAATTGAACCCATTAAAAAAATAGATCATCAAACTACCCCACCATAGATCATCTTTTTCCCGAGAAGCCCTGATAGACAATGAAAACATTACCAGAACTACTCTATTCATGAATTTGCATTTAAATAAGAATGATTCATTTCCAAATTCCCAACACACATCCATGAACCAATTATGGAATATGGTTCTTAAACTATAAAATATTGATCCAATAACCATAATCCTTATTGAAACATCATTATGGTGCGTAATTGTGCATGTCTAACCTGAGACATGATCACATCATCTTCCCTTTCATCAGCCAGCCTATGGTGCTTCCACCACTGGATTAACAATTAATGTCTTATTCTAATTAATGGAAATTCAACCTTCATAATTTCACACTAAAACACATCCAAAATGCCCTAGTTAAACTTACCTAATAATTATCATCTCGATACCCATAATAACATATGATGAAAAATACATCATTTTTTAATTTATATTTTAAATGGTCAAATTCCAATTGACTACTCAGTATGTGTTCAACCTATATTTTCCTTGAAAATACCTAGACGACTATTATACAACATCTGTCTCATTATAATGTTGTAATTGATATGGATATATAGAATTTATCCATCATATCAAGAGAAATCCAGTCGAATCACCTCTATATGAATATTTCAAAAATTACATTGACTGAATGGAACAAATCCCTATTTTTTTATTAAATTTTGGATAAAGCCCATTTTAAGGAAGAATGGTGGAAAACCTCACAAGACTTTATGGTCGTTTGACATCAATAAAAGAATAGGAAAAACCAAGATCAACACTACAAAAACATACCTCGCCCCACCATAATCATCAGTATAGCGATCCTCCACCAATGCATGACCATTCAACAAACTGTCCCATGCAGTAAATGCACAGACCTCAAACTGATGGCAGAGCTATACCCTCTCAAACGTCCAAGTCTGGATAGTAATGCAAGATGAAATCAACTGCTCTATTCCTCTTCTGGAGAATTCTTTTTTAGAGAGTCTGGATGAACCTTCCAAAATCCAATTCCAAGGGACCAACAACAAAATTCTACATAACAATACCACTTTCATCCATAAAATCATCCATGCACAAATATCCAACTCCCAACATCAGACCAACAAATTAGAATCAATTGGAGAATGCAACATCAAAATCCGGGATTTGTCAGCAGGAGGAAATCGGGAAAAAACTCATACAACATTGACGTGGATACCAAAGAACCAGAAATTCAACACCAAATCAAGGATTCAACAAAAGGGAAACCAACTTCATTGCAAAGACTCAACACAGACCAACATAACCCAAACCAAATCGACTTAAGAAAGAGGAATTAGAAGAGATCACCAGTATGCCAAAATGAAGCCCTGCCGCTCAGATCCCATCACCGCCAACCATTACGCAATCGAGGACCACGATAAAGCACCAACAACACACACCGAAGTCAAGGCTAAGACCTTATGCCTCTAGATCTAGAATCTCGGTCATGGACTTACACCACGCTGCCATGGGACACCCTTTCCAGCGATGAAGGAGTTGGGTGGAAAGAGGCCATCAACGGTACAAATGGTGAGATGACCAAGTCCACGAAGCACCATCGTAGCCAAGGATTCACTGCCAAAACACACCGAGCACCACAAGTATCACCACATCATCCCAAGACGAAGGAGGCGGCGACAAGGATCTGAGTGGCGGGTCTTCAATTTGGCATATTGGTGATCTCTTCTGATTCCTCTTTCTAAAGTTGATTTAGTTTGGGTTACATTGGTTTGTGTAGATACATTATAAAAACACGAAATCAAAACCCTTGAATCAATATTAGTAATCTATATTAATCAATCTTGAATTAATGTGTTGGTTAACCTTAAAATCAATCTACTGGTGTCCAAGGATCTCTTCAAAAGAAATCCATAATTCTGGTAGTAGAGTCATGGAATCCACTGGTGTCAATGAGTTCATCCAAGGCATTACTACTTAGGAATCAATATATCACACATAACAAACCACATCCATTATGATGATCCATATCCAAGAACATGGACATATATAACATAAAAAAACTTATTGGAATCCTTTAATTTTATTCACTTCTTTCCCCAATTAATCATTTTGTACATGAATTAAATATTAAACATCATGTGAACATCAATAAAACCATCATATAACAACTCTCACTCCCACGACCCTTCTTAGATGAGGTTTTCCAATCAGTGATTGATGTATTGCTCCAATAATTAGGTGAATCATTTTCTCACTCCAATGAAAAGAAACCATGGATACTTTAGCCTATTCTCTGTCCCTCATCATACACAATGAATTGAATGGCTAACAATCTGCTCTTTATTATTTGCTGCATAAAATCCACCCATCCCCTGTTCTTGATTTTTGAGAATGGTTCTCATGGTTTCTACTATGCTTTAGAACACAAAGAGGTTCAACACCTTTAAAAATCCAATGAGTTACTCCTAACCTCGCTTATTACCTCATACAACTCCTCATGATTGACTCTTAAAGAGTCATTTAATCTAATTAGACAATGTATTTATATATATCAGTGTATATCTGAGGCTCTCTCAATATAATCAGGATTATGTCAATATATTTGGAATGATTACCACTAGGAAATTGTACACTAAGATTCATTTTATAATAGTATATTTCTCTCTCTAATCGATTCTCACTTTAAAATAAGCTATATAGTCTTTTAACCATCTATAGACAACATGCCTCCAAATATTGTGTCATGGTCAATCCATGGTTTAAATACATTACGAAAACATATTCATTTCCTAGATAGTGCTCATCTATTATACCTGACATGAGAAAATTAACCTTCTATAAAACAATATTTGATCATAGCTAGACGGATTCCCATAATTATTGAAACAATGTTCTTGACATTGATCCCAGGGAACTGTTTCGAATTATGCATGAGAAGGGTAGTTGAACAAACTCAGGTCAACTCTTTTGAAAACCTTGGCTCATCTTTCGACATGTCATCAGTACATGATCATGATGTCATCACCACTCATGCACTGTGTGACCATACAAGCATGATAACTAAAATCTAATATCAGA